>CM048917.1:11561202-12161202 GCA_026686955.1 Epinephelus cyanopodus
TTGGATTAATCATTTCTTCAAAGCACCTGAATTTCATGTGGACAGAAATTATATTTATATTTTTGTCAGTCCCAGACCAAAAACTTCCCAGAAGACCCTGCAAAAAAATCCAATAATCCATATTTCATCCAGTTTTAATAACTCCAGGGAGTTTAACATCTTCCTCTCATGAGTAGATCACAGTGGCTGTTCATGAGGATTACCACAGTGAGGCATCGCCATGAAACTTTCCCCGGTTACTTCTCAGCGCTGTTTTGGATTTGTTGTGTTGTACCAGAGAGAGAGAGGGGAGGGAGAGTCTGCGAGCTGCTGCTGCTGCTGCAGCACAGTTATCTGGTCTCTCTCCATGCGGTTCAGAGGCCCCAGCTTTAGGAAAATATTAAAAATGCATGAGTAGTTACCGGTGGAAAAAAAAAAAGCAAACCTCATGCATTCTGAATGCACCACATAGTTTACTGGAGCTAGTTAGACACATATCTTATAGCTCCTACATGTAGCCCCCGTCTGCCTCTGCTCCTCTCGACTTTGCTGAAGCATTGTGGAAAAACTGACGATGCCTTTGGACCGCCTGGAGCCAAAATAAACTGGCCCGGTATATTCCTATAATAATGTGTGAGTGCACACAAGCGTCCCACGCTTTGCTACTGCCAGACTCACTCATACTGTTTCTGAAAGATCCCAATGTGAGACTCCAATGGGTCTGCTGCGTAGCAACGATTACGTTGGTAGCGAGGAGTCAAAAATGAACATAGATATCATCATGTGCCGCCATGAAAATATCACAGAGAAGCTTTTCTTTTTACTGCTTTTTTATGTGAGCTGTGTGTGTGCACGTTTTCTGTTTTCTTTTACTGTAAGAGAATGAAACAGAGTCCTGTCTCCCAAATGAGGACCACATTGAAGAATGTCCAAGCCTCAGTTGACGCAGCATTTAAACCAGACTGTAATTGTTTTAAAATTAAAGTGGGTTGTGTGTGTACTCCTCTTTTTTTCCCCTAATGCTGTTTTAAGCTTGGGAATGGACACTGGGCTTCCTGGTGTGTCGTAATTTGGCGATAGAGCCATCACTGGAGGAGGTTCTTTGGGGTTATGTAAGTGCACAGTGACACTGGGGGCGTGCTGTGAGAAAAACTGAGAGTGTGCACATGAACACCAGGAGATCTACATGAACACCAACCACAAGAATGTAAAGTTACTTTATGTGCCATGTGGCCCAGATGTGTCACATATAAGTGGAGAATCTGTGTCATACAACATAAGGCTTTTTCGTTAACCACAGCGCTGACTGATTTACTCCGGCTTTGAACAGAATAGTCATGAACACATTCAGTAACATGTGCGATGCTGAGCAGGATCCAGCTTGAGTAAACGGAAATCTGAAACACTTTGCTCCAATACACCTTCGCTTTAATCAGGTTCAGCTCCTCCATCGGGTCCCAATTAGGTCCTCCATCTGTGGAAACCTATTAAAGTCCACACTGGCATCTTTATTTTTTTACACAGTACAAAATGTTTTCGGAACAAAGCGAACAAGCCTCTATAGTTTATACTACTAATTTTCCAAAATACAGCAGGCGCACAGAACCTGAGGTTTCACATCAATCAAAACTGAAAGTAAAATAAATTAGTATCAAACACTGATGCTCGGTCTTTAAGGTAAATCTGAAAGCCACTTTTCCAACAACCACCCGCTGTTTATTGTCCCAGCGAGCAGACTGATTGTCTCGCTGATTTTCCCTGATCAGTAATGATGATGGGGGTTGTTATTCCAGAAGGATGCCCGTCATATGGGATCCATTTGGCACTTCCTGCTCTCTGAAGCAGGTCCACTCCTCACAGCTGCTCGTGGCTTTCGTCAAGACGAAGTTCCAACACTTGTTTCTGAAGAAAAGGATCCTAAGTCTTTGTCAATTCTAAGTATCAAAGTGAAATGTTGGGTAATAGGCAGATTATTTGATCCAGATAGGACAACAGGGCTGAGAAACAACAGCACAGGATGCTGGGTGCTGAGATCCCTCCTCTGAATGCAGAAAGTCAACAGAGTTGGCTTGGCTCGGCCACAGGTGCTGTTTTTTCACTTGACGCTGGATGACTGATTCCTTTGTTCATCTGGTTTCCCTCAAGGTTTCGTCCCACAAGGGAGATTCTCCTTGTTCATGTGCTGCCGCCAGACTTTAAGACCTGATTATAGCCTTTGTCTCAAACCATTGAAAACATATATTATCTGTTTACAACAACAAAAGATATACGGTACAGAAATCTCCTGAAAAAAAAAAATAGAGGCTTACAGGCATAGTTCAGATCCTCAGAAGCAGCGTTGCATGAGGTACTTACCCATAGTAAATGTATTACAAACAGTAGACATTGGTCGGCACGCCCCAGTTTGGAGAAGCAGACAGGTGTACCGCCACAGAAGCTCAGCAGTGTACAGCTGTGGACGTGGGCAGCAACAAAACATATTTAAGCCACCGAGAAAAAATCAATATCGGTTTAAGTGTATGCTATGTTTAAAGCATTTCCACCGCTATATCATGACACAGACAGCGGCAAAGGCTTAATTGGCTTCAGTTCCCTATCTATGCTTTCGTCAAAGCCACCAGACTGCATGAAGAAAAACAGTAATTTTAGCTCATTGAACACAGGAGCTGCTGGTCTACAGCTGCCACAATCAGTTTGTTTGTTTGTTTGTGTTATAGTGTGACTTTGGTAAATCTGAACGAACCCTTTTAAATGCCAAAGTCACACAATAACAAACACAACATAACTGATTAAGGCAGCAGGAGAGCAACAGCTCCTTTATTTAGCTGTGTTAAATTAGTGTTTTTCTCATGGAGTCTGGCTTTGATGAGAGCGATCTAACGTCAAGTTCCCAGTCTGAAATTGCTGTCTGACAGCAAGGTAAAGCAGTGGAAATATTGCAAATATAGCGTACACTTCAGCTGATACTGAGTTTTTTAGGTGGCATAAATATGATTTGTTGCTGCCCTCCTCAACAGCAGTACATCTCTTATGCCCGGGCCACACTGCATGCATGAACAGCATGTGTGCCTCGCAGTACTCGTTTTGTTTTTCGGTGCTTGCGTTAACAGGCTAGAGCAGCCACAGTGCCCGCGTAAGCAGCGCTGCTCAGCTGCAGAGCATAAAGAGATTCGGAAGCTTGCTGTTTTTTCCACGTGACGTGCAGTTCTCAGCGAAAAACAGACGGTCTTTCGATAATCAAATTGACATTATACCAGCTTTCATCCCAGTTTCATTGTCCAGATCACTCAAACGTGAACAAACTGTAATATAAGGAGAGATAAGAAATATAAATACTTGTTTTACTCAAGCTTTTCTGCCTCTGTTTCAAAATAAAAGCACTCTGACAGTGTTTCTGAGGACAGAATCCCTTCATTTGTTAATACAAGGTTTTTTATTCTGAAATATTTACATGACCGTGTTGTTGACTATGTTTCGGCTTGCGTGGCTCCATTAATGAATGGCGTGTCGGCTTTTAACTGTGGAAATACAGTAGATACAGCAGCAACACTGTCTGTGTGAACATCGCAAGTTTAGTGAGGCAGACGTCACATGCTATGGATAAGCACCTCATACAACCCCACTTTAAAAACATCCTAACAATCCCTTTAAAGCAATAGTTTAACAGTTTGGCAGATACACTTATTCGCTTCATCTCCAAAGATGAGAAGATCAATATCACACTAATTTTTTGTTAAATATGAGGCTGCAGACTGTTAAGCTGGGCTTAACACAAAGGCCAGAAGGCGGTTGAAACAACTGGCCTGTCTCTGTCCACAAATATCCGAAACGAAAGTACCAGCACCTCTAAACACGTTATATCTTGTTTGTTTAATCCATACAAGAAACTCTGCAACAAAAGAGCGGTAAATATGCTAAGCTTAGCTAACTTTCATTTAAACTAAGGAAAGAAAACAAAAAAGCTTTTTTTTTTTTAAATGTCAAACATTAAAACCCAATGTATACACTCATTTTAAAACCAAAGTTTTGAGTGTGCATTGTAAAAAACTTTGTATTGTCTCCTGCAAACTTACACTCATTATAGATACATGCTCGCATTATTTATGATCATATTCTGTAATGCTGTGGTGTTACTCTAGATCAAATTTATGTTCAGAACAACTAATGAGACACGGTCCATCCTACTGTATTCTTAGAAAAAAGGTATAGTGCAATAAATAAATAAATAAAAAGTATATAAAAGTCCTGGGCTTGTTCTGCAGCTCTAGTTATTGCACACTGAGGGAGGGGGATAAAAGCAGTATTATTTGATTGTACCACAGCCCAGAGGAGGAAACTGTTTTTCATCGTCCAAACTGCAGTGTTCCTGCATCTCCTTCCAGACAACAAGAGGTTGAACAAGTGGTGCTGGGGTGGGATGGATCTGTAATGATGTTGTGAGCCCGCCGCAGGCATCATGAGTTGCAGATTGAGTCTAAGTCCTGTAGATGGGCCCCAATGATGTCCTGTGCTGTGTTCACTGTTGGCTGGAGAGCTTTTAGTCGGCCTGACAGTTGGCATAACACGCTGTTAAGCAGTGTTTCCGAATGCTCTTAATAGTTCTGCAAGTTCTCAAGCAGTTTTGGGGGTGGGCTAGTTGTCGTTATTATCCTCAGATAGTAGAGGTGCCGAAGTGAGAGTGGTCCTCTCTCTGTTATGGACACTCCCAAAAACTCGAAACGTGACCAGTTCTGCTGCATCTCCATTCATTAGTCATGAGGCACGCTCAGTATTATTTGATTTCCTGTAGTTACACAACAGTTTCCTGATGTTACACAACAGGAAAACATCCGCCTCTGCTGTCAGTGAATATCATCGTATTTGCAAATAGGCTGATGGCAGTCAACAAAGCGAGTTGAGTTGACTGAAATTCAATTACAGGTGTGCACATAAAGCCCCAGGAGGTGTAGTTTGGTAACCTCCTTATTTTGAAGTATTGTGTACTGTACTATAGTCAATAAACAGCATCCTAGCATGTCTCACTGTTTAGAAGTCTTTCCTATAAAGATCAAGCAAGGTAGCAGTTTGAGTGAACTTTTGTTCTGAAGAGAAATACTTATGTGCTGTGTAAGGTGATGATAGGTGGTAGACAGGAATATAAATTGATACTTGAGTGACTCACTGCTTTCCGTAAAGTTGATGGACTCACAAGAGACAGATTTATAAAACACTGGTGGAAGCTGAAGCAGCCGAGGCCAAGATCATCTGACTTTTAGTCCCCGATGTGGGTTGAGATCCAAACTCTTGATCCTAGGGTTCCCAACTGCATATTTTTGTTCGATACATCCCATCTAGTAAATACCCACATGTTTGAACACCACTTTGCAAAGTGGCCAAAGCTGAGATAATTAGATCCCCCAGAGCCACAGAAGACATTATACATTACGCCCCAAATGATTAGCAAACTGACTATTATGAGTAAAATTATTGGTGTTCCAAGTATCAGGGGAAGCAAAGCCATCTAAAAAGATCATATGCACCAAAATGTTTGATTCAAATTAAAGTCCCCCTCCACTCAAAAATGTGTTTTTCTTCTGTTTATGTCCCGTCATATATCTGACTATACTGACTTGTGTCTGTGTAAAGGTTGTCACTAGAGAGGTGTTTTCACATTCTTCTATAAAAGTGGTGATGTCTGCACTCCTATAAAATCTGAGATATAAATGTACGGTGGGAAGCTAGATCAGGTACGTCACTTAAACAAAATCCAATCACTGTCTGATACGGGAAACACATATTATGACTCTTTTTAATTTAAATTTTTGATCCATGGCATTTTGAAAATTGTTAAACTTTCCTGGAGCCAAGAAAGGCAATTTAAACATTAGTGACGTTATCCCAAGTCTATGAGCTGAGTGGGAACTTGCGGGCGGGGCCAGCAGGAGAAACACTACTGCACATATTCAGTAGGCTGCATACCGCTAAAGTAAATCAAAAAGTTAGAAACTTTTTTGGTGTACGTGCTAGGCGAGCAACTCTATCCTTGTGAGACCCTGTGTCCTCATACAAGGACATTACATTTTGTGTTTACTGGACCTTATACTTGTGGACACTTCTTTCTAGTGGTAGTAAGAGCACAATGCATTAACCCATGTAAAAACAAGATGGCAGCCATCTCTGCCAAGCCGGTCTGCAGCCGATACCAACACAAAAATGGACAAGATCCAAAACCTGATCACATTTTATGGTTTATTTTTGATTAATAACATTTGTAGTTTGATATGGCAACACATTTGACCAATTTTAGCAACAGCAACAAGCTACGACACTGTTGATTTGGAATTACTTGTTTGAAGACATAAGGAATTTATCAGCTTGTTGAAGGACATTGGGATTTTGTTGTCGTCTCGCTTGAGGACATCGGGACTTAATTATCGTTGACAGTGTTTAGTTTTTTATACTTATCATGTCCTTCTGATCCCATATAGCAAGGAGAAATTAAACACGCCAACCAAACAAAAGTTCGGGTCTCAGGAGGCTGTTGAAATGAATAGGTGCCATCTTGGGATCCAGTATGTAGGTATTATCATAAGTCTATGCAATAAACATAAGTGTGCAGTTTTTGGATGTAAACCGGACCCTGGCCCTTCCTTCTACTGTCTACCAAAAACCCCACTGTAGCAGATAGTGCATGTTCCACAAAAACTAACACTTGTGTCGGCAAATGCAAGTTAGCGTACAAGCTAACAAGTTAACAAATAGAAGATGCTAACTACACTTAGCATTCTGATACTCTGTAGTCGTTCAGTTTGGTGTACACACACACAGCTGATTCCTCAACTGGCTCTGGGTCTGACTGAGGCTCAAACTTGTATGACTGATTCTCTCTGATGTTTCCTCTAATGCTAACACCAGTCATCTTGATACACACTGCTCTTCAACCGGTCACCCTAGTGCAAGAAGTGCTGGAGAAGGCAGAAGGTGAAACTTGTGCGAGCAAATTTCTCAGTGAGGGTGTAAGATTAGATCTGCTTCCAACCCATTTTCAGAGTGTTTTTTTTAACTATATTTGTGGACAAAACATGTTAAACACAATATCTGTAATAATACCAGTATCTTTATATAATTGAAAACATGCCTGAAAAGGGACTTGAGGGACTGTGAGATGGAAACAGTGTCAGTTCTCAATGGAGTTTGTCCAGGTTAACCAGGATATGATGTCTTTGTGTTTTGTTAAAAGCAGTGTTCTTTGGATATGGGCGTTCAGAGACACAGTCACATTGTAAAATTTTATTCCACCTTTCAGACCCACCCAGGCTCTGACTATTTTATGATGTTTCCTACCATTCACGTCTGATTCAGAATTGAGTGACAACTGGATCCTTTTTGTCTCCCCCAGATGAAACTTGGACACATCTACTACATGCATGACAGCACCGAGAGCACAGAGGACAGTTTTACACTCTCTGCCTCGGCTTATGAGATTGAGCGCCGGAGCCTCCCTGTCACTATCTCAGTGACTGTCATACCAGTCAACGATGAGCCGCCAAAACTGACACGTAACACGGGACTGGAGGTAATGTTTTGCTCTTTGAAAGTGCTTTTGCTGTTACTTTGAGCTTTCCCTCCGACACACTCGACGGTGAACTGCTGTTGCTGTAGGAAAATCTTTTTATAGCTATAAAAAGTAAACTTTCGGTTTTGTTGGACACTTTTTTCCTTTAGCACATTTCAGCTGATGAGAATTCAGGCTGACCACAAGCGTCACTGTGTGTGAAAGAGGAAAGAACACATTTTTTATTGCAATCTTTCAAAACAAGGGAGTATTTTATGCTAAAAAAGACGCAACTGTGGAGAAAATAACCGCTCCCTTCCCGGTTTATGTCAGTTTCAAGGTTCATTTGATTTCATGTTACTTTTGTGGATATATTTGTTTTCCTGCAGCGTGCTGGAATAACAACAAGTCCAACTTGTGTGTGTGATTGACACGTTGTTGGTATTCCCACCTGCACCAGACTTTGCATGATTGGTCTGATGCTGGAGCCACACCAAATATGAAAGAGCGTCAGATAAATGGCTTTATAATGGTTGATGAGATTCTGACATGTTGAAAAGGGTTCATTTTTCATAAAAACTACCTTGTAGTGCTTTAAGCTTTACTGCGTTACGCTTCATCTTGGTTTTGATTGATTCTCAGACAGAATAGTGTGTGAATTTAGTGTTTAACTGCTAATTTAGCAGTCCCAAGACATACTCAAAAGGCCTTGTGTTGTAAGAAAGATTTTCCATTAGCGGTTCAAGCTGATATAAAATCTCAGTTTTAAGAATTAATAAACTCTGAACTCTGAGTGAACTTTCTCACATCTATACTGTATAGCCTCGGCTGCAGATATGAATCCTGTATGAAGTGAGAATTAAATTCACTTCATGCTGCAAGTACAATAAATGCAGTGAATTTTTACTGAGCCACTGAAGGATACTGACCTTACAGGCGATGACGCACGCTGCAACAGTACAGCAGTGGCCTCTGCAGCATATTTGTTTTCATAAAGAGCCATAAAATGGAAGTGAATTAGCATATTCTCAGTTTGACTTCTCCAAAAATGTTGCAAATGAATCATGTAAGCTGAATGAGTATAAGAGGGCGGTGATTCACTTAGTGTGTGCACTCAACGCAGTGTCAAGCAGAATACCAGTTACTGTATGTACAGTATCTGTATGCATTTTAATGCACTCGCAAATTTGCTGATATTTCAGTTTCCACAGAGGGAACGTGCTATTATTATCTCAGTGTCTATAATAATAATCCCTGTTTCTTAAAGCTATCCGCTGCATTATATGCAAAATTCCACATTAAATAGTTGACTTTTATAAAATGATGTGTTTAAAACACAAAATACATTTAATTTGGTCTCTAATAGACTTTAGTTCATATTTTCTGATTCATATACAATAGAACAATTTATCATTCATTTTTTGGCCATTTTCCCTTTTATTGATAGTACAGCTTAAGATAGACTGTGCAGCTGTAAAGGCCTCAGCCCATATGGGGCGCACACTCTACCTGGTGAGCTAGAGGTCACCTCAACTGTTGCCCATCTCTGGTTATTATAATCATGTAAAACACATTTATTCATTTAAACAGCTTTTAACTGTTTACATTCGGTGCCATCAGACTAATGAAGGTTAGACTGTGATCAGGTGCCAAGGAAAATAACTGCATAATGATTCACAGGAGAAGTGTTTGGTATTTTTCAACCTGGACCCTATTTCCCCATGTTTATGTGCCTTGGTGACCAGTGGGAACCACCGTCTTTCAGTATGGTCTGGTTTTGAGTGCAAGCGCTGTAGACAGTAGCAGCGATAACGGCTGCAATGTAGCCACTCATGGCACATGTGCACTGTCAGTTTATGTCCACTAAAAGTGCTTATTTTGCTACTGACAGGCTCAGGTTGTTATTACAAGTGTCTGACAACATATGGAGAGGATCCCTACAGAGATAGACCTTTTTGGTAAAGAGTAAGATCCTTTTTGTTTAACCAGGAATCGCTTTCGCCAAACTCACCAGACTCCATTTAAATAAACAGTAATTCTATCACAGTAAAACATGCTTCATTCAAAGTCAACAGAAACAAAATAAAACTCACAAAAAACGTCTTTGTTTGTCTTTCCACTGTTCCAACAATCACCAACTCTGGTTTGGTTAAATGAACCCTTAATTCACCCAGTTAGGTGTGAAAATATGCTGCCTCTATACACGCTAAATTTGCTGTTTATTTTAATGGAGTCTGGTGGGTTTGGCGATGGCAATTTCAAGGCTGTTTCTGGTTAAAGAAAACGGATGTTACTCTGTTCTCCTTTCCATAATTTTGCCAGACACATAACAATCTGAGGGGCCGTACACATGCCGTGTTTTTAACTGCCTGCAAAATGCAAGTTTGTGCACTGGGTGCTACTCGTGCCTTTTCTGTGCCAGCTTTCAGTGTCGTGGCAAGTTGCGTCTGAGGTCGCTAAGCAACCTCAACAAGCAATATCAAAGCCTGTTTACCTGAAATCAGAAATGCAGAGTTGATCTTCCTCCAGGTGCTGTTGCTAAGTGTGCAGGTCTATCGTCCCTGGGACAGATGTAAAGCTCTGGCAGCTCTGCACTAACATGATCAACTTCCTCTCCATATTTATCACAGACTGATATTTACGGAAGAACGGAAAGATACCCGTCGGCTGTGATTGGTTGGTCGCCGTGACATGATATGCGGTGCACGGTGCTGTGTTTCAAGAGTTGAACTCAGTTTATTACAGGGCGCAGCCATTGAAAAATAGGCACTCAGGAATCCGCAGCGACATCACTCTGGCGTTTGAGTGTGTGTGCCTTGCATCTACATTAAAAACAATGAATTCAAGGGTGCAAAAATTGCGGCATGTCTACGGGGCTTGAGTCTGTTGGTGGTAAAAACATGCACTTAGATGTGAATTGACAGTGTGAACACTCAATATTGGACCAGTTTCCAAAATGGTTGTTCCTATTAGTCACTTAGACACAACAACGCTATAAACAAGAAGATACACCCAGAATTTACAAAAGTTATGTTTACAGTCATAATCTTCATTTTACAACAGCCTTGCACAGACGTGATGTAAACATAGCTGCACTCTCTCTAATGTGTAGTGTCTTTCTGGTGAGTCCCACTGCACTGTTACTATATTGTGGATAAACCTCACTCTATCACCAAATAACTTCATCACAGTAATTATCATCTGGTGTAAAGAAGAGACGTGTTTATTCAACAGTATATTTATTTAATTGAATCTGCAGTAGGTTCAGCGAGTGTTTGCGACATGCTGATTTACATCAGCCGTGAAAGAAAAGTTTTGGGGAATCAATGAAGTAGAGTGTACTGTAAGAGCAGGCAGGCAGTTGGAAAAAGCCAGCAGTAATCAGCTCACAGAACTGGAAACCAACTGTGTCATTCAGCCCTCCCTGCTCTGCCTGCGGCTCCGCGTCTCCCTGGCAACCCGTATTTTTGGAAAACCAAGATGGTCGACGAGACCACGGCTTTCTGGCAGAGTGAGGGCGGCATCCAGTCCCTGTGCCTCCTCTGCTGCGGCTGCAGAATGTAACATAATGATATGTGGACGTCTCCCCGCACTGAGCCAGGGCTGGCCCGGCAGCGGCACTTGGATTGATTTAAAGCAGGAAGTGTCTGTGTGTGTGTGTGTGTGAGCGTGTGTGAGAGTGGAGTGACCTCTGCAGCAGATGATCAGACATGATGACGAACACGGCCGTGATCAGGCTATGTTCAGGCTCACCATTGATCCCAGTTGGCCCAGTGAATAGCACACAGCTGGTCTCGATTAGGGTTTACACTCGTCTGTCTGGTTCTACTTGACTTTGCTGCAACTCAAAATAGTTTTCCCTCTGGGTCGGTCTGAATTTTTGACAGTCTAGCATATTATTTTTCTATTTATCCATTCATCTATCCAGTTATCTATCAGTCTGTGTGTCTAGCTGCTATTTCCTTCGGAGGCGTCTGAGTTGTTCTTGTTTTTGCAGCATTATATACAGTAACTATCCAAATACTTGAGCTTTGCATGCCAGCCTAATCCCCGCCTTGCTATTTGTGCACATGAGCAGTGAGTGATAGATGAAGTGCAGTATTTTTGCTTTATCCCTCATCAAAACACAGAGCAGGGGAGACGTTACACCAGGTATTTGGGTAGTTCATCCGTGCCTCAGAGAGAAATAACACAGCTGCAGATGGGGAGCCGAAATCAAAATGGAAACTGCCTTCTTTTTCTTCACGGCCGCAGTTTAGGCACTGACAATAAACTATCATCTGTCTTGTTGTTGCCTTTACTTCTCCACTTCCCAATTTAGAGTTAGAAACACACTGGTGTCCCTTAAATCATCCCAATACTTCGGATGCCCGGGCAGTCTGGGGATCCAGCCTCAGACATCTGGCGCCCCTCAGAGTCTCAAACATTTAAGAAGACGGTGATATCCTGTTGAGTCATCAGCAAACTAAGTCATTTGCCTATGGCAGCTCCTTCATTACTGCCTTCAAATGAAATATAAGCCATTGTGTCCGATCAAATTGAATTTGCAGCCCATCCTCTTAGGTGCTAAATGCATTGATTGTTATATAAACCATCAATTTGCAGGGCCATTTCCAGATTACCTGCCCTAGATTGCCTGGTGCAGTCGCTGGGGTGGAGGGTGGACTGATGGGGCCATCTAGTGGTGAGGGTTGGGTTTTGCACTTTATAAAAAATCAGAACTAGTACTGACAAAATGAATCCACTGATGTGACCTCATTTTAAATATTGACGCCTATTTTTAACAATCAAGACGACTGTTTTGCCATGTAAATTTTGGAAATATTTTACTACAATCAAAGTTGCATTTCAGCACAACAGGTAATCAGTGTCGCAAACAGGTGATTATCATGACAATCATCAGCACATGTCAGTATAATCATAGTGTCAAACTGAACTACAAGACAACACAGTCTCACATCAGCTGCTCTGAGATATTCATCACATGTTCTACTGTAAAATACACAAATTCAAAGTTATGTTTTTTCAGCAGCAGGCTAGAAAAACAGCCACAGGCGTTTCACTGTAACTCTGCAGGCGTTTTATCGTGTCTATTCCACAGGGATTCAAACCTCCTGTTGACCTAAGTGGGAGTTACAGTCTGTTATTAGCATTGTTTTATAGACTTCTTTGCCTTTAGCGTGTGTGTAAATTATTCTTAACAAACTATTTGTATTCAAAATGGGAAACAATGTCATTTACCACATGCTCCAAACAGAAGGCTGTTAAGCTATCATGCAGTCATGGGCAGATTATCATTAATTGATGATTTATATAAATGTATAATTTATATTAAAATGTCTGTTCCTTCATATCAAGATAGAACAACCGCGCACTGAACTGAATTACTGTGATTTTTTTAAGAGAGTGAACAGTGTGTTTCGCCCGTGGCTCCTTCAGGTTCGCTCAACAGAATCACATGAGCACTCACAGGTGTGCTAAATATACATGGGTCACATGTTTGTTTGTTTTTTACTTTTTCAATAGTTTTTCTTTCACATTCTTCAAAAACACTTTTTCAAAAGATAAGTCAAAATTCACCCAAAAAGCATAATAAATTTACACAAAAGCACAGTGATCAAAAAACAAAGCAACAGGACCACATGGTGTCACTTTTGGAAGTGATTACAGGTGCACACATTTGACCACATCCAACCACTCCCATCAGGGATGCAGCATGTGGTCAAAGGTGAAACAGGCGACAGGTTGCTTTTTGGCCCTGTTTAAAGTTATTCTTTAAAGCTCTGAGCAACTGGAGCATTTTTAAATTAGGTTCTAAAGAGAACCTAATTTAAAAATGCTCCAGTTGGGAATAAATGGTGATACCTTTTAATAAAGTTACTGTAAACAATCTGCGCAGTGGCCAGAAAAAGATGTTGGCATTACACATTTTAGTAAACCACAGATTAGTTAAATTTGTACGTTTTAAATCGACGGTTCTAAAGTGACTTAGTTCTGAGCTGGTGTCATCATCAGGAGGTGGAGGGGATGCTGGATGGTGCGACACTTAGGCGAGATGGCTGCCGAGCTGCAGACCATTTGTTCAAGACCAAAAATAAACAGGGTGTTTTTCAATGAGACATCAGTGTCATTTCGACTTCATTTGTTTATGGCAACAAAACCGGTTATTTTCAACCAAAACACAATCTCTGACACACAACCACACATTAAGCATGGCATTGTTGAAACACAATGTAAAATTACTACACATCTACCACATAATAATGTACAAATGTTAAACACCTGTGGTTTGTAGAGGCATACAATGCTGACATTTATTCTGGCAATTGGGTTGACAAATGAAACCATGATTGAGATGATGAGATGCTTTTGTCTCAAGGCTGTAGTATTGTCGGAGCAAATGTTTCTCAAAATTAAGGCCATATTTTCTGTTGTTTCTCGTAAGGAGATCGTTCCCACCCTCCTCTGAAATAACTCTTCGACAGCATCAGCTCTGTTAGTGGTGGTGGAAGAGCGATGGTGAGGTATTGTAACATTAGTATTTGTCTGCAATAATACTCCTTAATGCTGAGAAATTGGCCAGGTGGGTGGCGCTATTATCAGCTAAGTCATCTCTGCATATCATATCAGCCTCTCATGTCTCTCTCGATAAGCAGAGGGATAAAACAGAGGGATAGCAGAGAGCATCTGTCTTGTTTATGGTGCAGTGGTGGGTGTCCTGCCTTAAGGCAAACAGATCCACTTCCTCCCTCCCTAACAGAGTCCAGATTTGGCTCAGAAATGTTTGGGTTCAGTCCTTACTCCTCCAACAGTGTGCTCCTGGACACGCTCTGCTTTCTGCAGCCTTGAGATGTAAACTGCCCAGAGGAAGCAGAGACTCTTGAAGGCCTCATATCACAGGTTCTCTGCAGGCTTTAACAGCAGAGTGGATAAAATGCTGCCCTGTTTGTTGATGTAGGCTGGTGTGATGCTGCTCTCAGCTCTACCCACAGTCTGTGAAAAAGAAGGACTGTGATTTCAACCCATTGGTTTGTGGACTGCCATTTTAAAGTCATAAGTTTGGCATTTTGGCTGTTGCCATCTTTGTTTTTTGGAGCCACAGAAGCTGGGGAGAATCAAGAGATGGATCTGACCTAGAGCCATACTTTCCAACTTTTTTCCATCTCCCCCTCCTTCTCTTGTATTTCTCCCGATTTATGACAGATTTTAACACCTTTATTTTCCTTTTCATTATCACAACCTGTTTCTGGCACTGTACAGGGTGTTTTCACCCTACAACAGCTTCCTTCACACTTCCCCTTCTCACCCTCCCTCTCCGATTCTCTGGCCGGTGGACACCACGTCTCAGTGCTTACCGTGTTACGCGTGCATAGGTCTGACGGGATGTTCTAGCTGGGGGGTTTGCAGGGGTGCCTTGGGGGTTGAGGGGACCTGGCTTGCCCTCCTCTGCTGTGGCGAGGCTCCCAGCTGTCTTAAAGAGAACATGAGCCTCCTGTTCCGCCTGCTTAAGCATCCAGGACTCAGGGGTGTGTGGGCCAAAGAGGACAGCAGGCTGTGGATCCCTGGCACGGGCCAAGCCTACAGCCTGGCCTCCCTCCCTCCTCCTGGTACTCTGCTGAAGTGTCGGGTCATGAACCAAAAACTAATTCAAATTCAATGCACCTAACATAAAAATGCTGATGCAGTGCACTTATTATTTTATTAATTTATTATTATTTTTATTACCAGACCCCTGGACCCCACTTCTATAGGTAGGGCTGCCCCCAACTGAGAATTTTCCTAGTTGACCAGTAGTCGTCATTTAGAGCCATTAGTCGACTAGTGGCCTGCATGTTTACGATATTAATTAGTTATTAAACTATATATTTCGGGCAGGGCAACCCAGTGGTTTGAGTTGAAGGTGTGAGAAAGAATAGTATCAGTAACATTGTTAACACTGTGCTACATTACAGAGAAATACAAAACCGTACTAATGAACCTTCATTAATATAGGCCTATATTTTATCTACAAGTGCACGTCACACACTGAGCGAGCCGCCTGTTAATGACGCTGTGGGCTAATGGGCATGTAGCTACTTCCATGTTTCAGATGATACGTCATGTTTGTAGTCGACCAATGAAGATGAGTTTACATATCACCTTGGGTTCGTCCTTCACCTTCTCAAAATGATCCCTCACTTTGGATTTCCTGCCTGACATGTTATTAACTAGCCTGTGGAATAACCGCAGGTACCAGCCCTGGAAATTAACCTGACTCCTGTCTGACTGCTGAGCGTGGCCACTTCCTGTGTCTGTCCTTTCAACTTAAATTCCCGCATGGTCCAGTCATATAGGTTTTGATTTATTTTGACAGTGCGCAGCTCCTGATAGAGTTTCACTTTTTGTTTTGTTTTTGTCTTTCTGTTGTTCTGCTACTAAGCAACCAATGAAATCTTGCCGACCGATGATCTTTCTGGTCCTACTTCTAGGTTTCAGAATCTTGCCTATTATTGAGGTCTCAAGGTTGGCAAATATGCCAGGAACCTCAGGCAACTATTGACAAGTTACCATGGTAGTGACTTGTCAGTGCCTTAAAGTGGACCCTGTGTTTTTTTTGCCCTAAATGGGACCAGTATTTACAAAATGAACCTCATGTTGTATTGAAGAAGACCAACCAATTGAGACCATAAATTCAGCAGGTAAATGTTTACTGAGGTATTAAATCTAGTGAGAAGTAGGGTCATTTTCTTAGAAATGTATACAGTCTGACTTCCTTTTGCAGCCAGTGGAGTCGCCCCCTGCTGCCCATTAGAATGAAAAACTGTAGGTTTAATTCAGACCCCCTTGGTTCTATCTGAACTACCCCTGCAGCCTATCAGTGGCTTGCAGTGATGCAAAACCAACATTTCCTGTAGGATGATGTGACTTTCTTCCTCTGAAGGTGACACGCCACCTACCGAGCTCATGCAGGCAGGCTACCCCCATTCTGTCACGGAAGTGTCTGACACATGAAAAGTTATTATCCCCAGGGGTGAACAGTCTCCGGAGGTATCTTATGCGCAGCACTCCTGGTGGAACCACAGGGTGGGCTGCTGACTTCTGAGCAAATTCCAGCTGAACTGTTTAGATGCACTTTAGAGGTTGTCGCTGGGGTCCCCGCTGTCTGCACATGCAAGCAGCAGGTTTCAATCCCCTCCCAAACTGATGGGCCAGGGATTATCCCAAATTTAGCCACCTGCTTACTTTCAAACATCGGCACCTCTGCTCTCCACCCTGGCAGCTGAGGCGGCTCAGTAAGCATTTAAATCACTGTATTCAGTGTGACACAGGCTAAATACACAGTTGATCAAAGTCATTTCAGTGCTGATGAAACAACTGTTGTATGTAACTGAGGCGCCAAAAGTTGTTTAATTTTTTAACCAGATTTAGACGAGTTAGCTTTATTGTCTAGACATATTTTGACCTGTGAATCAGTGCCCATCCTGCATTAAAAAGTTTGTGCACATTAGTCACATTAGAAGATCCTTATCCTGTTTTTGGTGTAAAGCAAAACAGCAGATTTAAAATCACATCCAACCAGAGGCCACAAAGTGAAGAATGAAGTCTTCTTCAACAAGCTTGTCAGTTATTTTCATGCTAAATGTTTTCTGAATATTTTAATTGGTTTGCATATTGTTCATGTCATATGTTTACACAGCTCCTTAGCTTAGCTCAGCACATGCACATAAAATCCAGAATAAAGACTTTCAGGCTGGATACGAGAGCCTACTTTCAGTTACCTCTGCAGTCGCTTTACAGGACTGTTTGAATAAAATCAGCAGTAGCAGAAATTGTGCAATGAACATCAACCCCTATTCAAATCCTACTTGTCATCACCCATTGTAAAAGTTATCATTTCAGAGGAACAAAGACGCAGGAACAAAACCACAAAGTGTGTTATGGTGGATTTTTTGGCTTTGAACCGTTGATGCTGTCTCATGGTGATAGATCTGTGATGGGGTGTCAGACTGAATGGGATGTTGTGAGAAGGGGACTGCAAGGCAACCAAATTACACACGTCACAACACATCTGTTATATTGAAATGCATATGGATAGAAAAAAATCACAGCGGAGTGAAAGAGACAACAGTTTTGTTTGTTTTTACCATAATTCCCTGACATACAGAATAAAGTCTCAGATAATTTTACTCACTTTGAATGTCTAAAAAAAGAAAAGAAATGAAGCATATGTAGCCACATTAGAAGTGACGCTGTTGGGATGTTGGTACATCAACTGCTATCCCCTGACGTTTCCATTAGCACTGACATGAGATCAACATTTTTTAAGTCGCTAACTCGACAAATATTTGCTGGGTTGCCAATAAATTTGATACACACATCTCATGCATGTCCCTGTCAAGACGCATGCTAACATGGCAGCATGGTGGTGCAGTGGTTAGCATCGTTGCGTCACAGCAAGAGGGTTTCCTGTGTGAACCCTGGGGTGGGGGAGCCGTTTGCATGTTCTCCCCGTGTCAGCATGGGTTTTCTCCAGGTGCTCCAGTTTCCTCCCGCAGTCCAAAGACATGCAGGTTAATCGGTGACTCTACATTGTCCGTAGCTGTGAATGTGAGTGTGAATGGCTGTCTGTCTCTATGTGTCAGCCCTGTGATAGTCTGGTGACCTGTCCAGCGTGTACCCTGCCTCTCGCCCAATGTCAGCTGGGACAGGCTCCACCCATGACCCCCAACAGGATAAGCAGTTTCAGAAAATGAATGCTAACACAGTAAACTAAGGTGTCAACAGTATAAAACAGTATACCTGCTAAAACATGCTATAAATCATCATGTTAGCATTGTCATTGTGAGCATGTTAGCATGTAGCCTCCAGCTTCTCAGAGCTGCTAGTGTAGCTGTGAGCTCTTAATCTTGTTCTGATTAAATCTGAGTGACGAGGCACATGCTGCCTTGGTGTTATATTGTTTTAAACTCAGTTGTTTCTAGATCTATGTTTGGATTACATTACAATTTAATGTTTAAGTTACTTCACGTGAACTTAAACACTAAATTAAGTTTTTTGGCAGGTGCTGCAGAGAATTAAAAAGAAAGCTAATCTTGGAGCACTTAACTACTTTTGAAAGCAGCCGTAGTTAATGTACCATGTGCTTCTCTGGCTCTTTATTCCGTGCTGTAAATTCCCATGGAAAATGTGCCTGTGTAGACAAAGTGATACCACACACATGTTTGTGTAGCACAGCTATGATAACAGCAGATATAGCAGTAACATTTTCTGTAATTTAAAGTGACAGTCTGCCCCAAAATCAAAAAATATATATTGTCTCTGACCTGTAGTGCTGTTTATTAATCTAGATGGTTTTGGTGTGAGTTGCTGAGTGTTGGAGATATCGGCCGTAGAGATATCTGCCGTCTCTCCAATATAATTGAACTAGATGGCACTCAGCTTGCGGTTTTCAAAGTGCCAAAATATACATTTTAAAAACTCAACAGCAATGTCTCTTTCCAAAAATCATGACCCGGTTACTCAAGATAATCCACAAACTTTGTTGTGAGCAGTTTCACGTAGTAAACTATTTTCTTTCTACCACACACCCTTATCACCGCACAGCTAACTAACGTTACAGCTCAGCCGAGGAGGGCAACATTAATGTTTTTATATCTCATACTGTCAGGAGCATGAGCCTCTCGTCCACGCCTCCTTCTGCACAGCGACACAGTTGGCAGGTGTTGTTTGGTAGAGAGAAAATAGTTCCTACATGAAACTGCTCCCAACAAGGTCTGTGGATTATCTTGAGTGACCAGGTCATGATTTCTGGAAATAGAGATTGCTGTTTTTCAGGTTTCAAGTTTTTCAAATGTTTTTCTTTCTTCCTTTTTTTGGCCCTTTGAGCACCACAAGCCGAGTGCCATCTAACCTTGTTATATCTTTATGTTGTTGTTGTTGAGAAATTCATCTCTGTTTCCTGCCCAGGGACTACAGATGAAAATTAGCTTAAAGCTAATGCTGGTGCCGCTAAATAGCCGTGCACTGTCCCCGTTAAATAAATAAGATAAATAAATCAAATCTACTTCCATTGTGTCTGAGAGAAGGCAGACATCTCTGTTGCTCATACCTCCAACCGGCAACTCACATCAAAA
Organism: Epinephelus cyanopodus; assembly: GCA_026686955.1. NCBI lineage: Eukaryota > Metazoa > Chordata > Actinopteri > Perciformes > Serranidae > Epinephelus > Epinephelus cyanopodus. The sequence goes on from CM048917.1 coordinate 11,580,829, forward strand.
TGATCTAGACTGATTTATAGCACTACAGTTAAGAGGAAAAATATGTGCTTTTGATTCTGTCCCGTTAACATTGGGTTTTTCAAAAGCAGCTCAGCTCTTGCTGTGGCATTAATCTGTAAAGAAATGCTCCATAGGAGAGGTAGAGATATGTCTTTTTAATATCCTCAGTAGACCAGAATGCATCACAACTATTAGACAGGTTGAATTGTAAGTTTTGATGGCAGTTTCACAGCTGGGAAAATGTCTTGGCTCTTGCTCTCTGTCTGTGTTATTTCTCTCTCTGTTCACTGTTCACTTACACACACGGGTGAATGCCACCAGTTCATGCCCACTCTCTGAGGTCACTGAAAGTCATTTAATTTAGCTGAGGGAATTAGTAACAGGCGTGGAGGCAGATAAAGCCGGCTGAGAGGAACTGGACCGCAAAAAAAAAAAGTAAATTCTCCCACCCCACCTCTAGGCCTGCAGCTCCTGTGTTATACATGGATGATGTGAGCTTATAGGTGCCATATAGTATAAATTAACTTCTAAATATAACCGACTGCCAGTGATTGGCACCTGAAGCTTTAATATCCACAACCGAGGCTTCTTCCTGCTGGAGGTCTTCTCGCTCCTCATCCCGAGTCTGGAGACAGAGGCAGCGAGAGAGGTATCAGAGGCCGAATGGCTTTGGAGATCGATACGCGCCTCTTACTGCAGGGCACCCTCAGCTCACTCTCCCAGCTGATTCCAGCTATTTAAGAATGTCTTTCTGGGGATCTGGCCCATTTCTTTCAATTAATGCTCCTTTCAGCCAGCCGACCATTAGAAGTCCATTAAAGCCCCTCCACCCTGGGAGAGTCATTCAGCCCGCACCGCTGTGCTCCATCTTCTGATAACAGGAGCGTCTAGACTGCCACGGAGAAATAATTAACCTTTTAAATTGTTTCTGTGGAGGTGGCTGTTTGTAGGACGGCTTTTGTACTTATTTTATTTTATTTTCCTCATTTGTTTATCGTCCTTCCTCCTTTGGGTCGGTGTCTTTCTGTTTGTTTCCTTATACTTTATTAATGTACAGCATCATATTGTCTTTATTACACCCTAATCATTTCGAAATGAACTCCTAACCCCGTGAATTACCTTGAGTTACCTTCCTCCAAACAGACTGGCTAATCTGTGGTGTCTTTTCATCCCCCTTCTCTCCCACTGTCTTTGATATTTCGCAGGTTCTTGCTGGAGAGGAAGCCGATATCACCTCCAGCATGCTGAACACAGAGGACGCCGATACCCCTGCAGAGGAACTGGTTTACCACGTTGATGTGCCGTCCAATGGGATGGTGGCGTTGAAAGAGGCGCCTGAGGAGGGCATCTCTAATTTCACACAGGCTCACATAAACAAAGGGGAGGTCATCTTCATTCATGAGGGTGAGACCACTGAAATCATTTTCCTTGCCTTAGTGTATCAATCTATGACTTCTGTCGCCCTCTGTCTTAGACTGCTGGTGTTACAACAGCACTGTTAAAACTAAAGAGTCTAAATGAACCTAAGACTGGTGTAAAATCAGAAAAGGCTCTCTAATACAAGTATGTTTTAAGAAGGGACTTAAAAGAGATCACTGACTCGGCCAACCTGATTTCCTCGGGCAGACTGTTCCAGAGCCTCGGGAACACTGGGGAGACTGTTAAATATGCCAACATGAAGGACACATGGAAGTGTGAGGGCAGCCACATTTACAATGTTTAAAACGGACGTATCTATTTTCATGCGTAAAGGGAAAGCTGACTGCCTGGGAATGTAATCAGTCGCTGGTATTGATCGTCAAAGTCACAGAGTCACAGAAAAAATAGTATTTGAGAGTAATATTTATTTGCCCATTAGCTGTGCCAAATAAACGTGTGATTTTCATCCACACTCAAAGAAAGTATTTTAGGTTATTTTTAAGTTTTACATATTTTAATTACATATAAAATTTCCAAGTGAGTTAAGTAGAATAAGATAGATATAGATAGAAATAGAAAGAACTTTATTCAACTGTCCAGCAGCTTATAAAAAACAACCACATTTCCCCTCATCAACAAAAACACAGTGAAATAGACATTAAATAAAATAAGTTAAAATAGTTGCATAAAAAGAAATTAGAAATCAAACTGAAATTATATTGGAATGGAAATTGAAATTAAATAAATATACATTAAATATTCTTATATAAACCACAACAGTGCAATATAGGCAAGGCAGCTTTATTTATATTGAATTCTTCTTTTACAGAGCAATAAAATACAAAACTATAATAAAGGATACAGGTTTATAATGAAAGACTAAAGAGGAAAAAAAGATATAAATGGTAAAATTAGTTACTAAACAATTTACAATTTTAAAAAAATCACCATTAAAAATAGCAGAGTGCAGACAAGAGGTGCAAAGATAAAAAGATTATTTAAAATGTTTTAAAATTGAACTTGAAGTAACCTATTTTATTCATTACAGGGTGGAATAGGGAGTGTACAAAAGGAACATTTGTATGTAATTATTAAAATTAATCTGAGATGGATAGACAATGAAAACTGATGTAACAATAGCTTGTACAATTTACATAATTAGCTTAATTTAATGTTCATTAACATATTTGAAATACACGGAATTTATTAACAGTTATTACAAATTCTGTGAGATGTAGTTACATTGATTCTCACTGTCTATTAATCTCATATTTATTTGATTTAATAACATAAATAGTACTATGTCAGAATTATAGACCAAATACGTTATTTGAGTGCAGACTAGGAAGGAATCACAAGTGCTAAATTACATCTTTCATGTATAATTAGTCATATACGTTGCAGATATAAATAAGTGTTATTATAATATGAGTTGAAATATAATAGCAAAGACCAGTTTGACCAGCGAGTCACATCTGAACTCTTCTGTTCCTCCAGGTGAGGAGTCCGGCGGTTTCACTTTCACAGTGACAGACGGCGAGCACACATCTCCCCTCTACCAATTTGTTGTCACAGCGAGGCCTCTCACCATCACCATGGTAACGCAGAAGGAGCTCATGGTATTTCCAGGTAAGATGCCAAAATCCTTCGGACTTTAAAGCGTGAAGTCGGCAGTGATGGGAGGATTACCACAGTGACGGGTGTGTGGTCACCCGCTCGACCCGGTCACTGCAGCAATATGACGACAGGTCTTTTTATTAACCTTTGTATTGTTGTGTTCTGTATCTGTGTCAGACACACAGAATAAGGTTAAAACAGAAACTGAGAATGAGGTACAGTTTGTCCAATGTGTTACTGGATTTTTTCCAAAACATAGCTGCTGTTGTTTATCATTGTTTATTTTTATTTTTTTATTTAACCTTATTTTAACCAGAATCTCATTTCAATAGAGACCTGGCCAACACAAGCAGCAGCACAAATAAAGAAGTTACGGACAGAAAACACAAAAAGAGTCTATAAAGGGAGTAAAAATCAAACTTAAGGAGCTCACAACTCAAAATATAAATTCAAAAGAGTTAGTTTTGTTACCAGACACATTTTAAACATTGACATCATAAGGAATCTGTCTCTAATTCTTTATTTCTGTGTTTTAAACCATTTAACCAGATACATTTACATACAAAGAGTATTCTCCGACACTCTTCTGCGTGATAAATAAATAAAATAATATGTATTTCTGGCATGCAGATAACTTCTCACTCCATGAGTTACAGACTTTTGGAAATACAGGCGGTAAATGTAGCCTGTTTAGGACACACAGGAAGATCATATTCAACACAAGAAACACAAAACTTTCCTCCAAATACCTGAGTAGTGATATAGTGTCCCTCTGTCTTTCTGACATTTAACGCAGAGCCGGTCTGGGATGTTTGTTTTGAGCCTATTATAAACGTACATCGAGTAATGGGTCTACATTATCATCAGCCACTTATATTGTCAGTGTTCAAATAATACATATTGTTTGGTCCCTATTTTCATGTTCCACTGATATACCTGAAAAGTCTGTAGACAGATGTAGTGTTGCTTTTGTGACAGACTAAATGTGTACTTGTGAGACTGAAGATGTAGAAATGTATATATTTATATAATCAGGGTGTCTGCAGGTCCTTAAAATGTCTTAAATTCAATGTTACAACAACAAGGCCTTAAAAGTCATTAAGGTCTGAATGACTACAAACATTTTATCTAATTTCATTTGTCAGTTTGATTTTCTTTTTGTCAAAATAAGTGATGTCTGTCTATGTAAAAGGGTTGCAACGGTAGGGGATTTTCACAATATGATGATTTTCTTTAACAGACGCATGTGTAAAAAGTCTGACTGTCAGTTGAGGATGGAAGGAGATGTGCGCTTAGGTGCGATTGTAGTCTGGTCACGCCAGACCGAGGACGCTTGTAGCTACAAAACCCCTGTAGTGAAAAGAATTTAACCAGGGTGCATTTTATCACATGAATTCAGCTTTTCAAGTTACACGCACTCACGTTACTCTTCCTTTGACAGTCCAGCCTTGATTTGGTTTTGTTTGAAATATGTTTAAATACTTTGGAAAAAACAATATCACTTTATTTTTAGTGGTTTTAACACATCACAACTTCTTCATATCATGAGCACAGGTGTGAGCACAGACAAAAACCTCAGCTCATAATGAACTTGACTTTCATGCATGACGCAGGAAATGAGTTGTCACATTTTTTTTAAAGCTTGGATAAAGTTTTGGAACGAAACTCTCTCCATCAGGAAACTCTTGTGCACAGTTACGTGCATGAGTTACTGTAACCACTGAAGTTGTAGGCAATTCTAGACTCTGTTTAGTTTTACAAGCTCAACCTCACTTCGAAGAGGCCGTTTTCCACAGAGTCATCACAGCACTCGTGTGTGTGTGTGTGTGTGTGTGTGTGTGTGTGTGTGTGTGTGTGTGTGTGTGTGTGTGTGTGTGTGTGTGTTTTTTCACAGGAACAAGGCAGTCTATCACAAGTGCCAATCTGGGGGCTGTAACCAATGAGGATGGAAACGAGATAAGCTACTCTCTCGTCCGCCCACCTCGTTTGGGAAGACTCATCCTGGCCAATGACAGGAACCAGTATGAGGAAATTACCAGCTTCTCACAAACACAGGTAATTACTTTCTGTGTGTGTGTGTGTGATGCTAAGTGTGTGTGTTGCTGGGAAGTATTTCTTTTGGGAGACATTTAACTTATTTCCCTCGTTCCCTTCTTAAAATTAATACCCTGCATTAACATTTAATGACAATAATGAATTATTTGTAACAGTAAAAAGTAAATATCTTAAAGCGGCAAAAAGCCAAATCGTGTCCCCGCTAGGTTTGCTGTTGTGCACTGCCTGCAGACCAAAACAAAGTGTGTCATGAGCCACTCCTCCCTCTACCTCTGCTCTCCACCCTCCACCCCACTCGCCTCGTCTGTGCAGCCGAGCAGCGCAGTTAAATTACACCTCTAGTTCTTCACATAGCAATTTTTTAATTCCTTCAATCTAAAAATGATGAATTTCGCTTATTGCTCCTTTAAACAGTAAAATACATCAAAGGAAGAAAAATAATGAAAAAGCTTGTGGATTTAAAAAAACTGTCAGAAAAACCAAAATCAAAAGCATCTTTTGATGGCGTTTTCTTTATCAGTCGCATTAAGAGGGCACTGTGAGTTCAACGTTTATTCTTTGTCCTCTTTTCAAATAAATCCGCTCTACTTTCAGTTCGCACGTTCCTATTAATAGCAGGTTTGTGTTACAGCAGCAGTCGTGGCTGTTAAAGGCACTGCAGCTGTCGGCTGCACAGACCACCAGACAGACGTATAAGGAGACATAATGCTGCTTTAATGCATAAAAACACAACTATTCCTCCTCTCAACACCAACTGGTGCTGCAGCTCTGCAAGAGGTGGTAAAATGAATAATTTAAAGGCTCGTGGTTGCAGCTTTGTGCTCATCTGATAACCTTTAATCATGTTTTGCAGCACTGACTTTTATTTCTATGGAAAAGTCAATGCAGTGACCACGATTGTGAAGCTCACTCAGTCTAGACTAATACAGCCGTAACTCAGTGTTTGCTTACATGACAGAAAATGAATGACTGTAAATAATGTCCTTCGTCAAAGTTATTTGAAATAAACCTTAACTGTGTAAGTAGCAGATTAAAAGACACTGTTATGAAGAATATGTTGTGGTAACGGGGACTTGTCATGTTTGTGAAACGGGCAAATATATATATGATTTATTTATATCAACCAGTATGGAATTAAGACGTCAAATAAATCATCGCAGTGCCTAAAGCGCATAGATATAGATTTTGGGTGGGGGGCACAGTGGGTATGTCCCCCTCAGTATTTAGAACATGAGCATTTGTCCCCCCTCTCCCTGAATAAAAACAAAAAAGTGCCAGAGGACTTTTACTCTGTCAAAGTAAAAGACATTTTGCCAAAAACTGACAAACTGGTGCACAGTCTGATGTCCAAAATGTTCTGGTGGGGACCCCAGCTGTGAAGTGAAAGCTACAGCGTCTCAAGGCTGCTGTAAAAAAGTTTGTCTTGGGTGCATCGGTACAATAGACGAGCAGCAAAGGATGGCAGAGGAGAAACCTGCACACCAATGCAAACTGGGCTGGACAAAGCTACGTCTTAGCTCTGCTCTATTTTCCTGAATTAACAAGATCATTATTTCTGAATTCTGAGAAAAGATTTCATGGGGGGAAAAATCAGATATTGTAGATGATGTAATTAAAAGTCTGGTGTGCAGGATTTAGAGAAAAATATTGCCAGAAGTAGTATATAATATTCAGATGTTTTCATTAGTTTGCAATCACTTGAAAATTAGAATCCTTGTGTTTTTGTTACTGTAGAATAAACCATTTATATCCACAGAACACTGGTTTACACTGGCCACACATAGCAGACACAGAAGGGAATATTCTGTTCAAGACAAAAAATAAAAATCAATTTCTTATGTACAATGCAATACAATGCAACAAACACCTTGTGTTTTTTTCTAGTCATCCCATGTAGCCTTAAATCTCATTTAAATCCCGTACCAGACAAAGTATTTTCTCCTTTAAGAGACCATTAAATGTTACGCTCTCTACAGTTTTACCTTCTGCTTCACATAAACTGAAACAGTGTGCCTAATTTAAGTTTAAATATCAACAGACCATCTATGTGTGCAATATGAGGCATCAACATGTTCCTGTTCTTCACCAGCAGGGGGCGTCATTGATATGACTTTGTGCCATTCTGATATTTTGGGTCCCCATAAACATGAGCATTCATGCTAATGAGTTTTTAACTTTATCACTTTTTACCTCTGATCATTTAATATGTATGTTAAGACTGGGTGAATGCAGTCTTGCAGTCTCTGTCACAGCTGCTGTGTGTCGTGGACAGGGATGGAGAGGATTTAAATAGACACAGGTAAAGAGTGGTACCCGACAAATGAGGAGATTTAAAGGAATTTATTACAGCTGTTTTATCTTTACTGTACAACTGGCAAAGTAGCCTCAGTGCCAGAAGAAATATTCAGATTACATGCAAAAAAGAAACACAAATTTCAAGAGTCTTGAATAAAATAAAATCAGGTTTTTAAGGGCGCACACCTATGTGTTTTAAACCAAACTCTTCATCAGGGTGTGGCCCCTGATTACAAAGAGCCTCTTTGTTCACTGAGTATGATTTTTTTTTATTTCTTACTTACTGTCTGCGAAGCAAAGAGGCACTTCTATTTTCAGTTTACTCAGATTACATAACCAAATACCCTCATAGCATTTGTAGCATTTGCTGGATTTGGTTTTGGATTATGGGGCAAACAACTTGATCGTGTAGCAGCACTTCACATGCACTGTAGGCCCAGTGTTTGTCTGCCAGGGTGCCAGGGTGCCAGCGTGCTCTCACTCTCGTCTGATTTCCATTCCTGACATCTGACCGTGCTTGGATGAGCATGAGAACAAATTCTTTCCCAGCAAACTGCTGTGTTTAGAGTGTGACAGAAAATCTAACACGATGTCGAGCTGAAAACACGATTTGATTATTTGAGTTGTTCAGCTGTGTGTGTGTGTGTGTGTGTGTGTGTGTGTGTGTGTACATGCATGAATACACTCCTGTGTATGTGTATGAGGAGGAGAGAGGCACAGACAAAAGACAGAAGAGTTGAGTTTAGGTCACGGTGACCTCAGGGAGCGAACGCAGGCCGTCACATTCCAGTTCTTAAACCCGGATCCCAGTTCAGCTGAGCCAAACCACTGCTGCAGCCATTTGAGCTCCCATTTTACTGCGGTGCTCACAAACGTCAGAGGGAAAGAGAGCAGTGAAATATATTTTAGCAAACTAAAAGTAGGTTTCCATGTAGGTATAAATCTGCTGGGGCTAAACCACAGTTTCTCTCAACTCCAAAGTCTGTCTGTCCCCTCAGGTTAAGAGTCTGCATGTCATCCTGGACAGTACCGTGTCCTTTAAGGTCTGCATACTTTCATCTACGAAATATTATCGTCTTTGCCCGTCACTTACACCTCACAGCACTGCTATCCTTGTTCAGTCTTTGGTTATATTGACAGATAAAATCCTACAGATGATAAAGTGGTAGCTGCTTCAACAGTGTACTCAAGTATTGTGTCCTACGAGGTATTTTAACATAATTACTGATGTTATATTTTTCTCCAGTGGACCCTTGTGTCACAATTTATTAACGTTAACTTGGCTGTTTTTATACTTCAACTGTTTACCCACTCCAATATTGATTTTGAAAGTGTTTAACAGCTCATCGTGTTCTGATTTTGTTTCCCTTGTCACACAGCTGGAGTCAGGACAGGTCTACTATGAGCACCAGATTCCTGAGGAGCCTTTCTGGGTGGTGAGGGACTCCGTCGAGCTCACTCTGGCATCCCAACCAGCCCCTGATGTCCATCACATCCTGCCCATCACTGTCTCTTACTACGCTGCTCACAGCAACATCTCCTCTCAGCTGTGGAAGAACAAAGGTACAATCTAATATTTGACATCAAAATTTAAATAAATCACCAATCCATCACTACTAAAAACTGAATTGTAGTTTTTGTGTAAAGATTCCTGCAGATGTTGAGATGAACAGATGCGTGGTAAAGCCCCATTAGAGGGCACTAGAGTCACAATGTGAACGTATTGTTTTCACCAGCTGCAGCTTTGCTTTATTTAAACAGACACATCAGATGTGTATTTATTCAACCTTTAGTCATACAGGGCGGACCTGGTGAGCATACATGCTCTCTTACAGCAACAGCCTGTTAACAGTTAAATAAAACAACAGAAACAAATAAATGAGACAGTCATTAATAAAACAGAAATCAAACAATAGAGTTTGTAGGTTGCCATAAAGCTGGAGATAAAGAATTTTAATATTGAGTAATGTAATAAAAACACTCCCTCTGTGGTCTTTACAGGAGAAGTGAAGAATAATGGTTATCATCCTGCACAGTGGAGGCTTTAGGCAGCTTATTTTAAGTGTTTAATATTTAGGAGATACAACATAGTATGGGTGGAGTATCACTTTGATTATGAATAGTTTTATGTAGAAGTACTTTAATCCCAAAACTCTTTTGTTTCTCTGAGGATACAGTTTAAGTGGTGGACATTCAGGGCCTGCTAGTCTCTCTGCATGCGTAACAATTTTTTGAAATAACTAAATAATAATACGGACAGATAGTAACAAACAGTAAGGGGAGAGAAATTACCTTGCTAAGAACAGTAAAGTTGCTTAAACCGTGTGTTTCCTCTGTCCTTTTTAGTCTCAAAATGCTTAAAAAGTGGGTGTTTAAACATGTTAGCGGTAATTACTTTTTACTCACACAGAACAAAAATCATTCAGCATTCAAACATTGATTGACAACTCTATTTATAATAAGTAAAGTAAGAAACTAACATTTATTTTTATAGCGCTTTTCGCTGACTGAGTGCTTCACAAGGTCATTATACAACAAGAAAGAAAACAGGACTACGAGAGCCACTTTAGTAAAAGCACACAACTAGCAAACTATTTGCACACAGAAAAAAAGGACCAAAAAAAAAGCAAAACATAACAACAATACACACAAAAATAAACTTTGTTCACAGATTTTAAAAAAAAACAAAACAAAAAAAAACCCCACCTGAATTCACCCAGCAGTCACAATGCAGTCACTATTCAATCATATTAAATATCTGCAAATAATTTTGTGGTGAAGCGTGTTCATTTGGGTCAAATTTACATTGATGTACATTTCTGATTAATCTGCCATTATACAGGGAAATTGCAGCTCGTTCTTCAACTCAGTTTTCATAGAGTTTTAGAATAACTTCTATATTATGTTCTATAATTCTTTATTGCCTGGATAGTCCAAAGTCATAAAGGGATGTATCACTACTGCTGCTTTTACTGCCAAAAAACAAAAACCCCCCTGCTCCATCTGTGTTTACTAATGAGATATCAGCATCAGTGTATCTGTGCTGCATAATTAAATGTCAATAGAAGACAGCCAAGACTGGATAAAAAGTGTCTTTGAAAACTAATTTTGATATTTGTTTTTATTGTCTCGTCTCAGGTTTGGATGTTGTTCAAGGCCAGAGGAAAGTCATTGATGATTCCATTCTTGACGCCTCCAACCTGCTGGCTAGTCTACCTGAAGATCAGCGAGACGATGCAGATGTGGTTTTTGAGATGAAGCGTTTCCCTGACCACGGTCGTATCACCCTGGGTGGTCAGGACCTGCCCCGTAACGCCCCAACCTTCACGCAGGAAGATGTAACTCAAGGAAAGCTGGAGTTTCTCCACGATGACTCAGGGGCTTCCTTTGACAGCTTCGCTTTCAGAGCCCGTCTCAAGTCTGAGGGTCAGGGTTTGCCCTCACCTGCAGAATCCGTGGTCCTGGAGGAAGTATTTAACATCTCCATCAAACGGCGGGGCTCTGACACCCCCGAGCTCGTCACCACAGACATGCTCTTGGAGGTTCTTCAAGGTTCCATGACCATTTTGACCCAGAAGCATCTTAACACTCAAGACGAGGACAGTCCACCAGACGAGGTGCACTTCAAAGTCACCAAAGCCCCCAGCAATGGTCGCCTGGTTAATTCATTCACCACAGACCCCATCTCTGAGTTCACCCAAGAGATGGTCAATCGTGGGCAGGTGGGCTTCGTCAGCTACGGCAGCCTCACCGATGACTTTATGGAGTTCATTGTGTCAGATGGAGAACACCAAACAGAGCCACACACTCTCCACATCGGCATCCTAGCTCGCACCCTGATTCTTGACAAAGCCCCTGAGATCAAGGTGAAGCAAGGCGATGACGAGACCCTGGTGACCGAGGAGATGCTGAAGGCCACGACTGGCGGCCCTGTTGAGGAGGACATCCTTTACAAGATCACAAGTGTTCCCAAGTATGCAGCTGTCATGGTAGACCGGCAGCCTACATCGGCATTCACCCAAAAGCAGATCAAAGAAGGTCGAGTCAGTGTCCGCTTTGTTAAATCCACTTCCCCTCGAGACAGCGTTGCATTTGTGGCCCGTAGCAGGGCTGCTAATGTTTCCTCTGTCCTCAACATCACAGTCCAGCCTCTGGCCAACATCGCTCAGGATCCTCTCTTACCCCAAGGTGCTCTCGTTCAACTGGACAGGAAGCTTCTGGATGCAACTCCCCTGGCAAACAAGACCAGAACCTCCCCCACCTTCACCGTCATCCAGCAGCCACAGGGGGCTCGTTTTGTGAGGGCTGGAGGTCCTGGTGCAGGTCAGCCAGTGGACACATTCAGCCAGAAGGAGCTGGATGAGGGACGCGTAGCTATGGAAATCCTAAATGGCAACTCTGGATCCAAAGGTAGTGTCAGTCAGGATGAGGCGCGCTTCCTGCTCAAAGCCCACGGGGTTCCTCCTGCAGAGTGTGTGCTTTCCTTCCAGACGGGCCCCTACAATGCCTCCGGGGTCTATCCTGCTACACTGTTGAGGGTTCCCTCAGATGCCCCATCGAAGGACAGTAATGACCTCCCTGGTGTAGGTGCAGCCCCTCGTCCCACTCCAGCTAGCCCTCGCTGGAGGGGCAACATGGACTGGCCCCACGGAGATGCCCCCACCACAGCATCCTCTGGCTCTAGCGCCCATGGGAAACCACATGTCACCCGGCGCAGCAACTTCTGGTCTATCCTCATCCCAATCCTGGTGATCCTTCTCCTCTTGCTGCTGGCGGCCATCTTGGCCTACTACCTGATCCGTAAAAACAAGACGGGCAAGCACGACGTCCAGACGGCAGCATCCAAGCCCAAAAACGGAGAGGTGGCCAGCGCAGAAACCTTTCGCAAAACTGACCCAGCCAATAACATCCCCATGTCCAACATGGACTCCAAAGACGCAGATCCAGAGTTGTTGCAGAGTTGTCGGACAACGAACCCGGCCTTGAAAAAGAACCAGTACTGGGTCTGAGACACTTTGAGATAAGACACAGAGGGAGGTGGATCCTCAAGTGTTTGGAAGTCTCCTCAAATCATTCCTCTCAGTATTAAAGACCTCTTGCCACACCAGTTTAAAAGAAAATTATTTTCTAACACCATTGGTTATTTACTTATCTCAACGTAACTGTGGATAAATTCTCAGGCAACGAAACACTGAATACTTATTGGCAAAGAAAGAGGCAGTTTGTTATCTAAGGAGGCTCAGGTCATGTATATTTATTTTAGTTTTATCATTCCTCTATGTCGAAGGGCACAAATGAAGACATAAACATGCCATGTGTTTGCAAAAAGTTATCTTGGGTGTGCTCTGTCATTGTATTCCATATGATATCATAGGCCAATATTATTCGTTGGAGTGGGTAGGTGATTTAAAGTCTTTGTGATGGTTTGATTTTAGTTTTTGGTTCATCAGGAAAGTTGATAAGGATTGTACATAGATGATGAGGTAAATATATGCTGTATTATCGAGAAGATGGAAAAGTGCCGCTTTGTGTTTTCTTTTATTTTTTGATGTTTTTAAGGTACCGTTGTGTTTCTCAGGGCTAAATTCAGTTTAAAGGAGTAGTACAAGATTTTGGAAAATATACTTACTCACTTGTTTTCCTCAGAGTTAAATGAGAAGATTGATGCCACTGTAATCTGTTATACAGCAAGGAGACGCGTCATGTGACTTAGCTAAACCCAGTGAAAAGGGGGAAACATCTAAGGAGATCACCCGTAAAGCCCACTTATCAACATTATATCAAGAACAACAAAGTAAAAACAAGAAGTTGTGGTGTCATTGCGAGGGATTATTCTTGGCTGGACACAGCGAGTTCTTGAACCTGGCTTGCTGAAACAAGCTAGCTGTTTTTGGTGCCATGCCGTTGATTAGACAGCCCAAATTATGAAGCCCCATTAGTCCCAAAATTATCGCAATGGACAGCCAGGTGTCCCAAAAACAAAGGCCTATTGCTTTGCAACTTATGATGGGTGTTTTTACCAGCCCTTCAAAGTGTTTCTCAGTAGTGTCAGAGCCATCAATCCCAGGTATTTTTAACAACCCCTCGCAACATTTCCCAGTGGTTTTTGAGCCATAGATCCTGGGTGTTTTTTTTACAACCCTTTGTGGTGTTTCCTAGCTGCTCTTAAGCCATCGGTTTTACCAATCCTTCATGGCATTTCTGAGCAACAGATCCCAGTCGTTTTTACTGACCCTTTGCAGCGTTTTCTCATCTGCATTTGAGCAACTTGCCTCAGATGTTTTTACTTATCCTTCACCGCTTTCCCAGCAACATTTGAGCCACCAATCCCTGGTGTTTTTACCAACCCTTCACGGCGTTTCCCAGTGGCGTTTCAGCCACCGATCCCGGGTGTTTTTTCCCGTCCTTTACGGCTCACCCAGCAGCATTCGAGCCACTGATCCTGGGTGTTTCTTTTATGACCCTTTGCGGTGTGTCCCAGTGACATTTGGGTTTTTGCCAACCCTCTGTCGTGTTTTCCTACCTGCATATGAGCCACTGATCCTGGGTATTTTTACCGACCCTTTGCAGCATTTTCTCAGTGGCGTTTGAGAAACTTATCCCAGGTGTTTTTACCAATCCTTGGTGTGGTGTTTTTCACTGACCCTTTGCTTTTGTGCCACCAAACGTGGATGTTGGTCTTTTCTTAACCATTAACAAGTGTATTTTTGTGCCTAAACCTCACCAGACCGTCATCCATACTCGTTGAAAAATCTAAAATGGTTTACAGAAACGCACAATGCAAACATTTCCTCTGGCAATCAGGTTGTCTGCCTGCAGGAAGTGTGTGTTTTCAGAGAAACCAGACTTTGAAGCAGTGGGTGTTTGTTTTTGGGATAACGGGCCATCAGAGAAATGGGCTTAGTGGGACATTTTTTGGACTACTGGGGCTTAGGAAATTTGTGCTGTTGGAACAATGGGCTGTTTCCCCTGTCTCCAGTCTTTATGCTAAGCTAAACCAACAGCCCTCTAGCTGTGGCTTCATATTGAGAGAGTGTGCGAGTGGTATCTATCTTGTCATCTAATTCTCTGTAAGAGAGTGAATAACCTTTGTCTCAAAATATCTAACTCTTACTTTAATGTCATCACATGATAACATTTCAGTAGTTTTACTATGTGTGGAAAAAGGAGACAGTTTGCGACCGTTTAAAATTAAAACGTTTGTGCGACAACTTTCGCAGGTTTGATTGAATTTAGCTCGGAGTTATGTCATCATCTTTCACATGTTATTATTTCTGCATGCTTCCGAAGTGCTTGTAAATATTCACTGGACTGGCACAGCACTGACCGCAGAACTACACAGTACACAGTTAGCAGACCACAGGCAGGAGGTTATTTCAGTAGTACTGATCTTTAACACATCCGTACTGGCTGACAGGCAGGGGTGAGGTCATCTCAAACTGGGATGTTTCCAGTTTCCAAGTCTGCAATTAAGAATTCATAAAATACCGGTTGGTGCTGGGGACGGGGATAATGAATCAAACGCTCCACTGGTTAGGGTACGTTGATGAAGAAAATGAAGACAGTTTGTTTTTACGTCTTCACAGCTAGTTTTTGATTTTAAGCATTCCATATCTAAGCTAAATATACAGACTGTCATATAATGAAATTTTTGTTTTACTCTTCAGTCTTGTTTTGTATGTTGAAACTAAGAAGAGCGTTACTGAAAATCAGACTCCTTTTGTTCCTCTTTAGACGTCTTTATTGTCACTCTGACCTGTGATGGTTATCTCTGTTTTGAATGTTGAACGATTTACGTAACGTGAAGCACAGCGAGGAAATCAGATAACTGTTTTTGATCCACTAAAGAAAAGAAAGACTTAACTATTTCTTCTGAGAACTATTTGCTGTACATTTCTTTTCTCACGCTGTATGACGCCTTATCCTTTGTTAGTCATATTCTGAATATACGATAATTTCTTTGCAGTATTCAGCGTTTATTGAGCTTATATTTTTGTAGTGTTTCGAGAGCAGGAAATAGAGATTTTACAGACAGCACAGAGCTCAGGAAGTGATGTGTTTCAGGAGACTGTGTATTTCCAGTGACGTCTCTTACAGATAGCTGAAATAAAAGTACTGGTTTTTCCTTCAGGATATCACATCTGTATCTTCCCAGTGTTATGTGTAAATATTTGGTTTCTGAGTACGATTTTTGGGCTTGATTAGCAACTCGAAGTATATATATATCATGTTTTGCATCGATATGTACATGTAACTACATTTAATTAGGCTCATCATCTACAAGGTATGCCTGAATGTGTGTCTCTCTGTGTGTATCTCTTTGTATGTGTGTGTGTGTGTGTGTGTGTGTGTGTGTGTGTGTGTGTGTGTGTGTGTGTGTGTGTGTGTGTGTGTGTGTGCAGGTGCCCATCACTCTTCTGTTTTCTGCTTCCCGAGGTCATCGCAGAGTTTCATCATCACCATTCCTCATTTTTCATTATTTATTATTTCTGTCACCCCCCATACATCAAGTCATTCTCTCACCATGTGCTTTGTCAGAGACTAAACTGTAATCTGTAAACTGCAGGTGCCTTCATGATAATACGAAGCAGTGTTTAGATTTTGGAACAAGAAGAATTGTCTATTGCTGCAGAATGCCTCTGAGCTTGTTCTCGGCACTAATGGAAATAAAAAACATTCATGCAACAAAACTTGCGTTAATTGTTTTCAGTCGGTTTATTGTTCTAATTTTCAAAGCTTGTTTGAGTCTTTAAACATTTTTTAATTGCAGGGCTCCCACAGTTTTTTTACCAGTGAATTTTCAAAACTTTCCATAACTTCACCACAGTATTTTACCCCATTGCCATGACTAGGAAGTTTAAAATAGACTGCCTGGTAACCTCTGTGACAACCAGTGATTTAAAGTAGGGTGCATTTCCTAATGTGGAGCAGTACACACACTTTGTTTCACTGCAATAAAATTTGGCTGCTGGCGTTTTGGTGCAGAGCCTCCATCCAGCGTGGCGAGTGTCTGCCTCTCTCCATGAGCCATGAATTATATTTGTCCTTTGAAAGACACACATTATGAAACACGCACTTCTTGGGCGTTTGTGGGTAAGCAAACTACTAGCATTTGCTAACTTCACTTGAACTTTAGACACTCCCGCCAACTAGCTTTATACACCAATGTGTATCATGTGATAATAGTGATGTTTCAACAGTTATGCAGCGCAGCACTAGTTTAAATTTAATAATCCAACATATTTCATGTAATGTCAGACATATTTTAGGATTTTGATGAACATATTTTCAACAACAGCAATTTGCACTATCAAAGGTTCAGGCTGCTGCTGGTGGTGTAATGGTGTGGAGGAGATTTTCTTGGCTCACTTTGGGCCCCTTAGTACCAACTGAGCATGGTTTAAACACCACAGCCTACCTGAGTATTGTTGCTGCCCGTGTCCGTCCCTTTATGACCACAGTGTACCATCTTCTGATGGCTACTTCCAGCAGGATAACGCATCATGTCACAAAGCTCAGATCATCTCAAACTGGTTTCTTGAACATGACAATGAGTTCACTGTACTCCAATGGCCTCCACAGTCACCAGATCTCAGTCCAATAGAGCACCTTTGGGATGTGGTGGGACGGGAGATTCTCATCATGGATGTGCAGCCGACAAATCTGCAGCAACTGTGTGATGGTATCATGTCAATATGGACCAAAATCTCTGAGGAACATTTCCAGCACCTTGTTGAATCTATGACACCAAGAATTAAGGTAGTCCTAACTTTTACATGAATTCCATGACCTTGGGAAGCCTGTGATTGGCCTTTGTGTCTAATTAAGAAATTTTATTGATGTTTGTTCACTTGTAAATGCTGAGAAATGAATCCGTGTTTTGTGCCTGCATCCCAAGATTGCTGTACTTCATTATACTCCGGAGCTGCAGTTCATCTTTGGGTTCAAATGCAGGAGGCCATCTCGTCTTCTAACACAGACAAACTGCAGGGAGCACATTACTCCAGCTGTGTTTTCATTGCCTGCAAGTTAGGTTTTAAATTAAATCAAATTTCAGTTATTACCAAGGCGAATTTCTGAATTGTTCTGCCCATATAGGAATTTAAAGTTTGCCACGTTGGTTAACCAGTGTCACTGGATGTTTCCAGAGCTTGATTTCAAATGAAGGGAGACGGTGCATTTACTGCCTTCACCGCTAAGCTTTGGAACAGTTAACCTTTCACTGTTATATCTTCCATGTGCTCGTTCTTTTCTAAACAGATGTTTTTGCTCTTATGTTTTATTTCACTTCTGTCTTTTCTTCTTTTTTCTGCTCCTGTGCCTGTCTGTTTTAAGCGAAATACTTTCATTGTGAAACATGCTTTAACTTTTGTTTTGAAAAATGCCATATCAAAGAGCTTTACTCAGACAATTTTAAAGAAAAAATTGTAACAATAGAAAAGGCTGCCCATCTTTATTAAAAAAAAGAGTAGTTTAGCAGCTGCTGCCTATGCAGTGATTAATATTATAGCACGTTTAGAGTCGCACTATGTAATTTATTTATGATGTTATTCCACATTTTAGCAAAATAACCAAAATGCCCCTTATTAACTGCAATCCCTCTTCTGCATATATTTTATTTTATTTTACTTTATTTAATTTTATCTAATTTTATTTCATATGACTTTACTTTACCTACTTTGCTTTTTATTTTTATTTTATTTTATTTTACTTCACTTGAGTTGTTATTTTATATTATTTTATGTCATTTTACTTTAGTTTTTATTTTATTTATATTGTATTTTAATTTACTTTTCTTCACTTTTTATTTTATTTTATGTAATTTTATTTTATTTTGTTTTATTTTATTTTATTTTATTTTACTTCACTTGAGTTGTTATTTTATATTATTTTATGTCATTTTACTTTAGTTTTTATTTTATTTATATTATATTTTTTTAATTTACTTTTCTTCACTTTTTATTTTATTTTATATCATTTTATTTTGTTTTATTTTATTTTATTTTTATTTTATTTTACTTCACTTGAGTTGTTATTTTATATTATTTTATGTCATTTTTATTTTATTTATATTTTACTTTAATTTACTTTTCTTCACTTTTTATTTTATTTTATTTTATTTTATTTTATTTTTATTTTATTTTACTTCACTTGAGTTGTTATTTTATATTATTTTATGTCATTTTACTTTAGTTTTTATTTTATTTATATTATTTTATTTTAATTGACTTTTCTTCACTTTTTATTGTATTTTATATTATTTTATTTTATTTTATTTTATTTTATTGTAGTTCAACTATTAACTAAATTACATCACACTGCATGGTCCATGCTGTCTGCAGTACGGTGGCCAGTAAGGCACATAACACAGGGGGTATTTGCTGTTGCAAACTGTGGGCGCTTGCTGTACTGCAGGGACTGTCCCGGAGTAAGATCTACACTGAATAGCTGCGGTACTGTTTTATTGTCTAGACAACCAGGTAATAAAAACAAGCATACCCAACAACCGGCGCAGGAAGATGCTGGAGACAATATGGCGGAAGAAGAAAGGGGATTAGCATACACAGTTAGCAATGGACTTCTTAAGACAATATTCACAACTCGGATTAATTTTTAATAAGAAAGACTTTTTATTCTGTTATCGATGGACCTGCACAGACTAAAGGAATATAAATAACTGAGGATTGGACACATATTCTGACTTTAGGACGGTTTCAAAGGTAGGAAGGCAGCATTGTGTTGTCTCTCTTGTTTACCATGAAGGTAAATGTGACTAAATTCTAACTGAATGGATGAATAATGGAGAATATAACCGAGCTAATGATCAGAAGCATGTCCATACTGACAACAGTTTAAACGTTTCAGATTACATTTTGATGTTTGATGCTAATCCTCTCAGAACTGAGGTTAGCTTAGCGTGCAGTTGACAGGTGTTAGCTGCTGCTTCTCATCGTGCTTTTATGAGCTTAAAATTGTATTTGTTGTGTGAATTTGGTGATAGGTGTTTCACATTCTGAAAACCAAGACTTTGTTTATTAAAAATAATACAAAAAAAAATACAAAAAAATACAATAACCCAGTTTTCTCCTTAAGTATGACACTTAAGGCTTCATTTGTCCCAAGCTGAGGGATATACTCAGTCACACACAGTCCCTTAAAAGGCTTCCTTAGTTAAGGAAAGATGTTAACGCATTTACTGAGTTGAAAGAGATTTTACAGTGGAGAAAGTTTTCACGGAGATTGTTTGTTTTGCTTGGACTCAGGCTTGTGATGTCTGTTATCGTCTCACAAAGTGGACTCATTATTGGATGGTGAAAAATGTAAGAAGAAAGGGAGACAAGAAAAACATGTTGGTCAGAGGAGGAAAGGATAACAATCACAGCACAAACTGAAAAGTAAATTTGATTTCCAAATACCAGAAATCAGAACGATAACGGGAAAAAAAAAAACTGTAATGAAAATTAATTTAGTCAAATCGAAAGTGTTAAATCAAAAGCGTATCCATTGGGTTGCCCAGGGTGCAGAACACTGTTCACAGGGTTGGTTAGTTTTTGTCATTTATCACCATAAAGTCAGACATTTTGCAGTTAAAATAGAGTCTAAAGTGTTTTTGGTTTATAAGGTCTTTTGTGCAACAGTCTAGGGATTCCTTAAATATAAGACCAAGACAAATAGAAAACCTAAAGTGACCATTTTGAGGAAACTTTAAGGAAACTCTTAACTGAAGGTGCTTTGTGCAACCCGCCCCAGATGTTCACAAAAATCCACATTGGGATTGCAACAGTATGAAATTTTCACAGTGCGATAGCCGTCTCAGAAAATATTGCGGTGTCAGGGTATCACAGTTTTACAGAATTTATATTATCAGTTAGATTCACCCTGAAAGGGATGAAAACAGAAGGGTTATTGTTGGTTGAACATTTGTTTGATGTAAAAAAAATCTGCCCTTAGAAAATATTTAAAATAAGGGAGAGATTCTCCGTCCAGTTGCCTTTTTTTTTTTTTTTAACAATATTGTAGATAGATGGGGTATGAAAACCATCATCTTTTAAAACCGGTATATCGCTGCAACCCTAGTCCACATTTTTCCAGAAACGCCTAGTATCACAAAACTGTGATGTTCCAGCACAGCATAGTTACACTATACATGCTGTTGAATTAATTTTGTATTCTTAATTTATTTCCTTAAAAAACAGTCAAGACTGTTATTTAAAGTGATGGCTTGGGGTAAATTTAGGCAAAGAGAGTAAGTTATAGACAAGAGACTGTTGCTTTTACAAGAAGAGATGTATTAAAATACAGTGTCCAAGAGAAAGACAAAGCATTGTTGATATTTTAGTTGTTTATTACAAATTAAAACGCTGCATTTTTCCCAGGGAAACATCTTTTTGTCGACCTTTGGTTGTCTGCTCTTTATAGCTGCTTTAAGGTCCTTTGGCCACCAGGTGGTGTTAGGGTGCAAACAGACGCATGAAGAAACCAGAACAGATCTTGCAGCCATTCGTCAGCATTTAACAAGGTTGTCTCCATCCGTCATTCTTTCCAGTGAATGGCCTTTGCTTTCAGTGTTTCTCTCAGCTTTGTACATTTTCCTGCTCTCCTGTCTTCTGCCGGTGTCGCTGGCCTGTTGTCAGTTTGCCTCAGCTCTTGTCAGAGCTGCTCATCCTGCAGGTTTCATAAGCTGCTGCTTGGCACAACTGTTGCTCCACATGTGTCTGCTTATGTCACAGACTCTGAGCAGTCACTGTGCTGTGAATGTCAAGTCTCAGGTTCGCTGGGTTTTGAAATGAATACAACAAGGACATCTTAACACTAAACATAATTTTTTAAAAATGTGACAAAATAGAATATGAATTGTTCCAAAGAGTGAAAATAAAACTCTCACTGACAACAATGCCGATTAAAACTGGAAAGAACTAAAGCTGAACATTAACAGAGTCAATGATTTTATTAGAAAAGCAAAAAAAACCCCAACTTGACAGTATTTTTAAAGTGTACCAAACATCATGGATTTATGCAGCTCAGATATTAAGTAGATTTTAGTTCAGCTGGGGGCACTATGAGTAAGTCAAAGCCTAAATGCAACTTTATTTTCTTTGACTAAATAAAAGATAATGTACAAGTATGAGTTATAAGCTGCCTGATCTGGAGATCAAACATTAACCAAGTACTAAAGATAGCATTTATTTTGATGTCATGCCTTGTAAAAGCATGTAATAATAGGAGTTAAAGAGGAACAACATCTAAATAAAGAATACCAGTATATTATATCCACAGCCCAGGAAAGTTCAATCAATATTTGTGAACACAAGCTACTCTCTCTTAAAGCCAGAAACCAGAGAAGTAAGTCTCAAACTGGTGATGTCATCCAGTATAAAGTCTGGAGCTGCTCTATAGACAGTAAATGGGAGCCTAATTTTGTGGACCAACTGACTGTTTGTTTTCTTTATACCCAAATGAGCTTAATTCTGTTGTATTGTACTCAGTTCTGAAACAGAAAATGTGCCCATATACACAGAGCCACTTTGACGTTGCACTTATTATTGCTTCCAGGCAGACAACTGGCAACTGACCTTTCAGTAAGTCCTGTCCTCAGACGCAGACTGGCCAATCATAGCGTAGCATCTGGCCGGCTCAGACCAGGGTCCGACAACAACACAGCTGTGCTCCATTGACTCTAATGCAGTCGTTTCAGATTTCCTTCATTTTCAGGCTGGTTTTGTGGGTTGGGAGCTAAATGTTGTGCCTGGGGCACGTCGTGTATTAATGATACTCGTTACCTGGAGAGGTTGGAAAAAGATATACGTTTCTTCCCTGTTAAAAAACAAAAATCAAACCCTGAAAAGTGAAGGGTTAGCTAGCTAGCTACTGAAGATATAGCCTACTGAATGTATACACATGCTGCTTTTGCTTTTTAATGATTATAACAGTGAAACAAAGACCGACCCTGCTGTACAGGAACCAGTGAAGGGAAGCAGGGAAACTTTGCTCATATTCAACCAGCTGCGTGGCATCGTAGGAACGTTGTTTGACTTCCCCTGGAGATCTCTGACTGTCCAGCAACAGTGGTTTGGGTGCTGGCAGCGGCACGTGGGTGAAGCCAAACACTGTTCATCTGCACACACTGTGACGCCACACAGCTGGTTCAATATCAGCGAAGTTTCCCTTTATATTCATTGTCTTGTGTGGCGATCAGCAGTGATGTGGTGGTTTTACACTGTGATCTGTAGCCTATAGTTCTGCTTTAGCTTCTAATTGTCTTTGTCTTTTTAACCTGTTGTTGCTGCTGACATATTTTAGCTGTAACTGTAGTGGTTTAAGATACATAGTTAAGTTTGATGGTCCAAACTATCTGACATTTCTGCTGTGTTTGTTTTATGTACTGTGTTACTTTGCTAGCATCTTTAATGAACCAAAACTTCTGGCACGAGAAGAGACCCACATAAAAAATCGGTATTGGTTTAGTATACTCTATATTTGGAATATTTTCTCTGGTTTGCTGTACTCACTGGACCAGCAACTCTTTGAAGTAACGCTTACGTTCCTCATTGGAAAGGGCTGTCTGACAGATAAGCTATGAAAATATTCTAGATATAGTGTACACTTAAAGGGATAGTGCACCCAAAAATGAAAATTCAGCCATTATCTACTCACCCATATGCCGAGGGAGGCTGATGGGGCCCCAGATTCAAATGTCCAAAAACACTTAATTGAAACCATAAAATATCTTCATACTGCTCGTCCGTAGTGATCCAAGTGTCCTGAAGCCCCGACATAAAAACTATAAAAACTACTAAAAACTATAACTGCCTCTCTGTACAACGTGCTCACGTGTGTGCAAGCGCGCACACCTGATATTTTGTGGTTTCAATTATGTGTTTTTGGACATTTGAATCCATTAGGTGGAGCTGTGTTGCTACCCACTCTCCCCTGGGATCTCCGCAAGTGATGTAAGGACTCTAAAACTTCACCTGGGCCTCCCTTGGCATATGGGTGAGTAGATAATGGCTGAATTTTCATTTTTGGGTGCACTATCCCTTTAAACTGATAATGATTTTTTTTTTTTTAAGTGGACCTGTATTTAGGTAGCTAAAAACAATGCTGTTTCATTATATGTACATGACGCAGGGGGTTTTCTATAAGGAAATCATTGGAAACAAACATTTTGATTTGGTTTATACATTAAGGAAAACACACTTATCTTGTTTAATTTCTGTCAGTATGTTCCCCTAAATCCTACACACTGGACCTTTTAAGTAGAGTTATAAACAAGCTGGACAAGGACTTCATGTTCTGGTACTGAACTGAGTGTTTGTGGCGCTGTAAATCTTAACTCCATGTAGAAACACAGTCTGAGTGTTTGAGGAGGAAATCATTTCCTTGTCCTGATACTGAATGGACACCTCCCTCTGTCCACTCCCACAGATGTGCGTGCATATTGGAGTTGGATGTTTCTTTGTAACCACAGGCCTCTTACTGGATCCACGATTCCTCAGAATCTTCTTTTGGACTGAAATGTGTTTCTTATTGCAGGACACCTCCTCTATGTGTTCAGCCTGGTTACAGAGTACGAGCTGCTGATTGGCGGATTTTATCCAGCGTTAGTTTGGAACAAAATGACTCCTCCTTGTTCCCTGAAGACCAACAGGAATGAAAACACACAGGGCAGGGAGGAGGAAGCACTCTTAAGATGCCACTGAGATAAATGCTTGAACTCTTAAACTGTGAAATCGGGGACTAGACAAAGGGTCACATGTGATTGTTTTGGCTTGGATTAAACTGCTTTTAAAGTTTGCTGCCGATCCCAACATGTCAGTGGAGAAATTTGTTGTTGTCCAGATGCATTTGAGGATTACTTCTTCTTCTTGACGATACAGAGCCAGCAAAGAGTGTCAGAAGTGCAAAAGATGCTGTAATTGTTTGGCACTTGAATGAAAAAAGACACCAGCTCTGACAGATGTTTGACCTCATCTGTCGTACACTTCACAAGCAATTAAGTCAGCATTATTTTCAGCCTCTTTGAGTTTCAGAACATCAGTTTGCTTGTTAACCTTCAATATAAGTCTGAGCTGGGTTGTGTTGACATTGGCTTTAGCTCTTACAGACAGGCTCCGAGTCAGGCTCAGTGGAAGAGAAATGCCTGTTTGCTTTGGACTTTACTCTGCTACATTATCTACTGACTCCATCAGCTCTCGACATGCAGTAAGTGGCACGCACAAAGAGGACAAACCTCCAAACCTGGATGGGTTTCGGTGCTTGCTGTTCCCACCTTCCCCTCACATCTTTCACGTCAGCGAAAAAGTCACGACCCAAAAATAAAACTGCCTCATTGGTGCATCGCTGCGGTCAAAGTTAATCCTCCATAGAGTGAACGTCTCCCTAATTGATGTGGTCATCCGCAAGTTCCTGTTTGTGCTCGTCTTGGCAACATAGTTAGTGTTAAACTGTGGAGTTGCTGTGCTGCAATTCTCAGGGATCACTTGTCAGTCTGACTGTGTCATGTCTCATTATTTACATTTTCAGCTGATGAATTTGTCCGAGTGGCATTTTTCTATTTATTCCAATAAAACAGCTGTTTCTGCTGTAAAATGAGTCACTTTGGTTTGAGCCAGAAGATTTTTCCTTGAGCTGCAAATGTTAAAGCTTTCATTTGTTTACGCACTCGCTGAGTGACCTGGCTTTATCTGAGTTTTAGTGTAATTTAATCTTATTGCCTGTCCCTGAAAAGGGCAGTTTAGAGGCTATTCCTGTCCAATTGTTGAATCCCAACTACAACTTTGAACATTTTGAAAACATAAAAGTGTGCATGTCTGCAATCAAATCGCTCTCTTCTGAGGTACATTCTGTATACATTATAGGCAATGTGTCCGTAAAAATGAACTTGACCTGGAGTCTCAGTTTGAGCAAATAGGGATGTCATTTTTCTGTAGGCAGCAGGCATCGCCCTGGTTCCCTCAAAAAGCCTACGAGATTTTTCCACTGGATTTTGGCCCATTGCAGTAAAAAAGCTCTATGGCAAACAAACGTTTATGATACTTACACGTTTTGTTCAGCAAGATGATCTTCACAAATGAACATCACTTTTGGGATTATTTAGGCCCCACATGCAATTGCCAGGAGTAAAAAGCTAATGTTGTGTGTTCATGTTTGGCGCGGCTTGGCGCAATGACAGTCTTATTAAGCTAACTGTTCGCAACTGCCTTTTTAAGACACATAAAACCTTCAAAGTTCATCAGTATTTATTGACGCATGTTATGTAGAACAAAATCTGAAAGTCTCTTTAGCTTGTGTGAACCACAGACCTTATTTCTATCATCAGGGAGTGGAAAATGCTAATTAATTTCACGTTTTAGGACTCATTCTACCTCAGCTAACCAGGAGCTAGTCCTAAAACCTGGAATGAGTTTTTATATCAGCATTTCTGGTTCCCTTGTCCTTAAGTCTGTGGGTTTTTGGGATGTCAACAGTGAACTGTAATCGGTTAACCCCGAAAAATATTTTTGACCAGTTACATGTCATTCTATAGGTTAGATTAGACATATGCTATAGGTTAGGTTGGACATATGCTAGTTGAATATGATTTAAGGGTTTTGCAGCTCAATTAAAGCAGCCCAGTCACCTGGGCCACCTGAGGGGATATTAAAAGGTGACCACCATGTTTCCACAGCAACACCAATGCACCACTGGGACAGCGTTACCAGCGGTAACTTAATTGCGAATGAGTGATGCCACTAACTGGCTCCCATTCGACCCACAGGGCAGAGCAGCCAAGACTAGCATAAGCTAATCAGTGGAGACCAGAGGGTGGGAAGTGGACGTTATATTTCTGCATGTTAACACAATTGGTCAGCTTAGCAAATAGAAAACAAAATATTAAAATTTCATCACTTCTTAAAGTGTGCTAAAATGCCGTGCTAAGGCTCACTAAGTCAATGGAGTGTTGGACTTACATGAAAGGCTTCTTGTATTTCGTGTCACTTTGCATTTTTCTCTGAAAAATGAACCGGTAAGTTACCACGTAATGATTGTCAGGTTATTGAAAATAAATAAATAAATGAAACTGACATACCTCCATACAGCAGTAACAAACAACACATTTTGTTACCATCAGGTTACTGGAGTTTAGTTTGAATTTATTGCCACATTCAAAACAAACTCAAACAAAGTTTGGGAAAAAAATGCACCAAACTAAAAACAGGTTCCTCCGTTACAGAAACTAGGTTAAAAAAAAAAAAAAAAAAAAAGATATTTTGTGCACGTGCTGTAAAAGTATCCTCCGAGATTCATCTGGACCACATGCAACAGTCAGCCTGTGGTCACACGCAGCTGTCAGAGAGGGTTGGAGGTGGGTCCCCGGGGCCATATGTTGGGGTCAGAGTGAGAGTCAAACACAGCCCCGTCGCTGCAGTCGGTCCTGGAGAGAGAAAGACCTTTCAGTCAGAAGGACACACACAGACAGCTGGAACAGGGATAAGTGTTTTTGTTGCTGTGTGAACAGCTTGCTGTCCACTGTACTGTGCCTGTGTGTGCTGCCTGTGGTTTGCTTATGATATGTGCACACCAACATCCATTTAAATTTCACCAAATATTTTGGTTCTTTTTACACTGTGAAAACTTGTCATGATCAGGATCCATAGGCCTGACATAAACTCGTATGGCCACAGCTGGTCTTATAGAAGTCTTACAGCCATCTGTCAAGGCTGAGAATTTAATACTCAAAACATAGATTTTTAGTGGGGATATTATTTTAATGTCAGTGTTGTGAAAAGTATAGGAGAATCTGCATTATGTCACTCCCTGAGGCCGCCATCTGGCTGCACCCTGTTGCATATATCAGGAAGTAGTATCACCAGTGGGCTAGATAATTATCCTGAAGACTGACTTGAGCCTGGAGATTAGCATGTTATTTCATAAAGTACCGATTGTTGTTCATACAAATACGTTCCTGTAACCTAATTAGCCTTTAAAAACAACCCACTGTTATTTTATTAGCTGTAGATATATTATCTTTTTGGGAACTTTGCTACGTATTGAATAACAGAAAAAGAAGACAGGATGTAGAGGGAGGGTGACGTAGCCCATATGACAAAGCTCACGAGACCTTTAAGGCTCTGTGTTACTGTATGTTGTTTATGTAGATACTGTCTTTACCTCCCCTCGAATCATTAGCCGTCATTAGTCTCCATGCTACATTCCACTCACAGTAGGCTGCTTATACCATGTAATTAGATTTACATTAACTCTTTATAGGAAGGTTTTTACACACCAACTTGACTGTCAAGCAAACATGTTTAGAGGCTGTTGGAAAAAGAGGAACAGCACTTCATGATGTCATAACTCAACTAAGGATAATTTCTCTCAGATTTAGACTTAGCTTAGTTTTTTCAGAGGTTTGTCAATTAACTTTCATACTTCCTTAAATTAAGTGGTTATTTTGGAGTCTTTAAAGAAGGTGTTCCCAACCCTGTGTAGCTTAAGGCCCACGTCTGATTGTTAAAATGTTTCCTTGATTGATACCACTGTCATTTCCGCAAACTAAATATTAATCAAGAGGCAACAGTGAGTTATGTTTTTTTCCAAGAGTGCTTCGTCATGTACAGCCTTATTGTGCTGTAATTGGCTAGTACTATCGTGCTCTAATTAGGGATGTGTGTGATTAGTCGACTAGTTGATTAAACGTTGCTACTATCTCTAGTCGGCAGCAGAAATACTAGTCGTTTAAACTTATTATTAGAATTATTATTGTATTGATGTATTCTTTTAAGTTGCATATTGTCATAATTTGCACTGAAATGTCATATATTCCTAGTCAAATGTTAATTTATATAAGATGAGTATCTATTAGCATATAATAAAAAGAACACATTGATCTGGTCACTGGCTTCGCAAGTAGCAAGGTAGAAAGTTTGACAAAGATGCGCCTTGTGGAACCGGCGCAGTTTGGCAGTATTTTGATTTTATATAGTGAGGTGATGTCATGTTTTGTAGGATCATGTGCAAAGTTCATAAAACACATTGCAAAGTGCCATACATTTCAGCAGCTTTTAAAATACGATCTGGTTCTTGGGCAGTTTTTAGAAGTGGGTCTAAAGTTACAAAAGATTGGGAAACTCTAAAAGAATCCAGGAAGTATGAAAGTAAATTAGCAGACTTCTAAGGAAACTAATTTTAGTCTAAACCTAAGATAAATGATCCTTAATTAAGTTATATAAGTTTATATTTTCCAACAGCCACTAAACATGCTTCCTTTATGGTCAGGTTGGTGTGTAAGAGCTTTCCTGCAAAGAGTTAATGTAAATCTAATTCAATGATATTAGCAGCCTGCTGTGGGTGGAATGCAGCTTCAAGACGTGGCTAATGATTCAAAGGGAGGCAGACAAACTACAGTGTCTGTGGTTGTCACAGTACAGAGTAAAACAACATGACCAAGAGCCTCTCATTAGCTTTGTCATAAAAAGCAGGATATTAGCTTAGCTTAGCAAAGACTGGAAACACAGGGACACAGAAGAGCAGTGGAACAGCACCACACAGGCCCCTCGTTCCTTTAACATCTGTCCATTTACAGAGGAGATCAAGCTCAGAAAACCAGAGAAAATACCAGGACCTTCTATCTCAATTTATACCCAAACTGAAATATAAAAACAAGTAATGGTATTAGACAGTGCGCAAACTATTTCTTGGCCAGGTGCAGTGACTTCCTGGAGACTGATGACAAGATTCCAGGGAAGCATGTTTCCAACGATCCCGTCATTGCACAGCGAGTCAAAGTTGAACCAGAAGGTCTGTAGAGTGTGATGAATTGAATTGAATTTTCAGTGGACAGCTTGGGTAATTATTTTACCACTTTGTTGTTTTCTCTACCCAAAAACTTTGGCTGGTC
Source organism: Epinephelus cyanopodus (assembly GCA_026686955.1). NCBI lineage: Eukaryota > Metazoa > Chordata > Actinopteri > Perciformes > Serranidae > Epinephelus > Epinephelus cyanopodus. The sequence goes on from CM048917.1 coordinate 11,610,095, forward strand.
GTGTTTTTTCCCCCAAATGACTTGTTAGCGATGTAGCCGAGATCCCAGCTCGATGATGCCAGTATTATGGTGAGGAGCGATGGCCAAAAATAAGATTGAAGTTGTAATAACCTGGAATTATCCTTTAAGGGTACATATGGGTTAAAATAAGGGTTCCCAGCCTTTTAAGAAACCAAATATATCCAGAGTGATATTAATAAGTCAAAGCTGGTCTATTCTAGTTTGCTCTGGTTGATGGTTTCGAGCACAGTTATGTAACTGTAGCACAGTTTCTCAACCTTTTTACCATTAAGACCCAACGCCACAGCAACCACTGATTTCTGATGAATTGGAGTTAATTAACAATTCATTCCTCGGCCCACCACAGACCCCCTCCGCTGAGCCACCTCCCCTAATCGCTGCCTAGACGCCAGCTTGCCTCTGGAGTCACTACACAGCTTATTTGGTTTTGTGGCCTGACCAGCAGAGCAGATGATTCCTCGGGTCCAGCGCCGAGTGAGACTTTCACCCTCTCCTCCTCTGTGAGAAATGCACTGCGGTCACGATGCTTTGTTACTCCCACCGGCTGGAACACTATTGTCATGGAAATCTCTGTTGTGTTTTCCTTGTGTGTGTGTGTGTGTGTGTGTGTGTGTGTGTGTGTGTGTGTGTGTACCCTGCAGTGGGGTGGGACAGACTAAAGACAGAGCCAAGAACAACATAGCACTGGTCTAATATCGCTCCCGCCCTTCTTTCATCCCTTCGTCCATTGCACCTCATCCTTCACCAACCAACCGCCATCCTTGCCATCCCCTCATCCCTCCTAATGCCCTCCACACACTACGAGGAGAGGCCAAGAGTCTGGACTGGGCAGGAAATCAAAAGGGTGGACCCCATCACCCCTCCTTGAAAGCTGGGGGGAGTCACGCCCTCAGATCTGGGTTGTGTCGCTGCTCCGTCCAGCTGATAGGGTGGAGCTCTCCCTCCAGGGTTTATTGTGTCACTGCATGAAGCAGGGAAACAAATTGCATTAGTTCGAAAGCACACATGCATGAAAAATGCAAAACAGGTTTTGGTGTCTTTCCCAAAAAACAAAAAAGCTCCACACAGTGATGATGTTCTCCAAATTGGCAGGCAGTTGTTTTTACAATTTTTACGGAGTTTCACTCTTTGTTATTCTTTGAAGGCGGGTTTGTGATTAAAGTTGTGCAAGTTCTCCATGTTGATTTTGGAGAATGAAGGCACCAAAACTGTAACCCGACCAGAGGAAGTGTGGCCCTGAGGTGGTCCTGAAGGTGTATGAGCAGGATGAGGCGGTGGTCAGATCGGGGCAGGCCGTGGTTCGGCACACACAGAGACGTGGTATGCAGGACCTGACTGGGAAGTTATTTTAAGAGAGAGCCCTTCTGGAAATTCACTCAGCGCTGTCTGCCTCCACTGCTTTTCATCACCAACGTTGCTATACAGGCCACCACATAACAATTTCAGGTCATACAGAGGATGGAAAAAAAACGTATTCCTCAAAAAATGTTACATTGAACTTAAAAATGTGCACAACATGACAATTTACCAAACAGAAATCTATTTTAGTTTGCAGCCAGTACTGAATATACAACAATAAATGGACAATAAAGAAACTCCCACCTAATTTTACATGTCAAAGTCAGTTTGTGATGACTTGTGTAATCTTAGCTTGGGCTTGGAAACTATTTTAAAGGATTTCATCCCCCCCAATTACTCACCCTGTGTTATGTTGCATTTGGAAAGAAAATGTTTGTCTTACATGCCTTCAACGTCATTGAAGAATCCAAAGGGGTGTTTAAAGCGAGAGAAAAGACTTTAAAGGTACACGATGCAGGATTGTCGGTTTCTGTTCATAAACATGCTCGCCAGAGAAAATAGAAGTCAAGGCCAACCCCAGATTCACACTCGTTCGGCATTTGGCCAACCCCGTCTTCATCTGAAGTCATCGAAATCTGGGGCTTGGTCAGTGATTTCTGACGTCACACACGGACAAAAAAAGCTGTCCTTTCATGCCGGCATGATACATGGCCGGTCACCATTATTATTTAATGACACCCAGCGCCGCCAGGGGGAAACATGGCGGGAAAGCAATGGAAGTTATAGCGGCAGAAGTCCAAGTAGGGTGGGCAGGAGGGTAGGTGGATGTGTCCAATAACCACGGACTTTCACCCAGGAAGCCAGTGTTTGTTTCCCATAAGACTGTAAAGCCAAACCCTGTTCTTTTTCCTAAACCTAACCATGTGCTTTTATTGGCTAAAACCCAACCACGTGCATGTGTTGGCTAAATGTAACCACGTACGTAACATCTATTGGTGGTGCCGTACCAATGTAGTGCGTTTTTTTTCTGAAGAGACTGTATGTAAACGTAAAATTTCCTGTGTATTTTGAAAACAGACAATTCATGTAACAGGCAGAACTTGACACAGCATCCCTTAACGTCAACAACCACACACCCAGGGTACCTTGCAGTCCGTGTCTCAACAAAGGCTGTCTGTTTGGGAAGTACTGAGCATACGACTGGATAAATGAGACTTGGATTATACTGAAAGAGTTGTGACAGAGTTTGTATACAGATGTGTTGATATAGTTTTGCTGTTGATAAACGCAGATCCCTTTTCTAATTCATCAAGGTCCTTCCGTTTGGGGATTCTTCATTCACTGTATGGATATGCATGAAAAACAGTGTTAACTTCAGGAATTCAGTGTAACACAGGGTGAGAAATTGATCTACAAATTGTCATTTGGGAATCAAATATTCCTTGAACAAACATTTTTACACAACTGGCATAAAGTTTGAAAGATAATCTTTTAGTTTTTTACCCTTAATGCACTTTGTACCGTGATGGCAGCAAATGAAGCTGTAAACACAACATTGACATGTCACCTTAAAAAAAAAAAAAAGAAGAAAAAGTATAAATATCAGCAAAACATGAGGCATCATTTAATACATTGATAAAATGTCACCAATGTTAAAAGCTTTTAAGAAATGACTGACCATTTTCATGCACAAGTAAATGAATCAAGGCCACGAGCTTCTGTGGTTTAACTTTTAAACAGCCGCATCCGTCTCTCACAAGACGTAATCGCAGTGACTGTTTTGCCTCATTAGTGCTTCAAGGGAAACACCGTGTTCACAAGAATATCCATAAGCACTTCTACTGTAAGAGCTCTCTGGACATAACAAACACCAGCAATGTGACTTGTTTACAAAGTGGGTGGATGTTTTCCCTGCTGGCGTGGAAGACTCACTGGGATCTGTCTAATTGCTGGTGATATCTGTCCACAGTTTAGTCTCCAGCCATCCTGGAATGCTTAAAACCACATTCGGAGGGAGTGTGGGGAAGAAAAAAAAAAGTCACAGAGCTGCAGACCAGAGGGGAAAAATGTTGGCACGCCTCCACAGCCGAACAACCAAAGCAGAACGCTTTTTTTTTTTTTTAACCCTTATCTCTTTCCCCTTGCTTCTTGTTTGAGCTCTGACATTTGCACAGGGCGTGATGTGAGCCAGTTAACCACGTCAGCCTCCTGCGTTGTATGTGGCGTTCTTATTTGTGCAGTGTTTGATAATCCTATCTGGGAGTTGGATTTTCCTGCTTTATATTTCACCTTTGAAGTGACTGTTGGCTTCACAGAAATGACAAAGCAGTATTAGAGAGTTTTGGGCTGGGCTGCTGGACAACAGTTTGTAATTCCTTTTGTTTTTGTTTTTTGGCGTTCCTCTCATCAAGCAATGTTTTAAAAATCAGGGTGTAAATCCTATCTGGTGAAGTAATACCACTCACTAATGGAATATATGACTTATTGTAATTTTTCCATCTTTTGACAAGATGACCTCAAAGTGAATGCATCGTCTGACAAAAACTAACGATTATCTCTCAGATGCTAACAATCAGGGCTCTGCATTTCTCTCTTTCATCATCAATAATAACGTAAATAAGCCAAAATGTCTCACGCAGCGTCCCTGCCAAACGCTTCCTTCTCATGCACTTTGACCAAGTGGCTGCCTGGAGGAAGCTGACTGGCACTCTCAGACTAATAGTCAGTGATGAATGATTTGTCTACGAGAGGATATGCAGAATTTCCTTCCAACTTTTAAAAGTCCACCATTTCAAACCTGAGTCACCCTCTTACCAAAACACTGCGGGCAAAGAAAGTAAAACACTCTGAACACGAGCGACGTTTTGCTGCATGAAATCATCTCTTTTGGAAAAATGAAGCAGCACACACTGTACATCAGGGAGCGTTGAATCACCAAGGATGGATGTCTGTGTTGTTGGAATAAAACCTTTTAATCACGCTTGGCTGTATATGTTTCTACAGTCTGATGTTAGTTTTTCAGCGTTTCAGTTTGCTCTGTCCATTTCACGGACAGATTAGTGTCCCAGCGGTGGTGAGGTGGGGGTGGGGGGAGTTTGTTATGAGACACATGATGGTCGTTCCCATGTTAGTGTAATAAATGCATTTTTTTCTCCTAAACTGAACACTAAAGTATAATTTTTATTGGCCTGTGCAGCTATAACATATCTGCAGGAGTGTGTTGATCAATATCAGTGACCCGATGATTTTTTTGGAGCCAGTTTCTGATTTTTGGGTTTCAAAACTATTTTTTTTGGCCCATACTCTATTTGAAAGCAAAACATCCTTCCCACTTATAGTACTTGAAGTTGCAGGACACAGTGTAACAAGCAGGCAACATGATGCATACCGTTCCAGTTATAAAGACATAGGCAGTCCAAAAAAAGCACAGCTTTTATTATTAGCATTATTTTCTGTTTTTTTTTTTTTCTGTAGATTTCCAGTCATTTCTGAATCTGTCATTTCTGTCCCTTTGTAGTCATGGCCTAGTTCCAATATAGGTGTGCAATAGCTTCTATGACGTGTGTTATCACTTTTATGACTACATAAGACAATAAAGATAAGAAAACATAAGACAAGTAGCTTTGTGATACTGTGGCTGTGCTTTGTTGTTGTTGTGTTTTTCTTTTTTTCTTTTGGTGGTAGGTCGTCTTTACCGGTGCTTTGTTGTAAATTGCTCTCTACAATAAAGCGATCCATTGTCCCACTCACGGCTTTCTCCGTTAAATGTTATCACCCCTCACACTTGCTGCCAATCAGGGCTTTTGATGTGTCACACACTTATGATTCCCACGTGCGAATGGCAACAAATACGTTCCCCGTGAAGGTTATTCTTATTTAACTTTAATCAACTTACATTTTTTTGCTAGAGTTTGCCTCTTGAGATGGATGCACACAGCATACTGATACAGTCAGTCAAGTGCACAGGCCCAGTTGAATATTGCAGTAGTAGGCTAATTATCACAAAATCCCACGGCACACCTGGGTTGCCAATCGTTTTAACTGGACAGACATTTCTATGCCAAGTTAAGTATGTCTGAATAGAGCAGTTAAGTCCTATCATCACAGCTACATATCCTGTAAAAAATACGAGTTAAAGATGTGTGTTTATAATCAAAAGGATGTCATATTGAGGGCACCTGCTTTGTTTATTTTTCTTTTTTTACAGTGCACAATTCCACTGTCACTGCCACAACGCTATGCATTTTGGAGTTTTCCCTCAGTCTGCAGCATTGTGGATGTACAACGGCACACACTGATTGAACATTGAAAAGGGAGTTTCTGAAAATCTAAAATCTGAATTGAGTTTTACAAAATCAATTTTAAATTTTCAGCAATCTGAAATGCAATTTATGTGTGAACAAAAGGCCAGAACACAGAGAAAAAGCTGTGTTTTCAAATTTACTCGTGGGCAGACACTGGCACTTGGCCCATCAGTTGATTCTCACACCTTTTTTCATGGAAGAGATTTTGATGGCACAGGTGTAACTAATAACATTAATTATGGCTGCATTTTATTTTGGTGTTAAGTTTTACAGGCCCTGGTGTTTGGCATGCTGGCTTTGCTTACTGTGACACTTACATGGAGCAAAGGCATCATTAATGTTACGAGTTACACCTGTGCTGGTCCTGCTGTTACAAGGCAAAATGTGTCATGTGTGCAACTTTGTGCTGCTTCGGGCCAATTTGGTTTCATATGTAATCACACTGCATCCAGAACTCACTTTATATTCAGTGTCAACACAGCCGAGGTTGTGGCTCACTTTCCATTTAGCTTGTGTGAATGCTAGATAGGGAACATTCTTCATATCCGCAAGTTTCAGAATTAGAAAATTGAAATGCCAAGACACACAGTGCTGTTTTCATCAGCTGCTACTGTGTGATAAACACAGACTGCAGCTGTGTCATTCATAACCTTCATTGTTGTGAAGGATTTTGTAAAGTCAGTTTCAACATCAGCGTGATGAATGAATCATTGATCATCCATCTGACACTTAACAATAATAATAATAATAATAATAATAATAATAATAATGATAATAATGATTGAGATTTAAATACGATGATGGTTTGTGATGATTTAGTGCGTAATGACAGCTGCTCTGGCGCTCGTCGATGATACACAGTCGGTGAAATTGCACTTTCTTTGCCGTATTTGTCATTGACAAGTCTAATGAAAAGTGGAGGATTACAAGTATCGATATGCAAACAGATGTTTAAGGGTGTTTCTACATCTATGACACTGAGTGTGGAAATGAGTCTGGTGCATGTTCACCCAGCCCTACAGTTAAAAAGATTTATAAAACAGAATCACGCGTACACACGGCTTTATAAATCTGACAGAAATAATGCATATGCATATGTCTGCCTTTATGTGTGCAGTTTAAGTAGTGAATTTACACAGAGTTGTATGCATGTGGCCCCAGGAGAAAGAGAATGGACATCACTCATTAGTGCAAAACCGTTTTCTCATTTCTCAAATGAACTCAACAGGAGATTGTGGCGTCAAACGTTTTCTCACTTGATGGAAGTTCTCCGTTTCGACAAGGGTTGGTGCCCTTGTAGAGCGCGCAGGACGCAGGAGGACACAACGCAAAAAGTAGAGTCTCGCGCCGTTCCTTGAATTTGTCTGACAATCTCAGCATCAGCCCTCACCCAAAGAAGTTCCCAAGTACCAACTTTCTCTCAACTTTATGTTTACTGGGCAGAATTAAAGAAACACCAGGACTAGTCTGTAAAGATCTCCTGTCCCTCTCCTCCCCGTTTACATGCCAGCTTCACCTCGACTTTCATCCACACTTATATTCAAACCCTCACCTGCTCATACTTGTCTTCATCCCCCTAATCCATCCATTGCCCGCCACCCCTTCATCAACTTGCTGCAGTTATCCATGGAACAGAACCATCTGGAAACAGTGAGCTTATACAACCATTTGTTTCCCCAATAAAAATAAAACCATTTAATATATAAATTGAACAGAACTGAACAAACAGGAGAAATGGCAGCATTCAGAATATGCACAGAAGTCTCAAAGTCTGGTCTTTGGGGGTTTATTAAGTCAAGCCACCTTGACCAAGGTCAATTTCTCCATGGTATATATTCAGTGGGCTATGTCTCTCTTTAGTCTTCAGTCGAGGGAGCCTGGAGCTTCAACCACTTGCGAGTTATGGCTTTCTTACATGCAGCCAGCAGAGTTGTCAAAAGGGTTCTACCTTTGGAGTTTATCTCTCGTGGAATATTGTGTAGATATAAAACATAAAATCTGGAAGAGATATTTGGTTCCCAGTTAGACATTTTTGTTGATGTCTTTGTGTAAATGGCTTCTTCACCCTTAGATGTTATTATTCTTTCAGCTTTGCACTGGTTGCATGGTGTATAGAAATGCATCAACACGCCCACCGGCTCATTAACACAATCAGACACTGACTTTGTATATTATGTCGCACTTTGTCTGGTCAAACTGATTCAAACATTTGTGTTCTCACACACAGCTTCTCTGAGTAAAGTTCAGTTCTGGGTTGCAAAGGAGTTTAAGAGAGAAGAGAGAGGTGGCAGCGAGGAGGCTTTTGGATCGGACAGTGAGATAATGGTTTTTTGTGGCTTTTGTTTCCCAAAGCAGGAATGTTGTTTACAAGGATTGGACAGCGTCTCAGGAATGTAGACTGTGTTCTAAAGGAAATGGTTGTTGTCTCCAGAGGGAGCTTCTACAGCTCTGGCTGCAGACCCAGAGGGGAGAGGTTGACAGGGACTTAATGTGTAGCACAGGGAGCGTGATGAACTGCTCCTTTGCCCTTAACAGACAATGTGATCATATGACATACCTGTTTGCAGCCTCACATGGCCAGAGCTCAGTTTTCATTGTGATATTTATGTGTGGGAGCTCCGTCTGACACAAACCAGGTCAGCTAACAATGGATATTTCATCACTTTCAATAACAGCATGACTTGTTGTCTCGTGGAAAAGTCATACACAGCTTTTTCAGGCAACGTTTAAAATGAACACAATGAGTGTGCAACTTTATGGCCTGAATGTTGGATTTATTGAGAAACTGATTTTCGGTGGATAGCTTAAAAGAATTCCCAGTCACATGTTTTTACAGCTTGAAAACTGGAAGCAGTTGCAGCCCAGCACCTGGTGTGACCCTCCAGTTGTAGGAAGTGAAGGAAGGGCTCGTGTTTAATTGTAAGTGAAGAAGAAAACTGTCGATCATGTGTCGTTCAGCCTACTTGACGCGACGTCACAATCATCCGCTGTGAGCTTAGGGTTGGAAACGAGTGCTTCTCGTTCTAGCAGTGCTCAGCCTCCTGTTGAGGATCCTTCTGAAGCAGTTGGTGGATAGACGAGAGCGGCGCTGGTTAACGGTTTTGCTGTTTCGTATCATTCTCGTAGATCACAGAGAAAAATAGGTGGATAGAAGTCGCTGTGAATGAGCAGTTAATGACTGATGACTGTGAGGGCGCGTCCATTTTTACTGATCTGAGTTCTCTGTAGCTCAGTGGGTACAGAGGAGTACCAACACAGCCCAAAACCCCTAACGCTTTATGGCTCAGTGCCTTTTATTGAGGTCTATTTTAAACAGGATGCTTTAATTTCTTCCAGATTTAATGTAGGGTTGGTTTTATTGTGCTTTTTGTATCTCAGTTGCCACTGAAAAATACAATCTTGAAATGATCTTTTTTTTTTCCTGCACTGTGACTTTTGCATCTTGACTTCGTTTGCTAAACTGCACAATAAAGCATATTTATTAGACACATACTACCCCAGCATTAAAAAAGCAGTATGTCATAATAGTTTAATGACATCCACTTGGCTTACAAACAGTGAAATGACCCCTCATCTCCAGCAGAGATTAATATTAGTCACTCCCTACTGTATTTTTCATCTTTGCAAGAGGCTAATTGCATCATTCTCTCATCCTCTATCCAGCATTTTCCTCTTTTCACTGCTCTTGTGTGTTTCCCATCATTTCTTTCATACATGATCAACCAGGGTCGAAGGCGTTTTTACGGCCACCTGACAGGATGTGACTATTAATATCCAAAACACAAATTGTGGAGGTTGGCAGTTATATTAGATCCTGCAACACTTCATCACCTCAACAGCTCATTAGATGAGCAATCTCTGGCAGATGCTCAGATGCCTTCAGGTTGCAGGATGTGATCTGGAATTTCCACGATTTCAAGTCTTTACTGTTGCCAGCAATCCCAAAAATGTTAGAATAACTTTTGATGCTCATATTTGCTGAAATACATGGACCATGGCAACCCAACATGCATGTGCTCTTATATACTTGCCCCAAATGAAGCTCTCTGTGGAGGAATTTGGTTCAGTGGAAAACAACAGGAATATTCCAGCCCATTCTCATTTGCGAGGTGTGAGATATGGCAGCTTGGTCAGTGGCCATTAGCATCTGATTCTGACAAATAGCAAAGAGTGGGAAAGTCTGTCAGGCGGGTAGGGAGCAAGAGGTGGTGGATGGCTCAAACAATCGCAGGCCTTTCACCGAGGAGACGAGTGTTTGTGTCCTGTGTGAAACCAAAAGTCACAAGTCAAAGTCAAAAGTTCACATTCACATCACATGACATACGTGTCACGTACCATCTCGCATGACACTTGACAAACTAGGTAACTTACTTTACATTAATTCACAAACTTCCTTATTCTAACACAAGCCACGATCTTTGTTCTAAACTTGACCAAGTAGTTTTGTTATCTTAACTTTAGGTAGTTTTTGTGCAGAAACCTACATTTCCTGTGAACACAGAAGTTTATTTTGGAAAGACATTATGCATGTAACCAGTGGAAATTGAACCACCATCTCTGAACGTCCAAAACTGATGCTAGAGGGGTAGCGTCATAGTTTGAAATGTAGGACCGCTGACCAATTATTTGTATTTGCGGAGCTAAATGCAGGTTGAAGTCAGCCGCTAAGCTAGGTCTGGGTCTGTGCTGCCGTCTGATACAGAGGCATCAGTAGTAAACTGAGACCATTTCATAGCCGCTTAAAAACTCCTTGTAATTGCGTTAAATAGTAGTCAGCGTTCATATTTTGGTACCGTTGGTGTTCACATATGATGCGTACGGCACTGGAGTACACATGAACCATACTTGAGACAACCTTTTCAAATGGACTTGATCACAGATGGACCTAATGTGTCCACACTAATCCAACTGGATTTAAGGCTCAAATGTACCAGAATCTAGGCCCAGGTTCTTGATGTGAAAGCCCCTTTAGTCTTATAAATTACAGCTATAGATTTTTTTAATGAGCATATAATGCTGGAAAAATACAAATACCTCTACTGTTGCCACTGCTTGTAAACTAATTTATGTGCATTTTTACCAATGGAGACATTGTTGTGACAATTCATTTCTTAATCCAGCAAACAAATGTGTCTGGAATAGAAATGTAGTTTAAAAAAGAAAAAGGTGAAGGAACTTGATGAAGCTTTATAAAGATACAGAAGTGCTCAGATTAGAATTCCCACCACTGCAGTTTCCATGTGATGACACAGCAGTACTTTTGTCTTACTCAATTACAGACTGTGGTCCGGATGTATCAGCAGCGTTTTGTGTCCTGGCATAATAGTTTACAGGCCTTGTATTTGTCTGATCTGAACTGTTCTCTTTATGTTCCCAGCAGCCCCTGCAATTTCCACAGCTACTTCATGTCTGACTCGCTTGCTATCTAAAGATCTTTGGATTTCACAATCTGTTCACTTCTGCAGAAACAAGTCTTTACCATGTGACCTCCTGAAAACGCTCAGCAGAGAAACTATTCAGGTTCAGCACATGAATTACCTGTCCGGGCCTGTGGCAAGGAAAAGATTTCATCACACACACTCACGCGCACACAAACACGTATACATTCACAGCCCAATTAGACATCTGCAAAGTACCAGAATTAATGTATTGCATGCTTTCCTCCCAGCTACAAATCGCGTAAGAGCAAACAAAAGCACAGAGATCACAGGGTGTGTGAATGTTCTCAGCATTTAAAATGTACTCTGATGTGACCACACTAAGGCAAATGAGTTAATGAGTATTTACTATTGCTTTTCACAGTCAAAAACCAGTCTGAGGAGTTTGTCACACCCTGTGTTCTGATGTCAGCAGTGGTGGACAAAGCACTCTTTTCAGAGTAGAAATACACTGTTGCAAGTATGAGTCAAAAAAGTAAAAGAAGAATGGCCCATTTCAGATTTGGGGATCCATAAAGTCTCTGTTGTAAAGTAAAAAGATCATATTTGTCTCTGAATTGTAGTGGAGTAGAAGAAAAAAAGTACCTTAAAATTGTAGTTTTTAAGACAAAGATGGTCTTTTAATGATCCTGGCTGTAGGGCTGCCAACAGCTAAGAATTTTCCTAGTCGACCAATAGTCGTCATTTAGAGTCATTAGTCGACTAGACACCTGCATGTTTATGATATTGATTTAATTATTAAATGATATATTTTGAGCGGGGCAACACAATGGTTTGAGTTGAAGGTGTGAGAAAGAATAGTATCAGTAACATTGTTAACACTGTGCTACATTACAGAGAAATACAAAACCGTACTAATGAACCTTCATTAATATAGGCCTATATTTTATCTACAAGTGCACGTCACACACTGAGCGAGCCGCCTGTTAATGACGCTGTGGGCTAATGGGCATGTAGCTACTTCCATGTTTCAGATGATACGTCATGTTTGTAGTCGACCAATGAAGATGAGTTTACATATCACCTTGGGTTCGTTTCCTGCCCGACATGTTATTAACTAGCCTGTGGAATAACCGCAGGTACCAGCCCTGGAAATTAGGGGCCGTACCCATGCTGCGTCTTTAACCACCTGGAAAACACAAGGTCGGACTCTGTGCGCTGCTCTTGTGCTTTTTTTGTGCCAGCTTTCAAGAGCGCAGCGGCAGGTTGCGTCTGAGGTTGCCAAGCATCGTACAGCCTATTTACTTGAACTCCTGCGTGCAGAGCTGATCTTCTTCCAGGTGCTGTTTATAAGTGTGTAGGCCTTTCAGATGCAAAGCTTTGGGTAGCCCTGCACTAACATGGTCAACTTTTCGGTGTTTATCACAGACTGATATTTACATAAGAAGGGAAAGATATGAAATCGTGCCAACTAATGACCTTTCTGGTCGACTAACGTTTGGTTGACTATTAGGGGGCAGCCCTAACTGGCTGCCTGTGCAGTAGAGAAACGCAAATAAGAAATTGTTGCTATATCACTAGAGAAAAGGGAGGAAAGGGACTGTGGCATTTGCCTTTCCTCAAGAAGTAGAAGTACCAGACTGCACTGGGCCACACTGGACTAATAAATGCTTCCACTGGTGTGTGACGTAATGTAAGCTTGGCCATTTTTCCACAGGGAACAATATGGCAGCTGGATGGTAACAAACAATCTCAAATTACAGCTAAACAGTACACTAAAATATGTTCCTGAAAACATTTCAGGAAAGAAATAGGCAGTGCAGTAACAGAATCTTGGTTTATACATTTGATCAGTACTGCTTAGTTTTACGGTTTGATCTCAGTTTTTTCAGCCTCCATTTTCATAATACAGGAAACAGTTTGGCACCCACATCCTGTTCACAAGCTCTTGTATTACAGCCAAACAGTGCACTAAAAAATGTTTCTGAAGACATTGTAGGTGAGAAGGCAGTACAGTGGTTTAAATTTAATGAGCACCGCCTAGTTGTACAATTTGGTCTGAGTTTGAGAGAAATTTGATTAACATCTCCCTCTGTGGATTTGCTTCTTTACTCTTTGTGTCCATGTTGACAGGCATACGAAAATGCGGAAGTAGAGAAACATCCCTAGAGCCAGTGAAAGTCTGCTGGATGATGTGATTTCAGCTGAGAGATGAGCAGAGATCTGGGTGCTGGTAAGATGACACAGTTCATTTAAACACACTTCTCACATTATTATGACACAAACCTGATTGAAAATGAGCAAAGTATCCCTTTAAGTTCATACTTGATTAAATGCACTTTTTTTTCCCACCACTGGGTGTCACATTAACATGCGGCCTCACAGGGAGTGATCAGTGGTTTAGGACTATTTTCACAAGTAAAATATGATGCTGGCTCATGAATTTGGTAAATTAGGCCATAAAAACAGTTTCCTATCTATTATCTGTGGAGCCGCTCCAGGCTGTACATCAGCCTGACTTCTTGGCTCTCTGGTTTTTCATTTTGCCAAAGAATTGTTCATGTTGATAAATGCTGAGTGGACCATCCTGAGAGCAAATCGATGAGTCAGGATTTAAATGTCTGTTTTTATCGTGCAGCAGAGAGAACTGAAAATGGATATCTCATGATACACCCTGTCCTCTGTGGTCAGCACTGATGTCACTGCTGGGTGACAACCATGTTGAGGCTGTTGTGACATGATCAAGTTGTCAAGAGACCTTCAGAAAATAAAAGTCCACCAGAAAAACATTTTATTGGGACTTTCCGGAAGAATGTGGAAGCATTTCGGGTCCAACCCACTGGAATGTCCTCACTCATAGCCAGGCAAAGTGTTAGAGACCAGCCTTGCTTTGGATTAGTAAATAAGGTGTTTTTGGCAACTGTATGAGGTGTGTTTAAGAAAAAGAAGTGGTTTTATGAACCTGAGATGGATACCTGCATCCACAGTGCCCTCCAGGATTATCAGATCAAGCATTCAGTATAACAGTAAAGCCAGTGGAGACGTGACCTTTAACCTCAGAGTGCAGCTTTGATCTACACAGAGCAAATACTGAGTGGTAATGTGTGTGAACTTGAGTTTTGGTTATACAAAGCCAAACACATGCTAAGTGGGACTGTTGATGCCAAGCTGAAAATCCATATTGACCATTCAGTGGCTTTAATCTGGAATCTGAGTAAAATGAAGCACTTGAAATGCACTTTTCTGATCTGTCTGGACAATCAGATGCATCTGGAACGAGTCAGTCTGACGTCTGGGTCACCCCTTCCCCTCAACAATGTGTGGGTGGAGGGCAATGAGACAGAGAGGTGAAGGAGGGTAGACAGAAAGACAGACTCAGACTTAAATACAAAGACAGTGATGTAAGAAAAGTGTAGCCTAGTTAGCCCACAACAAAAATTACATAATCTCAAATGGGAGACAATGGACAATGCTTACATGGAGGATGACTGGAAAGAAGCATTGGATTGTGTTAGAATAATTTTCCCGGGCAAAAGATTGCGAGAAATTTTTCATCGGCTACACTTAACCTCAGTCATCCACAATTAAATGGATTTTAAGCTTCAGTGTTTCCAACAGTTCTTGTCAAATACCCGTGTGTCCCTTTGTATCATTATGTGCCCATCTCTAAATAAGTTTTTGTGTGCCCATGAACACAGTGCAGGCGGAGCTTGCTGTGAGTTCTTTTTTTCCTCAGCAGCAGTTTGTTACTTTGAACAGTCATGGATAAATGTTCACAGCTGATCAGATGAGATAAGTGAGTTAAGTGGATAAGAGGAGCAGCTGCTGTGAGTGAATGCAAACTTTTCGATCTAGCGGAATCAACGGTAAAGTTTCACTTTTAATGCGCTTGATGTTCTGCTGCTCTGTCTCTGCCCCCAGTACACTTTGTGCTCCGACACTTTGTACCATAAATAACCAAACATACATATGTTCATTCGAATACCTGCTAATAAACAGTCCAGGCTTGTTACTCTCAGTTATTTTAGATGTTAGACGAGATTTGGAACAGCAGCAAACAACCATTCGCTATGTAAAATATAGTGGAATAAAGGCATCATGAGCAGAGAATGAAGTCAAAATCCCTCTGTTTGGGTTGTAATCTGAGCGTCTCTTTTCTTTGTTTTGGTAGTGCGCTTACATGTACATGGCGTGTACCGCCATTCGCTAATGACATGCTAATCACTGTCGTTCCGCACTGTACTCATAAGGCAAGTGCTGCCATCATGGGTCAGGAAAGGTAACACTGTTAGCTCTGTGAACATCGTTGCTGTTGTTAGCACTGCTAGCCACCACCATTTTAGCTCAGCTACTGCCATGTTTGCTTGTGAAGTCAGAGGGGAGATTGGTGTGCAGGGAATCCCGGCTCAGACTCTAGTCCCCTGCATGCTGCCTCTACAAGGGGGGAATGTCATGCAATTATGCCGTTTCATTGCTCTGTATAAAAGGCACAATGGTGGAATGGATGGACAGCTGTGACGTTTTGAGGATGTGTTGTGCGTGTGACCCACCACAGGACATTTAAAAAGTAGGTGGTAGCAGTTAGCAGCTATCTCAAAAAGGAAAAGCAGTAGCCACAAAGGTCTGCAAATTGTTGTGACAGTGAGGTTTGGGAGCCCCTTACCCTCGGAGCAGAGGACGAGATTAGCTGCTATATAATTGGGATAGTAAATGATTGTTGTGTTATTGTTTATACAGTGCTGCTGACGTGTTTGTTATATTTCACACGAGAGGCCGATGCTGTTGTGTCACACGTCATGTCTGTCACTCCTTTATTGTTTCTGGGATGCCAGTATGCTGTGTCAAATCACACACTGGAGCAGCATGATGCCGCCAATGTTTTTTTTTTTTTATAAAAATGCAAAGGTGGCATAAAGAAGGGACTTGGTTGCCGCCCCATAGCTCAACGTCTGTGTAAAAAAACAGCTTCTGAATGTCATATATAGCACTTTTAAGAAGAACTGCATTAGTCAATGCTCATGCAAAAAAAATCTAATTACATTGAGGGTTCAGCATATGGGTGACTGGTAATGACTCTGAATTCTCTACAGGTGTTTCAGAATTTATTAAAAACACAACTCAACTCGACAGTGGCCACGTTTTCATCAGTTAAAAATCCCCTTATCCATGTTGTTGTCATCTGTTAATCAAACTATTAGCTGACGCTGACTGGATTTAAACAACGTGAGTTACACTGGCTACATCTGTATACTGTGTACTGTTTATTCTCTAAGGGCTTTGATTCAGGATGAAGAATGAATGTTCAAGTTAAGAAGAAGCATGACTCATTTGCTGAGAGACTTACTTCCTCACACATGTGAGTTTATAACGGTTTATAAATAGATGTTCGTATTTTCTGGATCTGTTTCAAATCAGTTTCACAAGTGACAGGTCAGCGTTTTATAAAAGTTTCTTATGTCAAACATGCTGAAAAATTGAAGCATTCCTATTGCAGAAAATCACACTTTATCCGAGTTTTTTTTTTCTTGTGAAATATTTCTGCCTCTTCAGGGCTAAAAAAAAATGTTTCAAATTAAACTGGGGCTAAAAAGTTTGGAACCTCTGCGGTAAGGAGGTGTCTGGATAATCCCATGTGTTTCTGCGTAAAACCGAATTAGGAAAACTCTTACCTACCTCTCCGGAAGGTCAAGACTTTTACATGATTATAGATTGCCTATATCTGTACTTCAGTGAAGGGACAGTAATTACCAACAAAGAGTTGCAAAGTCAGGATTCCTCCTCCCCAAACTAACTCACAAATCTGGTTTGAATGTTGGCTTTTGGCCCTGCAGTGACGCTGGCCCCAGAAGCAGGCAGCAGGGAGGAGGAGGGATTACCAAACCCTCCATGTGTGCTGATTCAACCATCTGTTGCCTTTGTTTCCTTCACATGCTCGAGGAGGAGGACGCTGTAATCCTCTGCACCGTAGAGGTCAAGTCCATGTCAGTCCAGTCAGTCCACGAGTGAGATAACAGTCCTGTCTGATTCATGAAAGTGATAGCGATGACAGATATCCCTTTTACTGCTGTACATACATATCACACACTTCAGGGGAGTTTATACAAGAGAGTGGGGGAAATTTGAGGAAAAGTCTTGTGTGATTCATGTCTGCAGACAGCTGTATTGCTGCTGGGACCTGAATGCTTCTGTGCTCTGGAGCTCAGACTGATTTTTCATTAAGGGAAACAAATGAGCACTCTGGGTACGTCGTGTCCTCTGAGGTATCCTGCCGAGGGGCTGGAGGTGCACTTTTTCTCCCCAGGCTATGCAGACATGCTCCTTTCCTTCACTCACCATCTTGTTTTTTTTTTTCTTTTATAGACATCTGCTGGCACTTTGAGCCGTAACGCTTTTACCATGTGCCCCTGCAGCAGCAGCACTGCAGACCTGAAAGAAGAAATCCTTTCCCCTTAGACGAGCCAGGTGAGTTGCTTTGGGAGTTTCGGGCACGAGGAGAAGTTAAGAATGTGCTAAGTAATGTTAATGTGACTCGCAACATGACGCTCAAGCATGACGGGACCAGTAGCAACAGGACATTTTGAGTTTTTTTAAACAATTTTCGCACCACGCTGGACCTGTTTCAACAACTGTTCCCTGCTCCTGGAAAAGAGGTAGTTAGCTCATCCAGGCTTCAGCTGTGTCTGATGGAAAAAGCCTAAAAGGAGGCAAAGTTGACCGGTTTTCATCTCCCCCACCTCCTCGCTCACACAATTTGGGTTGCTGCGGAGAAGTGCACTGTTAGCATTACTTTGGCAAGGCCTCAAGGTTTTGGAACTTTTTTCCAAGGTGTCATTTTACTGCCATTGAGGCCTTTTTGCTTCACTAATATCCTCTCATAGAAGTGTGTGGCAGACAAACTTAATTAGTCTGAAAATCTGCTTTCACCACTCTCATTAGTGCAGTGATTTATGCTTCAAATTTAGATTTTCATGCCTCTGTCAGTCTTGGGTTTCTGAGTGAACTTGATGACGTTTCCGTCTGGCACATATCATTTAGGTGACATCACCTCGCCGCTCCAGTTGCATACCAAAACCTGAGAGAGTCTGAAACATACCATCAGACGCAGGTTTTGGGTTCAAAAAGAAACATCTGGATCTTTTTTCTTCTTTAAGTTGAAAAGGTTGGAAGTCATCAAGTGCATCTGTAACTGACACTAATACTCTTGACAAACAGTGGAGCAGCTGCAGACGCTTTGCATCAGTATACGTCAACACGACTGAGAGGAACTGTCACTATAAAGGTACAAAACAGTATGAAGGCACCTGTCGTAAGGGTTAAAACAGAAGAAGGAGCTACGTATAATGAGATCTATGCCAGCACCTCATTCACTTTAACAACAGAGCTGTTGATTCGAGTTGTCCAAATGAAATGTTTGCTTCCGAAACATCTGGAACAGATTAAAGGGAAAATCCAGGGTTTCACTTTAGCATATTGTGCGAGGCTACAGTTTGGCATCCATCAGCTGTCTCCAAGAATTAACGCAGCAGGAGGGCCTCACTCATATAAGGAAACTTTCAATAAAAATTTCCTTAAGCTAAAAGTTCATATCAGAGTCGGTGTTTAACTGTTTCTTGGAGGGTTTTCCTCAAGATCCTCCAAATTTCCTCAAAACAACAGATATTTGTTTAAGTAACAAACATACTTACACTCCTTTCTAAGAGTCTACAGCCATGCTAGCAGCTCTGTGAGGGTGAACTTACTGTAAGTAAGTTAGTAGAATTCATTGTTTAGGGAACATGAATATCTGCAGCAAATTTCACAATAATCCATGCAGTAGTTGTTTTGATATTTCACTCAAAACCCAAACAGTCAGCCTCTCTGGTGGCACTGCAGGAACAGTCCGGATCACAAACCTCTGTAGGCTTCAGCTTGTGGCAATCATAAATGCCTGTACAAAATTTCATGGCAATCCATCCAGTAATTGTTGAGATATTTCAGTCTGAACCAACCGTCTGACAGAGTGATGCCAGCCGCAGCGTTACTATGGCTACAAACACAGTGAAAAATGCTCTCTGGTCAAAACATACAGATAATAGACCTAACAGATTGCCTCCTCCAACCCAGCCTTGGATCTGATGTGAAGAATGCTGCTCTACTCAGACGTGTGTGTCATTTATTTTGGTGTAACGTCACCGTGTCAGTATGTTTACGTGTACACAGAAATTTGGATAACAGCTCCTGGCTGTCCTTGTTTTGGTTATGTTCAGGACAAACTGTTTGTGTGTGTCATCACATCCTGCTAATAAATATCCTGATGCGTTAAGTATGGATAGAAACAATATGCCATTGGTGCTCTGACGGAAAACAACGGCTCGTGGAAAGCATCAGTGCTGCTTTCAGTTGCTTTTTTTTTTAATACCTTCAATGGGAGTTATGTGGGTTATTGTAAATAAAATATGACACTCATATGTTCCAAATATAAAACAGAACACTTGAGTGGTCCAGATTTGTCTGCGTGGAAAGTAACTCACAGTATTGCTGCACAAATCCACAAAGAAGAGAAAGACAGTAGGCGATCACCATCATTACTTTTATTACAATTTTTAGGTCCCCTTCCCTTAAATCAAGTGACAAATTACTTACTGGAAAATCACCATCTGTTATTTCAGAGACTGAAACTAAAGCATAGAGCACCTGCAATTCACCCGATCACACATCCATGTTGAGAAACAGTCACCTGTGTGAAATGCCTGGCATTTAATTTATCATGCAGCTTTGGAACATGAGAGGAAAGTGTCATTAGGAAACCAGACGGGGCTTCAAGCCCTTCTTTGAAGGGTTTCTCACTCTTTCTGTTGCACCTTGCACACCTTTCTTCTGCCCAAAATCTGTCGTTGCCTTTGGTTTCCTTTATAGTTTCTTTGTGGAATGTTGGGGTTTTTTTGTTTTGGGGTTTTTTTTGGGGGGTTTTCCAAATGCTCTCTTCACATTTTCCTCAGAGTAGAACAGATTCAATTACAAAACCAGAGAGCACATTCAATTTCACTTCAACCAAAACAGAGTAAAAAAGGAAGCCCGGTAGAAAATGTCTGACTTCTTTGGTCTTAGAGAAACTGTGATGAGTGCAAATGCTGACAGAACTTTAAACAAAAAAAACAATGCTGAAGTATGAAAAGCAAAGGTTTGTTCAAAAAATTAAACATAACACCACATTTAGACTGCAAAGAGTTAAAGGCTGCAGATGTGGACTGAACAGTACCAGTAACTGAGACACTCATAAGTGAGTCACACACACACACACACACACACACACACACACACAGAGGGACCATTTGTTTACTGAGAAACCTGCAATCTGAATCAGCACTTTCTTTTGTTATGGGAGAACCATAATACGCCTCTAATCTTTAATTCTGAAACTCACCAACACCAGGCAGAGATGTCACAAAATACATTTTCTCACCTGCACCTAAACACACCACTGAGCTATCAAACCCTTCCATCAACACTGGAAATTGCTGCAGGAGAAAGTCACAAAAACGTTTCCTACACTTCTTGAGGTAATGCATATAACTGCAATGCAGACTCCACATAAACCTCTAAAGTTAACGCGACGCTAAAGATAGTCTCGTCAGACCGCAAGTTGCCATGAAATCTTTCTCTTGTTAAACAGGATGAGTAATGTTACTGGAACAAGTCTTATTTGGTAATAAACACTCACTCAAGCCGTGAAGAGTGGGACTCGAATCCTCAGAGTCACTACAATCTTATTCAGTGTGGAAATTAGTGCACTCACAGGCGAATTCACAAAAGGATGACGCAGCTTTTGTGGCCACAAATAAGACTAAATGAAACCGTGAAATTCTAAACGCACTCGCAAAGGGTGACGTGCAGCTCTAACTGTGCCAAGCAAATAGCATGTTGGTGCTCCTGTGCTACTGGCATGGATGTAAATTACGTAACATGCACAGAAATTTAGCCACCTAGTATTTCCTGTTCACAGGCAGATCTATGACGTATCCCTGCTGAGACCTTAGCAGATCCTTGACTGGACAAGTTGCAATGGTGTATTTGTCCACCAGGCAGTGCAGTGATTATGGAAGCTGAAGTGGTTTATTGTAGCTGCAATCAGCTGATGAATCAGCTGTCCTGTACATTCCACCAAGGCAAGAGTTTCAGTGCACTGGTTTTTGTTTTTGTCAAGGAAGTGCCATCTCATGGTGACACCCTGAGAATGAATGGGTGTGTTCACAGTGGAATCTAGTCACGAGATGTCAGGAAACTGAAAGAGCTGGGGAGATTCTCAGTGGATGGGAGGTGACTGGCAGCAATTCTAGGCGGATACATCTGTACATTTGATGCCCCTTTTTACACAAATTAGCTGC
Source organism: Epinephelus cyanopodus (assembly GCA_026686955.1). Classification (NCBI taxonomy): domain Eukaryota; kingdom Metazoa; phylum Chordata; class Actinopteri; order Perciformes; family Serranidae; genus Epinephelus; species Epinephelus cyanopodus. The sequence goes on from CM048917.1 coordinate 11,631,461, forward strand.
CTTGCCAATTCACAAAGATCCCTGCTAGTTACAGTGAAAATATTAGCATCTTCAGAGAGTTGGTTTTAACTAGAAGCTCATTTAGCAACACATTTACTCATTCAATTCATCTGACCGTGTCACATATTGACGCTTGGTTGTGGAGTTTCCACATCAAGATATGATGTTCGAGGCAACCTGGTACATGTCATGTCAACTTCTGCCTGTTCCATGCTTTGTCTGTTTTCAAAGTATGCGTTTGTTTTCACAGGAAATGTACAGTTTGCATACAGTCTCTTTCAAAATAAATGAGCTAAGTTGGTACAGCATCGTGAATTGACGTTTTTTTTTTCCTTTTACAATAAACACACATGGTTACGTTTAGCCAGCGCACGCAGGAGGTTGGGTTTAGACAACAAAAGCACGTGGCTGGGTTTAGAGAAAAGAACAGCGTTTGGCTTTACAGTCCTACAGGAAGCGAAAACCGGCCTCCTGGGTGAATGTCAGTGGCTGTTGGACCCATCAACGTCCCAAACGCCCCACTCAGACTTTTCGCCCTCTTCACTTGCGTTGTTGTCCTGCCATGTTTCCCAGTAATAATGATAATAAGGGATAATAGTAATGGCAACAGGTCGAGTATCATGCCGAGAAGAAAGCACAACTTTTGTCGTCGGTGTCTGATGCCGGAAGTCACTGCCCAAGCGCCAATATTCGATGACTTCGGAGTGATACCAGGTTGCATTTAAAAGGGGTGTCATGCCCAGCACTCACCCAAATGCACTTTCTCTCTGTCATATCTAAATTCCTTGCCTGAGGTTTAGAGGAATGCCTCCTCACCTTGCCAGTCAGGACCTGTAACTTGCGTTTTGAAAATTTCAGTTTTCTTTTTCTCTCTGCCTACTGTGTTCTTGGTGCAAAGGCAACATTTATACTCTACTCTACTATACTTAAAAATCAGATGCAAAAAAGGGCAAATTGCACTCACTTGTAACTCAACTTTATGGGAGTGTTTGTGCTGTAATGTCATTAGCACAATACTGTATCTTTTGAGAATCAGACCTTGAGACAAGACAGATAGCAAGTGATGCGTGGTTCATGGTGCCGTCAGCGGCTGCAATCCATTCTTTGTGCATTCGCCCATAAATGTAAAAAAAATAAAATATAAAATGTGATACGTCACTGTGATCACAGCTGAAGGAAGAGCAAAAAGATGTAAGCTACGTATTATTATTTAAGGAAATGTTCAACATCTTTAGGAAATATGCATATTTGCTTTCTTGCTGAGAGTTCAATGAGAAGATTGATGCCACCTCCATGTCTGCAGGATAAATTTAAGGCACAAAGCCAGTCACATTAGCTTAGCAAAAAAGCTGGAAACAAAGCTAGCCTGGCTCTGTCCACATGACTAAATCTGCCTCCCAGGACATTTAAAACTCACTGATTAACACGTCATACTTCGTTAGTTTAATCCAAACAAAAAGCCAAGTGTAAGAGGACAAGTTGTGGTTTTACAGGAGGTGACGTACTGTAATATTGTCATGAGTCAAAGCCCCAGGAAAAACCACAAATTGACATTTTTGCTCAGATTAAACAAATGAAATATAACATTTTTAATTGGTGAGTAATACAAGCTTTGAGCAGAGCCAGGTTTGCTGTGCCTGTCTCCAGGCTTCATGCTGAGCTAAGCTAACTATCTGCTAGCTGTAGTTTAATACTCAAGAAAGCAAAGTCTGGAAAATACTCTTGTATTTCCCAAAATGTCAGAACAATTTCTTTTAAGTTATTATGGGTACAGTGCAGAGATAATCTCAATGATATAATGTGGCTTTATATGTTTTAAAATACTTGATATGGACATTAATTCATAGTGTTTTGACCCAGACTCCATTTAACACGTAACTCTAACAACAGGAAGAAGTTGGTCTCGTGTCAACTAAAAGATTTAATACAAACACTGACATGCCAAGTTGACATTCTGCCTCTGCAACCAGTCAATCCACTTCAACTATGCGACTACGTTTCATACTAGCTGACTAGATAAACCTGCTGCTACATTTTAAAGATATAATTCTTTATTTTCCGCCGTGGAAAAGGGAACTGATCAGCACAGTAGTCGACTCATTTCACTTGCTCACCCACACATAAACGCCCCCACACAATACGACCCACTAGTGTATAAAAACATGTGCAAACTTGTTTCTAAATGCAACTCATTCGAAATAATTTCCCCCATAAGACACAAGCCATGCTACAGACAAATGGTCCATTGAAAATACTCCATCAGAATGCCTCAGATCCTTAAAGGCACTTACTGCGTGAAAATCATAAAAAAGAGACATCACTGAACTGAATTACATGGTATCAGTAAGCCTTCCACGTGGTGCAAAGCTAAGAGAGACATTTGTGACTTGCACTGAGAGATACCAGAGGAACTGATGTGAATTTCAAAGCAGTGAACACCTGAGCGAGATGAGCACTCAACAAGATAATGGTGAAACTCCACTTCAGTATGCAGTGCATACTGTCTTTTCATGGTCTGAAGAGTAAAATCAGTGACATCAGTAAATCCTAAAATGCTGCATTACAAAAAAAAATGGAATGTTAAATGGATGTTGGTAAATTCACCAAAACATTGTGTTTGTTTTCTAGAAATGTAGACATTAAAGGAGCAGTGTGTAGGATTTAATGGCATCTAACGGTGAGGACTGCAGATTGCAGTCAGCTGAAATTTATCCCGTATGCCAAGCATGAACTCCAGGTTAAGGCTCGTACACACGCTGCGCTTTTTTTGCCCTCAAACTCATCGTTTTCAATGTAGACGCACAACAGGTGCTCACACAGTAGCTGACCTCTGAAATAAACCAAGTTCAATTTTGAAATGCAGTACCGCGCACCGCATGTCATGTGGCGAGGAACAACCAATCACAGCTGACAGATATCCTTCCCGTCTTATGTAAATATCAGTCTGCGAAAAATATGGAAAAGTTGATCATCAAGAGCACCTGGAAGAAAATCAGCTCAAATGCAACCTGCCACCGTGCTTTTGAAAGCTGGCTCCCAAAAAGGCACAAAAGTAGCACCCAGCGCCCAACCTTGCGTTTTCCAGGGGGTTAAAGACGTGGCATGTGTACAGCCACTTGGGATCACTTCGTTGTTTGTTGTTCAGGACGTTTTTACCAGGAGCTGAATTATCCGCAAAGGCCTCTCCAAAACAAATGGACGCAGTGATTTGAACTGGTAAAAACAGAGTGAAGCAATTTCACATTCCACGAAAACACAACGATTCTTATTTTCAGGTGATTATACACTCAAGAAAACATACTTATTATATTATATTCCGTTTTTGCCAACATATCCTACATCCTACACACTGGACCTTTAAAGGTAACTTGAATCAGTCCCAGGAGAAGCCAAAGTGCATGATGTTATAGAGAAGGGGACAATTTCAGAACAGAACCCGTTTCATGGTGTCACACTAAAGAACAATCAACTATAGATTCGCTATGAATCTGAAACCTATATTCTTATTTTAATGTTACAAACACCTTAAATTATGTAAAATAAACAATATGCTGTGACACTGCCTATGTGATGTGTATTTCAGAAATAATAGGTACAGTAGGTTTTTAAAAAAAAAAACAAAAAAAGGAAACTTTGAATCCATCAAAGTGAAAGACTGACCGGCTTTGCACGTCTTTCCAGTAACTACTGTTTCATTTATTTAAGTCTTTTCAAACTGAATCAAACAAAACGCCTTGATAAGAGTCAAGACTTCGATTACTCCTTTTCCGTCTGTCCTGTGTTTTTGGCATCTTGAACTGGGCAGCAGTTCGGCGTCCTTACAGACAGTCATACATGCGCAGGGTGCGCTCCAGTTGCTGGACAACACGCTGGTAAAAGGCTATCTGCTCCGTGAGGTAGGCCTGCATCATGTCTTTGAAGTCCACCTCTCGCTGCTGATGGAAGTGGGTCATCTCTGCCTGGAGGGCAAACCCAACCGTCCGGCAGCGTTTCCTAATGCCGTCTGCCTCGTCTTGGTCCATCTTCCCTTCGTCACTCATCCGCTGGCTCTCCTTCACCTTGGCAAAGGCACCTGGGTCAAGATGAAAAGATACATTATTTTAAAAACTGTAATATTTTAAACACATTGGTGTCATTTTTACCTCGGTCAAGAAAGTTATGTTTTCGGTTTGGTCTGTCTGTCAGCAGGATTACAGAGAATCTGGCCTAATTTTCATGAAACTTGGTGGAGGGCTGTAGTGTGGGCCAAGGAAGAACTAATTAAATTTGGAGCGGATCTGAACAACCTGGTCTCGCAGAAATATGTGAAATGACCACAACCTCTTAAAACCACATTTTTTTTCCAAACCTTACCAAGTAGTGTTGGTGCCTGAACCCAACCGTGTTGCCACCACGTAATTTCAACACAATAAATGCCAACAACACGCAATGTAGTGCTCAGAGGTCGGGGTCACATTGGAGCGAATCACAGGGCAGACACATACTGTAAAACTATTAAAAAAAGCTATTCTTTGCTGAAATCACTGAAATCAACGGGCCTGTATTTGGGACAAACTTCCAAATGGGACAGGCCTTTAATTCGATTTACACGCTGCTGCTGAGCAAAGATCGCAAAGTACAATGAAATTGTTTATTTGCACCAGTATGAATATCACTTGTGTAAAAATTAGGCTTCAGATAATAAATCACTTATGAATCATTCATTTGATCTCGCTCCATCAGACAGCACATCAGAGAGAGACCAAGTTTTGCCGCTCAAGGATTAGTACACCCAGCATACTGACACAACACACTCTATCCTGGTAAAACTTGGATTCATTTTTTTAGTAAAAACCCTTGTGATTCTTTTGATCTGAGGATCCTCATGGACTAAAGGAATGTTAATAATTTACGTGGTAATCGAGGAATAGACACATAATTTGAGATAGCAAAGGAAAGACAGGAAAGAAATATAAAGTTATCTTTAACACCTCTAGCTAAAGTTAGCTAAAGTTAGTTCATCATGTCACCTTGTTTGCTGGGAGTTCATTAGCCTATTTTGTTCTAGTTTTGTACTTTGGTGATCGTACATCATTGTTAGCTGGTGTCCAAAGGGCTCTAGTTAAGCTCACGTTAACTTCTGGAGCTTAGCTTCAATAACTTATCTGTAATGGCAGAGATAACAAAGGTTGGCAAACGTTATGCTGAATGATTCAGTGTAAATACTGTAGCACCAAACTAACGGAGAGACACTCATGGTAAAGATGGTAAAAAGGCCGTTATCCTTTTCTCATACTCTGAGCCAAAAACCTTAACTTCAGTGGCACTTTAACTTGTTGTCTTTGATGGTGACGGCAACCAGATGCGGTTCACAAGCGACACTGTGACCTGTAAATTTTGGCTTGTAATTTGTCATTTCTGCTGACTGCTGTTAAATATAACTTTTTATACAGTTAGCACCACAAACAGTTCTATAAATCTGATTTCATAGATATTAAAGCGACAAATAAACTGGGTAAATATAACCCAAACCACTTGATTTAAGTTAGAAAATATGTTTGTTTTTTGCATCTGGTTGAACAGACATGTTAATGTCACCATCAACTAAAAACTTACTATTTTCAGGCAATGTAAAACTTATATAGCACGTCCCAGTAAGATGTTGGCAACGATAAGCTCATGTATGGAGTCACTTAAAAGCTGTAAAATGTGAAAATAAGGATAAAAATAAAAACCCAATAACAAATGTTGTAATAAAAATGTAAGTATAGTTAAAAACAGTCTCAGATTTTTATTGCTCTTTGGGCTTTGGGTGGGTCTGTGTTCATGTATGTTCTGCTACATGAAAAAGCAAACTGCCACAGTAAAGTTTTACCAATCTCCACCATGGCTCTCAGCAGTAAAGACCAACATCATAACTTTCCCCCCAGAAATTAACCACTGTAAAGCTGAATGCTTTATAGGTAGAGCACGGACCACACAATCACTTTTTGTTTCAGTGCATACCAAACGTCTAGTTTCAGTATGATGTTGTAACCACATTCATCCAGACTGAACATGACGTCACTTTTCAAGGAAGAACATGGCAGCCTACTGGCATGTGGCCGAGCTGCATTTCCCATCAGATTAGTGAGTCTCAATCTCACACAAGCTGAGTAAGAAGACATCCAAATAAGCTAACTAGCAGGACGAGTTTGCACAAGCTTGTTGTTATTTCTTTAATGTATCTGCTGCAGCGTTCAGGTTTTATCCATTAACTGTATCTGTGAGTTCATGCCGCCCTGGATTTTTCATGGAATTCCTGGCAGAAGTCTGGGAAAGCATGAACAGCACTTCCAGTCTGTTCCAGCAAGGAGGCGTGTGGACTACGGTCTGTGGCGGTGACCTACATTCATGTATTCTGTTTTCCACATGAGAGGAGAATGTGCATCACCAGATAGCATGTCTGTGGGACATAAAGGAAAGGCTCTCATGGTTGTGTGTATGTGTGCGCGGCGGGGGAATAATAGAGGGGGTTGAATCAACATTTTTGGATCTGCTATTGAAAAATCTCATCACAAAGAAAACTTGACGTGTTCTCCCTCCCAGCTAAATGTGCTCTCTAAATTCATGCAAAACTATACTATTACAGCCACAACATACACGCCACAAAAAGACTAACTGTGGTTAAATATAAAGCAAGGCTGTTTAGGTTTCCTCCTGTTCTAAAACCGACGACTTCTTTCAACATGTTCGTCCCAGCTAATGCAAAATCTCATCACAAAGAGAGCCTGATGTGCTCGTCCTTGAAGCTAAATCTGCTTTCTAATGGATGCAAAACTATACAATTAAAACCGCAAAATGCAAGCTGCAAAAGGAAAGCTGTGTAAGTTTCCTACAATTCTGAAAACCAATCCCTCTGACTCACTGTAGGCTCTCTGCGTCTTTTCACCGAGTTAACAAATGCTCTATGATACATGGCCAGTGGTCTGGAAAATCACCAGATTTGTTTATCTTGCCCAACCAGACTGGCTACCGCATGTTTTATGGCTGTGGCCGGAGAGAGATTTGAACTATTTAACATGTGACAGCTTCATGGGTCTGTGCTGGGAAGATATTAGCACTCTGTGGGGGATTAGGAAGGAGTGAGAGGAGAGGAGAGAAAAGGACAACAGTGTGCAGGGGAGCTGAAAATACGAATAAGGTTTCTTTAGCTGGGTTTCTGCAGAGTTCACCAAGTTAAATTTAAGACCTTTTCAAAACCAAACAGAAGGCACACTTAATACCTGTTTCATGATCGTACTTACCAAAGTATGAAAGACTGATGGAAAAGCAGAGGGGAAAATATGGCTGAGAATTATTTATTATTATTATTATTATTATATCACTTTTTTTTCAGTAGTTCCCAGCAGTAAAGTTGTTCCTAATCATATAATTAATCCAATCAATGAAACCTGGACTTGTTTCAGAGGAATGGATGGATCAACCAATTTAAAATGACTGTCTTAATGTTCATCAAGGGGATAGTTCAGATTTTTTTGATGTGGGGTTGTATATTATCGAGAGTAGACTGCAGTTGGCACGCAACAACAGGCAGTAGTAGCAACACAGAAGCTGAGCAATGTACAGCTGTGGAGGGGGGCAGCAGCGAAACATCGTTTAGCTACCTAAAAAAAATCAGTATTACTTAAGGTGTAGTGTATTTTCCTAGTTGACCAATAATCATCATTTAGGACCATTAGTCCACTAGTTGCCTGCATGTTTATGATATTAATGTAATTATTAAATGATATATTTTATTATTATTATTATTATATATGCTATCACTGCCTGTATTGTTTGTGTTATTGTATGACTTTGGTGACTCTAAACTAACCCTTTCAAACACCAAAGTTAGACAATAACACAAACAAACAACTGACTGAGGGAGTGGCAGACCAGCAGCTCCTGTGTTCAGTGAGGTAAAATTACTGTATTTGCCAATGGAGTCTAGCTTTGATGAGAACATAGATAAGTTTCACTTTCAGTTCAGTTCCCTGTCGGAAAGGCGTGTCAGATAGCAAGATAGAGTGGTGAAAAAAATAAAAAAAGAGCCTACACTTAAACTCATATTCAGTTTTTAGGTGACTTTTGTTACTGAATCCTGTCTATTTCTACAAACTGGAGTCGTGCCAACCACTTTAGGTAATATACTGACGACGGTTAAGTACCTCATACAGCCCCACTTCAAAAAATCAGAGCTATGCCTTTGAGTTATTGCCAAAATCAACACTTGTGCATTATGACATATTGAGCTTTCCAGTGGGATATAGTGATGGTGTTTGCTACAGATCTGATGTGGCTGACTGAAACTTGCCACTTTCAGTTTAAGTATGTACATTAAATTGGGCACATTTCTGCCTATGTCAAGCAAGAGAAAATATTTAAGACTTTTTCATACCTTCTGGGCCTTTTCTGAGGAACGTGAATTCAATGCTTTCAGTCTTTTTAGCCTGCAGACACCCTGTCTAGTTTAATAAGTCACACAGTATGTGTGTGTATGAGACAGGGAGAATAAGAATGAGGACGGTCGAGAGTCATTATGGCCACAACCCTCTGGGGAACTGAACTCAGGCATCTGCTAAATTCCCCATTACCACAGCCCGAGGTCACTGTGGGATGAGTTCAGGAAGTGCAGCACTTCTTCTGTACGTCTTCATCTATCTCCTATCCATCTGACACAAACATGAAATTGAGAGCGGAAGTCCCTCTTTAAGATACGTGAATATGTGTTTACAGCATGTGTGCTTGTAGTTAGTGTTGATGACATGACAGCCAGCATTATTTTTCTCCACAGACTGCAGATTCCTCTCAGATCCAAACTGTAGCACACAGCAGTTTTAAGACGAATGGGTCTAATTTTAAGTCATTCTCATCTGGGACTGTTTCCAGTCACTGCCAATTAAATCATTTTTCATGTTTAATCCTGAAGTGGAGGCGTCATTAAACTGGAGAGGAGCCTCTTTAGTTGAGGATATTTTGTATAAATCATCTGACCCCTGTTGTAAACAGGTCACTGAATATACCATGGGCTGATAGATGGTGTGCTAGTATCAACTTTAGACATGAGACTGGGCCCAATCCCAGTACACCCCTTGCCCCTACTATTTTTTTGCCCCTCTGTTTTGTACATTAAAGAAGGAATGTGTCTCAAATCACATACTTCCATTAGTACACTTTAATGTGGCGCACTAATTTCACCAGGGTCTTCTTCTTAAATGGTGAATTGCAAACAGACGGTGGAGCATTATCGCCAACGTTTGACCGCTGTCTCCACCCACACATAAACCAAACTTATGCTACAACGCCAGTGCTCGTAGCTAAGAGCAAGTTAGCTCGCTCGCAATTGCTAATGCTATTTAGGAAGCCAAATTAGTTTGATGACGAGTGCTAACATCAGCAAGCTAGCATTGGCGCTTGCATTATTGTTTGTGGTACCAAATCATTACAGACCCAACGAACATAACTGACGGCTTCTATTTAACAACAGCATTGGTACTTAGCGCAAAGCTGTTGTCCCAAGCCACCATGTCAAAAGTTGCTACATCACAAAAATGGCCACCGTTGAGTGTGAGAAGTTTCCATCACAGGGTTGCCAACTCTAACGCATCTGGCGTGTGACACACACATTCACCTTCCATCTCACGGTCTCACTCTGCCAAACCAATTCTCATGCCAGCGACGAACGCTGGAAAAAAGGCTGGCAGCTGAGTATTTTAAATGTAGCCCTCTAAAGAGAAATCATCACTGAAGAAGACGCAAGTGTCTGGCAACACCTTGTTACATTTGTTTGTGTAAATGCCAGCATACCAATGACAAATCAGGGTCTTAAAGGGTTGTCCCATTTCATAGGGTAAGTTTTCAACAACCACCTACTGTAACTCTGTTCAGAGAGGCAAGGTGGCACTCGATAACGCGGAGTAGAGGTAAAATCTGAAATCTGAAAAACTGGGCCTTGATTTGTCAAAATTGTCGACCAGATGAATAAAATACTTTTTAATAATAAATCTCCAGCTTGGTTCTTGCGGTATAATAGCTCATGTCAGTGCTGGAAAAAGTTAAGTCTGTTTTCCTGCAAAGTAATTAGCCCTTTTAACATCTTCCTGCAAAAATGATTGTATTTCCAAAGAAAAAGCCATTAGGAAGGATGATGATCTAGGATGACCTTAAATGACCCCATCATGACAAATCAAGATATGCTCCGTCAAAAGTTGTACTTTCTCTTTAGAGGTTTAGTTAAGTACAATATCTAATTTTCCAAATCATTACTTATTGCTTCACAGTCCCCTCGAGGTGTGTGAGTCGGACAGTGAAATAGTACAGCACAGCCACTAGTGTGTAATGACTTCACTGCTGCAATGCAAACCGCAAAACACACAACACCCTTATTTTCCCTTCAAGACTTGGAACTGGGCTAAATTTCTCTCTTAAAGAGTAAAAAGGAAAAATATTTGGCAGGTAAATTGCATGGCGCTTTTAAATACAAGATATGGTTTGGTAAACCAAGTGACTGAAAGAGACATTACTCATGTACATTGTAACACTAGAATACAGTCAAGTTTAAATACTGCAAGTCTGAGACCCTTAAACTGCTTTATTGTCCAAATACTGACGAGTGGCGTCGCCTGATATTCCATTTCCAGTTTGCGTAATCAGAGTGAGTCAGTGTACTGTAAAACAAACTAAAGACTTCAAACTCAGGAAGGACTAACGGGGGAAGATTAGTGGATGTTTTCTGCATCGGACAGACGAGTAAACAGAAACATTTCTCAACTGAGGACAAATGAGGCTTGTCACCACAAAACACTGACCATTAGTAAAGGGCTCTGAGTGTGTGTGAGTGTGTGCGTGACATCTGAGTCAAGCACCACAGTGAACTGATGAGACTTTTGTTCTCCGTTGACCTCTCAAAAAAAAAGTCAGTGAAAATAGCAACAACAACAAAAACGACTTCTTTCTGAAACATATTGACCTGGTCATCTCTATATTCCCAGGGTCCTGTGTTCTTGAAATAAATATATAAGAAATACTCTTTCATATGTTTTCCTACTTTCCTCATAACGGCTTTCTTTATATGATCATCTGCTTTTGTTGACATCACATAGGCTACATTGCTTATTATGGCTACATGCTAACTAGGTAAACATGTAGTCTTTTTTTGCGATGTTGTTCGTTTCATCCAATGTAGAGTCTATAGGCAAACCACGGCAATCTTGCCTCCGGAAGAAGAGCGGAAGAGCCCTGGTTTCCGGTTGTAGGCTGTTTGTAGTCCACATGATATTGACCAATCAAGTTTGAGCCAGCTGCAGTTGTTGCCAGGTTAAAGGGTCCGTGCAGTGAACTAAGGAGGCGGAACATTATTGGCGTCACTGCAAACTCTGAATCCATCGCAATGGTTCAGCATATTTATTTATATATGAACGGAAGTCGGAAACGGAAATTCGCCCAAATCAAACCTGAATGCCAAAAAGTTCGGGGGTCTGCCCCCAGAGGCTGTATCGCCGCAGAAGCAACGTGTTTACAAACCAAACTCTGGTAGATCTCTTCTTACTATACATACGTTTCACAACCTTTTGTCGGGGCTGAACGCAGCCCTGGAAGACCTGGAAATGCTGAACAATCAGAGAATACTGGGCTTTTTCAGGAAGAGGGCCTGAAGAGACAAGCACTAAAACAGAGCGTTTCAGACAGAAGGTGAATACATATGTTCCAGCAGAGACAGCATGAGGAAAATAAAGTGTTTTTGAAGCTTAAAGTAAATAAACATATTCTACTAGAAACCCAAATACAGGTATGAAGGTAAAAATGAGCATCATTGGTCCCCTTTAAAAGTGGAAATGACTGGGCCTTCAGTCTATAAAGACAAGAAAGATCAAAGTAAACAGGCCACTGACATAAAATCTTGATGGAGGAGAGGAATGGAGAAAAAGCAATGAGGGGAAAAAACAGGACGAGATGTGCAGAAAAGCTGAAAATCTGAAAATAAGAGAAGAGGGAGGCTTGAGAAGAGAGAAGAGGAAAAAGAAAAACTGAGACACGGCCTCAAGAATGCATGACAGGGTCAAAAGGACTCTGTGATATCTACCAGTGTTTAATGTGGGCCTTAAAAGCCCAGAGGATACACAAACATGACAAAACCCACTGCTGAGTAAGCTAACAGTAATATTGTTTACACCAGCCAATCAGATACACAGATAAAAACAGAGCCGGAGTTTGTGTCCTGAGCTGGAATGTGCTCCCAGACGATTTTTGCCATCTCAAATATCCTTTGGCCATTTATCTTCGGGGCTAATTGGCTACGGGACACTGAAACAAATATTTCCAATACTTAGATTTTTTTATATTACTTCAGGGTTGAGGAATGTTCAAAACAGCACCACCCTCTCAAGCCTGCACGGAGAATTAGTTACCAAAAATTAATCTGTGATCGGGCAACTGTCTCTGCACGCTCGATAATTTTCTGCGCACATCTACGGCTCTTTCGACTGTGACTGCAACAGTTACACTCACAGGAATAAGACTTGAAGCTTCAAGAGCTCCAATTGAAGCTCCTAATTAAAGCCATGCAAATAGATGTTCAACAGATGTTCTTTCTTTTTTAAATGTGTACAGTGAATGTGATCTAAAACTATTATATACTTAAGTTTCGCACAGATGGTGTTGTAAATCCACGCTTCTGTCAGACATACACATCCTATCAAGATGTATTTGTTTATGCTCAGCTCTGATCTTGAAGGGAAGTGTTATTAATCACCCCTAACAGCCCCGCATTTATCTCGGTGTTCCTCTGCAAAGGGATTAATTTCATCCCTCTTAAGCTCAAGTTTCATACATTTGTACAAAAAAGAGGGTGTTGTCAGTGAAATCAAAAGTTGGACTCGATTCCAAAAAAGAATATTTGGGATTTCCAGCTGCCATGTGAAACAAAATGAGCTTCATTATGTTGGCTTTTTCAAACTCAGCCAGCCTCACCAAGATCAGATATTTTAAAAAATCTGTCATCACACATCAAGTAAAAGAAATGATCATGGCAGCATTAACTGTGACATCATCATCCATTTGTATAACTTATCTTTATTACTCTAAGCTTTGTGAGACAAGAGTTGTGATGTCCTACAATCCCTCCAGGTCTTAAGGCTTTCCGTTCTGTTTCTGATTTGGACATTCAATTAATTTCAGTTTCGACTCTTTTGTTATGAAGCAGCTGTATCATTTCCTCCGTGTGTTTGCCCTGTAACTTACGTCTAACTGAGGAGTGTTGCAAGAACTTGAGAGAGGCAGTAAAACAAAGAAAAATGCAAGATGTCTCTCTGATGAAAGATGTCTGGCTGATCAGAATGTCAGCTGTAATTGGCGACACAGTGCGATGTTGATATCCAACCTCAACTGACACGTCCTAACAAATGAAATACTCGGTCAAATGACAAGGGCTTTCCATTGTCCTAACTTTTACGATGGTGTTTTTCATGACGCAAGACCAGAGAATGCAACAGCTAACAATGCTCTCCTCTGAAGGATGGCGTCTCCATGCCAACCACGAGCATCGTGTCAGCGCTACCATGACTACAGCTATGTTGGCAGACACCCAGACCCTCTCTGACAGTTTAAGCTTCATTCCTGTCGAGGGAGGGAAAAGATTAGCAGACTGATGGGGTAAATACTCCCTCTCAACTTGACACTTGTAGCAAGACAGAGACAAAGAAGAAGAAGTTTTAGTTTAGGGTTATTTTAGCTGCACTGGAGCTCAACGGACAGAGCCAGAAAAACAATTAATGTGTGAGCTAACTGGTGACAAGATGCCAAAAAAATGGATTGATCAAAACATGAACAAATACAGATGCCAATGACTTCTTTTTTCCATTTATTCATAACAATCCAAGCGCTCGGAGAGTGAACTTCCAAAACCACTTTCCTGTTGGCGGGTTGACGGGGAGTGGAGCCTATCCCAGCATGCACTGAGCACTGCGTAAGAGGCTGGGTACACCCTGGGCAGGTTGCCAGTCTATCACAAATGTATAGACGGGAAAAAAAGCATTCACATCTGCAAAGCATCTTCAGGTTTTCCAATTAGCCTAACCTGCATTTCTTTGGGCCTGAGGACATTTGTTCAGACAGACGGAAATAATAACAACATAGTACTGACCTCTAATGTCTCATTTTCACTACATGGTTTATCTTGACTTGACTAAACTTGTAGTACAGGGCTTGGGCATTATTAGAGTATCACAGCATGGCAGGGTATTAAGAACTTCTGTTGGTATGAATTTCGACAACTGAAAAATACAGACACTCCACTTTCTGGACCAATCAGGAGTCTGCAGTGTTTTAACTCAACCCTCTATTATTGGCTAAGTTCACTTGGAACCTCAACCAAGATGGTACCAAAAAAACAAACAGGTACTGTACACAGCTTTTGTTAATGGAACACCAAGAAAGAGCGAGTCGAGTCGAGTCGAGCTGTTAAACTGAACAGCTTAATGAGTAAGCTGTTCAGTTTTAAACTGCGGGTCCCTTTTAGCATCACTGTTAGCTCCATTAGCAGTGTCAGCACAGCTAGTGGTGCTAACATAATCAACAATGCTTAAGGGGTTTTGCAGCTCAAAGTTAAGCCACTCACTCACCGTGGCTATTTGGGGGAAGACTGGAGGGTGGATTCTGAAGCACAAAACATTAAAATTTCACCTCCTATAAATGGATAGCTCTTTGAATTGTGGTGATAAAGCTCACTAAGTCAATTGAGCACTAGCCCAAAAGGAAAAGCCTCTTGTCATTTTGCCTTTCTTTTTTTTAAAGATGATTTGATAGGACAACCAAGTGTGAAAGGGAGAGAGAGAGGGGATGACATGCAGCAAAGGGCCACAGGCTGGACTTGAACCCCTGCCTGCTCTATCCATTAAGCCACCGACGCCCCATTTTGCTTTTTTCCCTTAAAATTTAACAGCATAGTGGGGCACCTAGTGGCTCACTTGGTCGAATAGGTGTCACACGTACAAAGGGTAAGTCCTTGCTGCAGCAGCTGCAGGCTCAATGCCAACCCATGGCCCTTTGCTGCATGCCATCCCCTCTCTCTCCCCCCTCACACTACCAGCTCCCAAAATATCTACTATCAAAAAAATATGAAATAAAGATAAAAATGCCCGGAAAAAAAGAAGAAGAAAGGAACAGATTAGTCGATGGTTAATGGGTGTTTGCTATCGGAAGCAAAATAAATTGAAACTCACATCTCTACTCCCCACCAACTTCTTCTTTAGCTTCTAAATGCTCCACTATTTTCTCCAGCTAGTGGCTAACTGTCTGTTCACCATTAGATGCTGGGCAGGTAGCCGGCTGAATGACACTGAAATGCCCCCAGTCCTACCAGGAGTGGGTGCATACATGGACTTTATTAGCTAATTGAGTCCATGCCAAATGACGTTTCATTGTGTTGATGTAAAAGCTGAACATTACTCAACTTGGCACGGCTCAGGCACCAATGCAGTTGTCTCATCGAAATAAACAAGGAGGCTGCATTTGTAACCCAGGGCTGTTCTTTGTTCGGATGTGGCCTTGATAGCTACAGACTAATAGGTTCAGCTGTGTTGTAATTGAGGTCATAGCTTGTGGTGATGTTGCATCGTACACTGGAAGGTAAAAGGAAAAATGGTTTTGTCCAATTTAAGTTCATGAGCAGGACAGAATACATATAGCCTATTAATATATATATACATAGCTATTAGTCTTTTCAAATATAAGCTAACTCCTGTCTTACCTCATGCCTCTTTCAGTCTAATGACACTTTACCACACAATCTGTGGTTCTTTGAGAGGAGGAGGGAGGTGGCGGTGGTAAAGACCGAGTTCTTGGAGACATCTGTAATCTCCTTCAGTGTGAAACAGCGGTGCACTGGGGCCAACACAGACAGGAATGCAGAAGCATGCGGATACACAGTGTGTGTGAAGAAGAGGGCCTAGCCTTTGTCGAGATTTATGAGTACGCAAACAGGAGAGAGAAAACATTTGCTCTCCATAGTCACCACAGGCAAAGATGGGGACTGCAGCCAACAAAATAACATACAATCAATGTTCAAAAGGTGCCATAACTGGGCCACTGCACGCTCCTGAAACCCTCGACTGGTTTCACAGCCTTCCTGCTGACAGAGCTGTATTTTCCTGTGTGTTGTAACCAGTGTATGGAATGTTAATCTGTAGCATGTTTGTCAGACAATATAAATACAGCAGCACTTTGAAATATTAAAAAATACTGAGAGCTGTTCAGACAAAACACACAGAGACCCTGCACAATCCCAAAACATAAAGTAAGACGAGCCTCTGTTGCAAATCAAGGAGACATTCGACACATACATTTCCTCAGAGCTGGCGACAGAAAATCTTTTCCTTCGAACTGATAGAGCCTGCATGTGTGTTGTAATGTGTTGCCATATGGAGGACAACTAACCTCTTGTCCAGATTAAAAGTCTGGCTGGCTTGCTGGAGGCGTCCCAGGGGAGCTAGCTCATTCTCAAACTGAATAATGCTCTGCTCTGGATCACAGAAGGTTTTATCCACAATCAGCAATAGCTGAAGTGAGAAAGACCACACTGTCTATACTGAAGAACAATCTAAATGCCAAAAAAAATAGTCAAGATAAAAGGGAAGCAGCTAAAGTTTGGTACATTTTATTTTGACAAAATGCACTGCAGATTACCACAGCACAGCATTTGTCACGACTTTTGTTTTGGTTTTATGTCACTTATGACCTCGTACTTCAGGATTCTAAACGGCAATTACTCCAGTGTGGCCTTCTCTAACTAAGCCACAACTTGAAGTTCAAATTTAATCATACTGTTTTGAGTTATCCGCAACAAGTTAACTGTAATTGTTGCTGTACTTTCTTAAAGTGAACTCCAAGACTCAACATGTCATTCTGGGGACACAGGTGATGCAGATCCAGGTCTCCTACAGAGCAAACGCCTCAGATTTCATCTTACACAACGTGTGATTAGATCAGATCAGACTGATACCCACACTGCAGGGCGGGTTGGTTTCACTCTATTGTGGAGCCTTTTGTGTTAATTCAAAGCTTCATGAGGTGGTTTTGTCTCAGATTTGTGCCTCAGTTGTTGCCAGGTACAAAAACTACAGAACATGATATCTGCCTCACTCTCTCGATTAGCTGACACGTTAAAATTGCTGTCAACATAACCTTACTTCAAGAGAATACACATTTAATATTTAAGACTAGATTGATTCCAGACACTGGATATGTTACATTTGCACGATATTATGTAGCAGAGACATTAAAACATGGTTAGGGTTAGGCACAATAAGCACGTGATTATGGCGAGGAAAAAATCATGTTTTGGCTCAAAGCCCAGACACACCAAACCCACATCAAAGAACTGGTGGAGACAAATGCCAACTGCTGGCTTATGTCACCAGTGTCTTGGTCAAAAAGTTGCAACTGAACACGTCACAAAGACGACAGCCAACTAGCACGTATGTTCTGCGCCTGACTCTAGTTAGCAGCAGGCCATGGTACAGTAGATGGTATTCAATGTTGGGAAGATTACTTTTAAAATGTAATAGGTGACAGATTATTAGTTAACCTGTTGTTACAACTAATGTAGTAAGTAATTTAACTATTTTAAATACTTCATCAAAGTAATGTAACTTATTATGTTTGATTACTTTTTTAACAAATGTTGAAAGCTGAAAAGTCCTATAAATACAAATTTAAACCAAACAGTGTGAACCTCACAACAGTGCTCAGCACTGTCGAATGTTTATCAAAAGTTCTATAATATAATGAAGAATATAGAATGTTATAATCTACATATAAGCTTTTTACCCTCAGAAATATATTGGGGTGAAACCCTTGTATAATCTCCAACATTTTGATTAGTAAATGTAATTTAATTACACAGTTTTTCTCAGTAACTGAAACAGATTACACTCACATTTATTTTGTAATGTAATTACATAACTCCATTACACTTATTGTAAGTAGTAACTCCCTAACACTGTTTGTATTCGTCATTCAAAAAGGGAAACCGGAAGACTGACAGGATGGATTCAAGATGATTAACCCATGCTGAAAGAACAAATGATATTTTTTGTGTGCTAGCGAACAATAACACAAATAGTTACAAACTATAAGCGGCCCAACACTTGGTCCTTTTCAGCCTTCTAAACAGACTCAGAGCAATGACTTAACATAATTTTTGCGCATATGTGAACACTCCAAGAAAACTGAAACCCCTCTGAAGCAAACCAAACTCAGACCACTCCCTGAAGCGTGTGTAACACTTGCAAGGATGCAGGACGAGAAGTAGTTTGGTCCACAGAAGATACTGCACGTCTGCACTGTGGAATGTAGAATACATCAAACAGCAACAGTCTACAGCACAGAAACACTCAGGTTTTCCTCTGAGAGCAAGAGGCTTCATAACTGCACTGCATCAAAGTAAAAACAAAACTACATCGATATATATTATATATAGTGTGAGCAGAAAGACGACTGAGGCCCCATCAGACCTGAAGTGGAGTCTCTTTTCTGTTGTTCCACTTTTTGGTCCATTTTAAGAGGAGTTTGGTTTGTTTAAAAAGGACTATATGTGAAAACACCCTTAGTGTGTCAGGGCCCTAAAAATACTCAGTTTTGGTGGCACAGTTGTGGCAGGAAACGCAGCCATGTCAGTAAAGTATAACTGCTTTCCATGGCACTATTCCCACTGGAACAATAGCTACACGTCATTTAAAAACACCCATGTTTGGTGGCTAAAAAGCCAGTGAATATGCAGCAATGTCTCGCTAACAAACAACTGCTTTTGTTGTTTGTTGGTCTTGGACAGCGGTCTGCAGCCTGGTAGACGTCTCACCTAGGTGTCACGTCATCCACCATCCTCTCCACCTCAAGATGACAGTCCGCTCATGTACTGCATCACTTCGGAAACACTGGTATGATGCGTATAATACATGCACATGTAATGTATTTGTAGTTTGCAGAAACAACAAGGCATATGAGTCAGCACAATAAATTTCAGAGAACAGGATTACCAAGGAGTAATTGTAACAGGCAGTGCAAGTGTAGCCAGCAGCGCTCACATCTGCTCACAGTGAAGCATCAGAGGCCCTTTTTTGAATAACAATGCTATGTAATGAACCCTATAGATCAAGACTCTCAATTGTATTCAAATGAGATCAAGGTCTATGGGATTAAGTCTGGCAGAGGTTCAGAGTACAGCAGAGCACAGCTAAGAGTCCACGCCTTTGGACCAAACTAGATTTACTTTCTCCATTATTGAAACCAGGGCGCTGCCCAGACAGACAGTTCTGATGTGGATGTCTTAAGGGGGAAACATGAGGGGGAAAGATGAAAAGAAGAAGAACGTGAAGAGGATAATGAAACAGACAGACCAGTAGATTGAGCAACAGTAGAAACCAAAAGAGAAGAACTCAAAGATCTGTGGAGTAAAAAGCTAAAGTAGGACAAAGAGAACGGGATAAAGAGATGTATGAAGCACATCCTGACATTTTTCTGACATCACCCCAAACCCTTCTCCTCCCTAGATCCATTTTATCAAGGCCACATGCAGCCCCTGCCCAGCACCACAGCTCAGAGACGGTTAACATTCCTGCAGTTCACATGCTCACTAGGATCACTGTTAACAAAAAAATCAGCTCCTATAGAACTCAGTGAAGGGAAAAATCAGGCAGGAAAGAAGCAATGAGGACATGAAGAGGAGGAGGAGTGCACCGGAAAAGGCTGACCTCAGTTCTGTGTGTTCTGTGTTGCCACAGCTGTATCTGGTTCAGCAGAACACAAGTCACATCAAGGGGAGTTATCTGGACCGGCAGGGAAGACTCAGCAGAGGGAAAAGGTCTCTGACTGCACAAAAACACTGCTGCACAACCTCCTCGGGCACCGTATTTGTTGTCTCTTTGCTAAGGTTGGGTGCCGTTTTACAAATTTTTATGCTGTTTCCAATAGCTTCAGCACAGGTATGAAACTTTTCTTATATACCTTGCTTTGAGGAACATATACATTTTAACGGTCACTTTTTTAATTTAACAAGTTGAGCTTTGAAAACAGCCAGTTGCACAAGGTCTAAACTTGGCAAAATTAGGATTTAAGATAGGGACTATTTGATTAAAGAGTAAGTAAACAGCACCACTAGGCATTTGTCGTTGACTTTTAGTATCAATATAACAACCAAATGAATGAATGAAGTATCAAGGTTCAATACACAGCCTTACTCTTGGCAAGCATATGGAAAGGCTAGAATAAAGTACTGGCCAGCTAAGTTGCAAAAACAGAAATGCATGAAAAAAAGCGATACATGACAGTATGTTAGCAGCATTTACAACAAGATTACCTTGTTTATCAAACTAAAGTTCAGCTGACTGTTTCCAATTGGTCCAGCCACCGGTCCAGATTTCTCCTTAGTCATTAGTTTAAGGTCCACACAGTTTATTATATGAAACATCATACTTGCATTTGGCCATGTTGTCACTGGTAAGTAGTCACTCACCACTCACTCTACAGCAGAAAACTGCACTTCAAAATAAAAGCTCTGTGCCGGAAATTCACTGTACTTCGTAATACATTTATTTATTTATTTTTACATATGACACATTCGTGAGTCACTTGCTGTCCACTCAGAATGAACCCACGACCCACTTGTTGGGAACCACTGTATTAGATGTTGCAAACAATACTTTTGTTTTATTGGCATGATACACACACTTGACCTGTGCACACGATATACAAGCCAGTGTTGCAGCAGAAATGTTCTGATGTACAGATCCACTGAAACTTTGCATTTAAACAATGCTGTGGGTTTTCTCTGGCTACTCCAGCTTCCTCCCACAGTCCAAAGACATGCAGGTTAACTGGTGACTCTAAATTGTCCGTAGATGTGAATGTGAGTGTGAATGGTTGTCTGTCTCTATGTGTCAGCCCTGTGATAGTCTGGTGACCTGTCCAGGTCCACCTCCTGCCCAGTGTCAGCCCCGCAACCCCCAACAAGATAAGCGGTTACGGAGAATGAATTAATGATATGATGTGTATGAAACGTACAAATGTAATGTATTTGTGATCAGCAAAGACATACAATGCCAACATTTTCTTCTAGCAACTGGGCTGCACTATCTCTGATCATCTCCTTTGAAACACTTCTGTTCATCATCTTTTTATGGATAAAAAAAATCCCTTAGTGTTAATATAAATGCCCAACATGTTTGCAAAGACAACAATGAAATACCTAATTATACTTTATCTCTTTTCTCTTCCTCCTAGTTTTAATATTGTTCCCTTCGACGATGCCAAGTGACTTTTGATGAACAGTGTGGCTACAAGTGACTAAGTGAATGGTAAAACAGGCTCAGTAGTGTCAGTAACACAGCAAATTCCGACTGAAGTTTTCCAAAATTAGCCACCACAGGCTTGACTATATTGAATTGAGCAGGTGTTACTGCTTATGAGCTGAACTTTTCATTTAAAGCAGAAAGAACATGTTGTTTCGTCTTTAAAAAGTTGGTGTTGTTTCAAAGCGTCAGTTTGCCAAAAATTAAGGAGACATATTTTTCTACTTAACCCAGTGTTGCACCGCCAAGGAGATATTTTTGGGATATCCACCTTTGTCATCCCAATATGACGAGAACGAATGGAATTTCCTGTGTGGTGTTCCAAGCATTTAGAAATTAAATTTCAGAGCCAGATATCTCAAAACTTTGGCACGTCACAGCCTGACACCACCAAGGTTTAACAATAACATTCACTTTTTTTGTGATTTGGGCAGACTGAGCCTTTAATATCATTCAGATGGCTTTGTTTTGCTCATTTATCGGTGGTGGGAGTAACTGAATGTAACTAGCTGAACTGTATCCCAAATGACCTCTGTGATAATGTTTGCCAGCTGTTTGAAGGAAGATAACATTTACCAGTGGTAGCAGCCCTTTCCTTCCTCTGTAACTAACTCCAATCAGCTGATATTTGTCTGAGCGCTGACACAGAACGCTGATATGCCACTGCTCCCATGGGCCAATCTAAAAAGGCTGAGAGGAGGAGGTTTATGAAAATCAGCCGTCACAAAGTATTCAAATCAGGAATGTACAGTTACAGGGAAATGCCGTGCTTTATGATTCTGATTACTGATTAAACACCAATATGCTGAGCGACACTTTTCAACAGACATAAGCAGTGAATTTCCAACATTAGCTGCTTATAGCATCTCTTGTCACTGTGGGCATTAATGCTTTCATTCACAAATGTAAGTACCGATAATGCTCAAAAGAAGCATCACCTTGCTAAATTTTGCCACATTTATATGTGAGAGGTATGTGTGACATTTAAAGTAGGTTTGCAGGAAGTGTTGGAGACTCCAGTGTGACCTGTATCATCCTATAAAAACAGTGATAACAGAACTCTGTCTCGGTTAGTAGAAACCTTTGCATCTGCCCAGAACTATGTTTGGAGTTAAAGATAAAATGGGCATTTGGCACACAGTATGTCTGGAGAGAGAGATGTCAAGACAGTTGCCTCTGAGAACCCCAAATTAAAAGACCACAGGAATGACAACTGAACACCGAGGATTTAAAAACAAGCGATCTTAAAGACAACTACTAGGCTTGGGCAGTATCATGGTATTATGGTATACCATGAATTCCTAAAGGTATGATTTTCACTACCATCAAAAATACAGACACTCCTCTTCCTATTAAACTGATACGGAGATGCTGTATTGAGATGATGTAGCGCTCCACACATGCCATGACAGGTCAGTCTCTTGTGATGGAAAAGGCTGCCGAGCAGAGAAAAAGGGTGACTGAGATTGGTGAGGATCTTAGTGTTAATAACTCCCCTTTTTATTGTGTCTACGAGGAACTAGGAATGATCGGAAGAGGAATCACAAGTGATGTAAGTGTAGGGTGATTGTCAAAAAACTAGCGAATGTAGCACCAGCAACCGCCATTTTAAATGCTATTAAAAACCTGTTGGTCATGTAAGCCAGTGGTTCCCAACTGGTTCAGCCACGGGTCAAGATTTTATCTTAAGTCATCACCTCAAGGTTCACACAGTTGAACACATTCAGAGTCATACTTGAGTCGGGCCATGTCGTTGAGTAGTAGTTAAGTAGCTGTCCATTATTCACTCACTCTACAGCAGGAAACTGCACTTCAGAATAAAAGCTCTGTGCTGGAAAATCACTGTAAATGAAGTGTGTTTTTTACAAAACTGACATGTTCACGAGTCCCTTGCGGTCCATTCAGAATGGACCCGTGACCTACCCTGGAAATCCAGAGTTCTCGCGAGAGCACAATTTGAATTTGTTCAGCGAGTCACTCAACAGATGGCTTTTTCTCTATAAGAGGAACAGAAGACGGCGCTCGAATCTTTCCTTCGCAAGAAGGACGTTTTTGCTGTTTTGCTGACCGGATACGGCAAGAGTCTAATCTACCAGTTAGCTCCGCTGGTAGCGCTCTGGATACGTCACCCTGTGTATTGTTCTGATTGGTCGTAGTGTTATCCAATTGCGTGCAGTGATATTTTCAAATGCATGATTGGTGCCGCCCCTCGAGTTGGGCCATTTGCATCACTCATAACCAGACCCTAAATCTTTCTAGATTTGGGTCTGGATTTCCAGGCTACACGTGACCCACTTTTGGACTGCAGTCCACCAGTTGGGATCCACTGGTATAAACAGACAACAGAAAACACAAACAACAGCTCATAGTAGGGAAGAAAAGGGGAAGAAAACAAATGAACTGAAAGTAAAGTACAGGCTTTAAATATATGTGGCGGAGGAAATACATCCTGATTTGGACTTGCAATACCAATCATCAGTCAGCTTACATCACTTCAGCGTTCCTATTAGCGGTGAAAATGCGAACAGAAAAAAAAACGTTGAAGGTATGTAGTTCTCAGGGAAGCTTCACAGTGAGCAGTTCCTCTCAGGAAGTCCCCAGAACTATTTGGTCAGACAGCGCCTAATGTCACACATCCAACAATGACTTCTATCTCCAGCAGCTCAGCTTTTAGGCCACATCTTTTCTCCTAACAAATACTGACATATACTGTATATCCCCAAGAAGTATCAGGAGGCTATATCTTACTCAGTTACATTTTGAACCTTAAGATCTAACAGCAATTTTGAGGAATGCCAGCATCAGAGTGGCTAAGATAAGCTGATAGCATATCTCTTACACATACGCCACTCCCTGTCCGTGTTACTCGGGTGTCCTTGTCACATCATGGCTGTTGGTTGTTATATTGCACTACAACAAAGCGCCTGCCTATTTGTCTCATCAAAGTTTGAGCAGCACGTAGAGCTATTTAAGGTGAACCCACAACCAAACACACACCCAGTGTTCAGTAAATAGTTGAACTAAAGGAAGGGGAGCAGGTGACCTCAGATGCTGCAGGAAAACACTCTGACCTAATATTAAACTCTACACACACCATGTCTGCATGTGTGTGTGATGCTGGAGGCAAAACCTGACCTAATCTGTCATCCATAACAAAATAAATCGCACAGACTGAGAAGCAAAACGTGATCACGGGCCGTCAGCTCGGTTTGTTCCCATTGGCAGACACTTTGTATATTATTATTAGTAACTACTATTGAAGCTTTTGCAACACCAGTGCAGCTGCTGCTTGTCTCGACTGTAGGACGCGACAGCACTTGTGTGTCTGGGTTTATTGATAACCTGCTTGCCCCTCTGATAACTTCTATTTGCTGTGTCACGAAGAGCTCATTAAGTGGCCTGATGGCTAGAAAAAGGTTTTGTAATTTAAAACAGAGACCTGTTTTTGTACTTCCAGTTTAAATATGAATGAAGCTGCAGGAATGAAAATCAGATGGGAGGCTGCGGATACATCCAAACATCTGTGTTGAGTATGGATGTAATTATTAGTATGTTTTTTTTTATAATTTACCTGTAATGGCATTTACATACACGATGACATCAATGACATCTCACACATTTAATCTACTGGCGGATGATTTTACCTTTCTGTAGATGAATAATGTCGGGGAAGTTGCCCAGCAGGCCTTGGTAGAGTGACAGCTTGTCCAGCATATGGAAGAGGTCATACTTAGGTTGCTCTGCGAACATCTCTCCGATGTTCTCATAGGTGCGGCCTGTATGGGAGATGGCGTTGTTGAGGGCCTCGGAGCTGTGGGGAGGGTCCAGCATGAACGACTGGCTGATGGACTGGAAGGCATTCCCCAGCCGCTGGAACTCCTTCCTGAACCCACCCAGGTGTTTACGCACCAGCTCCGAGGCGACGTGCGTGAGCTGCATCACGCTGTCGTCCATCTTCTTAGCGAAGGCCTTGAAGGTGTCGACGCGCTCCTCTACATCCTGAAGGTCCTGGTGCTCATTGGGGATCTGGAGGGTCAGCATGAAATGGGCACCCACCATCTCATCTTTCTCCGCTCGTCTCTTGCCCAGTTTCCACTGCTTGTCGTCAGCGCACATCAGAAAGTGTTCAAAGCCTTCGTACTGGGAGAGAACCGGGTGACTGGTCATGTGGTTCATCCACAGTATCAGCCGTCTCTTTCGTTTCTCGATGAAGTCTTCCTCGAATCGCCCCGTGGCCTGCTTCTCGGGCAGGTGAGGCACGGAGATCACAGTGAACTTGTGCAGCAAGCGGTTGTACAGCCAGTCAAAGTGTTTGTAGCGTCTGTAGACAGGACGCCCCGTGTGGCTCGGCGTGACCCTGTACGAAATGTACGTCTTGATGCCCTTGAACTTTGTCTGTTTTGTGGGGTCTTCAATGGAGCAGGAGAAAGGCTGTGGGTTGTCCTTCCACACGGGCCCCACGGGACCCATCTCGATGGTGTACGACTCAGCTATCTTTGCCATCATGGGCACGTCCCCCAACACGAACGCTTCGACCCCTGAGCGCACAAAGCTGGAAAATCTGTTCAAGTTCCTGCCCACCATGCTGCCTTTCCTCGAGCTGGAGATGCTGTCCTGTCTCTCCATGTGCGGCTTGGCCCGGTAGTGCACATTGGGGTTGTTGGACAGCGGGCTCTGATGGGCATGTCCATTGGCTCCTGGGCTCCTACTGTGGTCACCATCGTCCACCACTGTTGACCGGTCGTCCCAGTCATCCCAGTCATCATCGTCGTCGTCATAGTAACTCTGCTGCAAATGCAGAGTGGTGTTTGGGGTTGAAGGGAAGTAGGAGGAGTCATTTCCTAAAGATCCCGCCGGGCTTATGGAGCAGTCAGTCACATTAGAGTTGGAGCGAGTGCGAATAATCTCCACATAGGACGCAGGGAAGAGACCCCTCTCCCCTCGGCTGTTCTCCCCCTGAAACCAGCCGTCCACCGACTTCTCGTCGAAGATAACCAGTTCCTCATTCTCCTGGATGCTGATCTCCTCTTTGTTTTCACTCAGAAAAGTGTAGATCGCTTTGGCTTTCACTGACATCTTGATACTCCAGCGGGTCCGAAAGCAAGAAAACTTCTACATGCACATAGTGCCTAGATGATGCTGCTGCTGTCCTGATGCATGCTGTGTTGGAAACACTAGCTCACTGTAATATTTAAACTCATCTCAAATTACATGGCAGCTGTCAGATCAGGTGTGCAACAGCAGAGTATGACTTGTGTAAATTTAATGATCTGACGCTTGGTAAACACAGAAGAAGTCAACAGTGACGTAAAACTACTACACCAACAAAAGAGTCTAAAACAAACCTCCTGTGCCCACGAGCATCCTCAGCCCATTGACACTATCACTGTAATGTCTCACTATCTAATATGCGTAAAAGTCTAACAGTAACTTCAGGCTACAAACGCTCTATAACACACAAACTTCCTCATAACCCAAGGACGCTTCCTCCTTTCCTAACACAACAGGTTCAAAAACAAAAATAGAGCTCCTCCAAAAGCACCGACGGTGGTTTTAATCCTCACAAACCGGACAGCAGCTTCGCCTTGTTCCTTTACCGGACACTTGATTCTCATCCCGGAGCCTAGAAATGATCCTCGGTGCAAATATCTTGAAGACAAAGTGGTCCGGTGTGGAGAAAAACAGAGGGATGAGTAATGGTATCCCTGTGCATTGTGAGCCCGCTCCGCATTCCCTCACACTGAAACTTGCTGCGTTTTCCTTGTAAACAGGTTCCTGCGCATCTTCAGTCGATCCTTGAAAGTGGAGGAGTAAAAGCAGAGTCAGCAGCCAGACAGTGTCCTCCTGCAGAGGATCAACACACAGCGCGGCTCCGTATTGTTTCTTTGGGTTTATTTCTGTGCGCGCTGCAACAAAGTGACTCTTTCCATGACGTGACGCTTCAACAATTGGAGGCAAGTTCGCCTTTTTTTTCATCAGCTCCTTTATACTCTTTGTGGAGCAGAAACTGGCTCGACGCCGCCCCCAAAAGGACAAACACGTTATTACAACCTGCAGCACAGATTATCAAACACACACTCGGGCTGCAGATGATCATAGTGACTGCTGTGCACTTTTCATAGAAGAAGACACAAAGTGCTTCACACAACAAAAACAATAATATTTTTCATCTCTTGTATATAATATTATATGTTTACTCTTATTCTATTCTTGTTTTATTCTACTGATGTATATATTGTAGTTAACCTTTAACACTTACAACCTCAGCACAGTGACGATATATATTTTATTTTTTTATATTTTAATATCTTAAGTACGAGGGTTAACACTGCGGCATAATACACCTTTTATTGATTTTTTTATTCATTTTGTGATTTTTTTTAATTTCTATTTTTTTATTTTATTGCTTTATATTTAAATACTTCTGTTTCATACTCTTATTCTTACTTCTCATAATGCTCTATTCTTTACATTGGAGCGGCTGTAACGAATCATAATTTCCCCTCAGGGATCAATAAAGTATTTCTGAGTCTGATTATGAATCAGACTGACTTCTTTAGTGGAATCCGCCAACATAATACTTATTTAAAGTTATAGGCTACAAACTTTGTTCATATTCCAAACAGAACATGTTTAATTTCAACTTTCAATTTGTGTGTATATTGCACTATTTCATATT
Source organism: Epinephelus cyanopodus (assembly GCA_026686955.1). Classification (NCBI taxonomy): domain Eukaryota; kingdom Metazoa; phylum Chordata; class Actinopteri; order Perciformes; family Serranidae; genus Epinephelus; species Epinephelus cyanopodus. Next base: position 11,659,481 of record CM048917.1, read on the forward strand.
CGTAATCAAAGTGCTTCTGAGGATAGTGAAACTAAGAACATCCCTCAAGGGCAGTTTTGAGGTACTTGTACTTAAGTATTTTTGTTTTATTTACATTTCAGAGGCAAACATTGTACTTTTACTCCATTACATTCATTTAACAGTACCCCTCAAAGTTTGATGTTTTACAAGTCATCTGATCAGTTTATAATAATTATTATCACAATTAATAATGTATGTCTTGTTCTTGATTTAACCAGTGGTTCCCAAATGGTGGGTCATGTTCCAAAAGTGGGTCACAGATCCATTCTGAATGGACCACGAGTGACTCACAAAAAACAAACTTCATTCTGAAGTATAGTGAATTCCTGGCACAGAGCTTTTATTCGGAGGTGGCATCTCCTGCTGTAGAGTGAGTGACTAACAGACAGCTGCTTGACAGAGACAACAAACAAACTCGACGACATGGCCAAACCCCAGCATGATGCGGAATATATTAAACTGTGTGGACCTTGAACTGCTGATCAAGGAGAAATCTGGACCCTGTGGCTACACCAGTTGGGAACCACTGGATTAAAATGTCCAAATGTAGATTATATAAAAGAGTTCAAATTAACTTTACTTTGACCAACCATGTTGAAGCAGACCCACTGCTTATAACTTAATACTTACATGCCCATTTTGCACAATGAGTAATTTTACTTCTAATACTTCAGTGATAACAATTATGTATTTTAAAAGCAGTGTTTATTATGTGGTACTGCTACTTTTACTTAATGATCTGAGTAGTTCTTACTTACAGTACATACCTGCACAAACAGAGTGGTGGAATGTAACTGACGCAACATGTACTCAGCTAGTACTTGTACTTTAGTCATTCCATTTTACTTACTGGCCCACTATTATTATGGGTTAAACGACAGTGTTTAAAGTAATTAAAAATGAGTCCCAACTTAATGCAGCTGCAACATCACTGTCATTCTAATGTCCAGTATATAATATATAATATGCATTGTTCTGAAAAAAGTAATTATCCAATACTTTTGGTACTTTGCGCATATTTTGATGCTTAGAATGCAGGACTCTTACTTGTAACAGAGTATTTTTGCATTGTCATATTGCTACTTTTGCCTTAGTAAAAGATCTGAATACTTCCTCCACAACTGCACACACACACACAGATGTAAGAAAATACAGAAATCACCAAGCCCTTAAATAGTATCTCTGCAGAAGTTCGCTCTGGCCAAACTCCGGGATAGTTCGCTGCTGCAGGCGGCCAACTCGAAGTCGCCGCTGGTGGGAAAGATGACAGCGTGACGTTTCAGCAGCAGCAGCAGCCTCCCTGAGTGTCCACGGTATCTGTTTAACTAATGCTGTTATTAATGCTTCTATCTGAACAAATCTGCTGTCTAACACGTGCTCTGGGCTTCATAATTATGTGTAGCTAGTTGCAGGTTAAAGCGGTAACGCCAGTGTTGCTAACGACCAGCCGGCTAACTGTATGCTAGCAGGGTTAGCACGATGCTAGTTGCTAAGATGACTGGCTGACTAGGTGCAACGGTAGCAAGCAGCCTGTCACACAAGGGTCACTTTTATTTATTATATTTTATCACTTGTTTTAAAAGCCGTTTGTTGTCTGGGCATTTTACGAGTGCGGAGATTACAGTGATGTGGCTAAAATGTCCTGTGAAACAGACAGATACATGATGCAGTACTAGCTAACACTTAACGTTGGCATTGAAACTAACTAACCAGGTGAAGTTCCCTGCTTCTTCTGTGGTGCCTAAACTGTAGCTAAGGAGTTACTGGTGGAGGACACAAACATAATAAATGTTTTAAGTGTATGAGCACATGATCCGATGTTGTCAAAGACTGAGAGATTATGTGTTTACATGTTTACAGTAGCTCTTCTATCTGCTGTGTAGGCACACTGTGTGTATTTTGATGATCAGTTCAGTTAGTCTATGAAGCATTTATGGTTTCAGCTTCTCATATTTGAGGATCTGCTGTTTTTTGTGTCATTGTAAATGGGTTTTACACTGTTGGCAAAACAAGTAATTTGAAGACATCACCTTGAACTCTGGGAATTTGTCACTTTTTTTCCTGACATTTTATAAACAAGACAAATTTGAAATAAAATGTATTGCAGCACTAATTCATACATTAAAAGCAGTAAATAATATTCTGATATTCATGAACCTGTGTGTCATCATGCAAACGTCAAACAGACTGGCAAAGGGCTGAGCTGCCTAAAGAAAACGACACCTTTGTCTCAGACTCACAAAAGGCTATAATGTTGTATTGGTGCGTCGACAGCATGACTGTTATAGTGCAGTATTGTTCATCCCATCCCTCGTACATATATTTCATTATATCCTGGTTGTTTTCACACATAGTTCAAAGTAGTAGATTCCATCTTGTGAAGGGATGGTCTTGAGTAAAAATGGTCTTAGTAAAAATATAAAATGCAAACCTCCTTCAAGAGTTTGTGCAAAATTAAAATGCCTTTATTTTACATGGCAATATGTATTTAAAATGACCAGTGCTTTGCAACAGATAGGTCAGCACCCTACAGATGATAGTCTCCCCCTGCAATGAGCTCTTTCCAAGATTGAATAAGCAAAGTAAAGTACACCTGAAGTATACAAAGAGCACCTGTATGTGATCACACAAAGACCCAGCTGTGTTTCTGCCTCGTTGTCCTCTGGCATCAGTGCTGTTCCCAAAGATTATGAACAACTTTTGACACTAATAATGTCTCTGTTTTCCAATTCAGACTTGTGTGATACTTAACTGAATTCATCAACCACCTTTTCTCACAGTAGAAGCAGGGGCATTGGATTTACTGTCTCGATAAGCTTACATGGTTGTATTGATTTTCCAGAGTCCCCATGGATGACCTGACCCAAGCCCTCTCGGCCAGCTTTGCTGTGTCCAAGGAGCCCAACAGCACAGCCGCCCCCCACCCTCGGCTGGCCCAGTACAAGAGCAAGTACAGCGTGCTGGAGCAGAGCGAGCGACGGCGGCGCTTCCTTGACCTGCAGAAAAGGTAAACATCCTCATATTTATATTTCAGTATTTGACTGTGGAGTTTTCCATTGTTAGTTCACAGTACTCTAAATCTAAATCTTATCTAGCTAATCTTATCTTATTGTAATACATAATATAATGGTTTTCTGCCCTTTGTACGTCTGTACTGCACCATGAACACAGTAGTGGTGTTTGAATGACCAACATACCTTGTGTACAGGTGAATCATACAGATGTTTACGTCTTTAAAATAATGCCATAGCACATGTATCTGAATGAGCCTTTTTTTTTCCCATCACTAATTTCAGTAAAAGGTTAAACTACGTCAACCATGCGCGGCGTCTGGCTGATGGGGACTGGACGGGGGCAGACAGCGATGGAGAGGAGGACATGGAGAAAAAAGAGCAGGGGGAAAAGGAGCAAGATGGCACCACAGAGGAAGAAGAGGGGATGGAGATCGAGAGGAGGAAGCTGCCAAAACATTATGCAAACCAGGTCAGTGTTTGATGTGGTATCACCCAGACATATTATTCGTATTCAAGTGTGAAAAGCTGCTTTGACACAGAGATCCCACGATAAAGCTGCAACAGCTTAGCTCTTTTGCATAGAGAGTACAGAAAGCAAACAGTGGTGGCATAATGCCCGAACAGTGCGTGATTTTAGATTGTACACTGGAAGCAAAAGAACCGTGATGTGTAACACTGCAACGCCAGCCTCTAGTGTGGCATGCAATGCATGCCTCAGGCAGAGCTTTAAAACAGTAACAATAGAATAACATGGTAGTAACAATCTTTTACTGTCACTGTTATGTAGCAGCAGATCTCGTCTTCTGTTAGGAGGGGAAGGAGTCCCTGGACCTCATTTCCTTCCCACTATGCTAGCTGCTAACTGCTGCTAGCTGCTTTTTAAATCTCCTGGCAGTGAGTCACACACATAAAGCGCATTTACACTTGTGTGTCAGCTCTCTGCAGAGCCTACGCACGTCGCCTGCGCCGTTGTGTGTGGTGTGTCTGTGTCACTCTGCAGTTACACCTCCAAAACATTAGTCCGAGACAGGGTTTCTGTGAAGTGTTTGAAAGTTAAGTTGATTTAACACACATTAAACATGGCTTAATGGAGATCATTTCAAACACAAGTACACAAATCAGCTTCACTGTAACTCGCAGGATTTACACAATTTATTGTTTCTTATCTGTGAAATTAAAGTGAATAAAAGCTTTGTTTCCACTGAGGGAAATGGTTTCAGCTTACAAAAATAGACAGGAGGTCTGCGTTGCTGCGACGTGTAGTTTCATCTCTGGGGAGGTGCATGTTAGGTTACGGCGAAGGGTATTGGTGCACAAGTATAAATCCCTCATAACACGTCAACAAAACCTCACACTCCTCCTGCCCTGTCGGCTGCCCCTTTTTACACAGATAGCAATTTTGAAAGGTGAGACAACTCTATCCTGCCATTCCACAGTTATACCTTTTATACATAACAGAAAGGCGGAATAACATCACAACATTTCTGCCTTAGTTGGCCATGTTCTTTTCTATTGCACTCTTCATCTTAGCCAGCAGAGGGAGCCAGAGTTTACAGAATGACGGCCCAACGAGCTTGTTGAATGCCAACAGATTGGACATTATCATTTTTGGACTTTTTTTAATGCAGTGTTGATGAAAATGAAATTTAGATTTGCTTTTAACAAAGTTCCTCTTCCTCCTCAGCTCATGCTGTCAGAGTGGCTGGTGGATGTGCCATCAGAACTGGACACTGATTGGCTGATGGTGGTCTGTCCTGTGGGGAAAAGATCTCTCATTGTTGCTTCCAAGGTGAGAACCTGTCACTACTTTTCTATGATGTGATACTGCAGCTCCTGAATTTCTGTATTCAGCGAGGAGTAACCTGATTATTTTATGGCACCACATTGATAATTCACCACAGAGCTGTCAATCAGACTCAAATGAGATTCTACAAGCTGCTTCTTACTGGCTTTGGAACTGGTTTCCATCTTGGCTGTTTTTTGATGTGTCATCTTCCAGCCCTGATGGAAAGTCTCACCACTTTCAAAAACTTGATTAACATGAACAACAGCCGTCAGGATATTTTGTAGTCTGGATGCACTGTCACGACTGCGCTGAATCAATATTATGAGAAGATTATTGTACTTTGCATTTATTGCTTGTAAATTCAGAACTGCATTCCTGGTATTGGGAGGAAGACAGGATGAGTTGTGCCTGTGAGTAAGATGAGCCAGTCTGTCTACACAACATGAATAATGTGGGAAGAATTTTCCTGAACCTGTCAGAGAGAGCAGTGAACAGGAAGTGATTTCATTATGAAACCGTAAAGATGTGCTCTCATAGTATGGCATGAATCATAACATTATTATTTTTTAATGTATTTTGAGTCTGAGCTGTAATGTGAAGCAGTTTCATTAAAATAAATCAATGCAGCTGCACATATAGCAACAGGTATAATTGTTTTCAACACTCAAGAACATCACTCTGCTACATGCCCACATGAATATAACTCAATAACAGAAACTGGTTGGCCGTGACTCTAAAGAACTGTTGAGAAAATTGAAGAACAAGAAGTAGCCATACCGCATTGTGTCAGACGCAAAGCAGCACAAATGTTGTAACGCCTTTTGTGTTTAACCACAGTGTGTCTCGTCACTGATGTGGAAATAAGAGAAGTTCTCATTATGCTGATGTAACGTGACTTATGTCATTAGATTGTAATATAGGAACAAAAATATAGATAATCAGAAAGGAAGGATCTCTGCCTCCGTGCTGGAAAGTTTTCACTTGTGTAATATTTTATCTCCTGCTCCAGGTGCATTCAGCCCACAGACCAAAGGGTTTTTCTCATTTCTGAAAGTGTTGTATCTGTAGCCCTTTTTAGATAGGAATTGTGCAAATTTGCAGGAAAGCCCAATCAGTCTTCATTCAGCATTGGCAGTGTAAAAACAAAATCAGGGAGTGCGCAGCAAAATGCCGCCTGCCTACTTTTGTTTATATAGAATGTGTCTTTTTCGGGGCAATGGAGGGCGTGAGCAAGTAACAAAACGTGTAGCTCAGCGTGTGATGTAAACAGTGACGTGGGAGGGAAGCCGCGGCTGGTCAGTCCTTCGGCGATTCTCTCATACAGTTGCCCCGTTCTTCACCGTTCCCGTCATCTGATGGTTGATGGCCTCCTCCCATAAGTCATCAACAGTGCCTCCCGTTGCAGAAGGCCGCCTCGTTATGTTCAAACTAAAAGGGCTCCGCCAATATGTCTACCTTATGAGGCGGAACATTGAGCACCTCGTATCAACTCGCCAATCCAGCTCTGTGTTTCTAAACGCTCACAGTGTGCCGGCAAAACGGCCCAACATTCGCGTAAAATCTGGCAGTGTAAAAGGGGCTTACAGCAGTGATTCCCAAACCCAGGGCTGTGGGCCTGCCCTGCACTGAGCTTCAGAGCTCAACTGGGCTTTAAGGAAACAATATAATTTGGTTTAAAGGCTGAATGATAATTATAAATTCTCTCAAAAAAAGTTGTGCAGTAATTTCTTTGAATTTTGCACGCTCTGTCTGTTCTGCTAACAATTATTTTCGATAAACCATTTCTCCCCCACAAAGGCATGTTATTCTTAATATCTTAAGTACTAGTGTTAAACATTTTAGCATATTGCACATTTTTATTTCAGTTTTCTTTCATTACTTTATATTTACATACCTATATTTCATACTCTTATTCTTACTTCTTATAATTCTCTACTCTTTACATCAGAGCGACTGTAATGAATCACAATCTCCCCTCAGGGATCTATAAAGTATTTCTGATTCTGATAACTGCAGTGGCTTCAACATTTTTTTTTTGTGCCTTAAAGCCTTAATTATTAATTTGACCTTTGACCCACAAAATGCACTAAATTATAGTTACTGTACTCTGCCTTTTTATTATCTTAAACAGTTGAATAGGTAATGCAAAGGTAGTAACAGAGAAAAATTAAGCAGCCACCAAGTATTATTCTGTAGTAATATTAGACATGTTTATCACTGATCTTGCTCTGGTCATTGTCATGTCAGTGGTTATGAGCATCATCCTCATGTTCACCATTAGCTATAATGAGCTTTCTGGGATTTTTCTGGGTCTGATAGAATCCCAAATTTCCAGATGTGATTTTTTTTTTTTTTCTGTTTTTTGTGGCAAATTTTTTTCTGTTATTCGTGCTAATTTTTTTGTTTGTTTTTCAGGGTATTTTTTTCTGTTTGGTTTTTTTTTCTGACTTTTTTTTTTTTTGGGTTAAGAGAGCAATAGAACAACAGACGCTTTCATTCCTTTCTTGAGAGCTTGATATAATGGAAGCAAACATGTCTCTTTCAGTTTTTCCTCGAGCAACGGAAACCATCTGTTGCTTCTGTTTAATAACAAGTGCTGTGCTGTGCTGTTCCAGAGATTTGTTGTCAGTGAGGTCAAGATCTGAAACAATGAAACGAGGAACCGGATCATTAGTTTGTCGACTTTACACAGGCACCTTAAGACTTTGCGGTTGTTCCGACAAAAAGCCCATTCAGATCTGCAGGACATCGCAGTGTTTCGCCAGAATCAGTTGGACACATGGCAAGCTCCATGGATACAAGATGACTAAACTAATGATAACACCATCTATATGACTTAAAGACAAGAGTATCTCCCAGTGTCTCAAAACCAAAACAAAGTAAAACTGGATTAAACTAAACAAGCGGGTCATGTTACATCATATCGAGCTCTCAAGAAAGGAATGAAAGCGTCTGTTGTTCTATTGCTCTCTTAACTCAGAAAAAATACTCAGAAAAAACGAAAAAAGTCCCCCGAAAAACAAACAAAATTCCCACGAAAAACAGAAAAAATTACTCAATAAAACAAGTGAATGCAATATGCTTCCGTATTAATTCAATTCAATTTTATTTATAAAGCCCAGTATCACAAATCAGAATTTGCCTCAGAGGGCTTTACAGCATACAACATCCCTCTGTCCTTGGTCCCTCACAGTGGATAAGGAAACCCCCCCCCCCACAAAAAAAAAAACCACTGTCTCCATCTTGTCAGTTCTTGAAAACAAAAAGAAAATGCAGATTTGGGAGAGAAGTCGGAGCCAGAGTGACACCGAGTACAGGCAATTTAGTGGCAGCCACTTGTGCTCTGTGTTGTAGGGATGGGAATAGATGAGGTTTTATTTATACCAGTGCCATTATTGATTCTGTTCTATTTCCTTTATTCCTGATCAGTTTTCTGTGTGGGGAAAAAAATAGATCTTTAAAAGTTTTTGCAACTGTTTTATTCACCTTTTAAAATAGATGAAATGAGAGAATTTTTGTACAACATTTTTCTTCATGTAGGTTTTCCTAGTCAAAGAAAAAAAATCTGCTAAGCCTGCTTGTGTGGTGCTCGTGTTATTATGACAGGAACTTTACTCTTTTTACAGACGTGCTGTTCAGCTGGGAAGCAGCAGCACTTGTGTGTAGTGTTAAACACAATTAAAGCCTGTGTTGTTGCACAGAAAGATGTGTCACCATATTGCTGGTGTTTCCACACTTACTTGATATGATAATTTTACCGATAACACGAGCAGTGCTGTTATCGTTTGGAGCGTTTCTTCCTCCGTGCCTCTTCCTCCGTGCCTCTTTCTCCGTGCCTCTTTCTCCGTGCCTCTTTCTCCGTGCCTCTTCCTCCGTGCCTCTCTCTTGCTGCAGACGCGTAAGATTGACGTCATTGTTTTGCATTGTGCTGCTGTCAGAAGAAGATTACACCATTGATAAAAAGGAATTGTTAAGCTCATCGACATACAATTCCGATGGATCTGACAATTTGTTTCTCAACTGGAACCAGTTCTTGTTTCTCATCCCGACTGTGTTGCATCATGAAACATGTCAGTCAAATTAGATGCACCTCCAAACACTCCCCTCTTTCAGCCTTCCTCTAGTTTAGTTTCAAAATCATCATCATGACATAAATTATTAGAAATGAAATTCTCTGTCACATACCTTCTTGTTAAAAAATAAACTTGAGGTTTTCCAGTTTACTTTCTTACAACTCTGCATGTGTCTTTCTGTGGTGGTGTAAATGTAAACCAGTCGCCTCATTTACCAGGTATTGTGACACTTCTGTGGTTCATGAGTAATGAAAAGGGTTGAAAATGCTTATCAGCATTAGATTACTGGTAACTCTGGTACAACATGCCCGTCCAGTCATACTGGCCGTAGACTGCAGTTTTCCTCCGTGAGCACACAGGAACCTTTGTTGTAGCAGTGTCACTCCACACCCTGTGATGCAACCATCTGTATTATCATAATGACAGTCATCTGGTTCCTCATTTCATTGTTTCAGATCTTGACCTCATTGACGATAAATCTCTGGAACAGCACAGCACTCATTATTAAACAGAAGCAACAGATGGTTTCCGTTGCTCGAGGAAAAACTGAAAGAGACAGGTTTCATCTGCCTGTTAGCGATCACATTTATTTGTCAGAGTTACCCAATGAGACTCTTAGATCTTTTGAAAGCTCCTGAGCAGCTCTGTGGGAAGTTAAGGCACTGATGCCAAGAGTTTGGGGTTTGACAAGTGTTCGGACCACCTACACCTAAAAATCCTATTATACCTCAGCAGGTATAATCATCTAGTTGTCTTATGAATTTCAGTCACTCATTTCTATTTTTAAGTGCATCTAGGGAGCTCCAAATACAGTATGCCATAAATTAGGATATGGGCTGGGCAATAATTCAGTAGTATTGTCCTCATACTTCCAGTTAGAGCTCCACAATTAATCCATACGCTGATAACTGTTAAATTAATCGCCAACTAGTTTGATAACAACAACATTCTTTCAACAATCAGAATGGTAAAGGAAATAAATGAATACCTGTCATTATCCATTACTCAGTCATTTGTATTTCCAAGTTGCATAACTTTATTGCATATCCCAGAATCCCATATTCGGAGAATTTGTGTAGCTTGTGACGGATTCCAGCTTCTTAAATATGAATAGTTTCTGGAATCTCTGCTCCTCTATGACAGTAAACTGAATATCTTTGTGCTCTGGACAAAACAAGACACTCAAGGACGTCATCTTGGGCTTTGGGAAACACTGGTGGACATTGTTTTTACATTTAATTGATAAAATAACCAATAACAACAATCATTAGTTGCAGCTCTAGTTTCAGTGAGATCGTGTTGTGATGATTAAATTCAGTTTAATTGCTTTTATGTCAGTGAATACAATGAAATTCATTGCTCAGAATAAAACAGAACTCATTTTAAAGAAATAAATTATAAAGGATAAATTTTCATTCATTCATACACACACTCATAGTGCCCACGCATGCACACACATTCGCGCACACAAGCCAGCATGTGCCGTGAACATAAATTAACTTAAAATTATTCACGTATAAATAAATAAATGCACATACATACATAAATAAATAAATAAGCATACGTGGCATTCAGTAACAAGTAAACTAACAGAATACTTATTAAAGAGCGCTGCTTTACAGAGTGCTGAGCTGCTGCATGTACACGCGCCACCATGTATCCCCTAATCAAGTAATCGTTTCAGCTCTAGTAGTGACACCATCACACTGTTTTCATTTGACTAAATTCTGTTGTTCAAAGTAATGATTTGAAATCAGTTGTAATTTAAAACTAAAGAAATGAGTGTGACGCACTTTAAAGAACATCAGTTTCATAATGTTATATGATTTTTCCAGTGTTTGCCACATCATAAGTCATCAGCCCTAATTTTAAGTGTTTTGGTTTCTGTGAGCATTTTTCCATATCATCAGTTAATCATTATTATAAATCCCCCAAGACTGTTTCAGTGTGTGTATTAGGTGACCTTTAGTTGGGCTCAGTTAGCAGTTTTCAGAAGCATGTGTCACGGTGGGGTAGTGGGTAGAGCAGGTGCCCTATATGCGAAGGCGATTCTAGCCTTCGCTGCAAGTCATCCCCACTCTCTCCTCCTTTCACGCTTGGTCTGTCCTGTCTGACGGGAAAAAAGCCGCCCAAAATGATCTAAAAATAAATTAAAGCATGTTCACCTAGTTTCACAGTGTTATGAACAAATGCCTTTGTAAGTATGTGGAGCAGTGGCATGTGTCCCAGGTGGCACTTTGGAGAACTGTAGTGGGTACGGGATATATTTATGAATTAACATTCCAAAAAAAAATTCCTAAAATAATTTTAGTTTATATTACTGTATGTGCAACTTATCGAAAAGATGTAGCTCAAGATACCTTCAGTGTTGTCTTATGCTACCCACACACCAGAAGACTTTGACAAGATTTAGAAAAGACTCTAAAAGACTATCAGCTCACATCTAAAGACTAGTGTTTAGAGTTTTTAGTCCCAGACTAGTCTATTGGTTGTTGATTGTGTTCCGTCACTGCGACTGGCGATAATATTAAACACGTTTGATATGATCGCAAGCCCAAGACTAGGGAAAGACTGGTATGAAACGCGGTCGCTGACTGCTGATTACCACCTTAAACTTAACGATCGAGATGACGGGAGCGCGCCGCGACTCCAGTTAGACAACTCAAGACTGTCACTTTTTAGTCTGGGACTGTGAAAATCGTTTGGTGTAAGCCCAGCATTAGTGTTACTGCATGATGACAAGAATTTATTAAAAGATTCAAACATACCAAAAGTTGTGCCGGTCGAGGGGTACTTTTGGTGGGGGGGGCGGAAATGTTTGAAATAACCACCAGAAAAGTACCACTTATGAAGGAAATACAGTCAACTAGCAGAAGAAAACAAATCATCCAGTGTTCTGATCTCTTTGTCGTCTTTTTTAATATAACCAACACATGAACACCTCGCACACGAAATGTCAAACTCAGTCAGATAGTTCAAATAACAGTCGCTGACGTGGTAGGAATTGTTTTCAGCGCCACTGATTTTGACTTTTTTTTTTCTCTCTCTCTCTCTCTCTCTCTCTCTCTCTCTCTCAAGGGTTCCACTGCAGCTTACACCAAAAGCGGCTACTGTGTGAACCGTTTCCCCTCCCTGCTGCCTGGTGGGAACAGACACAACTCAGCCATGGGAAAAGGTAGGAGAGCCTGTTGTATTTGGAGCACAGTGGTTCACTATGGTGGCCACTCAGGGGCCATTTTAGCAACACAAGAACGTGCTCCACCAACTGTAGGTTCTCCCATCGACTCCCACTCATCACTTACTTGTAATTTATGCAGTCGTGATTTTAGTGAAGAGATTTTTGCAATCTTAATGATGTTTAAAGCTACACTATGTCATTGTTAAGCAATTATGTAAAGTTATTTTTTTATGTATCTGTCACTATAGCCTCAGGGTGGTACATGAGGCAGATAATCTGTGCTCCTCTGCCTCCTCATAGAACTACGAATGGCATTAGCAAGAATAATGAAAACAGCCAATCAGAGCTGGGGAACCTCTAATGCTGCTGACAATTATATCAGTCACTGCTTGTCAACTGTGCTCAAACTGTCAAACTGGGCAGTGCTGATCACATATGGATCAAGTAGGGCTGCCCCCCTAATAGTCAACCAAAGGTTAGTCGACTAGAAAGGTCTTTAGTTGGCAAGATTTCATTGGTCGCTTAGTTGCAGGGGGAAAAACAGGCCCTAACAGGCGGCTCGCTCAGTGTGTGACGTGCACTTGTAGATAAAATATAGGCCTATATTAATGAAGGTTCATTAGTACGGTTTTGTATTTCTCTGTAATGTAGCACAGTGTTAACAATGTTACTGATACTATTCTTTCTCACACCTTCAACTCAAACCATTGTGTTGCCCCGCCCAAAATATATCATTTAATAATTAAATTAATATCGTAAACATGCCGCGACTAGTTGACTAATGGCCCTAAATGATGACTATTGGTCGACTACATAAAAGTTTAGTCGGGGGCAGACCTAGAATCAAGAGCCTATTACTGTGTTGCCTATTTCTCGCCTCAAATGTTTTCACAAACATATTTTAGTGTCCTGTCGTACTGTAGCTGTAAAATGAGAACGCATTGGGCATTGCTTTATTTCAGCTCAGGTGTTTACAACGTGGCAGCCAGGTCACAAGCTTTCTCATTCTACAGCCAAACAAGACATAAAAATAATTTTTTGAAAACATTTAAGGCAAGAAATAGTTGATGTAGTAAAATAATCTTGATTCATATTTGATCAGTGCTGCCTCGTTTGAGATGACCGACGTCTGCTCATTCTGAAAATGTTCTGTGCTTGGCCAGAGTCTCCCGTCTAAAGCCTGCAAACAGAGCCAAGCTGAAGTGCAGAAGTCTAGTGTTCTCTCAGACCTCTTGAATTACAATATGCTCAAAATTTATTATGGGATTTCTGCTGAAAGTACCAAAATTAGGCTGCTTACCCGGGCTTTAAGGGGAATTAAAAGGAAAAAAGCTGAAAATTAATGGGGTCAATTAGAGCAGAGATCTGACTCAAACATCAAGCAGGGAGTTGATTTTGTTACTATGATTTTTTGCTGTTTTTTGACTTGTGAACAAGTCTTTTTAGTCGTCTTCTGGTTAAACCGTCGTCTTATTGCCTTTTTATTTAGTGAATAATAGTTGAGATAATAAGGGATTCTGAGTTCTGTGTGTCCGTAAATGGCCCTTTGTGTTTGCCTCTTGCAGACTACACGATCCTGGACTGCATTTACAGCGAGGTGGACAGAACATACTACATCCTGGATGTCATGTGCTGGAGAGGCCACCCGGTCTACGACTGCCCGGTAAGACTGGCTTCTAATCCTCCAGCGATCCAGGAATGCTTGTCTAATTGCTTAAGTAGCAAAGTCTGGGCCACAGATGTGCTTTTTTTGCCACGTTGCCCATCTCATTGGCTCAGGATCCGAAAAGGAGGTTTTTGTTTACAGTACTTGTTTTCTCATCAACAGACTGAGTTCCGTTTCTTCTGGCTCCAGTCCAAAGTCCAGGAGACGGACGGCCTATCAGAAATCGCCAAGCGCAACCCCGTGAGTTACAGGAACAGAGCCTCTTCATGCCCCATTTTGTCCCTCCTAGTTTTCAGTGCTCAGTATTGTTATTTGAGACGCTGCAACATGTTTATTCAATCTGAGGTTTTCTGCATTTTGTGTTTGTTGTGCTTTATGCCTTGCTGCACCTTATTTCCACATATGGTATAAATAAAGCCCCGAACATGAACCTCCTCAGGGGGAAATGAGACAAAGGAAAATTAAAGGCAAACTTCCATTACCGTCTTTGGTACTAATTGTGCACTAAAGTGATTATTACACACAAATCTTAAAGATTACGGTGCTTTGGGGGAAGCCTGGGTGAACTTTGAGTCCAAGTTCCACCTCTTAATCTTCAGTGTTTTCGTGCGGCGCAGCTCAGCAGGAGCTAAATCAGGCTTAGTCCTCGTAGAGTAAACTCGCCATTGGAGAGCAATTTCTCACATTTGACAAGAAGACAAATTGTGTTTGGAACTAACAACGTGGTGATCTGGTTTTGTTTGGTCCAACAGTTCCGGTTTGTGAGCCTCCATAGTACAGAGTGCACAGCAGAGCTGATTCAGAAAGCCCTGGCAGCCGAGTACAACTTCAGCGTAAGAAATGTTCTCCTGTTCTGCAGCCATTTTCTGCTAACACATCACTGCTGCACCCTGCAAGTGGTGTTAAATGCTATAAATGCTGTGATGACTTTTTTTGGAAGATAATCTTTTTATGAAACACACACAGAAAAACATTTAATTCTGTATTTCTGGCTGCAGGTGGACGGTCTCCTCTTCTACCACCGGCAGACTCACTACACCCCCGGCAGCACCCCTCTGGTGGGCTGGCTTCGCCCCTACATGGTCTCCGACATCCTGGGCATAGAGGTTCCCGCAGGGGCCCTCACAGCCAAGCCTGAGTACGCCAGCCACCAGCTGCAGCAGATCCTGGAACACAAGAAAACATCAAGTGAAGTCCGCCCAGCCAACAGGAGCGGAGGTTATGAGTTAGAGTACCTGTCCACTCCGACCCAGGACGGTGGGGACACTCTGAACTTTTTAAATCAAAAGCCAATCAGGGAAGCACACATGGAGATCTGAGTGGGAGGCTTAAACGAGATGCAAATCGCTAACTCCGAGTGGCGGCGGCCCACATATGGCTCTTTAGAATGTCTGCTGAATGGTGAAGCAGATCTGACCAATTGCAGAGCATGGCTAATTCTAATCCGGCACTGCACAGGACGCCCTCAGAGTGCAGATTAGTAGAGCTATGCCCTATATGTGTTTTTAAATGGCTAAAAACTCTGTAACCTACATCATGTACCTGTTGAACCCCGAAACAGATCAGTTTCTTTGAGAGTAATTGCCCAGTATTCAGCCGCTACAATAACTCAGTCACGGTGTGTTGCAGTCTGTTGCATAACACCATGGGCAGGCACATACGATCAAAAAATAGGACGGGAGGTTTCACATGGGAGATACACTGCAAAGTGCAGCACGGTAAATGTTGTGGTGAAGGGTTGCTTTACTGCTCTGCACTTTATGCACTTAACACACGTCTCACACACCAAACGCTCACGCTGCTATCAGCTGTTTGCAGGTTTTCTGCATCTATCATTGTTGCTTACTCAACAAAAAAATACTGAATTTCACAGCAAACTACGACTTAAAGCAACAGAAATGAGGGCTGCACACAGTGATGTGGAAGGTGAGGTGTTGCTGACTGGTCAGACCCTTTGAGCTGCGATCATTGAACAGCAGCAGTGACATGGTTTTTTACAGTTTAATGTTAAATTTGAAATTGCTTTGAGGATGTTTTAAAGTGTATGTTTCTAAATAAATTGATTTTTTTTATTCGCAGACACTCTGTTTACTGTTTTCCCATGATTATTGAAGAGTCCGTCAGGGATCCTGCAGCTTAAAGCAAGATTTAAGACTTTTTAATGCCACTTAGAATGAGATTTAAGACCAGTTTTACAATAACAAAAAAAAGCATGGCCTGAAATCAATTACATTTAGGGTTAGGATTAGGACAGTCTTGCTCGAATGTTTACTGGAAAATAAAACATGAGGTTTGGGGGGAATTATCTGGCATTTGTTGGCAAATTTCCCGGCCATTTTGTGTTTCTAACTCTGCATATGGGATTCCACTACCTTGCGTCCATCGCGTGGAGTTCTTGCTGCATGAAAATACTTAAAAGACTTCAAGAAAATTGTTAAAAAATTAAAGCATGCTCATTTAATCGGACACCTGTTTTTTGGATCTCTTGTTTTTTGAGGGGATGCAGTTAAAAAGTATTAAACTAATTACAAATATATACATTTAGGAGATGAACATTTAAATTTGGTCACTCATGTCCATTACTAAATTATGATTATTTGATTTATTTTATTTAACCTTTATTCAACCAGGAAGTCCCATTGAGATTGCAAGACCTGGCCAAACAAAACACATGTAAAGTGCAACAAATACATCATATAATTAAAAAATCTACAATAAAACAACAGCTGTTCAAACACAGTGGGCTCTCAAGACAAACAAGCACATGTCTCTGTCACCAGAGACAAAGGATAGAAGAGTTTCTAATCTTAGATCTTTTTGAAGATTGTTCCATGTCTAAGGTGTTCATGGTGATAAAGCAAAGTTTGATGCATAAAATAAGGCAAGAAAAAACTAAATTTCATATAATTTACGTTGTTTTTTATACAGTAAAGTTAAGTGGAAATTAAGTTAAGAAAATCCTTTAAAATCGCATTTTAAAATCCTCTTCAAACACTTCAGACTTGACGGTACATGCTGATGTTCCAGTCTATGGTAAGATGTGACTCATACTGCTGATACCAGTGCTCATCAGCAGAATTCATGAGCACCTCTTCCCCTCCACGCCGAGCTTACTGTGCCATTTGCGTAACTGTGAAGAGCTGGGCGGAAACAGGAAGAGACGTGAAAGTGTCTGGCAGGGTTGTGAACTTGTGAGGTTTTGGCGACCTGTGCCAACACGTCCTCTGAGAAAGAACACCTAAGACCATCGCCTCAGGTTATCAGATCTGGGCTGTATGAAGTAGTTTACAATCTCTGAGGAAGGGAGGCAACCTGGTTTTCTTTCTCCCTTTTGTTGCCCTGGTTTTAGTGAGAATAGTAAAGTACTCAAGAAGCTGTTAGTGGTTCTCATCAGAGTTGAAAATTTTTAAATTCAGTGAATCTGTCTCCACCTTCGACATGCTGAGGTCTATTTTTGTGCGATTAGTATCTTGCCTTAGCTGAGGAAGTAGTAGTTTAAAAGTAGCTGAAGTAGTGGTAAATTTAAAGGAAGTAGCCACTCAAACTATTCAAATTGTTTTTAGCAGCACGGTTCTACAGATGGTATCGTCAGTCGGTCAGTTCACTACTTTGGTCCAGACTGAAACATATCAACAACTATTAGGTGGATTGCCGTGAAATCTTGTACAGACATTATGGTCCACAGAGGATGAAGCCTGTGGACTTTGGTATTCCCTGACTTTTCTTCTTGTGCCAAGAGTGGATTAATGTTTTCACTTCTGTAAAATACTGCCCAATCAACTTGATGGGATTGGCACATATTTTGTAATAATGTTTATGATCCATCCTCGTGACTTTGGTGATATCCTGCCTTTTCATCGACGTGGTATTTGTGGTTCTGGGTGAAATGTCTTAACATCTGTTGCAGGGTTTGCCATGGCAGTGGGTACAGACATTCATGTCCCCCATAGGATGAATAGTGATCCCTTTAGTGATCCCTTAGCATTAGGGCCGTGTATCGGTACTCAATACCTTAAAGATAGCCTTGCGTCAATGGAAACCAGGCTCTTCCCCGTACGTGAAGAGCCTGGTTTCCATTCACTCTGAATTTTGTCTGGATTCTGGTTCGGGTCTAGAGAGCAGAATTCACCAAAGTAAAACTTTAAGTTCTGGCGCACCATTGATTTACAATAAAAGAAAAAGGTTAACTTAATGGCTTGGGGCTTTTCCTGTAAACTATATTCTTTAAATTAAAAAGGTTCACTGCATTTTTATTAGCTTGGTGCTTTTATTTAGACGGAAAGGCACATCCACCAAATTCCGGATCCTGTCTCTCTCGCCCTGCTTCCGGTTCCTTATCAAAATGGCCACGAAACGGCCCCAGACTACCTTAAAGATATCAACCAAAAAAAAAACATTACCAAGTAGTATAAAAATTCTTGACATGATTCTTTACACCAGGGGTCTGATCCCAAACCATTCAGTCTCTCGAGCAGCTCCCCTCCTGCTGAACATTAAGTTTAATGTCCGCCTGATAAACATGAGGTAACAAACAGCAGTAGCAGCGGACATCCGACTCCGAGCCCCTGAGCGGTCCCAACAAACTTGCACCCTAACTGAAACGGCACAAATAATCATTAACATTAGTCGTGTTACTTTTATAGTTGTGTCCTTTTGTTGTTCATACTGTGACCTACTGTGTATTGAGACATACTAAATATTTTCCTGGCATGTTATACATTATGGTAGTACGGGTATTGGAACGCACAGATATCGTTAAATGGGTGTACAGTACGACCGAGAATGTGATCTAAAGGGTTAAAAAGGCCTTTGTCACTTCATCTTGACTTCTGGGGTCCTAGTGTTGGTACTGGTGTTGCAGTTTTAAACAATACCCAGCCCTACTTTACATTTTACAGTATGTAGCACCAGTTTTGGCCAGTGAGCAAATACCTGCTGAACTGACACCCCCTCCACCTCAGCTGTACTTTAATTTAAGGCCAAATGACAGCAACACTCAGATAGTAAACATTATATCTGCACATTATACCTGCTTACCATCAGCATCTTAGCATTGTCAGTGTGATCACGTAAGCATGCTGATGTTAGCATTAACTCAAACACAACCTCAGAGAGCTGCTTGGTCAGCTGGAGACTCTTCATGTTAATAGTAGTGCTTAAACAAAACATTTTTGAGCTTAGTTTGTCATCTGGAGATATATTTTTATCCTAACTGCAGATAAGAGACATGCACTTCAGGACACACTGCTATCAATGGAGTGTGAAGATTTATGCTGGCTGCACAGTACAGGATTTTGTGTTTGATCAAAGGTATGCACCTCTTTCCACATGTCCAAAAATCACACAGTAAAAAAGTGATTGTAGAAAAGGCGGAGTTATTTTACCACTGGCACCTTCACTGAAACGCAGACACGTTGCATCTTGTGTTCGTGCCACTACTCACATTTTCTACCCTGGAAAGAAAAAAATCTTGTGTTCTTCTGCTCTTGCTCTCACACTGGTATCACTATTGCTCTCACCACCTACTCGTCACATCGGCAGGTGAAAATAACACGTTCACCCCCCCTCACCTCTGTGGGGGATTGTTTTAACTCATTCTGGGAAACGTAGGACTGAAGTAGAGGAAGGTGCACAATGCAACCGAAGGAAACTTTGCATACCACAATTACAATATCTGATCACGCGATTATTCCTGGAAAGCATCAACCATCACAGACTCATCTGTAACAGTAATAGTAGAGAGTGCTTAGTAGTAACAGGCTGTTTGCTTTTTGGTGGCGTGTCAGTTCAGCCTAAATGTAGAGAAAGCGTGTGGTTTGTGATAAATCAGATTAAAAGTAGTAGAGTTTCCTCTGGATGATACTCTCGAAAACACAATATGAGCAATGTTTGCTTGTGGTTTTATAATCTCCTGTTGTTTCAGCGCATCTGTGGTCAAAACGTGCAAATACAAATTTCTTTAAAAAGCTCCAAAGTATTTTCCTCCTCCAGACTTAGTGTTTGAGAACAAAATGTTTGACAAATGCATTTCATCGAGTATAGTCAGATGTTTTTTTTTTTTCTTTCACATTCAGTCACAGCTAAACCGAGAAGCCTGTCAAAGAGAGCACAGTCAGGCGTGTGGTTACTGCAAGAATTCAGCTATTAGTCAGCAGCAGCACCGATCACTTTCCAGGAACTGAGCACCTGTCAGTCCTCAGTTACACTCTTCAGAGAACGCTCTGTCTCCCACACAAGTATGTGTGTACACCCACACACACACACACACACACACACACACACACACACGCATATAGTGTCTGCTACCACAGCCCTGTCACAAGCCTTCTAAGGACTCTCTCCAGCACCTGTCAGACATATGATGTTTAGCCTACATGGTTGGTAAACATTCCTGGCATTAATGCTGCAGTCACATGTTCCTCACATGGTCCCATTTCCCAAGTTGGAAAGTCATACTTCCAATTTCGGTGTGTTCATGAGCTTTAAGTCATGATGTGGAAACAAAATGGGCCCTGCGAAGAAGATGTATTTTATCGCTCAGTGCATTTAAATCTATCTATCCATCCATTTTCAGCCACTTATCCGGGCTTGGGTCGAGGGGGCAGCAGAAGAATCGCCACCTTAACATGGTGGAGGAGCTTCCAACATACTGAGAGCTGTGTTGTCTGGGGCTAATAGGTGCTGGTAGGGTCTTCTAAGGCAAAGTGGTTCAAGGAAAGGAGCCAGACTAAAAGCGATTCAGGAAGACCTTGATGACACTGCAAATTCACACCAGGGCCCTCCCCTGGGGCCAGACCTTGGGTTGGAGCTCACTAGCAAGCGTCTGGGGCCTTGGGCCACTGGGCAAGGTTGAGCTCAGCCCCAACACATACAGGAACAGGAATCAGGGTCTGGTGCGTTGTGTGCTGTGTGGCAGGCAGGGACGGTGCCTGGGCGTGCTGATCCCTGGTGTCACAGACTGGCTCTGGGGAGCATTTACATGACACATTGATAACAGTTTGAAACTTTCAGGCTTGTTGCTGCACCAGTACATCCCTAAAAGTACTAAAATATTTACCCGACTCATGCTAATGTATAACTTTCTAACTAATCCAGGTCACTCTATGTGGACAGACACAACCTAATATTATATCACAAATAACATGAGGAGAAAATTGACATGCAATACGTGAATTAAAGAGGAACTTCACCAATTTTCAGAATTCATACATGTTATTCCTGTGGTCTGAGACAGTCCAAAAATATTGGTAAAAATGAACAACTTTCCCCCACAGAGTGCTAAAACTCAGATTTGTGATGTCATGAAGTATAAAGTCTAGAGCTGCTCTGTAGACAATGAATTTCCAAAGATGTTATAGACGACACTAGGAGCAGCCAGGGGAATGTTCTGAGTATGTGAGAACATTTTCTGTCTCAGAACTGAGAACACTACGACAGAATAAAGCTCATTTGGGTATAAAAAAGAAACAACTTCATAAGTTTTCTGACTTTCAACTTGAGGGGGTGCTTTGAATTTTCCCAGTTGACTCATGAACTCCCAGGAACTCATTTTCAGATTATTCCAACACTACATGGATGCAGGAAATGTCTCTATGTGTCAGCCCTGTGATAGTCTAGTGACCTGTCCAGGGTGAACCCCGCCTCTCGCCCAATGTCAGCTGGGATAGGCTCCAGCACCCCTGCGACTCTCATCAGGATAAGCGGTTACGGAAAATGAGTGGATGAATGAATAAAAACTGAGGCACCACCTCATGCCATAATACTGATTAAATAGTAATTAAGATTAAACCACTTTCGTGTCTGGCTAGCCATTTTCCCCATTTCCCAATCTTTGTGCTAAGCTAAGCTAACCCGCTGCTGACTGTAGCTTTAAATTTAAAGTGCAGACACAAGAGTGGTATTGATCTTTTCATCTAATTCTTGGCAAGAAAGCAAATACTTCCCAAAATGACGACCTTTACCCTGAAGTGTTCAGTTATATTTTCTGGCTAGAAGTCTGGTTCAAAGCCTTCTTCACACTGCCATAATACAATTCTGGGGGGAATAATACTTAATTTGTTTTTAACTTTCTGGTCGGAAACAATTAAATTTATCTTTAAAACCCACATTCTCAGACACCATACTGAGGACATGACCTCTTCCTTGTTCTCTGGTAGCTACATGACCCTGAGTCCACAATGTTTTGCTAACATTTCTTCTTAAAACCCAGTCAAATGTGATTTTCATGCAGCCTTAGCAGAAATATTTTTAGACTTATATGGTGCTTACAGTGGCTCTAGTTGACCCAGAGGCATCCACACACTGTACATTATTTGTGGAGCTATGAATAACTTATCTTCCTTCTCAGCTTTCACTAACCAGCACAATGAGCTCCATCAGGCCTTCATCTCTGTACATGTCTGATCCACTCAAAGACTTTTTGTCAGCGCTGACATGACATAGGCAGGACTACAGCTTCACCAATCACATTTTGCCAAATGACGTGATGTCAGAGAGTTTGACAGGAAGTCTATTGTTGTCCACTCCCTTTTCCCCTTTAGTTTTCTAGCCAGACTTTCTCACGCCTTAATATTTACAGTTCGTCTATTGTGGGATCTTTTTCTGTGTGTGTGAGGAAAGAAAATATAAACAGCATGTGAATGTACCTATAATTTCCAACCTTGTCTCAAAAGGCTTTTTCTCCTTTAGCTGCATGTATAAAAAGATATCTAATGTGAAGGTTAACACACCTTCTCACACACACATACAAACACACACACACTCTCTCTCTCCATTTTTTGCATCAGATTAGTTTTACAACCTCATTAAAAACACATCAAGACATGAATTGAAGGCCATCAATAGTCTTGCAGGAAGTGCAATCTCCTCACTGCACTTGAACTAACTTCCCTGCTGAAATATATCAGCAGCATATAATATTTCTGTTGAGACCTGCAGGGTGTCTGTGGGTCATATTACAGCGACTTTATCGTACTGTTGGGTGTTTTCTGTTTCCTATGATGTCATGCAATTCCTGTAAAGTGTACTAGATTATGATGTAGCCTGGGGGGATGAATGACTCGAGAGTTTCACTAATTAAATTGCTATTCTTGCAACCAACTATTGCGGAAGGGCCTGCTCCTATTATTAGTTATTTCCTCTCACTTTATTTCATGCATAAGTAATGTGCAGTGATAATTTGGAGAGTGCTGTTGTGATGCAGACTTATAGCTAATGCACAGATCTGCACACAAACAGTCTGTTTTAAATTTAGACTACAGTGGCCGATTACCAATATTTCAAAGCTCCCTTTCTGACGTGTTTTAGGATGTAAAATGCATTTGTTTAATATGCTTAGGCTTACCTATTCTCCATCAACAAACTGAATGCACAAAAATGTTTAGTTTCCAAAAGTGTACTATTTTCCTTACAGGTACGGTCTAATATGTGCACATGAGGCTTTACATGTCTGCACCACATTTGTGTAAGTTGCATATTTGACCACATTTGGCTTCCAAACTTGCAGTGATATCACAAAGGCATGCTTGTAAATGCATTTCTTAAACTGAGACTTAAAGCAACAGTTACACATTTTTGTCTTATTTGCTTTGGGTAAGATGGGAAATTGAAACTTCTTTCATATTTGTTTATTGAAGGTATAGTTTGTAGCCATGGATGGATTACTGAACTGGCCAACTGGGCTCCGGCTGAAGGGCCTTTACCTGCAAAATATTACTTGAAGAAATCCGCACCAACCAAGAAGAGATTCAAAATGGTCACAAAGAGACACAAAATGACTACAAAAGAATGCAAACAACTACAAAGAGACATAAAATTACAGAGAGATGTGCATCGACTATAAAGACATGTGAAACAGCAACAAAAAGACAGGAAGCGGCTGGGCTTTGAGACAATTTTCGTAGTGGCCATACGGTGGAATTACAACTCCCTTGTCACGTGATGCCACTGGGCCCAAAAAGACTTGTTCCCATAGACCTATATTAGAAAAGTAACATCTGTAAATAAGCAGATGCATTTTTTAGAGTCACAACCCCTGCGAAATGACTCGTTCCACTACAAGGATGAAATCAGTTCTGTTTGATAACATTTAGAAAGTCTGGAAAAGCGGCATGATAAAATGATTTTATCCCTACTACATTTAGCAAAGCACTAAAGCCGAAGTAGGTGGCCTGGCCGGCAGAGGCCTCTGATGTGAATGCTCTATGGGCCCAGTGATGCGTGAGCAGCGCTGATCATCCAGGTAATTTCATACTTTGGAAATAGAGCTTTTTTTGGCGTCACGCGCCACTGAGCAACTTAGTATCCAGGTGTGTCATTTATAAAACAGTGCATGGGATCCATACTAAATTGTACGTACGGACAAAGGCCAAATATTTTAGACAGTTCCTACGATCAGGCTTCCACCTCACCATTTGCATCGCCAGTTTCCCGTCTTCAAAATGTTCGTAAGCATGGGTCAAAGTTTCTCCCATTCAGTCTGTTATTATAGATCACAAATTTTCTGTGGAAAGTGGCGTACGCCTCTTTCAGGCCTTGTTTGATGCTTGCTTAATGTTTATAAATGAGACCCCAGGCCGCTTAATTCAGCCATGGTCTTTGCCCAGGGGCCCATTGTCTCCTAATCTGCCCATGATGCGTCGGATTTAGTGGCATCTAGCGGAGAGGTTGTAGACTGAAACTCACTGAAACTTCTCCTGTAGGTGGCCAACGCAAAAACATGAAAATGTATCTCTAAAATGTCTCTCTAGAGCCAGTGTTTGGTTTGTCCCTTCTGGGCTACTGTAGAAACAAAATGGTGGACTGGTGGATGAGGACTGGTTATTATGTAGGTATAAACTGCTAATTGTTTTATTTTACATCTCAGTTTTTTTTTTACATTATTACGCAAACAAGATATATAATATTAGTAAGTGAGTTTTATAAGCGCTTGTCCGCGAGTTATTTTTGCGTTTTGATGGAGTCGGGCTAGCTGTTTCCGGTCGACAAGCTAAGCTAACCTTCTGCTAGCTTTAGCAAAGTTAGCTTTGCATTTAACTGCGTTAACAGACAAATATCTCATAACTCTTGTCAAGAAGGCGTTTAATTTTTAGTTAAAGGTAAGACTAAACTCTGTACATAACATTACATTAGCCTACACCTTTCTACACAGTGACAGTTAAACATTGAGGTGAAATAATGTTAGCTATAGGAGCAATTTATATTTTTTTTAGTGTAGGAATTTTAGTGTTAAGGCTAGTTACATTGCAGTTGGTGTTGTTTTCGTTTTACTCTATGCATATGGCGTCCTGTATTTCGCAGCCCCCTCATGCCTCCTCCAGTTGCAAACTGACACTCAAAATGGTGATTTTCCTGTTTGGTTTCCTATTTTTATGAATGAAGGCGGAGGTGGTGCGCTTTAGTCATTTTCTGGTGTTAGCCGCCAGGGGGTAGAGCAACATGCAGAAAGAAAAGCCTCCAGTCTCTCTCGCTGTCCGGGGCTGTGCGTGTGTGTATGTGTCTCTCACAACATAAAGGCGACGTTCACGGCTTAAAACTTGCAATTCATGGCATGGAGGAGTCAGCGGGCAGCTGCAGCCCTCTGATCTGTGTAAGGTTAGGTGGTTTAGCAGCAGATCATGGTCTGAACCCAGTTATCATCGAGCCGAAGCAGAGCCTCGTCTAGCTGCTCGAGTGTTGTCCTCCTTTTTCTCTTCCCTGTCCTCTTTTTCTTCTCCTCGGTGAAATCCGACACAACATCAGCGGGGTTTTATGTCTAGTTGTGTCTGGCAGATTCAGGCTAATTGTCTTGCATGTTTCGCAGTCAAACAGCACCAAGAGAGAGGAAACATTCAGCTCGCACTGCAGCGATTCAGATGCCTTCAACTTTGAGCGAGAGGGACAACCCCTAAACCCCGTTTTTACACGAGGGACAGACACACAGACATCTCCGTCATCTTCCACTTCATGAGAAGGACGCGTCTCGGTAAAAGGTGATCAGAGAACCGACGGGGGACCATGGCAGCTACTTTATCGGTGGAGGAAGAACAGGTAGGCCCTGAACAGTCTTTATGCTTTACACTTCTTCCTTTCTGTGTCTCACAGCCCTGAGTGTTTCCAGCCTCGGCCCTATACCTGGAGGTATTTTGGCCCTGAGCATTGCGTGTGTGCGCACCGCAGCCAGTGGCGATGGCAGTGCGCAATGGATTTGTTGCGAAATGGTCCTGAATGCGGAGCGGAAATATTGTATCGATTTCTGGCGCTTTATTGCTCTCGTTGCATCACTGTCAGTTCCTCTCCGGTGGCTGCTGAGCTCAAGTGTTGCGAAATAGGCCGAGCTCGCCTTTATCAGCCTCCACAGATGTAAAATAGTCATTCTGGGGTCTTAAGAGTTGTTCATTTGTGGGCACAGACCGTGATATTACACCGGGGAAGGGTTTGGAGGAGAGTTGGAAACGCTGTCTGGTTCCACATTTGGCTCCTCCGGGGAATGTATACAGTAGAAACTTGGTTTATACTGTCATGCCTGTAATTTGGCTTTGAAATACTGAGAGAAGTGACATATATTCACATATTTAATCCAATTCCACGGATAGGAAACACACATTCCTTCTTTTTTTGGTCTTATCAAAGCCTACATGACTTTCATCCTACTAACTATAATGTGGGGTGCTTTATGTAAGCCTTCCCTTTTTGATACATCCCTCCATATAAAGATATTAGTATAAAAACTTAAAGTATACCATAGGCTTTTGATGTTACAGTTTTGTCAAGTCATCACATCTATATGTTTTAGGTTGTATGTTTCATTTGTTTGCTATCAAAGTTAATTTAAAAGAAAACTAGGTTGTTGTTTTTTTTTAAGTTTTTGGTTAAGACAAGGAAAAAATACTTAAATGATTACTCAAGTGTTGCAGACTAACAGATATCTGTTCATTGGTTGGGTGAATAATCATTTCAGCTCTAGGCTACATGCTTTATGTCTCATGGATTCTGGCCCTGAAGACACACTTTCTTTTTGGATTAAAAGACCAAATCTGAATCTTTCGGGTTAAACCCGTATTGCTAAACTTGTATTAATTAGTGTACTTTAAATCCACAAAGTAGCAAGCACCTAGCTATGACTAATGCAGTTTAATACAACCTCAATGAAGGTTTTAATTGTTGAAACTGTTTGGGCTGATCCAACTTTATGGTCGTTTTGGAGGCTGTAGCTTTCTGTGCTGCTACATTGTGTTGTGTCATACTGAGGAAGTGTCTATAATATTTTGTCCACCTCGTTTATATCGATGAGGGTAGACCACAAAGATGAATAAAAACCTCTCTAAAACAGTTTCTACAAAAACTGAACATTATAACCTTCATGAATGTAGGATTCATTGCAGGACTGTTGTATCAGACTTTATTAGTTAGGTGTCCCTAATAAACTGGCAACTTAGTGAACACTATAGTATTAACCTTGGTTGTATGACAACTTGTACCAAACCATACAGAATCCAACACAAGCAAACAGATTGTAGTATCTGTTTCTGTGAATTGTTCATTTTGCTCTTCACAGAAACAGGTACTGCAGGGGATTATAATCAAGTTTCTGTATCTAGATGTTGAATCTATGTATGATTTTTTTTTTTTTCGACTCTTCTTCTGTGGTGCTTTGGTCATGTGCGTGCCTTCTCTTCCCACTGCCTCCTCTCATCATCTGGCCAGCAGAAAGCCTTATCTGGCTACTCCATTTCCTGTGTGAGCCAGGGCCCCCGCTAGGGTACCGGACGCCCTCATTACATCCACAGCCTTGTGGGGGGTGTTTGGGTGGATTGTGTGTGTGTATGTGTGTATGTATGTGTGTGTGTGTGTGTGTGTGTGTGTTTTGCAGGGTGGCTCTCTCGGGAACATACACGGGTGTAGTGGAACTTCATTCTAAAGGCAGCTGTTAAAAGCATTTCCACTAGACTCGGGGGAAGGGGGAGTTTATGAGTTACAGAGTGCGTTTGTGTGTGTCTATCATGTGCTTTAGAGAAAATGTGTGTGTTGTGCTGCCTGTGTTTGTGTGTGTCGAGTCTACTCCCAGGAAGCAGCGGAGTGAGAGAAATTGGGGAATAGGGAGAGAGTGACGTCATTGACTTCCTGTTTTGGTATTGACTCGTGCCAAATGGGACTCGCTGAAGTGAAGCGAAGCCGCTTGGCAACAGCGGTGCTACATTTGTAAATAGATTAGCATGGCATCTGTAATCAGATAGATTCTGGAAAGACGATGTCAAGGGCAGCCATGAATCCTTTTAAAATATAATGATAAAGAAGTGCATTAGCCCTGTCTGCAGGATGGAGGTGTAATCATGATGCTGCAGTAACCCCCCCCCACCACCACCACCACCACTTTCCATAACCTCTTAATAGAGTTTCTTTCTGCTGAGACATTAATACAGTCACCATGTACAGTATGACTCCTCCTGGCTGGAATGTGAATACAATAGACATTATGTCTATACTCAGACATTAATGATCAGTTCCTGTAACATAGGATCATGATGGTAGTAAGTTAAACAATAAAACAAATCCAGTTGTGTGCCAGTAAGCCAGTATGTGCAGTACATTTCCCTGGTACTGATGCATTCAAATGAAATGTCTGTTAATAAAAGCTGTTTATGCTTGTAATCAACAACCAAAAATATGCACCATCAGGATGGGCTATAGCAGTGGTTCCCAACCAGGGGTCTGGGGACCTCTCAGGGATACTTCAGTGAGTCATAGGAGGTCCCCAGAAACATGGGAAATAGTTTTATTTTCACTATTTAAACATCCAGTGTGCAGGATTTAGTGGGATGTATGGGGGAATGGGAATATATTGTAATAAGTATGTTTTCTTTAGTCTATAATCACCCGAAAATAAGAATCGGCACATTGTCGTTACCTGAGAATATTTAGCGGTTTAAATCACAGAACACTGAAGGAATCCTAACCAGGAGTTCATGCTTGGCACATGAGGGAAGTTTCAGCTGGTTGCAATCTAAATCTAATGCACTCCTCCTTGAATTCAGTGTAGAAGTGAGCCCCATGTGAATAAGAGTCCTAAGTGTGACTATTATGATTATAGGTCTCATTCCACCACAGTTATCCCCTCAATGGTTATTGATTAATCTACATTTTATTGCCTTGATTAATCAGTTTGTCAAAATGTGAGAAACTGTGAAACATGTTCTTTATAATTTCCCAGAGCCCAAGGTGGCGTCTTCTAGTGGTTTATTTTATATGACTAACAATCCAAAAGTGCAGTTGAGTTTATTATCATGTAAGGTTGGGCAATATATTCATATATATCAATATCATGATATGAGAGTAGATATTGTCTCACGATATGAGTTTTCACGGTACGTTAACCGTCTCAGAAAATATTGCGATTACAAGCTATTACAGAATTCATATTATTACCAATCAGGATGACGCTGAAAGGAATGAAAATTAAAGGGTTATTGTTGGTTGAAGACTTATCAAAAATCTCAACATGTTAATATTTGTGAAAGCATCAATAGTCAACTCTCCAATACTGTCGCAATATCAATATTGAGCTACTTGGTCAAAAATATTGTGATATTTGATTCTCCCATATCACCTAGCCCTGTTATTACGTACGACAAAGAAAAGCATTGAATTCTCACAGTTAAGAAGCATGAAACCAGCAGATGTTTGGCTTTATTTGCTTCAGAAAATGACTAAAGGGATTACTCAGTTATCGAAATAGTTGCCAGTTAATTTTCTTGTCAGTTGACTAATCTATTAATTGACTAATCATTGCAGCTGTAGTTTAGAACTATATAATTCTGGTCTTAATCATATCTGACAACTAAACTCTTTACAGATGGAGGTCCATGAAGAGGATTCTTATAAAATGGCATGTGAATCAATAAGGGGTCCTTGACACAAAAAGGTAGAGAACCACTGGTCTATAGAGGTTTATCATCACAGTGTATGTAGTTTTTCATTTTAATAAAAAAAATCTTGTGGAACTTCAGTTTAGAAACTGCTTTTAAAGACTGTTCTTGGCGGCTAATCCAGTGATTCAAATATTTGACAGATCACATTGAGCTGACACAATTAGTCAAATAATAAGTTAATTAAAAGAAATTATCGGGCCAAAATGTTAATTGAACTTATTTAATGTTAGTTTTTTGAGCAAACATGCTAAAAATTAACTGGTTCTGGCATCTCAGATATAAATAATTGTGGGTTTGTGATAGAAAATTGAGTATCTTGAGGTTTTATAGTATTGGTCGGACAAAACAAGCATTCTGCAGACTTCTCAGTATTTATTATAATGTACTGATCAGTAGTAAATTAGTTAACAAGAGAATGATTTCGGACACAGCTCTGTCTCCCTGTGGCAGCGATTTCTCTCTGACGTCATAGTCCTCTGGGTCATGGTCTCCAACCCTTTTGGACTTATGGACTTGTTTTCAGGGCTGTTTGGCAAAGAACCAACTACAACTTTAGCCACCAACTCGCGGCACAGCATGTTCCTACCCCAGTGAACATAATCAATTAGCTATCGACAGTCATTGTCAGCACCGCCAATGAACAAACCCCGACAACAAACTGGATTATGTAATGTCAGCTGTTTATTGTTTAAAATGTCTCACTCAGCATTTGAGAGTGACAAACTGAGGACATAAAGACAGCTGAAGCGGTGGAGATTTAAAAAAAAAAAAAAAAAAAAAAAAAGACTAATTCTGTACTTGCTCTGGCTTCTCAGTCGGTTTAGATTCACGTCAGACAGTTTTAGCCAGAATTAAGTGTTTAAAGAACTTCGAGGAAAATATCTCCTGCCATATCAGAACTGGAGCGAGTCAAGCAAATATTTATGCATCCTCCAGGAATTGAATAAGTCACTCCTCCGCAGCGAATCATCCAATGCAGTCGGGTGTGCTATCATGAAAACAAACTGGTTCATCCTCAAATTCCACTCTGGCGGATGTGGCCCCTAGTGCAGAAAAACCAAACAAGACCGGCTTCTCCAGGAACAGAGGGTCACTGCCTGGAGTTGGCAGGCTCTCCTTAAAAGGCTAAGAGAGAAAGAGCAGCTGTCAGACCATTGAAATCTTGGAAACCCGAGTGTACCTGACAGCAATCTGACAGGAAGTTGTCTTTGGCCAACACCGAAGGATTAACGCTTCACAGTGCAACAACAAAGAGCAGACGGCCCACATTTAGTGGAACTTGTGGACTTTGTGTTAAAGGGCGGTACCGCAAAATTTGATTACTCCTCTGATAAAACAGTCCAGAACATTTTTATTATCATAAACAACTTTAAAATAGCGACAAAAACTGGAACACTGAGTTTTTAGATCAACAGAACTATAAGCATCCAAGCAAAACTGTTTTTCCTCAGAAGAAGACCTTGTTGACCTTTTCACCAAGAACATTTTCCTGAAGTAGCTCCGGGTTTTACGTCTTGTTGACATTATATATTAGTTTTACTGCAGGTTTTTCTGTAAATAATTCACAATGCACTGCAAAAAGAAACTGTTTGTTTTAACTTACAAAAAAATGTGTCTAGGCTGCCTTGAAATTTTAAGTTGACTGAATTTAAGAGTACAAAATGGCCTCAACTTGTCTTCGCAAATTTAGTCAACTCAAAACTTTAAGGCAGTCTGAACACTCATCTTTTTATTTTAACTGGTTATTGGCATTCGATACTTTTTAAGGTATCGACCAAAATAACCCAGTACCAAGTAGTAACGAAATTTCTCCAAACGATACCCACGTACGAACCTTTTTGTACCCAGATCTAGAATAAAATGGCTATTTCTGTGGTGTTGCGCGCAGCCAGTTACATTATGATTGGCCCACTACAGCAGCAGCTACAACCCACACAGTCTGTGGTGTGGTGCAGTGTATTTGACTGAATTGCTTTAACTGTCATTTTATAATTTTAAAAAATGTGTTAGTGTTAAAATCATTTGGAGCTTAAGTAGTGGTGGTGGCATTTTGCACAACTGAATGCTTCCATGAAGTTTTGAAAAAAAGCTTTCAAATGAAGCACTTTTAAGGATACTGGTATTTGCTTGGGATGTTCCTGGCAACTATTTTCCCTGGCAGCTTATTTCCCTGTCGACTAAACGAAACTTTGACCAAAGTTGACTCGTCTAAAAAAGAGAAAACACTCAGAAAACAGTCAAGATTTAGCACAATTTATTCTTAAGTATTTGAAACATTGTCCCAAAAATATTGCGTTTAATTTATTAGATGGCTACTCATGCACATCCCTAGTATTGACATTATGATATTTTAATTATACGATACCCAGCTCTTGTAATAAGACAAATCACTCCTCCATACAGTATCTTTCTTCATCAGCCTTTTATATTTGTTTTGTTTATTAAGTTAACTGTCCTTGATTTTGCACCAGTCCAGTTGAACCAGCTTGAGCCAAACCCACTTTTAGAGGACAGACGTCTCCCGTCAGGAAGTCGGCCACTGTCTTCAATTGTCTGAAGCCCTGAGTCATCTTCTTTGTGATTTCCACCAGATTAATGGCACCATCTAATTGCACGCTCTCTAAACTCCCAGTGCCTCAATAAAAAATGTAATAAAAGGGAGAGATGTTTAAATACATTTTGTGAAAGATGTCTTTCACCTCTCAGTGGTCTTCTTCTTTAGTGAATGGAGCTGGCTAAGCTGGAGCACCAATGTTAAACACTTATTTTATTGTAGGTTTAAAGATGGTCTCTGGCAAGGGATTTGGATGACATCCTTGATTTTGACTTTGACCCTTTCACAGTCGGTGCTCTGACTAGTTGGTGTCACAACGCTCCATTGGCTAAAAAATACTTTTCTACACATGCTGTTCCCAAATGTCAAAAATGAACTCAAGGTTAGTGAAGTTATCTTGGACTGAAATGAGAAACCTGCTCACACAGTGAAGCATGGTAGAGTTTTCTCTCTATTGTGTCATAGAAATGCACCCAGTTCTCTCAGTAAAATATGTCCTTATAGGACTGTAATGTGCAGTTCATTGTTTAATTGTGACGTCTGAAACACATACCAGTCAGTTCATGTTTAAATTGTCAATATTTAATGCCAGTATTGTAGGATCTGTTTGAAATGATCAGAGATGTTTCCTCTACTGCACTGAAGAGCTCAGGATTCAGAATAACACCCCTCCCCATGAGAATCGGATATGAAACGACCTCAGCCCTGTCAGGTGCAATCATCCCTCATCCCTTGCATGTTAAGGCATCTGAACAGAGCAGAAGCTGCAGGCCCTCCTGTCTGTGAAAGCACTGGCTTTCCTGAGGAGAGACAGTGGCATCCTGTCTCGAGGCTCAGCGCTCGTCAGTGATCGTTTTGTATTCCTGAAGAGCCGTGGACTCCCAGAACTTGACTTCCTGTCTCCCATGCATGCCCCACCACTGCTGTGTTTTACCAGAGAAGCGGGACCCTGTGTTTTGAAAGTGTGAGCTTTCATTGCCTCCTGTGTCGCCTTTTGACGATTCACCGGGTGCTGACTCGCTAACTCTGCGGGTGCTGAGGGTGGTGGGGGTGGGTTCCTGAGGGAGGGTATAATAAGAGCAGAGGGGAGGACAGGAAGTCTCTGAAAGACTGCTGGCTAAAATGGATAAGTTATGTGCAAGATGGATGGAAGGCTTTTATAGTAAACACACATTAAACAAAAGTGCAGAGTATGAGATAAATATGATTGTTCTTTTTTTTAGATTTGAACCAGTGTCTGAACATTGTGTTTGATTTAAAAAAGAATAAAAATAATTTCCATGTTTTGTAAGCTTACTTTTCTCTAATTAAGTGCTGTTACTTTCAGGGCCCTGACACACACAGGCAACAGTTGGCCATATGTTGCCTGAATTTATGTGGTTGTGTCCTCCACCGTTGGTGCTAGTCAGCCCTTGTTAGCCCTTGCCAGCTGTCAGGCAGATTCAGCATTTTGAATTGAGGACGGAACCCATTGGTGAAAATCACGAATGATCGACAGTTCAACTTAGCACACAAGTAGAGAAAAAAAGGAAGTGAGGAAAGCAAACAAATGGCTAGAGTCAGGAGAGCGTGAGATTGAAACAAACTTGTTCTGTTTAGTAAGATAATGTTCTTAGCCACTGTTTGCTTTTGCAGAAATGTACAGTATACATTGTTTATTCTCTTAACATTAGGTTGTGTTGGTTATGTGCTAACTAGCGTCTTGAATCCGTCCTGTTGGTCCTCCGGTTTCCCTTCGTGAATGATGAATAAAGACTATTGCTGCATATAAATTGGACTCGTGACCTCATGTTTATGACGTGGGAAGTCCTGAACACGAACTAGTGGAATCACAACTCTCCAAAAATTTCCATTTAAGAGGTTGTGAATACCACAAGGGGCAAGTTGTGGAGTTGTGGAGAGTTGTTTCATCCCACACAGGTGTAGAACATACATGCTCGTTGACCGTTAGCTGTAGTCTTTGCGGTGCTTTCAAGTGAAGCTTTTTGGCCAAGATGACGTTTTGGTGAGCCTCCATCTTGAAGTGACTCTAACAAATACTGTTTCGTTGCACATTTTCAGCCTCAGCAGGCCACTGTTTTCAGGAGACACCCTTTAAAAACTCACTGACGCTACCCTCTCAGCTTGAAATTGCAGACAGACACAAGCCCCTTTTACACTGCCAGATTTTCCGCGAATGTTGGGCCGTTTTGCCGGCAAGCTGTGAGCGTTTAGACACTCAGACTTGGATTGGCAAGCTGATCCGAGATGCCCAATTTTCCGCCTCATAGGGTAGTCATATTGGCGGAACCCTTTTTAGTTTAAACAGACCGAGGCAGCCTTCTGCAACGGGAGGGGCTGTTGATGACGCCGCATGTGCGACCCACTGGCGGTGGACTAACAAGAAACAGCTGATAGCAGGAATGAGCAGCTAGTAGCAAGAGGGAAACGCAAACCTGACAAACACTGTAAAGATGAGCAACTGGCGAGACAAGGAATTGCGCGGCCTCCTTGCCCTCCCAAACGAAGAGGCCATTAACCGTCAGATGACGGGAACGGTGAAGAACGGGGCAAGTTACGAGAGAATCACCGAAGGACTGACCAGCCGTGCTTTCCCTCCCACGTCACTGGTTACAACACACGCTGAGCTACACATTTTGTTACGTGCTCACGCCCCCATTGCCCCGAAAAAGGCGCATTCTGTATCAACAAAAGTAGGCAGGCTGCATTTTGCTGCACTCCCTGATTTTGTTTTTATACTGCCGATGCTGAAAAAAGACTGATTGGGCTTTCCTGCAAATTTGCACAATTCCTATCTAAAAAGGGCTACAGTTAGCAACTAGCTGGAGAACATAGAGGGACATTAAGTGGCTGAAGAGCCAGATTTGGTGAGTTGGTGGAGACCAAACGGAGCGAAAATAAGAGTCAGTGTTGGACTTGAATTCACCAGTTTGTGCCTATGTTGTTCCTTGTCTGTTTGATGTGTAAATAAGCAAATGTTTGCTAACACTGATATTTTATCAACCTAAAGGTGATACATCTGTTATGTTTCCTCAACGGTCACTGCAGGTTTTATATACATTACACTTGATTTTGTGAATAGCTGATGCAAGATTGAAAAAACTTCAAAAGAACATACTTCACTTTACTCTCAGTAAGACTTAATGTGGAACCAAGTCTTAAGAACAAACACTCAGTTGTCTTACTAAGTTTTTTTAAATGTAATATGTAGGTCTGATTAGTGCCACGTAATCACCAGTAATCCATCATAATGTCTGTCGTCATTTTTAGCTCTTTTCCACTCCACTCCTCTGGGGTTCTTTTCTGTGGCTGCAGCCAGATTTCACAAGAAACTAATTAGCATCTGCATCCTGATACATGTTAGATGCACATGTGTAAGTTTTACCATCACAGAGTTTGATGGCCAATTAATCATGTTCTCCCTGCTGGAGGGGAAGAGAGAAACAGATTTGGGTTCGGGTGACAAATCAAACCTGAAAGCATCATAAGTTCACTGCCATTAGTTTCATTCTTTCACCAAACATCCTTTTGTTATCAATGAATAACTGTTTTATTAGCTTTATCTCAGCACTCGACTACGACATGTGACTGGCTTTGCTGCCAAGTGCTATTAAAAGTCCAACTGTGTTGCCCTGTTATTATTGCAGCTTCATGACATAAACACCAGTTCAGCAGGATTCCAGCTTCTCCTCATGCTTTTACATTCACTTTATAAAAAGTAAGTGAACATTGTAAGCTGGAAGTTTTCTTTAACTTAACAAAATATCCGGTTCATCTACAGGCTACATGCATCACTCCTTAGTTTTACTTGTTCTTTTTAGCTCAACTATGCACTCTATTTTTTTTTTTCTTTCCCTTCACAGCTTTTACAAAGTGCCAAAACTTGCCCCAAGATAGCTGTGGGTAACACACGAGATGAAACAGCAAAACTGAGGAATAACTTGTGTAAAACCAATGGTTTTGGTCGGCTGCACAAATTACAGTTCACACATTTAATTTCGTACCTCCCTGTGTATATACATTCTGTAAACACACCCGCAGTGTGAAACACTACCGTGGATGTCTTAGAATTGCGTCAAATATTCTGTGAGGCTGTAGATAGCACTTCCTGTGAGGATGTATCAAGTTAAAGCCCAGTTTCACTTCCTCTCTGTTTGACCCTTCGATTGTGGGAGGACAAAGTTTGTGACCACATCTGTGTCTGTTTCAGGCTACCAGGCAGTTTCTGGAGGAAATCAACAAATGGACCAGTCAGCATGGAGTGTCACCGTTGTCCAGGGAATTGGCCGTCAAGTTCCTCATGGCTCGCAAGTTTGACGTCCTCCGAGCCATCGAGCTATTCCACAGCTACAGGGTAAGAAGGGAGAGGGGAATCATTTAGATTAAAAATAACTTGCAGCTGCTCATTTAAACAAAACAGTTCAGCAGTTGTGATGTAGATCTCTCTGGGGCAACCATATTAAAAGTCCTCATCCCTTAAACAGTGATTATGTACAGCTGAAAGTCCATCTTAACACAATCCATCAAACGGGAAATTCCCCAAAGTTTGTGCTGGATTTTGCTCCTGGTATTTAATGTTGGAAGTCATCGTATCAATTGACTAACCAAGTGGGCTCATCAGGTCACAATTAAGTTGTGCTACTTATGGTAACACCAACTTTTAGCCTAGCTACAACAACATTTCTTTGTGAATTTTCCAGTTTTGTTTAAGTATTTATGCTTCTGAAATTTGCAAATTACAATAGTAATTATAATAGTTGGTCATGTATAAACATTTTAACCCCTATTACATTTAATAAAATGTGCCAAACTACGTAAGACATTAGTGTGAAATGAAGAAATTTGCCTTGGTACAAAGTGAGAAAAGACCCTGATTAAGATTGGGATATCTGATCAAAGAATAAATAAACAAGCTTATCATTTCACGGCAGCTTGAAACACTGGAGACTTTTCAGTACCAGATGTTGCCAACACAATTTGGTTGTGCTCATAAAGTATTTAAGATAACGTGTGTATGATTTAGGGGGATTTGGTGGCATCTAGAGGTGAGTTATAGATTGCAACCAGCTAAAACTTCACCCGGTTAGGCTTCCTTCAATGTTCATTGTTCAGGTCATTATACATTAAAGAAAACATACTTACTACTTGCTTCTTATTTTTATTAGGTAGAGCGGGTCATCCACCAATCGAAAGATCAGTGGCTCCATCCCCAGCGCCTCCAGTCTGCATGTCGAACTATTCTTGAGCAAAATACTGAACCCCAAATTGCTCCCGATGTTGCTTCCATCGGTGTGTGTGTGTGTGTGTGTGTGTGTGTGTGTGTGTGTTAGAAACTGAGTAGCAGGTGGCACCTTGTATGGTAGCCTCAGCCGCCAGTGTGCGAATGATTGAATGTGACTCGTAGTGTAAAAGTGCTTTGAGTGGTCAGATAACTAGAAAGGCACTATACAAGTGCAGTCCATTAGTTTGTAAACGTTAACGCTAACTCTGATTGAAATTCAGATTTTTTATAAAATATAAATAGTGCAAAAAAAAAAAACTGATTTAAATTAAATATCTCAACAGATGCCAAATACAAAAGAATACCCTTGTATCTCTATATAGATAGACTATAGACAGAGACTAACTTCTTACCCTCCCTTCTCTATTTCTAAAATTCCAATTTTTTTTCTCGCCTGGGCCTGTACGCCTTGTCATTTCTAATCCACTCCTAACTTGTGTCACTCAGCGCTGACAGTCAGACCCGCGGCACACACACCTGCATTTATTTTTGACATGCTGTTATTCTTCTAAGACTATCACACATTCACACCTTTAAGTTTTTTGTCAAGCTTCCCATAGACTTACAATACAACAGGCTAAAGACAAAAACTCCTCCACCACGGATTCTGAAGCAGTTTTGTTGTCAGCCATGCTGGTTGTTGCTGTCGTCATTATGTCAACAAGTTGGAGTATTGCCACGATAACAATATGATTGTTTTTTTTTTTATGGGAAGAAAAAATTAAATTCATGCACTCATGCGTGGAGCAGGAGCAAATGCATTTGAATTAAGTTAAAAAGCTGTTATTCAAAAAACATGGCTGCTTACATTAACGCACCGACAAGTTTTGACCCTGAGGTCTTTATGAGGGCGCTAAAGGGTGGACGGGAGTCATTTATTCTTTCCATGTGTCTTCAAGAGCACCTGCATTTTTTTCTTGAGTCTCATATGATAAAGACAGTCCTCGAGCAAACCAATACCTCGTTCTCCAAAGTAGGATGTTTTTTAATCTTTTTAAAAATTATACCCCTATTATTGTGAACAATATGATATGGCACATCCCTGTTTCTCAGCTCAAGGTCATGAAGGGATCCCTCTGTCACAGTGATTTTAATGACATGACCTTTCAACAGGTTACACCAAAGTTACCAAACACACAAAGCTGCTTGCTTTAACATCATTGGCCAGTTAGAAAAGCTACAACAGGGCCAGAGGAGTCAAATGTCATTCTGTGGAGATAATAGTTTTAGATGAGATGCTTACTCATCTCAAACTGTGTGTTTATTGGAACTCAGGTTATTTTGGTAAAAATATTTTCCACCTTACTGTGGAACCTTAATTTAAGAGTCTTTCTATCTCGTCAGTCAGAACACATTTTCTGTTTCAACGTTATCGTAAGAATCTACGCCCACATTGGAACAATCTTATCTCATTATACTGATCATCAGCCATTATTTCCACAGAATCAGTCCTTTAACAGTTAATTAGCGAGTCACGTCTGACACATAATTGCAGTTTATCACCTTTATCATTACTTCAGATGGAAAGAAATAACTGATGACATGTTTTAAAGGACAGTGAATAAAATCAGAACAACATGCAGAAGTATTAAAAAGGCCCAGGGGTAGAAAGGTGGAGGTCATGTAGAGCTTCTTCACCACACCCATGGCACAGTAACACAAGGCCCTTTTTTCATTGAACAAATGTCTTCAGAAGCCCAAGCCAAGGGAGAGATCACCTAAACAGATGCACCAAAAACCTGGGGCCAAACACACACGCACACACACACTGAATTATACGCTGGGGGGGATATTTCAAGATGCAGCATGCAGGCTTACCCAGCTTTCCAGAGAGCTTTGAGCTTATCACGAAATAAGTGTTGCGTTGTCGTCAGAAAAGCTTATTTAGTTGGTGCAGCTGAGGTTATGAGTTATGAGGTTAGATTAAATGAGGACCATAAAGTTTTACAGGGAAGGGTGTGTTGCATGCAAACAGTGTTAAACACAGTGACAGAATATTTCTAATGTATGTGTGATAAGTCGGACAAAAAGTTGGAATTCTAGTGCTTGGTTCTTTTCGGGATATTTTGAGCTTTCTGTGAAGCGTAGGAGGTGAACAACAGCTCTCTATTGACCAAAGTTCCTATTTTGTTTGCTCTTAACCAGGAAGAACGATGAACTGAAAGTGGACCAAGTTTAAAACAGGCACTACCTATAGCTGCCAGCTGTGTATCTATAAGTATCAGCTATAGGCGACGTTAAGAGGCCGCCTGACTGTATGCCACAGCGCAGCAGAGAAAATGTGTCTCTTCACTACATATCACTGAAATAGCAGTTGGTGACCTTGGTGATATTATTACCATCAAACCGGAAAATGATGATCAAGATGAAACCTCCAGGGCAGCGCCGGCGGATCAGACTGCAGGTCTCATTTACTTTATGACCTGAAAATAACATCTAGATAATAACATAATCAAGGCCTTCTCCTCCGAGCCACGTAATAACTACCAGGGAGTCGAGGATAATGTCTTATTTTCTCCCCTAAATGGTCTATACTGCTGTAAATTTCATCCCGGCCAAATCTGAACATGCAAAATGGGGTTTATCTGCTCAAATCTGCTCTGGTTTATCCACCGCAGCAAACGGAAAGTTCACAGACGTCTCTCGCAGACTCTAATTACCTGAATAGCTCCAAGACGTGGCAGGATTTTTACCACCTACCTTTTAGTAACGACGCTTCAATCATCAAGGTGGGTTTTTTATTTCTGCAACGAATAGTTGGCCCGCATGAACACGACTCATTTGTGAATGCCTCGACTGTGACTTTGAGAGGGATTAGTCTCCCCCCTGCCACGCCACAGTTCATTTAACTCGGTTTAATGCTGCGTCAGCGCCAGGACAGAGGCTGGGGACAAGTAATTTGTCAGAACAAACTAAGAGGGAAAGTTTCCAGTGAAGTGTTTGTTTGGTCGAGGGGGGATGTACAAACAGGCCGGGCTGGCATTCAGACTGAGGTGGTTGGTTGTGTGAGTCGGACCTGGCATAAAAAAAACAGTGTTTTTGTATTTCACCATGTATTGAAACTGCTGCACGAGTTGTTTTAGCACAGACCTGCTGTATTTTAATGAATCAAAGCACTCAGATTAAGAGGAACATTTCCAAAAAAAATAACTTGTCGTTTGAGTGAAGTTTCAGTGATGCAGTAACTTGTCGTCATCGTCAGGTTGACAGGTAGAGATTCCAGAGAGACAGTCCAGCACATAATCCACCATAACACCGCAACATGCCATTTTTTTAGCTGCAACCAGCAACTCTTGAGCTCACTCTGATGGTCTGGTGGTTGGTTTGTTGTTTGTGCGGCCACAGTCAGTTAGCAAAAAGGGGCAGTGCGTTGATGCATGCATGTACTTGCTTGTTACACTTTAGTTTTTGAACAGGTGAAACAAGCAACGTATAACATGTTGATTAATTTACTGTAGAAGGCTGGTCGGTAGATTTCCTTGGTTCTAGGTCCCATTTTTAACTTG
Organism: Epinephelus cyanopodus; assembly: GCA_026686955.1. Lineage (NCBI taxonomy): Eukaryota > Metazoa > Chordata > Actinopteri > Perciformes > Serranidae > Epinephelus > Epinephelus cyanopodus. The sequence continues at coordinate 11,700,465 of CM048917.1, forward strand.
TCCACTTGTCAAACATTTGCCTTTGTTTCAGTGTCATCAATCATTCTCTAGACATGTCAGATATGCATCTTACAGTCAGGTCTTCCTGAAGAGCTTACATTACTCAGAATATGGCTGCCCTCCAGCATAATATCTCCATTATGCTTTTTAAACTGCTGATATCTTCTCATGTTAGTCTTTCTTTCATATTTGTCTCCAATAACCAATAACACATGATTGATTAAAAAAACCCAACTTTAAAAATATGGAATAAGACAGCCACAGTTTCCATCATGTCCTCTCTATCAAATAAAAAAGCCTCCATGAAAATCAAACTCTCTAGTAAAGGGACAGTTCACCCCAAAACAAAAAAATACATATTGTTCCTCTTACCTGTATTGCTGTTCATCAGTCTAGATTATTTTGGTGTGAGTTGCTAAGTGTTGGACATATCAGCTGTAGAGATGTCTGCCTTCTCTCCAGTATAATGGAACTAGATGTCACTGTGTCGAAAAGATACATTTGAAAAACTCAACAGCAATGTCTCTTTACAGAAACCATGACCTGGTTACTCAAGATAATCCACAGACCTTGTTGTGAGCAGTTTCATGTAGGAACTATTTTCTTTCTTCCACACTGCATCCACCAACCACATCCCCATGCAGAGGGAAGCGTGTACTAGCTCATCTAGCACCACTGAGCTAGCGAACATCACCGCTCAGCCCAGGAGGACGCTATTAATGTTTATATCTGGTGCTGACAGGAGCACGAGCCTCTTGTCCTTGAGTATATGCACTCTATCTTGGTGATGCAATCAATGGGTGTAGTTCGATAGAAAGGAAATAGTTCCTACATGAAACTGCTCAAAACAGGGTCTGTGGATTATCTTGAGTAACTGAGTCATGGTTTCTGGACAGAGACGTTGCTGTTGAGTTTTTCAAATGTGTTTTTTTTTGTTTGCCGCTTTGAGCACCACAAGCTGAGTGCCATCTAGTTCCATTATATTGGAGAGAAGGCAGACATCTCTATGGCTGATATCAACAACACTTGGCTACTCACACTGAAACAATCAGCACTACAGGTAAGAGGAGAAATATGAATATTTTATTTTGAGGTGAGCCAGTCGTTTAAAATTAGTGTTAGTGAAACTATGGGGAAATTATTTTGGCTTTTATGACTTCTCCTTCAGGTAGATCATCCTTTATTTATTACTAGTTATTGCTGAGGTTTATTTGTATACTCCGTCATCACAGTTCAGGGCCCGCATTATTTAAAAGCCAGAAACGGTAAATGGAAATGACACCTCCCATGCTCGGCCCTCAGAATGAGTTCAAGAAACTCCCACACAGTCTCCTCGGGGGGTGGAAAAAAGGAATGGAAACTTTGCAGAGAGGGATCCTCCTGGCAGGAAAGTCAGGCGGGTACTTCTCCATTGTTCACAAAGAGCAACTCACCTCAAAGTGACGGCCTGTTATAGTTCCTTCGCAGCCCGACATCACCTGCTGTGATCTGTTTTCTTCAGGAAACACGTCTGAAAGAAGGAATCGTCAGACTTCAGCCTCAGGAAGAACCTCTGCGCTCGGAGCTGCTCAGTGGAAAATTCACTGTGTTGGTAAGAGTCATTTAAATCTCCTCTAGAGTTGGCATTTCTTAGATGGAAAAATCCAGTGTGATGTCATATAGAGAACAATTAAAGGATAAGGCAGGAGATATTCTGTAAATTCTTTATTATAAACAAGTCAAATGAAAAGACCAAAACCAGCCCTGAATCAATCCTACTTAAAAGTACTGTCTGTGTATTCAAAGCTTATTCTTCTGTCCCAAAGTCCTCCATTTCACACAGGAACACAGTTTTGAGGACAGATTAATCTGCATTAGTAAGATGCCCAGTATACATAATGCCGGACCCTCAATGAGGTCTGTTTTCAGTATAATGATAATACATTTCACACCGTTTCACAATCACAAAATAAAATGAGAATAAAATGAGTCGACCCTTATTTGATGATCTCAGAGATCTCTCTGGTGTGAGCAAGAGGCCATGTGTCGTAAACTGTGGTTAAAAACCCCAACTGAGTTGCGCATTCTGAATGTGCATTATACATGACCAAAGAATGCCTCCAAATCTTGAAACATATTGGCATTTCCCTCATGTCTTAATTGGGAAAAGCCTATTTCAGAATAGCTAAATGGAAATATGCTGTTTTCGTGAGCCGTATTAAATTTTGAATATTGTAAAATTAGGAAAATTAGTGTGCATGTAAACGTAGTCACTGTCTTGGTGTCATGTACTTACTAGAGCAACTGGTGCAGTCACAGGCTCCAGACTCTTCCGTAGTTATCGCCTCAAGGTCTACACAGCTTCATCTATTCAATGTTGTACTTTTGTTTGGTCATGTCGTCCAGTTTGTTTGTTGTCTCTGTTAGTCAGTCACTCCACAGCAGGAAACAGCACTTCAAAATAAAAGCGCTGTGCCAGAAATTTACTGTACTTCAAAGTAAAGTGTTTTTTTTTGTTTTGTTTTTTTTACAAAGTTAACACATTTGCACGTCACTCGTGGTCCATTCAGAATGAGCCCATGACCCACTTATGGACCGTGACCCACCAGCTGGGAACCACTGCACTAAAGCACCAAATGTGTATTAATCTGCAGTTTGAAATAGTCCCCAACAAACGCACTTTTAACTTTACATATAATAATAAAATTGAAGCTGTGTACTCATGTCCTGTTTTTATAGGTTTACATCCTCAGTAGAAAGCAGTGGTCTTAAGTCAAAGGTGGGGGAATCAGAAAGTATCGAGACAGGCAGTGTTGGTTTTGGTGTTTTCATAGGATTTGTTGAAAAGAAACCTTAAAATAACAGCCTTAAACTTTAAAGTTTCACTTTACAATCCCAAATTTAGCTGTTGCTTATCACATTTTATTTTGCTGTTGTTTTAATAATGTTGTTGCTGTGCTTTTGGTCTTCAGTGCAGTTCAATCAAACTTTATTTATGTCTCACTTTTCTTACAAAGAGAATGCAACACATTCACAAAGTGCTTCACACGGTAAAAACAAGCAAAGTAAATCTGATAAATAGGTAGGACTAAGACCATTCAAAGCTTTATAAACCAATGAAAGGATCTTAAAATAAGAGGCAGATGTTGTTATTGCATGTAATGTGTGTAATGCCATTCCAACTGGAAATGAAAATTAGGACAGTTTACGAGGTATGGGAGCTCTGACAGAATGATGGAGGATGAAACATGCTTCAGTCCTGTACTGTCTGTGACAAAGCAAACAGAAAAGCTCCATTTTCAACATGTTAAGTTTGTTGAGTTGTCTCACTTTGGATGTTTTTCCACCTCCCTCTGTGTCACCTTTCAGAAATCTAAGTTCCTCTGGACTTGTCAAGGAAGTAGCTTGGCTTTAGGATCAATAAATCAATAACTCACACCTCAAAGGATCCCAACCTGCTAATGTAATGAGCTCACTTTTCATTCACAAGGTTTTAGGGTTCAAACTCTGAATGCAGGCTTCTATAATGAGGACTTAAGAGGTCCTTTAGGGGTGCAAGTTATTGACCGACTAATGTGCCAAGTGGATTTCCTTTGCCAGATAAATTTAGCCCTTTGTCAGCCAAATCACAACCATAAAAGATACCCCCCTCCCTCCCTCCCTCCAGCATGCGCACACACACACACACTCCTGCGTTTCCCTTCTTCCTTCCCCATTGACGTGCCACAGTGGCATTGATGCTGCACATCCTCTTGTCTGACGTCGGAGGTCTCCAGCCTCAGCAGCGAGCTTCATATCCTGCCTGAGGTATTTTTAGCCCCCGTGCCCGAGAACACAGGCTTATTTGCTTACAAAGGACGGTTCCATGGTATCTTAGGTCAGCGGCTTCATTCAAGTGAAGACTTTCTGGCTCTCCTGACACCAGCAGCCTGAACACCATATCAAACCTGAGAACACCCCTCAGGGTTGATATGAGAAATATGTTTCATTTTCCTCTCAGGGTGAAAACAGAGCTGTAAGACCTGCAGCATCATTACTGAAGAATTGTTCCTCCTGTTGAATTGATGACAGCCCTTTTTGGCAGCCTGCCAGTAACCAGCATATGAACTTAAGTGCCCCCCTGTGGTCATTGTTCATCCTTCATTTTTTGCAGAGCTTCCATTTGGCTGCCTCGTTGTCACACTTAAAACTAACCCCAGTAAACAAGTGGCTAAAAGTACCACATGATTTCTATTTTTAAAAAAACACTTCATAGTCAATCCACTGGTAACATTTTCTTCCCAGAAATCATAACTCTTCAGAAGGCAAAATACAAACTGTAGTTTCTTGTTCTTATTAGAAACATGGAGCTCAGTGTTTGCTGCCTTGCTCAAGGGATACACAGAGGGGAATTTATCCAGTGTGAATAGTGAAAAGGGGGTAAACATGTCACACTAGGCTGAATGCTGATTTAAGTTGTTGGTGTTGTGTATTCCAGAGTGTACGGGATCCTTCGGGGGCCTCCATCGCCTTGTACACAGCCAAACTTCACCACCCAAACAAGACAGGCAACCATGTGGTGCTTCAGGCCCTCTTCTACCTCCTGGATCGGGCCGTGGAAAGGTGAGGACTGGTTTTAGACTGATTCCCTGAATATAAGAGAAGTTGTAACAAAAGACCTACTGTTTTTAAATTCTGAGCCTGATGTTATCTGTCCAGCTTTAGCTTTGGAATCTGATGCAAGATTTTACTTTAACTAGAAACCGTACCAAATATATCACCCAATTAAGCTCCAAGTGGGTCAGTTTCCCTTGAGGGAATCCTGAGCATGTAATATTTAATTTGAATATTTAAAGACCGCTTTCTCTATTGTGACTTCCACTGTATTTGAAATTATGAGTGTTAATTCAATGTTCTGTCTATTTGAGGTGTCCGGGGAGGAAAAACGTGCCCGTACCTTCATAAGTTGGCTGTTACTTGACCTGTTTGTTACAAAATCCAAAACATTTACAGAGAAGTCTTGAAGAAGTCTCGTTATTTTTCCACCTTGACCCTATTTCCTCTTGTTTTATATCGAAGTAACTCATGGGAACAACATTTTGTTAAATTGGTCTCATATTGAGTGACAGCAGCAGGGATACAGGCTGCAGTGTAACCACTTGGGGCATGTTCGTACCCCTAATTTACATCCACTGACTGCCACTGACAGGCTCAATGCTCATGCTCTAAGTGTCTGACAGCATTATGGAAAGGATCCATGCAGAGACAGACCCTTTGTTAAAGGGTAAGATCCTTTTTGTTTGACCAGAAACAGACCTAAAATCACTGTCACTAAACTCACTAGACTCCTTTCAAATTAACAATAATTTCAGCGTGTATAGAGAAAGAATATTGTCACACCTAACGAATACTGTTTCTGGTTTTAAAAAAGGACTTTACCCTTTAACAAAAAGGTCTGTCTCTGTAGGGATCCTTTCCACATGTTTTCAGACACTTCCAGTTACAATCTGAGTCTGTCAGTGGACATAAATTGATGGTGCAAATACGCTCCAAATTATTACATTGCAGCCTGTTTCAAAGCTGCTCTCTGCAGCAGTCTCACTCAATACCACTTTCAAAAAATGTTTTCCTTATTAGTAACTTAGATACAAAAACACAGGAAAACAGGGTCCATGTTGGAAAACACAGAGCTTACCCTTGAAATTCTGTTTGCCTGCAGCTTTGAGACCCAGAGGAATGGCTTGGTGTTCATCTACGACATGGCGGGCTCCAACTACACAAACTTTGAGCTGGACCTGAGCAAGAAGATCCTCAACCTGCTAAAGGTTAACTTTACAGTGCTGCATTTTACACAGACACATACATGTGTTAATACATGTACAGAAAAAGCCAAACAAAGAAAATGAGATGCTTAACCCTGAGAAACAGTGTAATATTGTAGTGTAATATTCACAAGAACAGATGCAGATTTACTGTAAACACTCCCACATTTTCTGCTGTTGTTGAAAGTGATTCACTCCTTTCCAGGGCCAGGTTAATACATAACTGTTGAGTTATGTCTTTCTTCCTGTGAAGAAGCATAATGATTGAAACGAGGTTGGCATCATCACAGGATTTAGTGCTCGTCCAAAGGACAAGACAGGGGCTCAGCGACTGAGATGACAAGCATAAGAATTATTTAATCCATGCACCTTGGCTGTGTAATACTCAGATGAAGGCATACTTGCAGGTACCTGCCAAAATAAGCACCACTCTGTGTGATTTGTGCTTTAAGGATCTCGTAGTATGTCATCTGGAGTCAATAGCACAGACACTTACGCAGCCACATCAGCATCAGCGGCATGAATTTGTGCCCACATATTGATCTAAACATTGACTGTAGTCGTAGAGCTGGGCTCAGTTAGTGTAAACAGCAGTGCCACAATATAATGTGAATGATAAATGAAAGAGGGTGAGCTTCTGTGAGTGCGCTGACCAAGTCCAAGTGTGACGAGGATAAGACGAGCACATGATCATCATGACTTTTAAAGAAGAATGAAATCCCATTGAAGTTATGCTGTCTTTCTCCACCAGGGGGCGTTCCCTGCCAGGCTGAAGAAGGTGTTGATTGTCGGGGCTCCTGTTTGGTTTCGAGTGCCCTACAATCTGCTCAGCCTGCTTCTCAAGGAGAAACTTCGGGAGAGGGTAAATAAAAGTTTTCTGATACTTTCTCCGTTCATGATGATTCTTTTAAGAGGATTGGGAAAATTCTGTTTAGTTTATGTGGAGTGGTATTGAGCAGGCACTTCAGTGTCATTGATTGTTGCAGGTGATCATTTGATTAGGGGCTTCTCTCTAACCACTAATCCTCCCTGCTGCCTCATATATCACCGGATGTTAATGCTTGTATCGCAGGAGTCGATCACCCTGCCACATCACTGTCCCTGAAGAATTTCATTAGTATGGATTTTTTTAGAGTCACCTGATGCTCTACTGTAAATTGTGTTTCAGTTTTATTCCTGCAATCAAAAAATAAATAAACAAAAAAAAAAGGTAGTTTCAGCCCTCCGTTAAAGGATACTAGAGGTGTTTAAATGTTTATGATGTGAATTTTCTCTCCTGACTCTAGGTCCAGATGGTGAAAATGGCCGAACTCCGCCAGCACCTCCCCAGAGACTGTCTCCCCCAGCACCTCGGCGGCCTGCTGCCTCTGGAGTCATACAGCTGGAACCAGCAGCTGCTGGCGGGCCAGAACGGCCGGGTGGACCCAGTGGACGAACTGGTGGGCATCCCCGTGGAGGACTCTTCCATCCACGTCCCCGGACCCGAGTCCATGCGTCCACAGGAGCTGCTGGTACACCTTGGCAGGCTTCAGCGCTCAGGCATCCATCAAGAGTATGAGGAGGTCCGCAAAGAACCGCCGCCTGGAACCTTCCACTGTGCACAGTGAGTTTACTGCAGCATAGTATACTGTGTATATACACATAAATATCTACTTCAGGGTTAACATTTGAAGCATCTTTACATTGCAAACATGGGATCATTACAACAACAAAACAAGGGATTAATTCACAATGTTCAAAGTTACTACTTTCTCTAAAAGAAATCAATTAGCTTTTTCCGCAAGGAACAATTTCAGTTACACTCTAAAATGATTGTCCTACATAGGCTACTTGTTTTTATTGTACAAATTGTTATTTTGTTCTAAGTTCACAACACTAGCAGAAGCAGACAAACTGATGCTCAGTATTTTAAGGTGAAAGAGTAAATTGATGGAACCGGTGGAGTCTAGTGTTGTCTTCGTTGTGTTGATATGAAGAGGCTCAGACCATGAATATCTTTGGAGGCGATTTATTCCGATTTTACTCCGTTTATTCCTGACATCTGTGACAGCAAGAGGTAAAAACAAAACTTCCGTTAATTACAACCATATAACTGGAGCCCCTACACAAATTAAGTGACACAGGAATATGTTAGCATATAATACAATAAGTTTAAGCTGAAAAATGAACTTATAAGCAGTTTAACAGCACTAAAACACGGGAAATACTATGAGAGCAATGTCACTTACCTCTCCCATGGAGCACAACAGTAGAAGGGGAGAGGTAAGGCAGGAGACACCCCTGTTATAGGTGGGGTACCCCTAAAGGTGAAAGTAGGGGTACAGAAACTGAATATCAAACGTTCCACATATTGACTATGGAGGCCTAAGCTGGTCACGATATAACGACTGAAACAAATTTTGCGTAATTATAATACTTAATGTTACAAATGTACATTTGACTTTGTCATACATATCACTGCTGTTTATTTGACCCTGTTACATACAGACAGAACATTAATCAGTAACTTATTTTATAATGAATCACTTAAGTAATTTGTCAAGTGCAAAATGCTAACAACTTGATGGGTTCAGCTTTTCAAATGTGATGATTTGATGTCTGTATTTCTCATGTATGATAAAGTTCATTGAACATATTTTGATTTTGACCTGTTGACTGTATAAAACAAGCAATTTGAATATGCTACCTTGGGCTTCGGGAAATTATAGAGGACAAAAATTATTCAAATCCAGGACATCAGGTTCACTATTTGTAGACTTTCGATTGAGCACCGTCAATTTAAGTCCACTTAAAGTGCTTGTTTTTGCCGCTGACAGGCTCAGATTGTTATTATAAGTATCCAGCAGCATAATGGAAAACACTCTACAGAGTCTACAGCCTTGCTTTTGGACCCACTTCATCCAGGTCCATCTGCAGTGCAGCTTGGTGTGGCACAGCGCATCTAGACTGACAATGGAAACACAAATCGGTGCGGCATAGCTTTACTCGGCGTGGCCAAGAGTGACAATGGAAAAAGGGTATAACTCTCGAACATTTCCATCGTTGTTTTCCTGCAACAAGTCACCTCTTGTGAGATTTTTGAACGGGACTTTGGCTTGAGCGAGACTTGGTTATGCACAAAAACAAACAGACCAGCGAAAGGTCTGGACAAACAATCTCTTTTTAGGGCCCTTTCCGTAATGTTGTCAGACACTTAAAACGACGATCTGAGCTGTCAGTGGCAAAAACAAGCTTTTAGTGGACCTCCATTGATGATGCCAAATGCCTCAAGTGATCACACTGCAGTCTGTTTGACTGCTGCAGTTGCAGCAGTCTCTCTCAATACGGGACCAGTTTTAAAAATTGCTGTCTGCATGAGTCAATTAGACCCAAAAATATGTGAATCAAACAGCACAGAATGAAAAATATTGAGGTTTCCCTTTCAGCATTGGTTTAATCTGGCTGCCGCATTAAGCGTCACTCATATTCTGTGGTATTATTTGCCTTCAGATCAGCCTACAATCAGGAGAGGAATCGCTATGGAGACGTGCTGTGCCTTGATCAAACAAGAGTTCGTTTGAAAGCCAGGAGGAACGAGGTTAGTGCTTTTTAATAATCTGCACATTACAGTTGTCATTCATATGAAAAGAAAAAGACTGCCAGTTCCATTCTTCATCATCATCCTCCGCTGCCAAGTAATGTGCCAAGCTTCAGCGTTTTGAACGGCTGCCACGCTGCCAGTATTCTGATGTACAAGCTGATATTTGTCCAGAGAGTGTAACCAGAGTATTTTCATTCTGCTGTGTTTACTCCTCTAAAATAACTGAATACACTGTCAGCCCCGTGTAGACGACTCAGCTGTACTATCTCATTCAGCTTAGCACAGTCCACCTTTTAGTGTTTCCTTTAACTGACATGATGTCTTTGTAACAAAGCTTTGATGTTCCCACAGCGATCAGACTACATCAATGCCAGCTTCATGGACGGCTACAAACAGAGGAATGCATATATTGGTACTCAAGGTATGACACATATTTTTAGTCAATGTTATCTGGATTATCGGAGAAGTTTAAATCAATGGTTCCCAACTGGTCCAGCCCTGGAGTCTAGAAATCTCCCTAGTCATTAGTCCAAGGTCCACACAGTTCAATATATTCAGCGTCATACTTACATTTGGCCATGTAGCCGAGACAGTTTGCTGTCTCTGTCGAGTAGCTGTCTGTTAGTCACTCAATCTACAGCAGGAAGTGGCACTTCAAAAGAAAAGCTCTGTGTTAGAAATTGATTTGTGAAATATATCAGTGTGGAGCCATTTAGCAGGAGGTTAAAAAGGCAGGATGCTGCAGAATTTTCTCAAAATACAGAGGGACTCTTCCTCACGCTGACAGAATACGCTGTTGGACCTACAAGTACTGGATCTGCACACAACAACACACTGAGGTTAATTTTGTGATTAAAGAGTCGTTAGCAGTAAATGAAGAGTTGAGAGCAGGCGAGGGGTCTCAGGTTTGTTTTCTTTATTAGTGTCTGGTGCGAGTGGAGCTAATTAGGCTGCTGTTCCATGCAATCAAATGGATGCGCTCCATTACACTGATCACTGACTGAACTGACGTCATTTTAATGTGCTTTGTACTTCTGTAGGACCGCTGGAAAAGACCTACGGTGATTTCTGGAGAATGGTTTGGGAACAAAACGTGCTTGTTATCGTCATGACAACCAGGTAATTTGAGCTGATTTTTTTTGAAAAATCTAGATTAAAAGATACTTGTTTGTTGAGTCGGAAAATAATGCCACTTTCCTTTTTTTAAGACTAGTCAGGGTTAGATCTGTAACTTAAAGGGGACCTAACGTCAAACGGACGTCTTCCAGCAGAAATCTGATCCAAAATCAAGAAAATATTAACATCAGAAAATAAGATTACATATTTCCCTGATGTTAGCATGTAGCTTCATTTAGCACTGTAGGTTCCATTTAGGCTCCTTTTAAAAGAGTCATAGTTAAGGTTCATTCTCACTGCCGCGATGTCGAAATGCGGGACGGATTTGTGGAATATTCGCGCAGCGCTTTTCCGCGTTTAAACCATACACACAGGCGCGATAACGACCTCAACCTTTCAACCTTTCCCCCATACTATCCTGCCTGGCTGGATTTTGGACTCTCCTGGGTCTGCACGACTATAAACAAACAATTTCATTGGTCCTACTGTGTAGTTCCACCGGCGAATAATCTGCGTGGATATTCGCCCTCAGTGAGAATGGACTTTTACTCGTGCTTATTCGTACCACGAGCCGACGTGGCCTACACACGAGACTCAGCAAATGCCCTTCAATCCATCCTGTTGAGAGTCCTCACATGCGACCCACCCCTCAGATGATCACCCTAGGCACTGCGAGGATACTACCCTGTTACAGGTAGCGGGTCTTGCTGTAGAAACTTCAAAGGGAGGAAGGAGGAGTGATGAGGTTGGAGTACCTCCACTCAGTGTGTCTCCCTTCTAGACCCAAGGACAGTCAGCACCATTACCACACGCTTGACATTTGCACGCCAGCGCTCTTGGGTCCGTTGTATAACCTGGTCTGTTGTATAACCTCCAAACGTAGGGTCTGGAGATCAGGTGGAACACCCCACCCTCCAGGTTGACTCTGGATCCAGAGTCTGGGAACCACGGTTAATTAAGCCATTGATGCTTATCCGTGCCACAAGTCAATGCGGCCAATACACAAGACTCCGCGAATGTAAGCATTTGCAGTAGTGTCCCTGGAGTAGATGACCTTATAAAGAAATCTGGCACGCTATGACATCATACCAGGGTAGAAAAAAATTGTAGCACTATGTATAAGACACAAAATATGTAAAAGCATAACAGGTCCCCTTTAAATGTATTTCATCAAGTATGTCCTGTCCCTCTCCTGCAGGACAGATGAGGGCAGTCGGAGGAAGTGTGGCCAGTATTGGCCTCTGGACGAAGGGGGGCAGGAGGTCTATGGCCACATGGCAGTGGTTAACCAAAGGGTGGACCACCACACCCACTACAACCACACCACCCTCGAACTGCACAACACTGAGGTACAACCTTTGAGCACTGCAAGGATTAATGTTGCAGAGGAGAACAACAAAAAGCATACTGGTGCATACAGGCTCAGTGGAGTCAGATATATTGGCTGGCTGTAGTGAGATCCATCTTCCCCTCTTTATCTGGGTCAGATAGCAGCAGGATAAGAAATGTAGTCCAGATGCCCTTTTTAAACAAATTAGATTCAGTGTTAATTAGAAAATTTAAAAAGGTGAAGGTAGATTTTTTTTTTTTAACTTTGCTCAGAGCCAAGCTTGTTGCCTGTCTTTACTTTATGGTAAGCTGAACGTAACACCTGCTGGCTCCAGGTTTTATATATAGCGACATAGACATGAGTGGTATTGATCTTCACATCTAACTCTTGGCAAGTAAGCTTGTTTCCCATAATATCGAACTATCCCTTTAATGGTGCCATATTTCAGGAGCGTAACGTACAACAAGCATGTAACTAAAAATATGTTTAATCCATTCAGACATGTGAACAGAGACAAGTGAGTCATTTCCAGTACCTCAGCTGGCCTGACTACGGCGTCCCCACCTCGGCAGTGACTCTCATCGACTTCCTGGGAGCTGTGAAGAGACAACAGAGGAAAATGGTGAAGGCTTTGGGACTTCAGTGGGCAGGCCACCCACAGGGCCCCCCTATAGTGGTCCACTGCAGTGCAGGGATTGGGAGGACAGGTGAGATCATAGAGATTGTATTCTTTGACATATATGGACAAAAGTGTCAGACACCCATTTGTGAAGTTAAATAATGAGCCTCAAGTAATGAGGTTAACACAGAGTGGATGAGACTGTAAAAATTTAGACCAAATTTGAACACAAAAAGCCTCAATTTTGCTTTTTTTTAACAGTATTAATGATTGTGCTTTGTTATCAATAATTATTTTCTTAACAAGTGTCTCTACTAACGAGCCCTGTTGTTTGTAGGTACCTTCTGTGCCCTGGACATCTGTCTGTCCCAGTTACAGGATGTAGGCTCACTAAATGTTTGCCAGACGGTGCGACGCATGAGAACACAGAGGGCCTTCAGCATTCAAACCCCGGACCAGTACTACTTCTGCTACAATGCCATTTTGGAGCACGCCCAACGGCAGGGCCTGCTCCCAGCCAATCAGTGAGCTTCAGCCCTGACTTCCCAAATTAATCCATGAGCCCTGAGATTTCTGCAGCCAATCTGTTAACCCCGAGCTGTGTTGTGTGACCAATTCGTGAGCCCAGGAAAGTTAACTTCCTCACAGAGGCTGACTTCTGAAAGTAGGCCATCCTTCATTGGCAAGCCAGACCAAGACAAGACAGTGACGAGCAAAGGCCTGAGCGTTTGACATTATGATGTTTCAATGTGATAACATTCTCGCTTCCAACAATGTGACATTTTGTTTACGCCGAACATATCTCAGACAATACGTGGCAGTGTGAACAAACTGCTCCTATGTTGTGCAGTTTTGTGGTCTACGGTCAGACACATGGGGCGGAGTGATCGAGGAAATGTTCATTAACCTTTTGTTTATTTATTCGCTACTTTAAACAGATGGTTTAGGGGACCTTTAAAGGAGCAGTTCACCCCAAATTAAAAATTCAATCAGTAACCACTCATCCAGTGTCAGTTAAAACTCCTCTGTTGGCCTGCAGAACAATGAAGATGACCTTTTAATGCGTTTCAGTCAAATTCTCCTTAAATGCTTAAGTTAGCATGGCCATTGTGTGCCAAAAAGGCATGTTGCTTGTAGTGAAGCATTTTTTAAGTCTGCCATCCTCATGCACTCTGATTTTAGAATTATTTTTTTCCTTTCAATGACGGATGCTGTTTATTTTAATGGAGTCTGGTGGGTTTGGTGATGATCATGTCGATCTTAATCTTCAACAAAAGGTCTGTCTCCGTAGGGATTCTTTCCATAATGTTGTCAGACACTTAGAATAACAATCTGAGCCTGACCGTGGCAAAAAGAAACACCTAAATTGGACAAAAATTGACGGTGTGCAGTTCCCCATTAAGGTTACACTGCAGCTCCATTGCTGAATAATGGACCAATATTAAAAACTGTTGTCCTCATTAGTCACTTAGACACAAAAACAAAAAAAATAGGGTCAGGGTTGAAGAATCCCAAACTTACCCACTAAAGGGGAATTAATACTTGTGTGTTGGCTTTTTGTAAAGTCTACGCCGTAGCCTACGCACGTGGCCTACGCCATTGTGAGCATTTATACTTGTGTCGCTCTGCAGTTACACCTCCAAAACACTAGCTGGTGTCTGGGTTTCTGTGAAGTGCTTTAACATTTACTTGATTCAAAACACACCCAAAACACACATTAAACATGGCTTAGTAACAACAATTTCAAACACAAGTACACAAATCAGCTTTACTATAACTCGCAGCATTCACAGACAAACACTTGTCTTTATCTGGACACATTTTCCCCACAAATACAACATGCTAATGTTTTTAGCACAAGTCTATTGCATTTTACATTGTATAAATTAGCCCAGTGACTAGGGGAGGTTTCCTCTGCTCATATGAAGCCAGGATAAATCACACACAAGACTTAAAATGCTGTTTTTGTGGAGGCTTTATTGTCTTCACAGTTTATTGTTTCTTATCTGTGAAACTAAAGTAAACAAAAGCTTTGTTTCCACTGAGGGAAATGGTTTCAGCTTACAAAAATAGACAGGAGGTCTGTGTCGCTGCAACGTGTAGTTACATTTCTGGGGAGGTGCACGTCAGGCTACGGCGTAGGCTCTGTACAAGACGCAAGTTACTGACCCAATTTTCATTTTGGGGTGAAATGATCCTTTAGCTAAGTACACCATTTTTAATTCCAAACCTTTTTTTTTTTTTTTTTTACACCTCCTGTGTCCAGGAAATAATGTGTAGTGCATTTTTAGCACATGGTATTTGTCACGTAGATGGTACGAGCTAGTCTCAGGAGCGTCACACTGAACACAAGGAGGTGAAACTGCCCGTCTTGTTATCAAAAACAATTTAGTTTGAAAGTCTTTTGTCAAGAGGATGTTGTATTCCTCTGAGGTTTCATGATGCATTCTCCTTTGCCTTACTGAAAAACCCTGAACGGCTGTGAAAAGGAGTAAAGCACCTCCGTAATGGCTGTTACATCCCCTCTGTGATCATTAAATTGCTCCATGTGAATTCCTCTTTAGTTCTTTTTTTGTTTCTGTTTTTCCACTGACAGCCTGACTTTCCATCTCACCTAAATATTGAGATTTCCTGACTTGCAGCACAGACAATGACCAGTGTCTTCGGCCGCCTTCGCTCACTAGCAGTGCCATCATGCTTCGGTGATTGTGGGAATGTATCACTAAACGCCCACACACATGCACACGCACACATTTAGAGCAGTCTGCAGTGACTATGCCATCGAAGCGTACATATGTGTACATCTGTGGAAGTCATCGGTTAAGACCTCATGAGTAGTGCAATACTTCTTTTTTTGTTTTCTTTTACACAAATCACATCTTAGCACTTTTAAATAACGATTTTCAGTGTGCTCTGAGATTAGTCATCGTAGAGATAGGATGCAACAACACCTAAAACTTAATTCTGTAGGTCTACATGTGATGCTGGGATAATTGATTGTTAAATTTAGTGATGCTAAAAACACATCGTGACAATTTGATCTCACTGTAAACATCTGCGTAGAGCTTTATTGGGACGAATCAAGAGGATTTTACAGGGACGGCAGAAATGAATGATAGACTAGCTGAATAAGCATGCACAAACCTGTGCCTACACCCTTTGTCCGTCTTGGGCGACTGAGAGTCTGAAGTGTATTTTTCATTCGTATTGTGTTACTTTTAAGTTCTACAGACTGTGGTTGTAATCCGTGCTTTCATCTGGTCCCAGTATCTTGCCATTATTATAGAGTACATGTACAAAACCTGAGTGTCTGTGTGTCATACGATGCATTATGTTGTTGCTGGGTGAAAAAAAAAAACGTGTTCTTTGCTACAGAATTCATATTGAATTTGCTTGTAGTGAAGCATTTTTTAAGTCTGCCATCCTCATGCACTCTGATTTTAGAATTATTTTTTTCCTTTCAATGACGGACGCAAAATGTGCCCTGTTTTATTTTTCTATTATTGTATTCAACAACTGTTTTCATACGATTACCCAGGATATACAGTTATCTACATTAATTTTATATTTGTTCTATTATAACCTGTTACTTTATCATTCGTATGACTATTGAATCAAGCTATACTGTATTAAATACAAACTATGTCAACATATACGTCTGTTACGGTGGGTGTTCTTTGGCTTACAACACTGATTTATTGAGTGTGTGTGATGTTTGCTGAGATCTAATCAAGAGTTTGTTGATTATGTTAAGTTTCTTATATACTACCATACACTTATTAAAACTCCTCTAAAAGTAGAGTATATAAAAAAGAATAATAAAATGTAAAGAAAGGATGCACTGATATAGGTAAGGATAAGTAGTTAAAGAGATAACAGACTTTTCAACTTTTCCCCCCGTAGTGTTTCCATGTGGTGTTACTGTTGGTGCCGCTGTCGCAAAGACAACAGGTTCACTTTCCATTTTCCACAGTCAAGCAGCTACCACAGTTTCCACAGGTACTTGGGTTGTTCCACCATCTGCCATTTCTGCCACTAAGAATAGTAGCTTCACAAAACTTAATCTGATACTCAGATCAGCACTTTGGTCAACCTTGGTTGTTTTAAATGTGCTTTATAAATAAAGTTTGAGTTGAGCTGAGATACTCTTTGGTACATGGAGTTAGCTGCCGATAGCTACTTAGGAAAACAGAAGCGCTATCCTCTTCCTGCTTTGGTTGCACAATGCTTGATACACTTTCTTAGCAGTGTAAATTGAGTCTTCATTTTCCCAGGAGTTTGTACCCATTGGCAGACAGAATTGAGCCTTTGCTAAGTCCCACCCTCGGACGCAGACTGGCCAATCATAACGTAGCGTCGGGCCGGCTCAGACCAGGGTCGACAGCAACACAGCTGTGCTCCATTGACTCTAATACAGTCGTTTGAGGTTTCCTTCATTTGCAGGCTGGTTTTGTGGATTTGGAGCTAAATGTTTGTCGTGTATTAATGATACTCGTTACCTGGAGAGGTTGGAAAAAGATATACATTTCTTCCCTGTTCCAAAACCAAAAAAAGTGTAGTTTTAGCCAGCTAGCTACTGAAGATATAGCCTTCTAAATGTTGCCTACAGTGGAAAAAAAGACCAACCCTGCTGTACAGGAACCAGTGAAGGCGATGCGTCACTTAAAAGCTGCTGGTAAAACACCTACAGGTCGCACGAAACGCCTTCATTAAATTCTTAAAGAGCTGATGGAAACACAGCGATGACTCGAAACATCCCAACTAGTTATACTGTTTGTAGGTCTCTCACAACGGTCCCCAATGGTCTGCAGCTTGGCAGGTCTCTTGCCTTCGTGTCATGCCATCCACCAGCCACCATCACCTGGAAACTGACAGTGCCAGCATTTTATGAAGTGATAATGTTGAGTTTAAATCTTGCTCCGCTGCTCCCAAACAGCCAAACAAATCAATGAGTGCAGGCTTAAATAATTAGCTCAGAGGAGATTGTCATTTCAGGCTCTGCATAGTTCAGACAGTGGATTTCAAACTGTCGACACATCCTACACTGAATCTAACCTGTAAACCAAATGCATCTCACATTACAAGGCTTGGTAATGACTCCCAGTCATCTCAGCCAACAGCTGAAGGTCCAAACATCACTTTTCTCTTGAAACACAGAGCCGGTGGTTTCAGTATCACTCCTACACTGCTGCACACACTCAACACATACGGTGAACTTAGCTCAACTGTGGGGTTTGCCACCACAACAAAGTGAGCAGCGTAAGCAGGAGCGTTGAGAAGGGAATACCCACAACATGATGTGTACTCCTAATACGTTGAAACACTGCAGCAGTGGAGCATGCTGGGAGTTGAGTTCAGCAGCATGTGGGTTTGTCTTTCTCAACAATGCTTATTTTTGGGTGTGGTAGGATGTCCCCAGGGCAAATTATTGCTCTCTGTATGTTGCAGCATGAAGCTTATTGAGAGGGAGATTCAGTGTGTGCACGTGTTCATCTCACTTTACACTGAAGCTTTTTGTCAACACCGTTTTCTGTCCGTAGCAACATTTTAGGAATGGATCACCTTTAAAAAAATCACTGTGATCCTGTATTACACGTGTCACTGCTTCACAGGCCCTCATTCCTACACCTGATTATATGGTCATATGGACCAAAACAGAACGATTCATTTGAGATCCGAGACCTCTAATCATCCTCTTCACCACATCAAACAAAGATGGTGACACCAAGAAAACAAACCTTGAATCAAGAGCTCTGTTTTTTGTTGCTACTGTTCAGCATTTTACACAGAGAAAGTTTGGACATCTATCAAACTAAACATTGAACACGAGTTAATGTAATAGTTTTTAACTGAAAGCGCCATGAATTCTTCAACTTGAGAATTTCGACAGAAATATAAAAAGTTAAACGGCATTTCTTTAATCTTGGACGGCTCTTGGACAAATCTGCTGTGGACAAGTCTCCCTCCATGAAGTATCAGTGTTTGGATCTGCAGGAAAGGAAGTTTTCGGCCTCCTGAACATGAATGGAGCTGCTGCATCAAGTATGAAAGTCCTGGGGCTGATTGCACAAAATACCTCAAGGTAAGACTTTCCTTAAAGTCCTAGTTAAGGTTTCCTCAAAGTAAAATCAGTTGCACAAAACACCCTGAAGTCTTCTCCTTAAAATGTTCACTGAAGTATTTATGGTTTCCTCCTTGCATTGGTCTTATACTTGAGGAATCCATAGACCTTAACAAATTTGATCACAGGTGGGCCGGACCAGACTAGTAAATGGCTCGTTGTTAGATTTTGGCCTCGTGCTCATACAGTGTATCTTGTAGCTTTAGTCTAACCAAAGCCTTTGAATATATATTTTTTTGTACCACATTAAATTCGCAACCTCTTAATTCAAGTCACCACACTACAAGAGAGACCTAATTCAACACATCAAGTCAAGAGTCGTAGTCATCAGTTTGAACTTAAGCTGAAGATGCTTTTTAGTCGCATCAAATTCCACTTTTATACTGTCTCCAGTGGCTGGAGAGCAGCCAGGATAGTATGACAGCCCGTGTAACATCCTGAGGCACAGCAGCCTTAAAGAAGGTCCACTGAGCACATAGAAAACAAGCAGCTCACAGTACAAATCAATCTGGGATTCTTATTGAGCTGAGTTATTTTTCCCACTGCACCACTTCATCAGATCTTAGGGTTCGCCCTCCTGCCAAATCCCACCTTAACCCCTGCTTACACCAGAATATTTTATTTCTTAACATTAATCTCACCTCTTATTACCCTCTTAAAATCAGCCTCCCTGTGGAGACCTTTGCCAGCACTTTGGCAGTGGGCGGTAGATGCAACTGTAATTAATGAGAAGAGTCTGGAGCAATTATCACTGTTAAAGAGTCACTAATGGTTTACTTGAGACATTAATAACGATGTCTTTTCTCTCTTTTTATGGATGCAGTTTTGATCAACTTTCCTCTGAGGACTTAAGTAAAGACAAATACACACATAATGAGCACCTGATGCACAAAACACCTTAAGTTTTTACTTACACTTAAGATTTAATTTCTCCTTAGCTGAGGGACTTACCAGGGGAAGGGTGGCATGACATATTTTTGTAATAGGAGGAGATTAAAAACTTTTCTTAAATCTGACATTGCACCAAAAACAAAAAATAAAGATAATAAAAATAAAAACTAACCAGTGTTGTGCGGTGTGATTGACCCTTATCACACTGAGATAATAATAGTAGAATAATGGCTTTACCTGTTAGTATGTTAAAAATGTGTCAATATATGTGTTTTTTAACAAATGCAAATTAGTGGCGGGGGGTTAATATTTGATTAAATGATGACTTTAACTAATTTTAAACATTTTAATAACAAGAATTAAATGGAAAAGGCTGTAGGAATTGATCAAAAATTCATCAATTTATAAGAGGAAGGGTGGCATGATTTATTTTTTGTCTGTGTTGCACCAAAAAATAATGATAATGAATAATAATAATAATGTTGCACCAAAATCAGTGTCGTGGGGTTAATAATAATAATAGTGGAATAATTAGAATAGTTGAAAATGTGTAAATATATGTGTTTTTAAACAAATGCAAATTAGTGGTGACACAAACTGGCATGCAGTGGGTTCATATTTTATTAAATAATGACAAACTAATTTAATTTTAAAGAATGAAATGAAACCTCTGGAGGAAATGATACAAACAGTGACATATAGCCTTTGTCAGTGTCTTTAGTCATAAACACGTTTAAATTGTGCTAATTTAATTCTAACAATGCATCTTGCATTATTTTCTTCATGCATGTTTGTGTGTAAAATCTGAATCTGACAAGTAGCTGCGGAGTAAAAAGTATACTGAAGTAGAGGATTACAGTCTAAATAAAGTACGCGTACTCAAATGTATAAATTGAGTGAATGTACTCGATTACTCGGATCATTTCCCTCCACTGGAGAGATGTAGACTTTAGATGGGAGTCAATGGAGACAGTGTTGTCTCTCTCTCAGCTTTTAGCGGGTGATATTCAAAATAAAGTGACGTGTCATGTAGTGTGCGCCAATGCCAACGGAGGGGGGCGTCTCCAACTATTTTGTTACAAACACGAATCCGGAGTAAGGAGTCTTTTTCCTGGGTATGTAACAGCTGCTTAAACTAAATAATATCAACAGTATCGCTGCTATATGAAGTGAAGGGTGTGTGTATGGAGGGAGGGGGGCGGTTAGTGCTCAGTGGCGCCTTTTGTGTCTTTAAATGAATCGCGGGGGGCTTTTTATGGACGCAGACGACTCAGAGAATAGCCCCAAACACACCGAGATAGATGGCAACATCTGCAGGACGTCATTTTGTCGGCTAGTAAACAGAGTGTCGCTCCGGGCTGAGCTGCTTAGCGTGAGGCATCCCGCTGTCTGCGAGTCCCAACATTGTGTCTGCAGCGATGTGTGAGCATGTAAGGCTAATGGAGGGGGGAGGGAGTTGTTGTGGTGAGACAGGTTAGACATTTTTACTCCCGACTGCTTAAGTAAACAAAGAATATGATTTGTCCGGAGCGCGGTCGGAGGAAAATGGGGCTGCGTGTTTTTCGGGGAGGGAATGGCGTGGCGCCGCCGTGCCGATGTTTCCACACCGCGACGCCGTAGTTCCCGTTTCGTTTGACTTTGGCATTGTTTAGTAAGGGCAACTGGATCGGCTCCTGTCGCCCTGAAATAAGATGCAGCCCGCCTGTAAGGCCCTGCTTCCCCCCGTGCCTCCACCACCGCTCGTGCAAAAAGCGTCAATCACCAGCTGATGCGTTTTGGTGTCTTTTGTTTGCAGCCTGCAAACACACACACACACACACGCGCGCGCACACGACGCTGAGTGCAGGGCTGATCCTCCTTCACCGTGTGCACTGTTGTTCGCTGCTGTGGGGGATCTCCAGCCCCGCAGTGCCGTGTCGTGCAACGCTTTTTGCACAGAAATACTTGTTCAGCTTCCACAATGAATGTGCGGTGCGCTTTGGTCACATGTTTGTACCTTTTGCAAAGACGCACAAATTTACGTGGGGGAAGCCAGTCGGGATAGTCGTGGAAAGCTGTATGTGTGTATGTGTATGTGAATGTGTGTGTGTGTGGTGCAGCCCACGGTCGCTGCCGAAGCCTCAGCCTGGGCAGGAATGAGGAATCCCGGGCTGGTGTTGCAGCTCCGCCTGTCGTGGGCGATGGTTTATTTTGGAAGTTCCACCTTTTTGGGATTTGTAATGACGGCTGCATGCGATGATTGGCTGAGGTGTCCACAAAGAGGAGGGACACGAGTGCAAAAGCGGACTCCCTCCTACAAAGTCACGTGTTACCAAACTCCAGGAAGTAGCTAGTTGTGTAGATGATACGACCAATATATTGATAGATAGGACTCAATGAATATGTCCAATGGTAGTGACCGGTGTTATGGTGAACTGTGTATTATGCTGTACTGGTATGGTAAGATGCTTGGTTGAATAAATAACTGTTAAATTAACTAAACAGTGAATCTATATATACACAGATATGTAATATACACCAGGTTGGATTACCAAGGCTGCAAGGTAATAATCTTATGCCCGTCCTGTAGAGAGGCCATGTGTCAAAATCTAGTTTCAAAACCTGTATTATTTTTTGTTTATACCATGCTCACATGGTGCATTATAAAGTTGTTTTATCTGTTTACCAAAAACTAACTGACGTTGTAAGAGTACGACATGCTTTGTGCAAAATACTGCGTTGTGCTCGACAGGCCTCCAAATAGTTAATCAAGCCATGAATGCACACACACACGCAGAACACAAATACAAAAAAATGAGTCAAACTTATTTTGCTTTTCAAAGTGCAAGTGGGCAGCATTTATTTGGCATTTGTTACTGAATGAACAGACTTGAACAGATGTAATTAATGTCCTTGAAAATATTTGTGTGAAGGAAAAAGAGGAGCCTGATGCTTCACTGTCAGATGGAAGAGGCTAATCCTTATACTGTTATCTATACATGGAAATAGTGTGTGTTTGTGGAGAAGGCACAGCTAGAGAAATAAAATGTCTTTTCTACTCATTTTATTTGGATAGGCACAACACGCTCATGGATGGATTACTGAATGGTCTTGGTGGGCACAGGCCCACGGGCCCCTCTGGCCTTTACATGCAAAATGTCACTCAAATTTATATGTACAGACGAGGAAGACACTCAAACTGTCCATATAAAAGGTGCAAAGGAACTGCAAAGAGACACAAAACAACTACAAAAAG
The DNA here is from genome assembly GCA_026686955.1 of Epinephelus cyanopodus. NCBI lineage: Eukaryota > Metazoa > Chordata > Actinopteri > Perciformes > Serranidae > Epinephelus > Epinephelus cyanopodus. Next base: position 11,723,137 of record CM048917.1, read on the forward strand.
ACACAAAATGACTACAGAAGAGCGCAAAACAACCGCAGAGTCACATAATAACTACAAACAGGTGCAAAACAACCACTAACAGACATGAAACTACTACAAAGAGACATAAAACCACAAAAAGATGCAAAACAAAAGGAGCCCAAACCACCACAAGGTCTGTGTTTCTTGCTCCTGTGTAGAAAAATTCGTGGGGCCTTTTGCATATCTGTGCCCACGATCATAATCCACCCATCAACACAATGTGGTTGCCCCATAATAAAGTGAAGCCGTGTATTTTTCCAGTCAAGTTTTGATCTACATAGTAAACGTTCCATACAATGTTGCTCACCACACATGATCCAAACTTTTTAAAATCTTTTTTTTTAATCTAGAAGTCCAAACAAGTCCCTCCGGAGCATGCTGCAGCTGTGAAGGAGCCTTGTAGGAGTTACCACGTGCAGGATACAGAGCTGCAGGAGAAAGAGACAGGTCACTGTTATTAGTTTAGAAAAGTGTCATTTAACACACGTGTACATTGTTAGAGGTCTTAACTTTACCCCAGATGTTTAACAGTGCACTCATGATACAGGCGGGACGCCTCTCACCGCTGTATTGTCGCGCTTCAACTCAAAATGGGCGTGCATGCTAACTGCGATAAATCTTTGATTGACAGTCCTGATTCACAACCCGGGTTCCTTCGCCCCGCCCCTTGCGTATCCTCACAAAGTTCTGACCAATGGCGGCCGTCGAGAGGCGGGACTATGTCAGCAAACCCCGCCTCCCCCTGGAGCTAACCGAGCGGAGATTGTTTTCCTCTCCGGGGAGATTTTTCACTTTGCAGCCTTTAGCTTGAATTATTTTAAAAACACACGCCACCGATAAGTTGTCTCCAGCACATACGTCACTTTGGCACCTTCCCCGACCAGAGGCGTAGCGGTTAACCCACAAATAACGGATTATCAAAGCATCATTCGCGATCTTCGGCTTGCTGTTTGGGAGAGGGGTGAGTTCAGCTGAATTCATTCAGCATGCTAACACAGCTAGCTACATACCTAACGTTAGCAGACGTTTTAAGTACACCACACCGGGAATCGACGTTTCTCTGCATGTCACTCACTTGCGCCTAGATCCGATATGAGTGCTCTAATACATCAATAGCTAAATGCTCGCTTCACATTTAGCAATAGATAGCAGATCGTTTAGCTGCATGTGCTTCCCTCCGCTAGCCCCGGACGGCGCTCGGTGTCGGGCTAACGTTACTCAATGTTGTTTACATTAGCTAGCAGCTAACTGGCAGCTCACAGCAACCTATCGACAAAACAAGTTCTCGGCGTAGTTGGTAGAAAAACCCGCCTTTGGATACTTCAAAGCAGGGTAGCTAGCTTAGCGGCTAGCAAGTCAGCTACTTTCCGTGCTTACCTGCTTGAAATGGAGTGTAGTTCGCTGCCCTCCTGCGCCACGCTCTAAATGGCGGGCGTGGGGGGAAAGCGTCGTGCTGTAACTCGAGGTCGGTGCTTGTGTTGCCAGGCCATAAAGGGGATGGTGAATCGCTGTTGTGTGCTAACGGTTAGCAAGTAGCTAGCGGACACATTTGCCTCTATGTGAGCACAACGTCGCTGCACCGAGTGAAGTTGAGGCGTCTATAAATACTGCAGCCTCGCTTTCTGTGGCCGTGTCTGTGTGAGGGAGAGTGTGGCTGGAGCGCGGCTCCGCAGTCGGAAGCGTCGCTACTTAGTTGCTCAGTTTGACACTCGCTGTGCTACTTTTGCTCGACACCCGGGTTTTGAAACGTTACTTCCTCTCCCGTGGTCGGTTTTCTTAGCTTTGTGTTTGTTTAACGCTTTTCATTCAGGTGCTTATGGAGTTGTTGCTGTCTTGAGGAAGTTGTGAATGGCAGAGCGACTCCCACGTTCCCACAGCACCTGTTTGTTACAGCGGTGACGTAGGCTGTCTGTATTTCATTGGCTGCGGAGGCTGCAAGTTTTACATTCAGTGCATGTTAACATTTAGATGCATTGCTTCAGCGCGGAGAGAGAAGCTCGCTCCTCTGACAGCACAAGACAGGCATTGAAGGGAAAATGGCATTATTCTTATTAGTGTTAATGCAGTTTGCTCCCAGTATATATCTCACATAACCCCCAAACTGCTGGTAAGGTATTCACAGGGGTGTTTGCAAGTTAAATCTCAACTCAGATTGTTCATAAAGCACATTTAAAACCAACCCACGTTGACCAAAGTGCTGTACAGAAGGAATAAATTGCTAAAAACACAAGAGGCAACACAACTGTCAGATACACAGCTCACACATTTAGAGACACACCGACACGTGTCAGGGAAGACCACATCAATTAGAGTGAAATCTTCCTTCGTACATTTGCACTTTGATTAAACAGAGATCTGTCTGTAGCTACAGGCTGAGATCTCAAATTTTAGTTTTGATGTCTGTTCCTTGTGCTCAGACTGAGCTGGGAAAAAGGACCTATCGTCTCACAACCTGACTTTAAGGCTCTCATAAGCAGAAGGATGAATGAGTAGGTTGGGTCTTGTCATCGTGTTTAGGTGTTCTAATATTTCTACATGTTACTGTATAACTTTTATGTTTTTTATCGTGCGGTTGTTTGGCCATGACTTTTTGTGTGCTGCTGTGTCAGCCAGGTCTGGTAAAATACAGGTTAAATAAAAAAATAAAATAAAATAAAAATATGAAAAAGAAACTGCCATTGTCTTTCATGCACGTTTTCCCCTTTTATCAAGTCAAATTTAACTTCATTAGCCAATGTTAGATATTAGGTACACAACAAGACACACAATAAAACAACAGAGATGTTCAATATAAGATAAAAGCTGTATATTGTTGTTTCAGGGTGCTCCACCCCTCCCTAACTGTTTACTTTTCCCAAAATACCCTCCTCCAGTCTCCTCATGCACACACACAAAATTTCCTCATTTTCATACTTTTGCTGCACCATCTGTGCGACAGCCCCTCGGTGACGTAGCTGCTCCTTCGTTACGTATGTAGCTCGATGGAGTTTCAGGTTTGAGGCTGACCGGCACGTCTCTTGTGTATGAATTCTGGGCATGGTGTTGTTGGCTCGCGACGCCGGCTAGTTCAAACAAAAGTGTAATCAGACTCTGAAGCAGGTCTGCAATGACACGCATGCACTTAGTCTTATGTCAGTGCAACTTTGACCCAGTTTGCGGGGGAACAACACCCTCCCAAAGTATCACACAAAATAAAACTGACATGTGCTATCACAATTTAATAAATCAATACATTGTACATCGTTGACCTCTGTAAACCCTCAGGCGTCTTTGTGCCACTAAAAGCATCGTGTGTTTTATTGGCTATATGGTTGGAGACCATGTAATAATTTCCTTCCCAAGCCAAACAACAGAAGTGGCTCGCTGGCACTGTGTGTGTATCTATAAATTCACAGATGGAAGTCAAAAATTACTGCCATATGCTCCTCAACAAAGTACTGAATGAAAGCAAGAGGCTGATTTAATGGATTCTGATAAGTTGACAGAAACCTGCCTGTATGAAATGTGGACCATATGCTTTTTATTTGCAGGTCTCTCAGCTCTTACGAGTATGAGTTCATAATGAAGCGGCGACTGGAGGATCAGGAAACGGTTTTTGCGTCCCAGCAGCGGCGCCTCGCTGGCAACGCGGAGGCTTTCCAGCATCGTGTCCTGGCCCCTGCTCCAGCTCCAGCTGTGTATGAGGCCGTGTCTGACAACATGCAGCCCACAGCAGGCGTCCAGTACTCCGTCCCCCAGGGATACCAGGTATACTCTACTTGTCCACTGCAGCGGTTTTTTTTTTTTTTTTTTTTTTTAAAAAGATGACTTTTAGATTTAAAAGTAGGTCAAGTGCAGCAGTTTCAAGCCTCCCATCGCTCATACTGTAACTCAGCCTGTCACTTTAACCCCATCAGCTTGTGGTGCCTGTCAGAGACTGAAACTCTGTTTTATTTCCTCCTGTAAGCTGTCTCACTTTCTATGAAGATAAATTGCTGTGCACTTTCTGTATGTGGTGATTTAAACGATCCTTTGAAGAGAAGGTTGTCGTACTATCCACCACATATCTCAACAGATACACAGAAGTTAACAACTCGCCGTCATTGTTATAGGTATCTCTGCTTTCCCAGGTTCCCACCGTGGCCCAAAACAGTGGCGGGCATGGGCACACTCCGAGCCCAGCTGTCCATGGCGGGTCCCACCACCACAGCCCGGCAGTCCAGTCCCATGGGCCCTCAGTGATGTCAGGGCACAGCCATACAGCTGCACCTCAAGCCTCTGCACAGGGCCAGCAGTTTCAGAGGCTCAAGGTTAGTGCACTTGCTTTGTTTTGTAAAGGTTTTCACAGTTGTGACGCTGCAAAAATCAAAGAGTGTTTATGCCAAGCTAGTGAAAAATAATATATACAGTGAAATGTGTGTATTTTTAGCCCAATAAATGTGTAGTTGATTTGTTGGTTGCTCAAAGTTTGTGCATTTTTTTCTGGTTATTTAAGTGGCCACTTGACCCTCATCATGAGAAATCAGATTTTTCCCCTTATTGAGCCAAGCAGATGGTTTACAGGGAAGCATTTAACCAAACTCATCCTGTTGGAGAGAATTTTAAATGAACATTTTAATACACAGATTAATTTATTTATGCTTGTACTGCCTTTTCTTCAGTGTCTGTCAAGATTTTGAAATGCGATGCCGGGGTAAATGATCACTGTTAATTTGTTGTATGCCAGTTGTAGCTCTTTTACTGTATGGATGTTTGGTGTTTAATATCAGAAACAGGGCACTGCTGCCAAAAGCGAATGTATAAAAAAGCAGATTGGCAGCCAGATTGATGAAATTGACTTTCTGTCTTCTCTGTCCCTAAGGTGGAAGATGCTTTGTCTTACTTGGATCAAGTAAAACTGCAGTTTGGCAACCAGCCTCAGGTCTACAATGACTTTCTGGACATAATGAAAGAGTTCAAGTCTCAGAGGTGAGGCCACTGTTGTGATTTCATAGAAAAATACTGAGAGTTATTTGGAGGCAAACACAAAGTCAGCCAACTTTATGTTTGTGATGGGGAGTTCTTAGTAGTCCCACCTTGTCGAAAACTCACAGAACCTGAAGGATAAGGCCACAGATCTCATTCAGATTTCCTTTTTGTTGAATATTTAAATATATTATTAAAGTATTATCAAACCAGAACGATTCTTACGTGTCCCAAAAACATGAAAAGTCTTTCACGAGTCTTTCAACCCTGAAAAAATCATGACATGTTTTTGCCTTCATAAAGATAATTAGTGCACCGACAGTGACCTCATTTGCTGAGGATGACCTGTCCGTTATTTGTGTCACAGACGGCAGCTAAAAGTTGGCATTTCTTCAGAGCAATCTGAAGTTCAAAGGGCACGAGCTGCTCTTAGTTTGGTGAAACTCTTAACACCCCACAATGTTGGCAGCTCTTGAATACACCCTGAGTCACATCCCAGGTATAGCAGGGTGACGGCTGATGCAAGACTGCTGCAGCTGCATCTCTCAGGCTGGGAAGTTTTATGAGGATAAAACTGTGACTAAATTATAGAGATACAACTAAGAAGTGTAAGCCATTTTATTCTTAAAGTGGTAATATATAAGTCAGAAAGACCTCATAGCATTTGTCTGATTCTAAAACAGCTTCATATGTGAGTACGGCACCAGCGACTCCTCCACTGCCAGGTCATCATGGACAGTTTTGTTCAGATGACATTTGTCATTCAGCAGTTAGTAGCACCATTGTGTCATTTTGTGAATTGTGCACTTATGGAGTGCATTGTTTTGCTGAGAAGGTTTGTGTGAGTTTGAGAATTTCATCTTTAACCTCTTCCACTCCACCTCTCCCTTTTCCTCTCATGTGGGGGGCAGGAGATCCTGAGGGCGAGGTAGCAGGTCAGCAGTATATGCCTCACCAAAGTGGTGTACATCATCTGGAAGCAGGGCACGTGGAGATTAATTTGAGATGCAGCTCAGCAGCGTGTGTCCAGTTTTTCATGTTATAAATATTAAGTAAACGTTGTGGGTTTTTCAGGCCCCTATTCAAACTTTAAAAGGGCTGAGAACATTTATGGTGGAAGTATATGAAGGCCAGTCCTTTGCTCAGTTGTGTCTCATAAGTTGTTGCAGCAATTTTGGGTTTGTTACCATTTGTTGCACAGATTTGGCGTGAAATTTAAACATTTTTCACCACTTCAGAACCAGGAAAAAAAGGTCAGAAATCCTCCCAAAATACCACATGAAGACACCAAGATTTTGAGGAACACCATAGAAAAATCCATGCTTTAATTGGGTATCAAAAACCAAAAAGTTTGTGGATGTAAAGTTTCACGAGGAGAGGTCACTTTAGGTCATTTTATGAGGTCAGGTTTAAAAATAAATGGTTTTACTGCAATGAAATGGCTGCTATGTGAACTTATGTCATCACACACAAATACATTTGGGCTCATAGAATCCACAGTAGTTTCAAATTTTCAGTCATACCCAATTAGGCGAAATTAAGACATATGTAGTACATGCTAAAAATGGCATGTTTTTTTGCTCAAAACTGCACGTGACAAGCATAAAGTAGGCATGTCTGTAAAGGAGAGACTCGTAGGTATCCATAGAATCATTTTCATTCAGATATTTTGAGGTGAAAGGTCATAGGACTCGCCCTCGCCAAAATTTAGCCTAACTTTGGAGAGTTATTTACGCCCTTCTCAACAAGCTAGCATGACATGGTTGGTACCATTGGATTCATATGCTACCAGTATCTTCACTAGTTGTAACTCAGCTGATGAGTCAGAGTTACTGATATTCATGGAGCTACTATTTTTGCATTAATAAAAAAGGCTTGTTTGAAATATTTACACTTACATTACAGAAGTGATTGGCAGGATGACGCTCAAGGTAGCTTTGATTTAATTCTGTCTTTTGTTTGTGTTTCGCAGTATTGACACCCCTGGGGTCATCAGCAGAGTGTCGCAGCTATTCAAAGGTCACCCCGACCTCATCATGGGTTTCAATACCTTCCTGCCGCCTGGCTACAAGATCGAGGTCCAGACCAACGACCTGGTCAACGTGACCACGCCTGGTCAGATCCACCACATCACCCCGCACGGCATTTCAGTCCAGAACATCCCCATAACAGGAGCAGCTACCCAACATCCGCCCCAGCTCCCGTCTGCTACGACCACCACCGCCCCGCCCCTTCTGACGCAGCCCACCCAAGCTAAGATGAGCAAGGTGAGTAATTCAGAGTGGGAAGTGACTGATGAACACCAGCAGAGTCTCACAAAGGCAAAGATACTGTTATTCCCATCTTCTAAAACGCAAAATGTCACGGCCTTTTTCAGCCTCTTCAGCCCCAGGCATTGACACCGAGCAGTCAGAGCAATCCGTCCATCCCTGCCTACACCTCCCCTCGCTCCCCGCCCATGCAGCTCCACCCGCCACTCAGCGGGACCCCCACTGGGCCACCCATGCAGAACAACCAGCCTGTGGAGTTCAACCACGCCATCAACTACGTCAACAAGATCAAGAACCGCTTCCAGGGCCAGCCCGACATCTACAAAGCCTTCCTGGAGATTCTCCACACATACCAGGTCAGATCGCAACTGAAACCTCAGTGTTACTTCATTTCATATGAAGTAGTTTTGAGGCTTAAAAAGATTTAATTCTTTAGTTGCTGAAAACTCAGTTTCTAATTTTCTGCCACTAGGGGTCTCTCAATCAAAACAATAACAAAAGATGGAGCAATGTTGCCATTGCAGTTAGTCTTCCTAGTTAGGATTTTTTCAGTGTTCATTGTTCAGGAGGTTTTTACCAGGAGCCAAATTATCCACAGTGGTCTCCTCGTCTCCAGATAAACAGACCTGGTGATTAAAACTGGTGAACTCACAGAATGAAGATGTTAAAAATCAGCGTTTCTCTGATGCTGTTTGGCTTGCGCAGAGGTGCCCAACAGCCATGCACCTGCTAATTTGCACTCACCTTTTTTCTCTGATAACTTAAGATCCAGACATTGAGGGGGTTGTAAAGACAACCGGCAGACAGCCACGAACACTTTCAGTATGGTACCTATGCAACCAACAGTAACCCTTCAGACGTGGTACCTAGACCCTAGCGTTTCCACTGCAAACAGTCCTCTTAAATGTGGGCGGGGTTGTTGTCACTCACTGCTCCGTCCAGCACTAACTGTATTTCCTCATCACCAGTGACACAGAGGAAAGTCTGCACCTCATTTATCGTCCACAGAATGAGGCTGCACGCCGACATTTTCAGAACAAAATAAAACAGGCTGCAGTGAGTCTCTCTCTCCATGGGATATTTAAAAATAGTAGGTTTATGCATTTAGTCCTTCTCAAGCAAGCTCAACTGGCTGTAGCCCACAGGAACAACACTCAGCGACGCTTTTTTTTTTTCTCCAAGTGAGGATTAGAGTATATGCAGTTCACATAACATGGTAGAAATGAATCTATATTTTTATAAAGCTTGAAGATCCACTCATTACTAAAAGTGTATTTCATCCAAGAGAAACATTAAAAACTGTTGAAAAAGTTGCCGGCAGTTGGCCCAGTCATTTAAGTTATTTTTCTCAGACTCCAGCTGCTGTGAGAGGCATCAAAACATCCTTTCATTTTATAGTTTCAGTTTGCAAATAGAACTCATCACAGTATGAACAGTAGCTACAGGAGCTTCAAAACCTGCCACAACTCAGCCCTGAGCAGAGTGACCGTCCTCTACTGACCAATCAAAAGCCTGCAGTGTTCACAGCTCCACCTTTTAGTACCAGATCTGTGTGCTAGGTACCGCAGCAGAGGGGGGACCAAAAATGGGGACAGTGCGGAACGGTTCCATTGGTACCATCCACAACTTTTCACAGTGGAAAAGGAAAAAATGCATATCAGACTGAACTTTACTGCACCGTACTGCTCGGTGGAAATGGGGCTCATGACGATGAAATTCTGTGAATAATCTGTGGAAAAAACAAATTAGTGTGGACTTCCTGTTTGAGACAGAACCCTGCTTGACTTCATCTTAGTAATGAAACTGTTTCCAGTTGCTCTTTCAGTAACGTAACCTTCTCCAAAGTGAGCTCAACTGCTCTGGCTTTGTTTGGCCCTGCGGGAGCGCCAACGCAGCGACAAGCTCGACCCTATTTTTCAGAAATGTCACCCTTTTCATCCCACTGGAGTTTACAGGCCTGAAATAAGAAAAACTAGAAGTGCATTTTGAAATTGGTGGAGGCCTTTGTGACCTCTCATATCACTCCAGGTTTCAGCAGTTAACTTCACAGTGAACTTGTGTCTGTCTGTTACAGAAGGAGCAGCGTAACGCTAAGGAGGCTGGTGGGAATTACACACCGGCTCTGACGGAGCAGGAGGTGTACGCTCAGGTGGCCAGGCTCTTCAAGAACCAAGAGGACCTGCTCTCGGAGTTTGGGCAATTTCTTCCTGACGCCAACAGTTCAGTGGTGAGCAGAGACCCTCGTTATCACTGTAGTGCCGATGTACAAGCACTTAGTTCAAGTATGGAGTCAAAGAGTTTCTTATTTAGTTTGCACCAGTTAAACGGTCAACATTCAACCTTGATCCTAACAATAACCTCCTGGAATAGTCCTGTTGTACTGCAGGAGATCCAGAGTTGTTCCCTTGTCTTGATTAGCACTGTGTCTTCTCCATAGCTGTTAAATAAGACCACAGCCGAGAAGGCAGAGTCCGTACGGAACGACCACGGCGGTACAGCCAAAAAGCTTCAGCTCAACAACAAACAGAGGCCCAATCAGAACGGCTGCCAGATCCGTCGCCATCCAACTCCAGGGTCCACACCCCCGGTCAAGGTACATACACATGCATCCTCACATACTGCTGAAGCTTTAGTCGACTCCTGCTTCTTTCTTATTCCCCATCTGTTTTTGTAATGATTGCACCGATGTCCTCTCATCTGCTGTTTTGGAACAGAAGAAGCCCAAGTTACTGAATCTGAAAGATTCCTCAGTGGCGGAGGCCAGCAAGCATGGAGTCGGGACAGAATCTCTGTTCTTTGAGAAGGTGCGTTTTTAGTATGCTGTGTTTTGTCTCCGTTTGTTTGTGTGTAAAGCAAACAGCCATTAAATGAAAGGATAAGAACACAGGATGTGAAAGAAGAAAAACAATCACTAAGTTACGCAGATAGAATTTTAAATCACAGCTAAAGCTTGGAAAAGAAAAGCAGAGGTTTTAAGGTGTATTAGTAAGAATTTCACTGAACCTTTAAAACAGGATAAAAAATGTGCGTCTGCATGTTATTGCACATAAGATAAGTTATTGCACTCAAGAATAAGAACTTCAGTTCAGACTTTAGTATGGTGATGACTTTGGGGCAAGAACGCTGAGCTGCTGCATGTACATGCACCGCCATCATCCTCAGCATACAGCAGCAGAGTCACAGCTCACTGTAGCAGGAGTCAGATATTTAGCTTGGCACAAGAGTTAGAAGATGATGGTGGAGGTTTCGGTGTCAAAGCAACAGGCAAAAGTGCTTGTGTGGCAATATTTCAGATTTAAACCAATCCTGCTAGGGATCCTGACGACATTAATGAAGGAAAAAAGGTTATTTACATTGCTAAGAAGTCGCCTGCAGCTCTTCATGTGGCTGCTCCTTCTTGTTAGATGGCTCCCTGCAATATTTTAAATTGATCTGTTGTCAACAAATACCAAAAGTGACCGTTGCTTTGTAGATGCATTTATGATGAATGACTAGATAGCAGTCGTACTATTATTACTGACAAAACACATTGCATTTGCTGTGACAACTTTCTAATCAAAGTCAGCTTGTGTTTTGCCGGTTAAATTCTTTAATGCAAATCTGCAGCAGTAGGAAATGTTCAGTTTGCATTAGAACTTTACAGACATTGACAGATACTGAGCTTCATTGATGAATATCTCTCCGTGTAAAATTTCTGGTGTATTCAATGTCACCTTGAGTTCATGAGAAAATCTTCTCACCGCGACGTGCCAACTTTAGTTAGGGAAAACTTTCTCTGTCACACACTGTCCTTACATTTATTTCTCACGTCAGGTGCGCAAAGCCTTGCGAAGTGCAGAGGCCTACGACAACTTCCTGCGGTGTCTGGTCATTTTTAATCAGGAGGTGATCTCCAGGGCTGAACTAGTGCAGCTGGTGCTGCCCTTTTTAGGGTGAGTACTCACTCAGTGTCATCTCACCTGGTAAATATCATACTTTTTTCCCACAAGAGTTCTGTATATCTATTGTACATGTTTCTAACACTGAATTATGTTGCACAGAAAATTCCCCGAGCTGTTCAACTGGTTTAAGAACTTCCTGGGATATCGGGAAATGTCTCACATCGAAACATACCCCAAGGAACGGGCCACCGAGGGCATCGCCATGGAGATTGATTATGCTTCCTGTAAGAGACTTGGCTCCAGTTACAGAGCTCTGCCCAAAAGTTACCAACAGCCCAAATGCACCGGCAGAACTCCTCTTTGTAAAGAGGTAAGTAAAGTTTAGAGCAGTGGTTCCCAACTGGTGGGTCACAGTCAAGAAGTGGGTCACGGATCCATTCTGAATGGACCGCAAGTGACTTTGAAACACATTCAGTTTGTAAAAAACATTATTTAGTATTAAGTACGGTGAATTTCCAGCACAGAACTGCATTATTAAGTGCTGTGCCTGCTGTAGAGTGAATGACTAACAGACGGCAAACTGGCTTGATGATACAGTAAAGCGGAAGTATGACACTGAATGTATTAAACTATGGGGGTCTTAAACTGATGACTAAGGATAAATCTGGACCCCGTGGTTAAACCAGTTGTGAACCACTGGTTTAGAGACAACCAATTTACGTTAATTCAGTCTGTGACAAGTTTAGTACCTAAGAGCACATCTGAGTGAGAACACTTAGACAGGAAGCGGAAGTGTCGGGAAGCCGACCGAGCACTGTGAAGCTCCGTGGCTGGCTTCCTGGCACAGCTGAGCTCCACAGCGCTGATTCAATCAAACTCAAATTTGTTTGCCCCCTAAGTGCAGGTGTGACCACAGCAGTCACACACAGTTGCGCACCGAAATAACCGGGCCGAGACCTTCTTGAAGAGGTGGTCTCAGTCCGGTTACAAAACGAACTCTGGTGTGGTTTGTTTGTGATGAGAACGTGTTCTGACCTCGATCTGAAGCAACTGCAGTCACATGACACATTGTTTGGGTTAAACATGAGCATGTTACAGTGCTGGAGGATTATTAGTGTGCACCTCCTCCTGTACTGCCTTAATATGCACATTCAGCACATCCAATGCATCAAAACATTGTTTTCTAGTTGGAGCCGCGCCTCGTTTTCACTAAAATGAACAATGACAGCAATATAGTCCACGATGAGCAGCGCTAAAATCAACCTGCGTAGTTGTCCCTCCATTGTGACATTAGAAAGTGTCACATTTATCTTGCAAGTGTACTCTTCTTCAGTGTGTCAGTGTTTCATATTCATCGGCATCATTTGACTCAAACTCCACATTAAAAAAAGAGGGTGGACCTTTAAATATGACTGTTTGTTTCTGCCTTGTCCAGGTCTTAAATGACACCTGGGTCTCCTTCCCCTCCTGGTCTGAGGACTCCACGTTTGTCAGCTCCAAGAAGACTCAGTATGAGGAGCACATCTACAGATGTGAGGATGAACGCTTTGAGGTGAGCAGGAACATTATACATTGATGTCACCACAGGGGTCAAGAATTATATTATTCCAGTAGATGCTCTGTTTTCTCTTCCAGGACTTTTTTTTTCTTTCTCATGTTTGTTTTAAAACATCTCTGAACAAACACTTCTGAATTACTACTGCGAATTTGCTCAGTGGTGAACAGTAGTAGATGAGAATATTGTACTGTATGAGCTTTTAAATTAAAGATGAAGGGCACGCACACACACAGCATCGGATATTAAAACCACTGTGTTTCCTCGCCCACAGTTGGATGTAGTTCTGGAGACAAACCTGGCTACCATCAGAGTCCTGGAGACGGTACAGAGGAAGTTGTCCCGCATGTCAGCGGAGGAGCAGGCCAAGTTCCGTTTGGACAACACGCTGGGCGGCTCATCGGAGGTCGTACACCGCAAAGCCATCCAGAGGATATACGGAGACAAGGCGCCTGACATAATAGACGGCCTGAAGAAAAACCCCGCTGTGTCTGTCCCCATCGTGTTGAAGAGGTGGGAGTCAAACCTGAATTATGTTTATTAATTCAGAAGTTGGTTTTTAATCAAAGGATTGTTTTTTAACTGGAGCTCTGTCATGTAGTTTTTGATATGGTGAAGAATCAGTGAGGTGCACACATATGCAAACACAGACGTGTACAATTCACAAGCTCTCTGTTTACACAGTGCAGTGAATGTGTGTACACCAGCTTCTTTTGGGGCCAGGCTGAGGCTATGAACCAGAGCTTATAAACCCACTAATCCACACAGGGGAGGAAAAGCCAATATGATGTTGGAGTGGTGGATTTAAAAATGGCTCCTGAGATTTAACGTGTACTTTTATAGACTCCGTTCTCTGCTGCTGCGAAAGGATTCGAAAAAGAAGCCATTCCTGTAATAGTATCTCAGATCAGTACTCCCGTGTGAAACGCATAAATGTCACAACAGATGTTTGTGTCTCGTGAAGATGTGAAGTAACAAAAGCGACACTGAACGCTTTGATACCTGTGCTGTAGCTTGGAAGTTGCAGATTTTGGTTTAAAACGTCCTTAGAGATTGTGTGTTTGTATATCACATAGTTGACTTCGCTCTCTTCTAACCAGATTAAAGACCAAGGAGGAAGAGTGGCGGGAAGCCCAGCGAGGCTTCAACAAGATCTGGAGGGAGCAGAACGAGAAGTATTACCTCAAGTCTCTCGACCATCAAGGCATCAACTTCAAACAGAATGACACCAAAGTGCTTCGATCCAAGTCCCTGCTGAATGAAATCGAAAGCATTTATGATGAGGTAAGTTTCTTTCCTCTGAGCATTCTGTTTATATGTATATATGAACATAAACTGCTTTAGGAAACTGTATCTCAAAAAAACAGTTCCTGAGGCCTAAAATGTCTGCTGCTGCTCATAGCTGATAACAAATACGATAACTGATTTTTTACATTTTTATATTTTAAAAAACAGTGTACAGCCTGTAGATTTTGTGCAGCTGAGGGTCATCAATCTGACATCACTATTGTGAACACAACAAAAACAAAGAACAGTTCCTACTCTTCATACCTGCCGACATTAGGCTGTGAAAGAGAGAGAGATTTTCTGGGGTATTGCTAATGGCCGACCCTCAGCACCCCTGCCCCCATATAACCCCACACTACACATGAACATAATTAACACAAAGATGTGAAAGTAAAATTACTTTTCATCAGTATTAAATGTATAGTTAACAGTTTAGAGAGAGGGAGATTTTGAAGCCCAGTGTTACTGTGTATATGTAAGTGTATAAACTACACTGCAGAGTGGAGTCTCTATTCACAGAGACATTACAGACTTTTGTTCTTAAACTGTTTTCTTTATTATACAAATACACACAGTTTGTCACAGAGCTGCATAATTTCCATATTGATTTATATAGATATTTATTGCGATATAGGCTTATAATTTGATAATGCTGCCAGTTTGTAGTATCCTGATAATGACTGAAGCCTACAGAAAGCATAGGGTTTATAAGTTAAAATTAAAAATATAATTTATTAACATATAAAATGGAACAACATAAGCATTAATTATAGAAACTTAACTTGGTTTAGAATATTTAGTGATTTAAAAAAAAAAGATTGAATAACATCTAAATGTAAACGTTGAGCTTCGTAAACATGCTTTATTTGCCTTGGCAAAATAATAAAAGTGAGCTTGTCTTGTATCTTATGAAAGTAATAGTGTGGTTGCTGTAATGGTACCTTTAAGGCTAAAGTATACTTGCTGCATGAAACGCATGCGTTTCGCTGCCACGCGTATTTTGCGGTCTGATAGCATATTTTGCAGACCGTCTTATCTTCTGAGACATTCATTTCCATAGAAATGCCATGGTGTTGGCTTTTTTCTCAACCCTTTCCTCAGCTTTGGAGGATAACACGTGGTCATGTTCAGCACTCGGCACAGGCCTTTATCACTGTGTGATTTATACTACACTAACGTCACCACTAACCATGAATATTTAATGTAACTCACATTGATTCTTTCAGAACGTGCAATAGATGTGAATGCAACGGCCTCTGTCACGGTGGTTTATCTTGTATGTTCACGCGTTTCAGCTATTGTCCAGGTGTGTTTTTCTGTAGAAGTGTTGCACATGTCTGCGTCTTCACACCCAGAAACAAGGAAGTGGGTTTGATGACCTGCAGGAAACTGCAGTGAAATAGGCGCAAATGCTGTGGGGAGTGGAAAAAAAATTGTAAGGTTGTACCGAATTCACAGGGATCGATGGAATTTATGTTATTTGCCTTGTTTGCCTGTTTTGCTTTGTTTTGTTGTTGATTGCTAAATGTGATGTGCTGTTAAAAGGGAAATTGTAGCCGTGGCTTCAACCTGCACCTTTTTTTTCCAGACGGCAGAAGTGTCTCTGTTATGTTAAATTAGTTTATTGTAATGTTTTGCACTCTACTGTTTAAGTATCTGCCATATTCTATTGTTGCAATTGTGAAATAGGAACAAACAGGAAACTGTAGAATCACATTTTCATTTTAAGATCAACCAAAATCAAATCTTCTGTGCATCCAAATGCTGACATTGATTTTTTTTTTCTTGCTGTGCAGCGCCAGGAGCAGGCATCTGAGGAGAACGCCACCCCACCCACAGGCCCCCACCTGACCCTGGCGTACGAGGACAGCCAGATCCTGGAGGACGCAGCGGCGCTCATCATCCACCACGTGAAGCGACAGACCAGCATTCAGAAGGAGGACAAATACAAGATCAAACAGATCATCTACCACTTCATCCCCGACATGCTTTTCTCCCAGCGGGGCGAGCTCTCCGACGTAGAGGAGGAGGAAGAGGAAGAGGAGATGGATCTGGAGGAAGGCGCCTCTAAAAAGCACAACGGCGTCCCCGGCAGCGGGAGCCCCTCCAAGTCCAAGCTGCTGTTCAGCAACACGGCGGCACAGAAGCTGCGCGGCTCCGACGACGCCTACAACCTGTTCTACGTCAACAACAACTGGTACATCTTCCTGCGGCTGCACCAGACGTTGTGCTCGCGTCTGCTGCGGCTGTACGGGCAGGCGGAGCGGCAGAT
Organism: Epinephelus cyanopodus; assembly: GCA_026686955.1. NCBI lineage: Eukaryota > Metazoa > Chordata > Actinopteri > Perciformes > Serranidae > Epinephelus > Epinephelus cyanopodus. The sequence goes on from CM048917.1 coordinate 11,739,367, forward strand.
TGAAGAGGAGGTCAGAGAACGAGACTGGGAGAGGGAAGTCCTGGGACTGAAGAAGGAGAAGAACGACAATCCGGCCATCCAGCTGAGACTGAAGGAGCCCAGTGAGTAACATCAGACACGTTTTATGTTCCTAATTAAACTGTGCTGTATCACGTTTGTTTGCTTTTCCTGTTGAGGGCAGACCATAAATCCTGTTTCCATTGACTTTTGTTCCACATTCCTGCTCTCTCGCACATTATTCACATTCTTCTTTTTTCTCAGAGAAAAGTATGTAAAAAATGTTTGGAGGCTCGTTGGAAACAATGGACAGTGTAAAAGAGGGGAATTAAAAGTTTTACTGAGGCTGATAATAAAACAATAACACAAATAAATACTGAAAACTAAATATGAATGAAAACAAATACATACTGTATATTGAAGCAGGGAATCACTAGATTTGGAAAATTAAGCTGCTGCCAAAATGAGCTCCACTTGCCAAAGACGACTGATTTGAAATGCCGCCAGTCTCCGTGTCATGTGCGGATCCACTCAGCCATCTGATTTCTTCTTTATAATATTTCTTTCCTCCAGTGGACATCGAGGTGGAAGATTACTACTCAGCCTTCTTGGAGATGGTCAGGAATTTGCTGGACGGAAATATGGAGGCGTCTCAGTACGAGGACTCCCTGAGGGAAATGTTCACCATTCACGCTTACATCGCCTTCACAATGGACAAGCTCATCCAAAGCATCGTTCGGCAGGTGAGAATCTGTTTGTCATTTCTCCAACAGTTTTCCCGTTTCATTTATATTTTATCTACAAGTGCACGTCACACACTGAGCGAGCCGCCTGTTAATGATGCTGTGGGCTAATGGGCATGTAGCTACTTCCATGTTTCAGATGATACGTCATGTTTGTAGTCGACCAATGAAGATGAGTTTACATATCACCTTGGGTTCGTCCTTCACCTTCTCAGAATGATCCCACACTTTGGATTTCCTGCCCGACATGTTATTAACTAGCCTGTGCAATAACCGCAGATACCAGCCCTGGAAATTAAGTCTGACTGTTGAGCGTGGCCACTTCCTGTGTCTGTCCTTTCAAATTAAATTCCCACATCAGTCATACAGGTTTAGATTTATTTTGACAAGGTGCAGCTCCTAATAGAGTTTCACATTTGTTTTTTTGTGTGTGTTTTTTCTGCGACTAAGCGACCAATCAAATTTAGTTGACTACTAACCATTCTGGTCGACTAATGTTTTGGGGCAGCCCTAGACTTTGGTGTTTTAAAAGGTTTGTTCAGATCGTCGAGAGTCACATGATATCACCAGTAGCGTTGGGTTGAACTGAGACTGGTATCTGATCCAGTACCTGGAATTCGGTTCATGTACCTTTTTTCTGTATTTGACTTAATCTGAAATGATAAAATCAATCTGCAGATGTGACTCAGTAGACTAAGATGCAGTCCCACTCCTCTGCTCTGTTCTAATCACACATAACACTAACCTTTTGTTTCGAGAAACGAAAATAGACCAGACGCCAAAACTGTCTTGCCAAAAGAGATCGACACAGCAGTGATAGTTTTGGCTCACAACGCAGCGACTGTGGCGCTTCGTGACAGGCTTCCTGGCTTCAGGGAACTACCTGCTTCCTGTCTAAAGCTCGACCCGCGGGCTTTGCAGAGGTCCGTTGTTGACCTAAGAGCAGTGTGGCTGGCTTCCAGGGTTCAGGATGCTTCCCGGCACTTTTGCCTCTTATGTAAATGGGCTCTCGGGTGCGGAACTCCTGTGTGCTGTGAGGGAAAATTTCTGTTTTTTAAAAGGAGACAGGTGGCTTTAAAGAGAGTGATATAAAGGCCTCAGTCCCCTGTAAGAGAGGGCTGTTTGATGGCATGGTAAAGCGGTGAAAATATTCTAAATATAGCGTGCACTTAAACTGATACTGATTTTTTTAGATGGCTTAAATATGCTTTGCTGCTTCCCCCATCCACAGCAGTACATTGCGTGGGTTTGTGTCGGCACTCCTGCCTGCTTCTCCAAACTGGAGGCAGCCGACTGCCATCTACTTTATGTAATACACCAGCGATGTATAAGTACCTCATAAAACTGAACTTAAAAAAATCCAAACCATTCCTTTAAGCCTCCGTTAGCACAGTGAGCGTAATTCTGACATGTTTAAATGTTTTTTTCTGACTTAAAACACTTGCTGCTCTCCATCCAGCTTCAACACATCGTGAGTGATGAGATCTGCGTCCAGGTGACGGACCTCTACCTCTCAGAGAGCGCTAATGGAGCCAGCGGAGGAACCATGTCCACCCAGTCCTCGAGGAGCTCAGCTGAGGCAATGTACCAGCGGAAAGCCGAGCAGCTCATGTCAGATGAGAACTGCTTCAAGGTAAACACATGAAGGTCCTACAGTCATTAGAAAACTGGGAAGATGATGAAACTGGATGAGATGAGCTGAAAGGAGATGAAAGATTGTGCAGAAGTTTAAAAAAAAAATATGGAAATTAAAGTTAATTTCAGAAGAAGTACTTAGATTGACTAATTTTCCACAAGACTGCAGGAGTGGGTGATTTAATTAATCCATTTACGGAAGTTTGTTTACTGCAGAGAGGAACGGAGACCGTGAGGATTTCTTGTTTTGTTTTTGATTTAAATTCTGTTCTCGGGTGTGTTCACGACCAATAAATCTTCTCCACGCTTCTGAGCATTGTAATAAATTACTAGTGGCTGTGCAGAGCGCTCTGTTACGAGTGTGTTGGCATCTAAAGCGTCTAAAATGAGGTCTTAAAAGTTTACAGATCAGCTGGCCTGACAAACACCAATGTGCTGTCTGCAGCTTACCAATCATTTTCAGATGATATCATTTTTTAAGTTATTCTTGCTCTCATGGAGCTCTGGCAATGTGTAAAAGCAGCTTAAGGCCACCTGCCACCCACAAACAAATTCCCTTTGATGTACTTTGAAAAGCTTCATTTTGCTGTTGATAACCTGCTCGGTTCACACGAGTTTATCCAATTTTGTCAGAAGAGAAATTACAGATTCATTGTTGAAAGTGATGACTTAAACAAAATCACTCTGCAGTGACAGATTTTTAAAAACACATCAGGTAGTTGTGTGCGCTCTAGTTAGATGGCAAAATGAAGTGAGAGACATTCAACGACATACAGCTTGAAAACAGTACACTTAGTTCTCTGCTTCTTTTATTATCTTTTCTTTAAGTTAGGGATGCACAGTAATATCGGTACGTCATTAGTATCGTCCAATATTGGCTTTAAAATGAACTGATCAGAATCAGCCAACATGCTTTCAGAACTAGAGTCGTCTCCTTTGGTCTGAATCAGGGACTAATTTTGTTACAAAGTTGTATAATTACCTAGAGTTGGTTCGTGTCCTCACGGCAGCATTTACAAGCGGACCAGATCAAATGCCTTGTGTGAGAAAGCTGGTCTTGATTGGTCCGAATTTCCATGTGGGAAAAATCCAGGAAGTAAACAAAACGTTGGAGAAGAGTACACTTGCAAGATAAATGTGACACTTTCTAATGTCACAATGGAGGGACAACTACGCAGGTTGATTTTAGCGCTGCTCATCGTGGACTATACTGGATACTGGCAAATATCCTGGCAAATATCCAATATCATGCATTCCCACTCTAAGTTGTTTCTCTTTTCATGTTCACGTTTATTAAATAGTTTGGGTTCTTTCACACCAGGGGCCTGGGCCAGATGCAAGTACACTTGACCCCAAAGTCCAGTTAGTTGCTGCCTTAAACCTGCAGTCGGAGCTCCATTAGGAGGCTGGGAACTCCTGACAGCAGCAGCTCCTCCACTGGCCTGGAGCAGAGCTTTGCCTTGCTGCCCTCTGAGCCCTCATCTCATCCTGGCCTTTTATCTCTCACACGCTGACCTTTCGTTTTTCTTCACATTGTTTGTCTTTTTCTCTTGCTCAGGTGATGTTTTCGAGGAACAGAGGGCAGGTGCAGCTCACGGTGGAGCTGCTCGACACAGAGGAGGAGAACTCAGACGAGCCCATGGAGGCCGAGGTAAGAAACTGTTGAACCAGCTGGAAGACTGACGATTTTAAGGTTTAGCTTGTGGGTATAAAGGGAAAATTTTTATTCTCAAGCCACAGAATACTTCCAAAATGTGCATACCTTTTCTTTTTTACAAACCGGTTTGGATTTTTAACTCATAGAGCCTCTGTGATTGTTGATAAATTAGGAGTTGTGCAAATTCCCATCCACAGTGTTTGGCTTTTCACTCACCCCACATTCCCACAGTGATGTTTAGCGACAGTGAATGATTCTTATTTGGCTCCTTATGTCACAATAATCTCTGAGTATCATCTGCATGTTGTATGACGGGACTAAATATTCGTTGAATAAATGCAAATAAAAGTTGTCATTGTTTTTACATTTTGTCCAGTAAGAGGCTCCACGTTTCCAGCTGGAGTGGAAACACTAGTAAGGACCTGTTGCCAACCTTTTGGTAATCCTGGTGTAGTGGTGTACAGTATCTGCCTAGTCTGTGTCTTAAATTCTTGTTACACTTGTCGTTTGGTTGCAGCGTTGGTCTGATTATGTCGGACGCTACTTAAACCCAGATTCCACCACGCCTGAGTTAAGAGAGCACCTCGCTCAGAAGCCAGTTTTTCTCCCCAGGTGAGTCATCACAGCAGGTCAATTGTTTTTGAATTGGGAATGTTATTTATTTTTTACTTGAAAAAGCTGATGTTAATGGTTGGGATTTGTTTTTACTACATAACATCAGAGTGTCTTGCTCAGTAAGCTGAACACATCTCCTCTGATGAAAGTCAAACGTAAAAGTCGAAACATGAATCCTTCTGATTAAATTAACTCCAGTCGATTTGTTCTGACACGTTCCCCTAATAAGTCACACTCATCACGTTTGTCTCTGCCATTGTAAAACCAGGAATCTGAGACGGATCAGGAAGTACCAGAAGGGCCGAGAGCAGCTGGACAAAGAGGCGTGCGAGGGTGGCAAGAAATCCCTGGAGAAGGAGAAGATGGAGTGCATGTTCAAGCTCAACTCGTACAAGATGGTGTACGTCTTCAAGTCTGAGGATTACATGTACCGACGCACTGCCCTGCTGCGAGCTCACCAGGTACTCACTGTTTCTTCCTGCTACTATCACCACTGACCTCCAGATGACTTTCTTACTTCCTCTGTGAAAATCGATTTCTCTTTTACTTCCTTAAGCTACTTTCATACCGTCGCACGGGAACCGCGCTGACAACAGCCTACCTGTAAAAGCATTTCCCAATGAAAGCAAAGCATTTTTAAAAGTAGCTGCTGCTGCTGCTGCTGCTGCTGCGGTCCAGGGCTGCAATGACAGGCAGGTGCTTTGCTTAATGTCAATGGCGGAAATACAAGCTGACTTGTAGTTCGGTGGAAATGTTTTCCTGGACTTAGATTTTCTTCTGGTTGTCCTTAAAGGTTGCTAGCACTATGTTGCACCACTCCAGGTTTTCAAACACTAACATTATCAGCTCCTCCATCTTGTCTTCTTTCTACAATACCCACCTACTTTTATTTGATGGGCCAAAGTCAGGCTACAGGTTCAACACGGTGAACTCTGTGTGGCAGAGCAAAATCTCTGTGCCTTCACGTGGGCGGCAGCTGTTTCATATCCCTGCCGCCATGTCCAAAACTGCACTCCCTAACTGAAATGATTGGAGGCGGCAAGTTACTTCATAGCAGTGTGAGATCCGCCGTACCGTGTTTAAGGTGTAGGCGGAGCAGTGAGGGAGTTACACCTGAGTTTGCTAGGTTGTTAGAAAGCGAAGGTTGGCTTTTGGCTTTATTAAAAAATTCACAGCTCAGAATGCATCAGACAAAAGACTGAGGGTTTCCTACAGATCTTAGAAACATTAGAACTTAACATCAAATTCAAAATTTTTGCAAATTTCACAACATGTCACAATAATAATAATGATAAAATAAAATATAATATTACACACAACATGAGATGTGAATTGGGTGCACACACACTGTGATAAAAAACCAGGAGACGGGATTTGCAGGATGTTATGCTGTCAGACTGTCGGATTTTTGGAGGTAGGGAGCTGTAAGCCCTGGCACCCATGGTGTTGAAGTGTGAAGTGATAATGCTCAGGAGACCAGCTGAGCACGAGGAATAACAATCTAGTTACACCAATCTAATTTCTTATGATTATTAAATTATTACAAAGATATGTATTTTACACTTTTGAACCCCTGTGAAATGGAGGGTGTCAGAAACAAATCACTGATTTTATTATTCAAAACCCAGTATTTGAGTGTAACATTGAGCAGCTCAGCAGGCTTTGCTCCAGCTCCTTATCAGCTGTTAAAACTGTCAAAGCATTTAAACGTACTTTTCTGAAGCACAGGTGACTTTAAGAGGTGAAATTACAAATCATCTAGCTAATTACAATAATTTCCTTCAGTCTGAAAAGTTAAAGACTGACTGTCCTCAGCTCATTTTGACTCTGTTTCCTGTTTAGACTGTTAAAAGGAATAATTTGACGTTCTGGGAAATACCCTAATTCACTTTCTTGATGAGAGTTAGATGAGAAGATTGATACTGCTGTAGAGACTGCTGGAGACAGCAGCGGGTTAGCTTAGCTTAGTTTAGCATAAAGATCATACACAGAAGAAAGTAGCCACCTTCAGTTTAGCGTACAGATGTGGGAATGATATCACTCTATTTATCTGTTGTTTTTTTGCCCAAAATCAAACTATTTCTTAAAGGTCAGTACAAACTGGTCCTACATCTGTCTATCCATCTTATTGATAGCCTTGGGGGCAGCAGGCTGAGCAAAGCACCCCAGACGTTCCTCTACCCGGCAACCCTTTCCAGCTCCTCCTCGGGAACACCCTGACGTGTTCCCGGGGCAAACAAGATATGTAATCCCCCCAGTGTGTTCTGAGTCTGCCCCGGGCCTCCTACCAGTGGGATGTGCCCAGAACACCTCTAATGGGAGGCACCCAGGAGGTTCTACATAAGCACTATTTATAGGTGTTACAGAGGGACATATCACAGTATGTAACTGCTGAGCTGACATGAGTTGAATGTTGGGGCTTAGGTCACCAGTGAGGGGAGCTCTAATGCAACTTCAGTCTGAACAGTCATGTCAGTGGAGGCACAGTGAGGTGTCACCTGTGACCTCATAAGTATTTTGGGTCTGTTTCAGTGAAGCCGTTCACGTCTCGATCCCACCAGTCCTGGCTGCGACTCTGCGTCCACACAGCAGCCCTGCAGCCCTCACTACACAAAAAGCCACTATTAAAAATTTGGCTGTCTTTTCCTTCGTCTTTATCATCATCTGCGCCCAAAGTTGCCGGCTTCCTGTGCACTAGAACTGCAGTTAACAGTTATTTTCATTATCAGTCATTCGCCCCATTAATTTCTCAATAGATCTGTTGATTGTTTTGTCAATAAAATAGTGGAATGTGTCCCAGAGCCCAGTGTACTGTCCTCCAGTGGTATGTTATATTCAACCGTCAAAAAACTCAAGGCTGTTCAGTTTATTAAGGTGTATGAAAAGAAGTTTCCAGTTAATTTTGTGTCGATAGATTAATCAACTAATTGTCGCAGCTCTACACTGCAAATCAAGTGACATTGTAAACACTGACCTCCGTGACCTCCATGTTTACTTTTGTACGACTGAATGATGTGTTCAGTGTCTTTATTATGGTTGAGACGCAAGTGAGGGAAGCAAAGAGACAAGTTAGCAATATCGAAAGCACCTTAAGAATCAGAAGAGTGTTTTTCTGATAATGTGGTTGACAACTAAAGAACTCTGGCCTTAATCTTATCTAACAACCAAAATATTTTCACATGGGGGTCCACAACCCTAATTTTTTTTATCAATTTAAGGGTCCTTGACATGAACAAGGTTGAGACCACGTATGTTGTAAAATCCTAAATGCACCACAAGATAAAACAGCACAGGGAAAAGACAACGAGTGCAGCAATGAAGAGGGAAGGAAGCTCCTGGAGGAGCTTAGAGTGAGGAAACACAGGTGTATCCTGTTTGTCTCTTCCAAGCATCTCTCTCACATTCTCCCTGGTAGGAGCTACGACGTGAGGAAGCAAGTGAGGGAAGCGAGTCGACATGTTGGCATAATTGAAAGTACCCTAAGAAGAATTTAAATAGCAGGTGGCAGAGCAGCTGTGTCAACATGCTTTTATTTTGTAGGTCATTAAAAAGGTACTAACCATGTACTAACCATCTCTAATCACTTCAGACTCACATCCCTAACCCTCAGAGTGTAGATGTCATGTTTGCTGAGTTTTTAACGCCATGTGGTTTCTCCTCAGTCACACGAACGGGTGAGCACACGGCTGCACAAACGCTTCCAGGCTTGGGTGGACGCGTGGGCCAAGGAGCACGTCACCCGCGACATGAGTGCCGACACCAATAAGTGGCTGATGGGCGAAACGCGTGACGGCCTATTACCCTGCACCACCAGCCGCCAGCCAGAGATCCTTCACTTCATGAACATCAACAAGTACCGCGTCAAATACGGCCCGCCCAGCAAGGCGCCGTAGCCGAGGAGAAACGGGGGAGAGAGAGACTGAATTCTGGGGGTGTTGGGGTCTGAAGTCAAACAGGTCAGGAGTAGAGGTAGGAACGAGGGCTTATTAATGTGTTTTTAAGGCCGACATGGGAGCACAACTAAGCTAGCTACCGTGTATGTTGCACCCGGGGCGGCAGGATTACTGATTTTTACCAGCGTTTTTAGCTGGGCCCATTTCTTCACAGGGCCTTCGGTGCCAAAACTTAGGAATCGTCATGATCCAGTCGCAGACCTGAGCTCTTACCAGCACTCGGAACCACTTCTCAAATTCCCTGAGCCTTTTTCTACGGGGCTCAGCGACGTAAACGGCGAGCCTGTGAGAGATAGAGTGGTGCTTTTTTTTGTACTTTATCACAGCTGAGCTTCGGTTTCAGATTATCGACTGACCATTTTGTCTGAAGCCATCACGAGTGAGAGCTCCATCGAGATCAACCATACAGGGATTTCTTTACGATAGTGTTATCCGTGGAAAACAATATGGTGGACAAGTGCACTTATTTAGAAAGAGGAACACGTTACAGAAAGTTTTGTTTCCCAGATTGAAGGTTCGGACGGGAGCACAACAAAGTCTGAGAGATCTGGTTCAGACATTCCTGCGTTAAGGCCAAATCACAATTATGTACCTATCACTAGACGGAAAGAGGGTGACATTTCCTTTTCCAGAACACATGGCAGCATTATTAGAAACTGTGCCTGAGCCCCAAACAGTTTTGTCGGGTTAACATCAAACAGCACTGTTGCATTTATGTAAAAAAAAATGTAATGAAAAGACAAAAAATTAGCCTCACAACACTGTTTGGTCTCAGACTGTAAAATTGTATAGCTTGTGAATGTCAGATACTGACATGTATTCCAGTGTATGTGTTGTGTATATATATTATATATAGTTCTATTAACACAAATGATCCTCGCCGCCCTGGATGTCAACCTTTTTAAAACGCCCTCTGCCAATACACCAGCTTGTACACACACATACACACACACACACACACATACACACACACACACACACACACACTCACACTCGTCTCATTCTGGGAGGACTGTCCACATGCCGTTCACGTTGTAAATACACTGTATATAGTCTCAGACTTTTTATGACAGATCCGTGTTGTTGTGCTAGTAATACTTTCCAAGCTTACTGTGGACTTTAGTGATAAATGGCTAAAGTTAGTATGTATATGAAAAAGACAAATGCAAGACCATTTATTACAGTTTTTACCAAAGGGAGTTGATTATAAAAATAGCTGTTTTCTTCCCCCCTTTGTGTGTTCCTTTATGTCTTTTCTTTTTAATTTCTGTAGTAAAAAAAACATGTGGAAAAGTAGAAATGTATCCAGGTCTTTCAGTTTTTATATATGAAATTTTTTTTCTTCTGAATGTGACATTTGGTTGGTTAAAAAAAAAAGAAAAATCACTGCCCCCCCTCTTTTGACAACCAACACCGTCCGTGGCGATGGTGGGACTCATTTCATTTTGTCTTCAGATGAATGGACTCCACAACGGTCTCACCTTGTGATGCACGCTTCCCTCCCTGGATAGATTTCTGCTGCAAACATCACCCCACAACCATATTTTTGATAATGGAAGAAGTCACACGAGCATGTCTTTAGTCCCTTTATTTAGTCATTATTTAAAGTAATAATAAAAACGACATTTGTAGCCTACGGAGCCCTTTGTGGAGTTGTTGAGTGTTTTATTCTTTTAACACTAACCTTTATGTATAAACTAACAGCAAAGTAAAAGGAGAAACACTTCTGTTAACTTCTTATCAAACGTATAGTAGATTTATGCAGATTCGTCTTAAGCCCTTTTCACACACAGATCCTTCGATATGGCTGCAACGTAGACCCTTCATTATGCTGGATTTACTTTTTTTACACAAGACCAAACAACAGCGGAATCATTAGTGTGTGATTTTAGATAACTTGCCGATGTTTCATGTTTAAAACAGGCGTGACAGGGTGACATGTAACACAACAGTGTTGGCCTCTTGTGTGACGTATAACACATGCACTGGGCTTTATACATGGCAGCAACAGTCCTTTACTGTCTGTTATGTGGCAGCTGATCTCGTCCTCAGCTTAGAGGGTAAAGAGGTCCCAATCTTACCACTTCTCATTTTGCGGATATTTTCGGCCACTGTTTCTCTTCTTAGAGTTAGCTGCTAACTGCTGCCAGCTGCTTTCTAAATCTCCTGGTGTTGGGTCACACACATAACATGAAAACGTCACACCTGTCCTTCCAGCTGTCCCTTTTACACACTGTGGGATCCAATACCCATACTACCATACTACACAGTATGCCAGGAAAAGATTTAGTATGTCCCACTACATAGTCTGTCAAATGCAGTTTGCCAAAAACACCAGCATGTTCTACTACATCCGGTCCGATTTTGCAGTGTGCAGGCCAGCATGCTTTTCTGGATATTCTGACCCACAACCCTCAGCACAGCAAACAGATGACAGCTTGTTGACAGCTGTCAGAAGTCTCAATGATGGATGATGGCACATTAAAGTAACTGATGACCAGTCGAACAGTAATAACAGGAATATTAATTGTTCAACTAAACAAAATAATCATAAATATTACAAACAACAACAGGGCATAACTGTAAAAATATCAGTGATGGAGAACTGCAGATGTAATTTCACTGTTGCAAATATAGTACGTTAGACTCTACAATCTGTGCAGTTATAACTTAAAGGTTATAACCTAAACACACATTGCAAAGGAACAACAGCAGAGCTCTACAAGTTATTTGTCTCTAGCGAACTTGATGAGTGGCGTTTGTTTTACTGTATCTCCATGGTAGCAGATGTAAAAGCCAAAGGGTAAAAGTTCAGGGTGTAATGTTATGAGTCAGTATGTCACAGTTGTGTGCATACTGCATGCAACAGTACGTACTTTTTAAGGGCAGCTACAGTGCCTACTAAGTAAAAAGAAAAAGTATGAGATTCAAAACGCACCCACAGATTTTGAGTTGGCGGGACAGTGACGTTAGTTTTCTTGAAAATTGAAACACACTGAAAACACTTTCTTCAAGGCATTAAACGTCTTACATTTGAGTCACAAATGTCTTGAATATTTTCCTGCTCTTGGCCATAATGTTAGTCAGAGAATGTTTTTGTCTTCAAGTGTACGCTTGCAATAGATGTCAGAGACTAGTAAACCAAATTTGGAACATTACAATTTGATTATAAGTGCAGAATTTTGAGTCAGCTCCATGAGACCTATAGCTAACAGCGTCACTACTACTATCTACTGTAGCTAGGAAGCTCTTCACCTCACAGTGTAACAGTGTTATTTTTTCTTTATAAGTCCAGTGTTCAGGATTTAAGGGCATATATTGCCAGAAATAGAATATAATAGAATAATTATGTTTTCTTCAGTGTATAAAAACCTGAAACTAAGAATCACTGTGTTTTCGTTACCTCAGAATGAGCCGTTAATATCTACTTATGAAGTGGATGCTGTTTTACCAATTCCACCATGTTGTTCCACAGTAGCCCAGAACTAAACAAACTCTGCCTCTAAACAGGACCATTCACACTTTCATGTCGGCCGCTGTTCTCCTGCACGCTTGGTTGAATGCAGCCTCAGCCGCTAGATGCCACTAAATCCTGGCATCCTTCACACTAGACATTTAAATGAATTAATTATTTTTAATTAGTAAATTCACTCATCCATTACAATTTATCTAGATCCAGGTCACATTAATTGAATGTATTATTTCATTAGGAATTACAGCCACATACCACTGGGAAGTGAGACATGATATAATAATGAACAGTTTTAGGTCATATTGTCCCTGCTGGTTTTCCATCTTACTTTAATACTTTGGTCTGTGTGACAGTGAAATGGGCCTTCAAATACATTCTGTGTGGTTTTAAAGAGGTCTCAAATTTAACATTGATTTCATTTCCAAAATCTGCTGATGTAGAGACGGGATTTGAATGAGTGAATGGCTTTATTTCAAACCATAATAAAAAACAAAGCAAAGGTAAGTGTTGAAGAGGAGTAGGTAAAAATTAAACTTTCATGTCCCTACCCCTTTCTTACTTTTCTTCTTTTAACTCATATTATTTCAACACACTCCCAAATTTATTTACAACTAATATACAACTATCCCCAGACTGTTTACCACCCAATTAAATAAAACTAGTCCAAGTACCTCCCAGTGTTATAAATAAATATGCACTCCCCTGACACAACCTTTCCTCATCTATATATCTGCCAAAGTTACATTTTTTTGTATAGTTGATTTATGAAAAAAACCCAAAACATTTTAAACATGCTGCACCAGCGAGTAATTGTCAGTGCAAATGTGTTTTCTGTGAACACCTCCATCAAATGATAAAATGATCTGTTCCCTTTAAATCCTGTAGAGGGAGTCCTTGAACTGTCAACCAACATACAGAGCTCCTTCATTTGGGCAAATACAGTTCTGTTTTTACATGGGTGAATGTTAAGCTTCCTCAGAGATAAATTGAAAGTACTTAATGACTTGATTTCATCACAAGCTTTAATTTACAGGTTATTATCAAGCAATCTTCCTCATGACTTGCTCTCTGGTTTCTTACCTTCATGATTATTGGCCCAGTGTCAGTTTTTAAACTCCAGGCAATAGGGACTGATACTGATTTATTTTTCATTAATGAATTCCTATTATGGGCTTATTTAATCTGTTGTTTAGTCTATAAAATGTTCATTACAAATTACTCTGAATCCAAGGTGAGAGCTTTTGTTGTATCACCAACCTTTATTTGTATCAGGGACAATGTACAAAATAACATTAGTCTCCGTAGTCCCTGGGCAGGTGAGTAACAAATGTGTTATCAGTACAGTCCTTCTGAAAACACTGCAGTACAACACGATTCAATACAATTAAATACATAATTACACTAAAAGTAGCAGATCTATGTAAAAGCAATGACAGAATGTAAAGGCAGTGCCAGAGATGAGGAGGTGCGATAACTCATGCTTGCACATTTAGTGTGCTTTAACAGGGTGTCTGCAGGTTCTGAAATGGTCTTTAAATGTCTTAAATTCAACCATTTAAGTCTTTTTTTTTTTTCAGGTTTTCAATGCTGCAAACATTTTATCTTATTTAATTTATCCATTTTTTTATTTTTTTGTTATGAAACTGAGTGAAGCCTTTCAATGTAAAAGTCCACATTTCTAATGTTACAAATCTTTTAAAAATATACTTTCATTTTACTTCATGCTTGCACAGAGACCACATCTATACTACTTATCTGCAATGCATGAAAAAGTAAGATGTGATTTGTCCAAAAATCTGTCCTAGATTTGTTTAAAAGGTGTCTTGAAAAAGTCTAAAAAACTTAAGCCATCTCTTACGTTTATGTTTAAAAGTTAGGAAATTAGAGCTCTCTCTGAATTCGGTATGAAGACTGTTTCAGTAGTGGATTACTCTGACTGTGAAAACTGTTCACCTTAACTTGCGATGTCTGTATCTCAACATCTGGCTGATCAGTGAACTCCCGTGTAGCCATGAGACTTGAAAACTACAGACAACATCCCCTCAGTAGTTTCACATTTAAAGTTTGTTTTTCTCTAAATAAACACATATTTCGCTTCACTTGAAACTGGTGAACATCCCACTGTGGGCTGTAAATGTATGCTGTGCCAAGTTGTTTGTCATCATCTTAAAGGTTTACTCTGCAGGATTGTCAGTTTCTGTTTGTAGACATGCTCACCAGAGACAGTGAAGGTAAGAATCAACCCCAGATTGTGTCTCTTTGCTGCCTGCTGCTTACAGTGAGGCAACTTTTTATAACGCCCCGACCTCACCTGAGCACTGCGGGGGTGTAGTAAAGAGGAACGATATTGAAATTTTTGCAGATATGCGATGTGCTAATAAATAACAACTTAATTTGCCAATATATTCCGCCCCAGACATACCAAACCAACTTAAAGAACTAGTAGCAACAAAAGCCAAATGTTGCCTCGCCTCAGATTGCCTGTCTTGACCAAAAAGTTGCACTCTGACATACGACAAAGACATACAGCCAACGGCCAACTAGCTTGCACATTTGTTTCGATCTCACTCCCTCTTGACTTTTGTTTACTTTCCTCACTTCCATTTCTCTCTTCATGCACTGAGCTATACCACCAATCACAGTGATTTCATTCACCGATAGTCTCCACCATCACAGAAATTGAACATGCTGAATCGACCCAAAAAAAGCTGACAAGGGCTGATGAGGACCAACAGTGCAGGACACACTGAAAGAGCCAGGGAAACAGACGCTCACCGATGGCCCGACGTTGACCAACAGCCAACCGTCGGCTTGGCGTGTCAGGGCCTTCTTTGGTCTCTGGCTTTGAGAGAGAGTAGTTACTGTTCACAAATATTGAATGAACTTTTCGAGACCATGTAATGACAGATCAGTATTCTTAAATTAGGTGGTGTTCCCCTTTAAAATGACAAACTTCTTTCCTTTTACAGGTCTGAAAAGGCTCTGAAGAAAGAGTCAAACTATAAACACTTCCATATGATCAAAATGTTCAGAATGTGAACAGAATGTGAAGGAATCTTTATTCCTTTATTAAAACCAATTATTTTCAGAAATCATTTTTTCACAGGTTTTCCTATTGATGCGCGAGATGATGAGCCTTGACTGTTGAGAGAGACGGGGCGGACGTCTCTTGGCAGCTTTGTGTGAGATTCAGATCTGATGAGGGACAATCTGCTCTGTGATGCAAGAAGTGAACTCCACTGGGAAACTGGCCCGGCTCCAGTCAGGCCTCTGTGGGTGGCCCTGCATACTGTACAGCGAGCGAAGTGAACATGTCCCCAAACCCAATCTTCACCTCCTTTACAGTACCTGCAGCTTTCAGCCTCTTTACAAAAACCCTCAAAGACACACACACCCTTTACCCACTTGGCTGTGGCGGAGCTGAGGCCCTGATGAGGAGTGAGGCCGACACATGCCAGCAGAGCCCTCCATGCCTCCCACTGGCAGCACTAACAATGAGTTCCTCAAAGGCAGCACCGGCCGAGGGGGAGTTCTCTCCCCCCCACCCAAAGCTCTTCTGCGTGATTCCTTCCTTGGAGTGCACACTCCTGAACTTTCAACAGCTTTCAGCTTGCTAATGTCGGCGCTTCCGCAACTTCTGACTCAGAGAGCGGAGCTATTGTCACAACTACAGAGCTGGTATTGTCCCTCAAGCTTGGAAGCCTTGGCACCCACAATGCAGAGCAATTAACTCACTGAGAGAGACCACGTAGATTTCTCTTCTTTAGTCTTGCAAGAGATTTGGTAGCATTTTCAAACAGCTTTTTTTTCTGTATTTAAAAATTGATCAGGCACTTTCAGTTTTACAGAAGAGACACAGAACAGCTGAACACTTGTCCTGTGCTCCTCGGTGGACCATGACAAGACGTTTACAGCATTTGGATGATGGCAGGTTTTTTACTCCGTGTGCACAAGACATCAATAGTGCTGCTAAGTAAGGGCAGATAATCCAAAACGATGATGTATTTTTGGACCGGTTTTGAAGAGCGGCGGATTAGAAGAATAAGAAGTATGAATCGGACTGGCTATAAATATCACAAAGCACTCATCATGTTTCTCACAAGTCATCTGTCTTCACAGCTTCATGGGTGATTTCTAGCATCCAGAGGCAGTTTGTGTCTCTATGAGCCCAGCTGAGATGTCTCTGCTTTACAGGCTGATTTGTCTTGATGATGAGAAACCCTGCAGGCTCCTCTCCTCCTATAAAGGGATTAGTGAAGTCTGGCACTCTTACATAACCGCTGCAAGCTCCTGTGCTCACCAGTCGAGTATACGTGCTTGGCTCCAGCAACTTAAACAGACGAGGGGGGAAAAAAACTCTCCACCAACTGTTTTAACCTTTTAAAGGCCATCTCACTGCCGAGGTGTCAAACACTAGAGTTTCTCTTATTCTAGTTGGCCGTGATCTGGATGGATATCTTGTGTACAGACCACGTCATGCTGCAGTGTTGGGAAAATGGAGAACACTATGAATCTGCTCTCACATTTTCCAGAGGCTGTAGCTGTTTTAGTGACACAGCTGGAGAGATTAAAATGTCAGTAGCCATGTTTCCATCAGCCTGTTTAGACGGTCGCTGTAGCCGGGCTTTGGTTGATTTGCAAAATGGAGGATTGAAACAGTTATGTTCAAATTAAGTCTGACATAGCACACCTTTCTCCATGGTGATATCCACACTCTGGGTCGGGAAGGCGGTAATGCATTTACAAGCTTGTTTTGTTTCCGGTTCTGTGAAAAACTTGCACGAGTTTGTAGTTTTCACCAAAGTCCATACAGTCCATACATTTAATGGAAACACACAGGATTCGTATTTCTTTTAATGTGCATTTCCCAATGATTCGAATCACTTTTGGATGGAAACATAGCTAATGTCAGCCGACTGCTTTGTTCCAAACTGAAAATCTCTACGCCATGACATTTTAAAGACAGTCATAGTTCCCAGAGGATGAACCCTAGTATCTTTGGCGAGTCTGACTTTCCCTCTGGTGCCACCATCAGAGGCGGAGCGAGAGGAGTCGCCTCTGGATCTCCAGTTCTGAATACTTTCTGAAAAGCCCAGGGGCTGGTTGCACAAAGCACCTTAAGTTAAAATTTTCCTTAAAATCCAAGGTTTCCTCGAAAAAAATCGGTTGCACAAAACATCCTCAAGTCTTCTCCTTAAGGTTTCCTCAAAATGTTTACTTGAAGCCCAGACCAAAGATTCGGGACGAGATGAGACGCTGTATCATCTCCATGCAACAACCCTCTGTCCTTTCATTCCTATTGCAGCTTTCAGGCTAATTTTGTGGCTGAATGTAATTTGTAGCTTCTTAAAATATTAATGAGGATAGTGATAGTGAGATACTGGCTACAGCTGCATTTGTAGTAATGAAATGGTGAAAAACAGAAACATCAGATGGACTGTATTCATAATAAATATGCCACAATAATATAAATAACCGGTGCCAATTAATCAGTCAGTGAAGCAGAAGAACAACCTTCTGAAGAGCATAAGCCTTGGCTGGCTGATTTAATTGGTCCTTGCTTGTTCATTCAGCATCATAGGACGCTTGACAGGTTGACCTGGTAAATGCTAGACACTAAAAAGAGCCGTTCAAAAACATTTAATCGTTCATTTCTGCCCGTCACTAGTCTCTACATACAGACTCTACATTCAGTGAATGTAGAGTCTGTAGCCAAACCCCGGAGATCTTGCCTCTGGAAGAAGAGCGGAAGAGCCCTGGTTTCCGGTTGTAGGCTGTTTGTAGTTCGTGTGATATTGACCAATCACGTTTGAGCCGGCTGCAGTTGTTGCCAGGTTAAACGGTCCGTGCGGTGAACTAACGAGACGGAACATAATTGGTGTCACTGCAAACTCTGAGTCCATCGCAATGGTTCAGCATATTTACTTATATATAAACGGAAGTCAGAAACGGAAATTTGCCTCCTCCGCCCAAATCAAACCGGAGTGCCAAAAAATCGGGGGTCTGCCCCCAGAGGCTGTATCGCTGTCTGTCGGAAGTCAGACGCCGAATACAGCCGATGGGTTCCAAGAATGGCCCGTCACTAACTTGAGCTCAGAAAATTGCAACTTTATTGTTGCTGATGTAACTCAGATATAATTGTGAGGTAACATTTCTAAATTATTGTCAACTTTGTTTTCTTCTCACATGATTTAATGTGTTAGAAACATTACCAATAAGGACGTGGTTTAAATCACATCAAAACACTAACCACTGACTCATGATCAGATTTATTAACGAAGCTGTTTCACTGTTTCTCTGCCCAAATTACTCACACGTAGATCAGAATCAGATGTGTTTGTATGACAACTGTTAACAAACAACAGCATCACTACGAAGAGTTTGAGCTTCTGTTGGCCTTTACACCTGTCATCACCTTGAGTGCCACTGTATCAGGGTTAGTGCTAAGTGTTTGTCACTTTCTTAAAAAAACAGATAATTAATACAATGAAAAAAAATCACTTGTGTTGACCATGATCTCAGATTTTTATAAATGACAATTGTACATTCTGTTTTCTGTTGCCTTATAAGATAAAGTCTCAACACGTATACATAAACTCTCTACAGACACAAGCATTTAATTATTTTACCCTCATATCTAATAGGTTTACCTTTATTTGTTTTCAGATTTTCCAGATATCTGTCTCTGAGATGTCCGCCTCCACCCAACACGGTGAATCTAATTTTTGGTGCCCAAAGGCGCTTCTTCTCCGGTAGTTTCTGAGAAGGCGTTGTTGCTGTTGAATTCTTCTAATGTAATTTTTCGATGCTTTCAACACCTCAAATGAAATTTCCTTACGTTATTGTGGCTGCAGAAATATTAGAGACAAAATCTGAGCACATAAAACCAGAACTGATTGCGTGGTCAGATTTCATCAGAGACAGGATTTTAAAAAAAAAAAAAAAAAAAAAAGAAATTCTGGGTGAACTGAACCCTAAAAAATGCAGGAATGAAAAATGGATCACAGCTTGAGTCCTGGGATGGACATGGGGAATTTAAAAATCCATGATTTGAAAGTCTATAAGTGAAGGCATTGCATGGGTGCTGGAAAACAGAGGCAGAAGACAAACAATAAGCAAACAGTTTCACTGTGACAAGGATGATGTGAACTTTAATGTGACAAGACTTTAAACAGTTTGCCATTTGGTAGCAGCTCTGAAACTAGAGAACTGCTTGCGATGGAATCACTGCAGCTGCAATACAGCAATCTGAGACGTAAAGTAAAGATGTACCAGGGGTGTAAATTAGGGGGATCAGTTGCCCCTTCCTTACCTCCTACCCCCTTACTTCCAGCCCATAGCTCAGATCACACCCATTTTTGAACTTGGCCTTCACTTTGACTTAACTTCTTCTCTTAACCTGTGAATTTTCCTGAGCTATTTACTGCCCTGGTAGTTCACCATGTAACATTAAGGCTGAGTCTCTGCTGCCCAGGTTTGAGTCTGGCCCAGGGCCCTTTGCTGAAGGTCCTCTCCTCTCTCTTCCCTTTGATATCTGTCTCTCGCAGTCAATAAACTATGAAAAATGCCAAAAAAAAAAATATTACGTGAGCCACATACGTAAAGTTAAAGTTCCAATGACCCATTTCCTACTTCCTACCCCCCTACCTTCAGCGTCCTTGCCCTGACCACACCCATCTCCAAATTTGCCATCATTATGATCTTGGCTACACACCTGTAAAGTTTCGTGACTGCATTTTGCACAATTGAGATGCTATCATGTTGATGAAGTCTGTAGACAGACAGACAGACAGACAGACTTGTCAAAGTGGTTTCTGTGGTAGTTTCCACTACATTTAGTGTCTCCAGGACCACATTTCGCCATGATGACACACAGACAGACTCATAAGGTGAAAACAATACCAGCTGTCACAACGCCGGTAATATAGCTTGTCCCTGAATGCACCTCCATGGGCAACTTGCCCACATGCAAAACAACTACAGAATGACCAAAGTAAAACAAACAAAATGTGAAAAATTAACTATTTAAAGCTAGTTTCTGCAGGTTCGTCATTCTCTGCTGAAACATAGAAACCGGCAGGGCGCCAGTAAATCAGACTAAAATCTGTGTGAAATGTGGAGCTTGCATTTAGAATATTTACTACAGATATGTTTAATCAATTAATCAATCAATTTTATTTATAAAGCCCAATATCACAAATCACAATTTGCCTCACAAGGCTTTACAGCATATGACATCCCTCTGTCCTTTGGACCCTCACAGCAGATAAGGAAAAACTCCCCCAAAAAACCTTTAACAGGGGAAAAACCGGTAGAAACCTCAGGAAGAGCAACTGAGGAGGGATCCCTCTTCCAGGACGACAGACGTGCAATAGATGTCGTACAGAACAGATCAGCATAATAAATTAACAGTAATCTGTATGACACAATGAGACAGTGACAGAGAGAGATGCAGGACAGACGATAATGTTAATAGCTTACAACAACATTAATGAAAGTAATAATATTATAATTATAATTCTGGCTACTGTGGTACAATGTGTTGAAAGTAAATATGAACATCTGATATTATATATGTGACATAATCATATGTGTATAATAACAGTAGAAGTATGATTAATGATAACATTAAGCCATTAAGATGATCTGCAGGATGTAAAAATAATAGTTAATGGACTAAAACATGCAAACCCACTATTATAATCCTTCGTTTGCCATGTAATTGGAATATCAGTAATGTGCTTAAAATGCAAATGTTTTTTCTTCATCATCATCATCATCATCATCAGGTTTGTTCCTGTCCTCTTCTTCTCCTCCTCTCCTCCTAGCAGACGTTTGTGCAGAGTTGCCAGAGTGCTCTGAGTATGTGCGTGTCCCCTCCTGAGAAAGCCATTTATTGAGACCTAAGCGTGACTAAATATATCACAAGATGAAAGTCATTGGGGACGTCAGAGGCACAAAGCACGCTGGGTAATTTAATGTGACAGCAACCCCCCCACACACACACACGCGCGCACACACACACTTGGCTGAACTTGACCTTTTCCTTCCTCCCTTGATGTTCATATCCAATACATGTACGTTAATGTGCTGCATGCTACACCTTCACCAGGGTGGAGGGTCAGTCAGCACCATCTGCCAGGGTTAAACACAAGCACACTCGTTAGCATTTTCCTGACATTTCTGAGGCCTGTGCTGTATAACTTTAGCAGCGTCATGACAGCACAAAGCTGGTGTCACCATCTTGGTACGAGCAGTAGTGTCACCAACAATCCCTCATGAATAGGAAGACGGAGTGAGCTCACGACTGTGGTAAGTACAGCAGCTCAAAGTTTAATCAAGGAGTCTTGAGAAGCAGTCAGAGCTACAGGCTACAGTGAGGCTAAAAACAGAGTTCATATGACATTTTTCGAAACAACTTTTTATGTCGCAGCTGCAGCACACAGGGATCACTACGGATGAGTGTCTGCCATTAGGTGTGCTAGCCGCTCCCCCTGCTGATCTCAAAAAATGTAACTACACGTGGAGGCGGCGCAGACCCAGCACAGACCGAGAGGGCTGTGATTGGTTTGCTTGGTAGCAACGCATTTCCGGTTCCATATTTCCAGATTGCGCCATCATTAAACATCTTCTGTTGCGATGTAGATGTTGCAGTATTAACATACTTTCTTCGACATCCAACAACTCCAACTCCAGAAAGATTCTCTCTCTCTCTCTTGGTCGCTATTGTTCACTGTGACCAGAAAAGCCGGAAGCTAAACAAAGAATCAACTAGAGACGATGATAACCATTCAGGAAAGGAACTCAGCCCCCTACCGCTCTGGTGGTGAATTGCACCAAGACGAAATGGAGTGACAGAGAAGTTCAAAGAGTTCACGACAGCATCACAGCAACGACGTAGGTACGCCGCAGGACCATAAATTAGGCTTAAAACTTCACCAGGGCCTCCATCGGCATACAGGTGAGTAGATAATGGCTGAATTTTCATTTTTGGGTGCACTATCCCTTTAAATTCTTGTACAGTTTACATACAGTCTCCTCCAAAAATAAATGCACTTCATCATTACAACACTGCCAACTGATGTTTTGTTTTTTTTCCCTTCAACAACAAACACACATGGTTATGTTTTGCGTACAAACCCACATGGTTGGGCAACAAAAGCACGTGGTTAGGTTTAGAAAAAAAGAGCAGGTTTTACAATCACATGGGAGGTGAACACCGTCCTCCTGGACCCGTTTGCCCTACTTGGACTTACGCCACCTTAACTTTCGTTGTTGTCCCACCATGATTCCCCCCGAAGCCGCCAGGCACCATTTAACAATAACAGAATCGGGCCCTGTATCATGCCGATGGGAAAGGATGGCTTTTTTCGTCTGTGTCTAATGCTGGATGTCACTTTTACAGTCTATGGTTTTGACCAAGCGCCAAGTTTCGATGACTTTGAAGTGAGACCGGGTTGAAAGAAATGTCTGCTTGTGTTACTTGCGTCATCGGACATCCTTTTCCCAGCAATTAACTGTGTGCATACAAATGTTATTAATATCAAAAGGAATGGTGGTAAATAAAAAGTGGAATGCACTAATTAGCCTTAAGTCTTATTTTGCAGGAAACTGCGTGGGCCTTATTCAGCAGAGTCCCAAACTCCAAAACCTACTCAGGCCCTGGGAGGAGCTTAAGTGGAACACCACGTGGAGATGAGGAGGGAAACTTTTGTTTTTTGTCTTTAGGAAGCGGCGTTGTGCTCCACTGTACTCACAGAGGCTCCACTGTTTGGTGCCCAGAAGAGAGCAGTAAGACAGGCGGAGGGGCCCCTTCCCGACAAAATGGAGCATAAACACAACAATCCCTTTATTCAGCTGTTTGGACCTGCCATCTGAACAGCAGCTTGTCATTAAATTAACATCACAGCAGGCGAGCGCCCTGGCCCTTGCTTCCCGGAGCATTGTGGTGCACTCAGGAGGAAACTCATTCTTTCAGGGGATACCAGGTCAAAAAGCAGGGGTGGTATAGACTCGTCCCAGCAGCCTTGGCGTTGAGGAATGGGAACAGTCGCCGCTCCTCTGTGTTAGTCCTCGCGAGGCCGAGTGTTGAAAGGACAACCTTTTAATCCCTGGCAGCCGTGAAGGACAGAGACAGATTTGCTTTTTGTTTTTGATGTTGTGCCACTTTCTCGCCATATCCACCCCGAGGACAAGGCTGTCGTCCACGGCCAAGTCCTCTGACCGCCGCTGTGGCTGCAACAAAGTTCACTGCAGTCAGGCTGTTGGCCCTGATCATACACTCATGTGTCGTGCACCTGCTCCGGGGAAGTGCCTTGAATAAGTTCCTCAATGGCTTTTCCAGTTGAGAGATTTGGATGGTAGCAGTGCTCCGCCTGGCTCATGAACCAAAAACAGTAAATTAGCTCCAGAACAGCACTGAACACTAATAGAAAAGCTAAATTATTTCTACAGCAGTGGAGTCCAAACCCAGATTTCAAGAAAATGAAATATAGTCACTTTACCATCTTCATCCGTTTGAAACAGTTGGGTTGTGGACGCCAACCTGCGTAAATGGGTTCATTTATTTCAGTCAGCCGGTCTCTTTGACTCAAGCTTTTGGCATTAAAAACCTCCCTGGTGAATGAAAAACAGCCTCAGCTCACCAGAGGAATAAAAAGGGAGTACTCCTACAAGCAGACAAAGAGGAAAGTTTAAATCCCTGTACTTGATAATAGTATTCACACTGTGTGTTTTGTAAAAACAATACATGAGTGAGCCTCAGTTCTTTGAAGCCTCCAGTTTGGCATTTTGGCCGTCACCATCTTGGGTTTTTTGGAGCCACTAGTGACCATAAATTTTGGATGAGAGGGTTGATCTGACTGAGAACCCAAGGACACCGCTGTGGTGGCAACTGGTGTATCACAAGGTGCCACGCTTTAAAGCATATCCTGCTCTATCGTCTTAATTCGCTTTAAATGGGACCGTAATTTCAAACATGAACATCACACTGTATTGAAGGAGATTTGAAACTAGCAATTGAGACCACAAACTCATCGGGAGCATGTTCACAGAGGTAATAAATCATGTAAGAAGTAGGGTCATTTTCTCATATACGCCTTTTCTGGCTTGGCTTGGTTTGGTTTGGTTTGGTTTGGTTTGGGCCATCAGCCCAGCGCAGCAGAGTGCTGATCCACGGCTAAAGTCCCCTGTTGTGTGTTTTTCCACAGCAGGGCAGGTAAAAGAAATTTACCTGTTGGAGGTGAGCTGTATGCAGAGGTGCAGTAAGAGCCTGTTGTCTGCAGCTCTTCATTAACATTTCACTGTGGTTGTTTCTGCTTTTACCTTCCTCCCTGCCGTAATATTAGACTTGCCTTTATTGAAGAAAAATTGAACGTTCTGCTAAATCTCTAATTACACATTTCATTTCCTAAAGATTCTTCACAATAAAAGTCACACCGAAGAACCTTTCTTTCATGTATTTGAGTTATGCTACAATTGCATGAATCTCTTTGGAGTCCAGTGGCCACCTTGAATGACCAAACACACCTTGGGCACCATGTTTGTGCTTACATCAGGTGCTAAGATTTTCCATCCCTTTAGCTTTCTCTGTGTTTCATATCATCCTCTAAAGTCAGCTGTTAAAACAAGGCAAAAATTACATGAAAAAAAAAAAAAACACTGGCATCTTTGTTGGTACTAAGGGGCCCAAAGTGTGCCAAGAAAATCTCCCCCACACCATTACACCACCACCAGCAGCCTGAACCGTTGATACAAGGCAGTATGGATCCATGCTTTCATGTTGTTTACACCAAATTCTGACCCTACCATCTGAATGTGGCAGCAGAAATCCAGACTCATCAGACCAGGCAACGTGTTTCCAATCTTCTATTGTCCAGTTTTGGTGAGCCTGTGTGAACTGTAGCCTCAGTTTCCTGTTGTTAGCTGACAGCAGTGGCACCTGGTGTGGTCTCCTGCTGCTGTAGCCCATCTGCTTCAAGGTTGGACGTGTTGTTGGTTCAGAGATGGTCTTCTGCAGACCTTGGTTGTAACCAGTGGTTATTTGAGTTACTATTGCCTTTCTGTCATCTTGAACCAGTCTGGCCATTCTCCTCTGACCTCTGGCATCAACAAGGCATTATGGCTCACTGGATATTTTCTCTTTTTGGGACCATCCTCTGTAAACCCTGGAGATGGTTGTGTGTGAAAATCCCAGTAGATCAGCCCATCTGGCACCAACAACCATGCCATGTTCAAAGTCACTTAAATCACCTTTCTTCCTCATTCTGATGCTCAGTTTGAACTTCAGCAGGTCGTCCTGACCATGTCTACATACTGTACCTAAATGCATTGAGTTACTGCCACGTGATTGGCTGATTAGTTATTTGCGTTAATGAGCAGTTGAACAGGTGTACCTAATAAAGTGGCCAGTGAGTGTCTAGAACGGAAGTAAAGTGAAATAATAAGCTGTTACTCATCATTTATGCAGACAGATTGCGGATGGAGAAAACCGGACAATGTATCATCCCACATTCCCAATTATTGTCCAGGTATAATACCACCACTGTCCCAACTATTATTCTGTTCCATTTTTGAAGAAAATGACATTTATTATTTCTTTTCCGCCTCTCTATTCGCTGGACTTTGACTTTAACAGTCTTGTCTAGGTCTGACCACCTTGCTGGTAAAACAAGGGGCAGCACAGGCTGCTGGACAATCAGGTTAGAGGGGCCAGTGAAGCAAAAGAGGTCAGATAGATGAACTGACCACAACGCTACTGTGTCTGTTCATTCCAATAAAGTCTCCTCCACATGACAGACCCTGAGGGGAAAGTCACATGAGGACAACTTTCCTCTTTTCACACTTCTGTTTGAATTCCAAAATACATCACGCAAAAAATTACAAATGCCTCCTCGTGCCCGTCTGAGTTTAAAACCCACTGTGAAGAATGAAAGCTCTTAATGTTGCCTGCCTCCGTGAACAGTCGACTCATGTAAATGTGCAGCCGTGGCGTTAGTCACGCTGGAGCGACAGGGCCCTGCTCGGAAGCTTTTGACTCTATTTGCTCCAGTCTGTCTGGTCTTATCTCACCGCCCCACTCTGTCTTTAATCTTGTTGCCTCAGAACTGTATCAGACACAAAGACGTGTCTCTCGGGAGTGTCTGGGAAGAATCAGAGCAAGTGACGAATGGCAGTGGGGTGTGGGAAGCTGGAGCATGATGGGATGTGGGGTTTTAGAAGCAAAGGCTCTTTTTAAAGGGGAAGTTCAGGGTATTAAAAGCAGCTACAAGGAGTTTTTAACTTGTTGTCAAATAGTCTCAATGTAGTACTGATGCCTCTATATGATGTACTTAAGAAAACAAAACCATCAGTGAGAAGACTGGCTGTTTCTGGTGCATCTCATACAGATGTTTAAGGACACTGTGTATCTGTTTCTGATGCTGAGGGTGACTGACTCTTTAGATAATCTTATTTTTGATCTGGTAATTTGTGTTTATGGTTGATACTGATTCTGGGAAAAGTGGAGTTCGCATGTTCTCTCTGCGTCAGCGTGGGTTTTCTTTGGGTACTCTGGTTTCCTCCAACAGTCCAAAGACATGCAGGTTAATTGGTGACTTTAAACTGGCCGTAGGTGTGAATGTGAGCGTGAATGGTTGTCTGTCTCTGTGTCATCCCTGCGATATTCTGGCGACCTGTCCAGGGTGAACCACGCCTCTCACTCACTGTCAGCTGGGATAGGCTCCAGCCCCTCCGCAACCCTGAACCGGATAAGCAGTTACAGAAAATGAAGGAATTAATCTACTTAGTGGCCACACTGTTCCATTGATTAACAGTTGGTGGCAGTAATGTGTCGAGAAATATAGCAATGTACCAGCAAAAAGAGGCAAAGAAGAGAATGCGTCCTGATGTAAGTACCACATGTTCCAAAATATTCTGAAGGCTACCTTTGATAGAAATGTTTTTTATGAAGAAAGAGGCTGTGATTCTCTTTGTTCCATCTTTTATTGTTTCCTGTCATTGAACATGAATACTTAATCAATGCAACTGATGACTAAATCCTACGTACACAGCTGACACCAGGGTTGCAGATATGGACACTGAGATATCCAGCTACTGTACTGCAGACACGATACTTACTACAAATAACCAGATTACAGAGACACTGCTATCGTTGTGGACACTATGCAGACTGATGCTGAGAGGTTACACAGGATACTTTGCAAATGCGTTAGCGTGTTAGCATGACACAGTGTTGTTGGGTTTAAACGAATTGTTGTGGTCCAACTGGGTGTCTGTCTCGTCCTGATGAAGGTTGCAGAGCTTCATTCCCGGATGTAGACCCTTGTGCACACTACGTCGTCTGCCCCGAAAGTCTGGAGGAAACAAAAAGATCGTTAAAGACCTGATCGTGAGAAGTCCTTACAGTCAGCTGGTTTCACCTCAACAAACACCTGTGACAGTAGAATGCTGCAACTCAAGTATATTGGATAGTTTAATGGCGGGTTCACACATCCAAGTCTGGTTTCTTAGTCAAACTAATGTGAGGATGTTACACTTTCAGTTTTCTAGCTCGTCCAGCAAAACCTGCAGGTTCTGTTCATGTTGGTGTTGATCTGGAGAGCGTCAGAATTTAGAGGACCGTGTATATGACCATCTCGTAAGACAGCAGATATTAAAACCTTAAATAATGCAGCCATTTCGAGGAAGTCGCTCTGCCATCAGACAGTCTTATCACAAAGGACGACTTGCTCTGATAAGCTCCTACCACGACTTGTTGCGTTTACCATAATGCGCAAATAGGCTGCAAGTTCATCATGTTCGTCACCAAACAGGGAAAGAAATATCAACATTTTTTTTAACCAATGGCATAAGACAAAATGGTACACTTCCTGCGATCAGCTCAAAAGGTATTCACACCAGAAATGCAGTTACAGAGTTCACCGGACAGCTGTCCAAGCAACACATTGTCACTCCGACCCTATCACATATCGACCTTTGGTCATGGACTTTCCACGTCCAGATTCGATGTGAAAGGTACCCTGGGTGTGTTGGTTGTTGAGGTTCTGGGACATTGCGTCAAGTTCTGCCTAAATACATTTCTGCTTTCACAGGAAATTTACCGTTTACATACAGTCTCTAAAAATAATGGCACTAGATCTGTAAAACACTGAGAATTGATTGGGATTTTTTTTTGCCTTCAACAACTAATGTGGTTGGGTTTGGGCAACAAAAGGTTTAGGAAAAAAGATCAGGGTTTGGGGCTTTATAATCTCACAGGACGCAAACACTGCTCTCCTGGGTGAAGGTCCACCACTACCACCCACCCCTGTTGGACTTTCGGCACCTTATTTTTGTTCTTGTCCTGTTGTGTTTCTCCCTGACGCCGCTGAGTGCCATTAAACTATAAAAGGACAGCTTTTTTTGTTGGTGCCTGACGCTGCAAGTCACTGCCTACAGTAAGTGCCGGTCATCGACGACTTTGGATGATCGGGTAGGACAGACCAACTTAACTGGTTGGCGGAGGCATACAATGGCGAGGCAATAATTCCAGTTTTTATTTTACATAATTTCTTCTGTCACATTTTATGTATATAATCAAGAACACAATGAATGCCTTCAAGTGTGGGCCCTTTTCTCTGTTTGTACTAACTATTACGCAAAGACTCCAAAGACACACAAAATGACTTCTTGAATTTTTGGAGAGAAATTAGGGAGTGTGTTTGCCTTAAGACGTGGCCTGAAAGACACATTGCACGAACTACTTTGTGTCAGGCACACTGAACCTTTCTGAACCAAGTCTTGACTCTTTTCTGTTTCCCCTCAGAAGCCTTTTTATAAGTGGTCTTTGCATTCAATTTTGACATCAAACACAACTTGTTTAATGGTTGTTGGCTTATGACAGTATTACCATATTGTTTGTGAGGGATCTCTAAATGTCAAGGAAATCTTATAAAGCCGTGATGTATGTGTCACGACATCACAGTCAAAATTATGGCCATCAATCTGGGTCATCGTGCAATCTGTTGATGACGAAACCAAAAGAAACTGCTTCATAACTGATTTATGCGTCACTTGAATTCACAGGCTTGAAGTGTCTGAGTGCAATCCTCTGATGTGCCGTCATTTTTTCGTATTATTTCAGGCTGATGTAGCCGCAGAAAATCCACACGACTTTGCCCTTACTGTGTTTTCAGACTAAACCAATTAAACGGATCATGCAAATTGTATGGAAATGTGCCCCACTTACAGTGTGAACTGTCACAGACAATCAGACCACTGCTTTATGATCGCTGGTCCTCCTTTGAGTCTCCAGCTGAAGCTCTGCAATTGTTTATTTGTCTCTGTGTCTGGAGGCTTTTTTTGGAAACACTGATATAATTCACAGTTTAGAGAGGGTTTGTTTTGGGTTCACAGTTGCTTGTCCCAAAAGAAAGAGGCTGTCTGGTTGTCTCTTATTCTATAAAGAGGTTTCAAATTATTTGAAAATATTATATATATATAATATACTGCATTGACGTCATTTTCTTACTGATGCCAACATATTTTAAGCAGAGTGGTTTTTGAGATTTCATATTTAAACATGTGCAGGTAAATAATAGTTTCATCCCAGTCAAATATTGACAAAAAATATGTTGTGTTGCAATTTAGAGGACAACTCTTCTCGTAAATTCTGTGACACTGGATGAAAGGTAGGTACATTTTCTTTTATTTTCTGTTTTGTACAGTCAACTTCTAACCTCAGTCTTTTTAAAATTAAGCAAAATGTACAGATCATCTCCAATGTGCTATGCTTTATGCCCTTAAGGTTTTTGGTTTACTTCTGCTTCTGTTTATTCGGCGCCTTTTAATGAGACCAGGTTAGCTTCTAGAGGCGTCCTTTTCATCCTTAAAATGTAAATATTTATTATGATTCTACAACTAAGATTTTTTCTAGGCCAAGTTATAGTAAGATGTAGATCAACCTGTCAGTGAGTTGTACCATGTGTATACGAACATCTCATTTTGCAGACATCCATTATGTAGTTGGTGCTAAACATTGTACTGGTCACACTGCCTATAAGAGCATTTTTAGTTTTGTTTTTTTTTGCATTTGAAAAGACTGTTTACATCAAATGAGCAAAAACTGTGCATTTCCTGTGAAAATAGAAGTGTATTTGGAAAAGTTGCAATGCAGTTGACAGGCGTAAATTAACAAGACTTCCTGGAATGTCAACATACAGAAAGATACCTCATTCGTCATATGTAGACGTGAAAGTCCACAGACGAAGCTGCGATATTTAATGAGTTGGGATGAGAATGTGTTGGATATATAAAAATCTTATATCTTTTGACAGGGTTTCCGGTGATGGCAGTGTTGGCACCTGCATCAAGCCAGCTGATTTGGCCCAGTTCATTCATGCGTCATTCATGCCAAGTCTCAGCCGAGTCAAGCAACCAGACGCAGCCCAACTGATTTCATCCGGCATGCCATGTTTGGGCCGTTGCTGGGTCAGGTCATTTCTGATAACGGCCCAGTGATAGCAGAGTTGGCAGCAGGAATCAGGCCTGCTGCTTTGGCCCCGATTCTAGGGCGTCATTCATGCCAAGTCTCAGCCAGAATCAGGCTAGCTGATTCGGCCTGATTCTGGGGCGTCATTGATACCGAGTCTCTGCTGAGTCAAGCAACCAGATGCGGCTCAGCTAATTTCATCCGGCATGCCAAGTTTGGGCCGATGCTTTGCAAGGTCATTTCTGATAACGGCCCAGTGATAGCAGTGTCGGCAGCTGGAATCAGGCCAGCTGATTCAACCTGAAATTTGGCCAGGTGATTTGGCCCAAATCTGGGGCATCATTCATAACGAGTCTCAGCCAAGTCAAGCGAGTTCAGGCTGATTCTGGGCCAGGTCATTTTCGCTACCTAGGTTCCACTTTCACTTCTCCAGTCAAAGTGGTCATCTCATGTTCTTTCCACTGTTGTTTCTTACCATCCTTCACACTAACACCAGCACTATCAAGCTGCTGTGGCTCCAAAACTAGGTCAGCTGTCTCAGGTGATTGACGACCAGATTTACTTTGTAGTGTTGTCATAGCAACAAATACAAGCTGCATGCACTGAGAACCAATTTCATACTGTTTACAGAATCCTTATGTGTAAACTCAGCTACATGATTGAAGAATGTGGCTCCGTTCGGATTTTCGCTGTTAACACTCAACAGAAAAAGACTCGACGAGCTGCTCTGTAAATGTGGTCTGTCTGCGGGTTGTATGATGGCGTGACAGCAGGGAGGACTGAGGCGAGAAGAGCAGAGAAACACATGATGCTGTCGCAGCTCAGCCAGATCAATCTCCATTAGTACATGGATGCTTCAGCTCCTCCAGGGCAGCTGGGCCAAAGTGTTACCAGAGTAGCAGGCGCTGCAACAGCTTATATCACCCAAACATTAGAAAAGATTTAATATGTTCAGCCTTCCTCTGAATAATGAGGAGCTTCTAGTGGAATATTGAGACACTATTTAAGCACTGAAGATATGCTTCTTCTCACTGCTTGCTTCTCAAGCTACGCAAACATCCTGTGATTACTTTTTCAGCATCTAAACCTTCTATATTGTTGTTCCAAGCTTTAGCCTTTTGGACATTCATCTTACAAGTACTCGAGGAACAACAAAGCAGAGCGTGGGAGCGTCGAACGTTGAGAGAGGAAAGAGCTGTTGAGTCCCTGAGAACTGTTCGTCCGGTCCATTGGTCTTGGACGGCTCCCCTGCACATCGTTGGAGGGGCTTTGGACCCATTGACTTCTGCCCATATTAATCTGGCTAAATACAAGGGGTATTACTGCAATGTCAGCGTAGCAGCTCCTCTTGTTCTCCTTTCAGCATCTCTCCGCGGGGTGGATGAAAGCTCGGCTCCTTGGGAAACGGCCTCTCTCATTTCCTTTACAGATGAATCTCCAGGGTGACTTCATACACTCCCTGCCTCGTTTCATTAACCATTTCTCAAACGGAGTACACTGGCTGCTCTTCTAAAATCCCATCTTAATGCATCTGATGTCTCCCGAGTCTCCATGAGAACAAGCCACGTAACTAACGAGCCATACAGATTAGCTACCCATCAGATCACAGCCTCTCTATGCTTAAAATAACATTCAGAATGAACATTTTAATTATTGTCTGTCCTCTCTTTGTTGATCTAAGCCGGAAATGAGAGTTCATTAATCTACTAAACTTCAGAGCTTTTCTTTTGTCTTTTTTAAGCAGTAATCTATTAAGAGGCTTTCAGGGGGACGATGAGTCACCGCCCTGTGCTCACCAGTATGAGCTCATCGCCGTTCAGCTCTCGGGTCCAGTAGGTTTTGGGGCCGTCACCGTCCACCAGAGTCTGCTTGCAGTACATCTTATTCTCCGACACCCAGGTGGCGAGGCTCTGCAGAGGGAAGGACAACAAGGTGGGAAGGTCAGTATCATGGTGTCAGTGAAGATAAAACACATTGGTGAAGTGTATCCTTCAAAGGGTCAGCTAATGCCAGCATCACTGATTGGTGGGTTCAGAAATGCGCTCTGTCCACCCAACAGTGATGTCAAAGTGTACTGACACATGCTGGAGTACACTTCTACACCACTGCATCAAGAAGTAAAAGCAGATAACCGTTCTGTGTGCATTTTGGATGTTTTCCCCATGTCGGCATGGGTTCTCTCTGGGTACTCCAGCTTCCTCCCACAGTCTAAAGACATGCAGGTTAATCGGTGACTCAAAATTGGCTGTAGGTGTGAATGTGAGTGTGAATGGTTGTCTGTCTCTATGTGTCAGCCCTGTGATCCAGCCCCCCACGACCCCCAACAGGATAAGCAGTTACAGAAAGTGAATAAATGAGTATCAAATGACAATGTTAACAGTAATGTCAAAATAGTCTTTAGTAGTGATGGAAACTATTGAGAATTATCACCTGAATCTGCAACACCCCTCAACTTTGTGGAGCTTTATATGTCTCTTTTTGTTTGTTTTTTTTTGTTTATCCATTGCAACTTTATCGCAACAGACATCTGTTTTCAGCAATTAAGCTCTAAAAACCCACCGTACACCACCTTCTGAGCACCAAACAGCAGACAGACACAGTTACATCTTAGCTGGTGAACAAAGTGGAGCATTTAGCTGCTATAGTTGGTGGAGACCAAAAACAGAGCTACAACAGCACGAAAGTTGGATTTACATTCACAAATATGACTTTAACTTGTTGAAATTAAAAATTAGATTAAAACTAAAAAATTAAAATTTTGTATTTTAACATTTAAAAAAAAAAGTGAACACTAAAAATCTCGAAATATTGCAAAGAATGTTAGTCTTTGTTGGTGAGACTGAGTGCAATGAAAACAGATTCAGCAAATAAATAATGATGTACAGTCATTGCATGGTTGTCTCTAGATAGCTTTTATCACGCTTTTACTCACAGTGCTGTTACCAATGCTCTTCCACCAGCATATAGATGTAATATTAGTTGTTCAAAACTCTCTATTTCCATTGTCCAGTGTGCTCTTGGTTTTTATACATTCATTATTTCTTCATTTGAGGTTTAACCAGCGCTCCCTTGATTACGTTATCTCGTTGCGCCCTCACCTTTATCAGCTGACTGGAGAATTAGTGCCAACTACTGCTTATCTCAATGAATCAATTCCCATTATTTGCTTAACAGTAGCGGATGGAAAAGCACAGAAATTAGCATTTTCTGAATTTCAGATATTTCAGATTTTCTAAAATTCTGTAAAAAAAAAAAAAGCGATACATTTGGATGTAAACCCAATTAATGTTGCCCCAGAACTGCATAATAATCCATAGGTTTGTCACTACAGGCGACTGTTACATACATACTGTTACATACAAGCAATCATATGATCAGTTGTCGATATAAAACTTATATAAATTATAGCAGCTTTAACCACATGATAAAGTTGATTCTGGTTCTGCTCCCTGTTGGATCCTCTGAAAAACCACTGAACATCCATCACCTCCTATTAGCCTTATTCATATATAATATTCATATATTTTATTTTTCAGTAGTTTTTCATATCTGACACAAATTGCATCTCTATTATTACAGAGATTCATCTGCTGGGGTTCTCGTATCCTTAACCAATAGTAAACAGACGTTGTGCATTTAGCCGATTAATCCAAGATGTATTAAATGTCCATGTTCATATCACTCTGTCCAGTTTTAGGACAAGGTTTTTAATATGTTCAGCTTGGAAAACCCTCCCAGATGAGTGGAGTCTGATTAATGCTCACGGTTTTGGAGTGAGATGGCCTAAATGAACAAAGAAATATAATATTATAAATCAGTGGCCTGAGACTTGAGCAGACTGAAAAAAAAAGTAAAATCCTCTTAGCCCTTTGGTCGGTCGGGGTGTCTGTCTGCTAATTCGCTTCAATAATATTTCAAATGACTTCAACAGGATTAGTCAGACTTTGACTTCAGGACTAATTTCTCCTGATGTAACTGACTCAAATTGCCTATCAGAGAGCTAAGAATTCATAAAAGAGCAGAGCCAAGGTGACCCTGTGGCGCTAATTTGTGTTAATGGAGAGGATTTATCATTTTGGTCAGCTTAGGGTCCATTAACTGCACTCGTATCTCATTACCTCAACTGTCCGCTGACACAAAAGCTGCTCTGGTAGAGGAACAGTTTGTCAGTTTGGGAATTATGTGCATTTGCTTTTTTTTACTGAGGGTGTGATGAGGAGATTGATACCACTCTCTTATTTTTATATTAAATATAAAGCTGAAGCATTATATCTGGTTTGTTTATTCAGTACAAAGTGTTAACACAAACTAATCAGTGAGTTTTAGAGGTGGTGGTGGTGGTAGGCAGATTTTGTAGCCGTTGGACAGAGTCATGCTAGTTGTATCCCTGTTTCCAGTCTTTAAGCTGAGTCAAGTCAATCCAAAAACAAATCTCTCTCCCTGTTGACTTCTGTATATAGCATTTTAGCATTCCAGGTTTACTCGTCTCAGAGTCAATGGGTATTTTTTCAATAGGTATTTGGTTAGGTGCCTGAAATAAGGTCTGCGGTTAACACAAGCTTAACAGATGTTCAAGTTTTGTTCAGTGTGATAAATGATGTCAGGAAATGCCGCACTTGGGAATTTTGAAGCTTTTAGTTGTCTTAAAAAAGACTGTTGCTAACAAGCGGCTACTACAAAACGTCATCACGCTGAACACAGCTTTACAGCCTCGCTGTGGTGATGATGTTCAGTCAGACCGAGCATTTTCTTCAGCTTCAACTCAACAAAAATGTGAGTACGAATATTTCCCAAAACATTATCTATTACTTTAACGTCTATTTTAGAATTAAGTTTCCTCATCAAGTCCATAATCAAAAGCTGAGTTTACTATTCACATTTTCTCTTAAATGTTGGCGTCATGTTGCTGTCTGATTTTAATTATATTTTCCACAGTGCTGAAATTTGTTTTTCCTCTCAGTAAAGGTGCAGCTGCATTTTCCTTTTCAAAGTAGCATCTTAAGTTAGTGATCCCGCTCCAAAAGCCTGGAACTGATCAAAGCTGCCGTCGCTTTAATCCAACTCAAGCACAACATTTATATCCAGCAAAATTAAAATCTGGATAGGGCCATAATGAAAACCCTTAATGTTTTTCCCAGCATTTTCTTGCATAGTTGCTCATAAGACAGTTTGTTTGGTAATTAGTAAAAATGTTTGTACTTGATGAAGCTCTGCTGCTCCGTGTCGGACGGAGCAGCAACCTCAGTTTCTCAGAGGCAAATGTTAATCACCATATCAAAGGTAAGGAAAGCCATCGTGGATCCCTGCGGGCCGCCGTCCACAGTCTTTGCCAAGCTGAACAACAGCGGGGTTTTTCTACAGCTCTCCCTCTGATTTTCTTTTTCCTAATAAAGCCAGAACCCAGAGAGTCGATTAGCTACGGCTCCGTTTTAAGCTTAGCATCAGTCTCAGCCTCTGACTTGGATGGATTTTCTCTCATTCTCTTTGTTGCACATTAAGTCACAGACAAATTCTTACACATTGTTCCTCTCTTCCAAATAACACACCAGAGCTCGTGCACAACCGTTTGAGACTACGACAGATTCATCTTGCTTTCAGTTTTACCGTGTCCTGTGTTTCACTGTAGCTTTTTACTTATCAGAACATCTGCTGCCTTTGGCTTTGGCTCAGACTCTCACAGACTTTCAATCGCTTATCAGACACAAACAGTGTGACGAAAAGTAGGAGAACATCTCATTTCCTGCTCTGTTTAAAAGTTTTTTTTTCTTGGTTGGTTTTACATTTCTTCCAGAGCCTGAAATAACACGCTCAGTACCTCTTGGACTCATCTCTTCCCACAGTTTGATCACATTATCTCTCTCACCTCAGTGTTTGCTCATTACTTTTTACAGTCTCAGCAGCTTCGGCCCAGTTGCTCTTTATTGAATCAACTCATATTTCACTGAGTGACAAACACCACATCTGAGCGATGGTGACATGCAGAACTGCCTTAAGCTTCACTTTCCATAAAAACAACTTAACACTGACTGCAACAAAAATTCTTGTTCTCAAAAGTCCAAACTCCTGGAGTGACTGGTTTCCATAAGACGCAATGGTCCTAATTAGTCGTTTCTTCAGTCATCAGAAAATGTTGGCATTGTATGTTTCTACAAACCACAAATATGTCACATTTGCACATTTCACACGAATCATATCAATGTTTCCAATATGATGTAATATATACTGTATGAATATATAACTAACTTTGTTATGGGGAGGTGAAGGGGATGGTGGATGGCGTGTCACCAAGGCGAGGCGCCTGCCAAGCTGCGGACCACTGTTCAAGACCAACAAACAACAGAATCAGTTCAGTCAGGAACACTTAAGTCAAAGAAAAATTTAAATCCATTTGCAGTATTACATTTGGCAGCATGGCTCTTTTCTGGGGTCTCTCTGGCTTTTCTAGGCCTACGCAGAAATTCTCTTCCACACGCCTGCATGGAAAGCCTTAAGGCGGAGAGCGTACATCTCCCTGCCCTTCCATGCGCCTACATGGAAATCCTAAGGGAGGGAGATCAGCAGCAAACTTTTTTACCGAGACATTGATGCTTTTCCTGTTGGGATTGTGCATCCAAAACCAGGTATTTTAACCCAAAAGATGATTTTTTCCTGAACTTAACCAAGTTGTTTTGGGGCCCAAACTTAACCAAGTTAACCACAGCATTGTTGAAACATATTAATATGCAAATGGGACGTATCTGTGGTCTTCAGGAAACATATAATGCCAACATTTTTTGTGGCAATTGGGTTGTCATTCTACTCATGATATGTGTCTCAGTCATAATTTTCATTTCTCCCTTAAAGAGAAGATTTTTTTTTTGTTTGACTGACAGACGTCTTGGCCTATCACGGTTGGTGGTGGTTGCGGTCTTGTCCCACAGTTCTACCCAGACTTTGTCCGTATTTTGACTCGCTGGTTTTTCATCTGTTTTTTTCCATCCATCCATCCATCCATCTTCATCTGCTTATCCAGGCCTGGGTCGCAGGGGCAGCAGGCCGAGCAATGTACCCCAGACGTCCCTCTCCCCAGCAACGCTTTCCAGCTCCTCCTAGGGGACCCCAAGGTGTCCCCAGGCCAGATGAGATATATAATTCCTCCAGCATGTTCTGGGTCTGCCCCGGGGCCTCCTACCAGTTGGACATGCCTGAAACACCTCTATTGGAAGGCGCCCAGGAGGATCCTGATAAGATGCCCGAACCACCTCAACTGATCCCTTTCAAGGCAAAGGAGCAGCGATTCTACTCCGAGCTCCCTCCGGATGTCCGTGCTCCTCACCCTATCTCTCAGGCTGAGCCCAGCCACGCCACGGTGGAAGCTCATTTCAGCTGCTTGTATCCACAATCTCATTCTTTCAGTCACTGCCCAGAGCTTCACCACCATGATTCTCTACAGACTATCCCCCCTTAACACTGCCTGTTCAAGGTGGTAATGTCATGTCATTATCCAGCCTTGCCATTCTGTATTAAAGGTACGATCAAGAACAGCTGCAAATCCAAAACCCAATATTTTGCCCTCAGTGTATCAGAGACCGTTCACAGGAAACAGTCTCCCCACTGTCGTCTCTTTGAACAGATGTTTGATTTTCATGTCACCTGCCGCAGGCCTGTTCCTGCTGCCTTCCCATGCTAAATGACACTCTGTCAAAAGCAAAGAAATCACGCTCTAGTCTCAGCCACACTGTCCTGGAAATACATTCCCACTTTTATCCATTTACCTCAAACCTCTGCGAGGTTGCTGAGCTTCATAGATCACTGTAACATAATAGGATCTCCTGTCAGGGGTGTATCAGTCCCATATTTGGAAACACATATGCCATCTTCTCCTTGCACCTTGTGTCAGTGTCTGATGAAACACTTTAGTGGATTTCGCATGTGTTTCTTAAGTCAAATATTTGTGTCGACGGCCTTAATTTCCGATCTTTATTCCCACAACATCTGCGCTCCCTCTCCTCGCCATGTAGCCCCATGGCAGGTGACTGTCTCTATAGCAACCAGCTGGGCTAAAAGACCCCATTTGTCTCAGTATTTCTGCCCAGAAGTGACTTGCTTTGTTGCACGCTGGGAAATTAAGCTTATGAGTTAAGATGAAAATGTTGCGCCAATATAGACGCTGTTTTATTTCTGAAAACTAAACTTGTCCTTCAGCTTAATGCAGCAAAAACTCTTGTGCTCATGTTTGTCTTTGAGCTTTTTCCACCGTAACACCTCCATCCATCAGAACACAGAATCGCCTCATTATGACTTCCACTCAGCAGCGACGCCCGTCTGGTGTCTGTTTCTCAGCTGTCTCTGAGACTGACAGGGAAGTCTCTTATCACCGTCTCCTCCTGGAAGTGAGAGGAGGCCGTCTGATCCCACTGCACTCACGCAGATTAACTGCAGCTTTTTAACCTTGTGGCGGTGTTAATCAGCCCTCTGCTCTTCGCCAGGCACAGATCAGCGTGTAATCCCTTTAACCACAGGGGTAGCCAGTCTCAGCCAAAACCCACTTAGGGCTCTCCTGCCAATCGCTCCACCTGAGAGGCAGCCAACACCCCACACTGCCCCCCACCCCTCACATCCCGCGTACATGTGCCAGTGTCAGTGGGCGCTGCCTCCTGTAGGTTTAGCTTCACTCGTGCGTATGATCGCCACACAAGAACACAATGTGCTTGTTGCTGGGGGCTACCTCCTCCATTTTTCTTGGAAAAGAAAATACACAAAATACTATATAGTATAAATAGTATAGTATGGAAAGTATAGTATGGAATAAAACTTAAACCCTAATTTAAAGAGACATAATAACAAGTTAACGTCAATGTGTAATTAGTATTTTTTATGTAAACACTTATTTAAATGACCATGTGCCATGTGAAATGGGCCATTCACAATCAGGAAACCCACTGAAAATGGTCATCTGACTCTACAGCTCTATTAAATCAAAACAGTAGACAGTGTGTCCCACAGAAATAGATTATTTACATTGCAAAAGCTGACGCAAGGAATCAGCAAACTTTCTGTTGCTGCTGTCACACAGGTTAGAATTTGTAGTGATAGACATCCTTTGTCAGTAGATGCGTTTGTAAATCCAATCTCTTCACTAAAATGAGACCACTGCTGTTCAAAGAAATGGAGTGCTCTATTTATATATGATCTAGTCTCTATATACAGACTCTACGTTCAGTGAAGCTGTTTGTCGTCTGCGTGATATTGACCAATCACATTTGAGCTGGCTGCAGTTGTTGCCAGGTTAAACGGTCCGTGCGGTGAACTAACGAGGTGGAACATAATTGGCATCACTGCAAACTCTGAATCCATCGCAATGGTTCAGCATATTTACTTATATATAAACGGAAGTTGGAAATGAAAATTCGCCTCCTCTGCCCAAATCAAACCGGAGTGCCAAAAAATCCGGGGTCTGCCCCCAGAGGCTGTATCGCCGTCTGTTGGAAGTCAGATGCTGAATACAGCCGATGGGTTCTGAGAATGTATATGATCTAACAAACAGTTAAGTTAAGTTAAGTTAAGTTAAGCACAATCACTGCGTTTGGCACTCTGCTGCTCTGTTTCCTCAGACAGTGCCTAGAGCAGTGGTTTCCAACTGGTCTGACCACAGGATTCAGATTTCGCCTTAGTCATTAGTTAAAGATCCACAGAGTTTTATAAATTCAGCATCAAACTTGTGTTTGGATATGCCATCAAGCTAGTTTTTCTGTCTTTATCAAGTAGCTGTCCATTAGCCACTCAGTTTACAGCAGGAAACAGCTCTTCAAAATAAAAGCTCCAAGCTGGAAATTCATGTACTTAATAATAAATTGTGTTTCTAACAAACTTGACTCGTTCCAGAGTTACTTGCAGTCCATTCAGAATGGTTTCACAACCCACTTTTGGACCATGACCCACCAGTTGGATACCTGGTGTACAACTCCAAAAATAGAAAATTATTTTGTGGTGGGCAATTTTGATATTATGGCGAGCCACCACAAATAAATGAATGTGTAGAAAACTCTGAGTAAAGCTGAGGGACAGAAAATCAAAACAATGAACTGAAAGACGCTAACATGTTTAAACAGTTTTGTTTTATTATTTGCCATTTTCGGGCCGCAGAAACAAGTTTTGAACATAATATTAAATTAAATTAAAGCTTCAATAAACATTCATTTTGGCCAGGTTATGTGAACTGCATGTATTCTAATCCTCACTTGGAGAAAAAAAAAGTGTCGCAGAGCATTGTTCATGAGGGCTATGGCAACACTAAAACCCTGAGCTTGCCTGAGAAGGACTAAGCGCACAAACCCGCTACTTAATATCCCATGGAGAGAGACTCTGACTGCAGCCTGTTCTATTTTGTTCTGAAAATGTCGGCGTGCAGCCTCGTTCTGTGGATGATAAACAAGGTGCAGATCCATGTCTGAAGGATTTTGGTTCCAAAGGTACCATACTGAAAGTGTTTGGTGGAAATGGGGCTTATGACTCTAATCAACCTTGTTTCCAGCAGTGGCAACGGGCAGCCA
Organism: Epinephelus cyanopodus; assembly: GCA_026686955.1. NCBI lineage: Eukaryota > Metazoa > Chordata > Actinopteri > Perciformes > Serranidae > Epinephelus > Epinephelus cyanopodus. The sequence continues at coordinate 11,780,440 of CM048917.1, forward strand.
GACAATGTTAGCAACTAGCTTGTGAGCATAGTGGAACATTTAACAGCTAAAGAGCCACATATTTTTATCAGGAGTTGCTAGCAGCTGATGGCAGAGTGGATTTTGGACTTCACATTATTGAAGTGGCTGCCAACGTTCTTTGTCTATTCGATGTGTATAAAGGCAACACATTCACTATGACAACTTTTCATCTTTCTAATGTGAGTGTTGTGTTTCCAGCTTGTTCTGTTTTAAAGAAATCATATTTGTATTTGTTTGCATATCCTCCATGTCTTGCTAAAATCTAGCTGGTCATTGAGGATTTTACTTGCTGTGCCACTCCTTTACTGCAGCTATCTTCACTTTTTTTGTTTGTTTGTTTGTTTCAGGTACTTTCCCCTCCAGCCTGGTCTGCAGCCGTGAAACACACAATCAGTTGGAATCCATAATGAGGAAGAGGTATGCTGCAAACTAAAACTCAGCTCAAAGCCACTGGCTGATATATCTTTTATTTATTTCAGCAGTTTTGGAAGCACTGGAAGGACAGACGACAAAAAAAAATATTATCTGCTGTGTGGATATAAACAACTTAACAACAGCTTGAAGCTTCTTACCCTTAGAGGCAGTTTTTAAATTTAAAACCAGTTTTGCTGCAGCACAGAGACAAAACACATCACTGGCTTGACACCTTCTGTGATGCTGATGCTCAAACCCAAACAAGTGGATGTGGCAAATGTGTGGTGACAAATCCACTTGAGGCGTCGTGTGGTGAAAAAGCCACTGCGAGCCGTCTAGCCCTGCCCAGTACCCAGCATGCCCCAGGGCACAGACAGAAGGAGAAACACTGTCTCCTGGGATCTGAAATAGGTCATGTCTGCCCTTCTTCTCTGCAACACGTAGATCACACCATAAAATAAAAGGTAAGGACAAACACATATATTGAAAGCTGTTGAAGCATCTTTGAATTTTACAAGCCTTGTGCGAGCGTATGCTGTTTTGATATACATGTAAGACAGAATACACACAGATCAAACACTTAATGAATTCTCCACTGCACATACCCAGAATGGCATTGTGGTTTCTAGAAAACACATATCTCCTATTCTCCTATTTCTCAGGCTTTTGGCCGACTTGTATTGACTTAATGTAGTGCATGCACACTATTTCACATTTTCCCCTCATCATGTGTATTATTTCCTCTCCACAAGCATGAATATTATTACTCTCTGATGCCAAAGAATTGTTTTTGGGGAGAGTGAATTTTCTGTTTTACATTTGAGTGAAGAATCAGAGACATTTCCGCCGTTTTGGAAGAGAAGACCTTTTTTTTGTTGTTTTTATTAAGGAGTGTTTGTGCGGTCAGAGCAGCCACCCTGCAACTATGAGAGATGAAGTGCCTCGCTCAAGGACACTTTGGCACGGTGGCTGCTTTAACCATCAAGTTGAAAGATGGTTGACTGGAGTTGATTCAGTTCACAGCCATGCATAGAACATTATTCCAAAGAAAAGATGAACAAAATGTATCCTAAGATGTTTTGTCCTGAGATTGGTCCTTTTTGGCAGGATATCTTTTTGATTTGATTTATTTATTTAGAACATTCAAAAAATGGTAATAATTCTAAAATAAAATAGAATATATTGTAGGGGAAAAAAACACAAAACAGAGACGAACAATAAATCATGAACAGACTTACAACGAGAAACATAAATGAACATTTCATGTCGGAAAAGGAGTAGAAAGAAGCAGTATGCTCGTCCAACACATTCTCACTCCAACCTCTTCACGTATTGACATTTGGTCATGGATTTCCACGTCTAGATACAACTTGAAACTTTGCTGATTTGGACCAACATTCACCTGCACACAATGTGATGACACACAGCTGGTTCAATATCAGCAAAGTTTCCATGCTTCCCTTCACTGGTTCCTGTACAGCAGGGTCGGCCTTTGTTTCACTGTTATAATCATTAAAAAGCAAAAGCAGCATGTGTATACATTCAGTAGGCTATATCTTCAGTAGCTAGCTAGCTAACCCTTCACTTTTCAGGGTTTGATTTTGGTTTTGGAACAGGGAAGAAACGTATATCTTTTTCCAACCTCTCCAGGTAACGAGTATCATTAATACACGACGTGCCCCAGACACAACATTTAGCTCCAAATCCACAAAACCAGCCTGAAAATGAAGGAAATCTGAAACGACTGCGTTAGAGTCAATGGAGCACAGCTGTGTTGTTGTCGGACACTGATCTGAGCCGGTCCGATGCTATGTTATGATTGGATAGTCTATGTTCACAGGTGGGACGTAGCGAAGGGTCAGTTACACTTATTAGAAAAAAAGAATTTCACCTGTGATTTAAGGTGTTATACATGTGTTAATGCAGATCACATTTACAGTATATAAGAGATTGAAATATCAGATAACAAAAAGAACATAATATATATAATATAATGTTAAAATACGCCTTTTCTAAAATGCTTCAGTCCTCCAGCTTTGAAGTTTTATTGTTGTTCTATGAGTAAAAGATTTATTGCAGTATCCACCACATGAAATCTGAGGGTTCATTTTTAAACCATTTTTCTGTAATAAATCATTATTTTTCAATAAAACCTTTCAACTGTAGAGATCGACATTAATCCTACTATTACAACATTAGGTTAATACACGCTCAAGGCTATAGACTGCTTTTTGCCTTAAAAAAAATATGACTGATCTCATCCGTAAAACCCCAAATTCCTCCAGAGGTTAGAGAAACTCAACTTCACAGTGACTGTCAACAACTCCTCATCCTGCATCGATTACGCAATTCTCCTCTGCTGCAGTGCAACAGCCACTGCAGCCTGTTCTTTAGGGAAAGTTTGTACATACAGATGGATGAGCATATTGCAGCACAGCGCTCACTATTTCAAACTCCTTTTCTCAAGTTTTATTCCATGCACCTGTGGATGGCAGGGTGGTTTGCTAATTTATTGAGACTGAGCTGTCCTGCTGATGTGTCCTTTAGCAAGGAAAATGTATCCTAACCAACTTTTTTTTTTGTCTTTAAATTGCACATTTGTACCATGTTACTTCTACATTGCCTTTGGTTAGTCATGTTAGACCATTTCATACCCTCAAGTCAGCCTCCTCATACACCCCACGTCACCCCAAAACTGGCTACCCAATCACAAACTATGGCTATGTTACTTTTATAGATACACGTAACAACAACAATGGTGCTTTTCTCAGTAGATACATAACAGCAGATCACTACAAACAACCAGTTTTGTTGTTTGTTGTCTTGATCAGTGGTCTTTGCCAAGGTGTCAGACCATCCGTCTTCCCCTCCACCTCCCGATAACAAAGTCAGTTCATATACTAAGCCACTTTTGAGTGTTGGTTGAGGGGGGTGGCTCGACTACACCACATCTCCCACCCGCCCCACTTGGACTTTTGCCGCCTTAACTTTCGTTCTTGTCCTGCCACGTTTCCCCCTGACGCCGCCAAGCGGCATTAAACTATTATGGCAACTGGCCGCATATCATACTGACGTTAAAGGACGCCTTTTTTCATTGGTTTCTGACGCTGCAAGTCACTGCCCAAGGGCCGGGTTTCAATGACTTCGGAGTGACACCGCACTCAGTCGAAAGTATTAAATGCGTAACAGAAGAAGAAGCCGGTAACAACATGGCGAAATCTAAATCCAGAGTTGTACATTTTTAGATTGACGATGTGTACAGAGCTTAAAATTTGCCCGCTATGGTGCCAGTTTGCTGCGAGCTAACTGTTGCTAACTCATTTGTTGATTGTTTGGTCTGTGACGTAATAGGTCAACCGGAAGAAGGTCCAATACTAACAAACTGAAAGGGGCCGTATCGTCACCCATTGTAGCGAAGTCGGACATATTTCAGTCAATAAATCAAGCCCCCTCAAATGTTTATATACTGGCACAAGGACAGTAGTCCAGTTAAATGTCCTAGTCGAACTATAACCGTAGCTCGACTTCACTGTGCATGTTAACATACTGAATATGCCACACAGTGAAGTTACACATGACTAGAATGAGAGAACTGTTGTGAGTTAATGCGCTGCTTCTTATATGTGTCCCCTATCATGTTTTGTCCATTGTGTGAGAGGGAAACACTGGATTACATGTTGATGTTGTTTACCCACTGTGTATCCTCACTGATACCAAACAACACTCTTCTCTGCAGCTCAGACAACAGTTGCTAAGCAGGAAGGAAGATAAACAGATGTCAGCCTCCGGAGCATTAATGCAAATATATCTCATTACCTAAAGTGATTCAGAGGCAGCGTGTTTCTGTCACGACATCTCGTCTCTAAATTCTCTTCAAATCTGGAGTGCTGACTCTGCTCATTGTGTGGACGCAGTGAAACAGCTGAGTGGATTTACTCCATACACATGGAAAAGCTTTAAGTTAGAGATTATTGTAGCCTACTGAGACACAAACGTTTGTTTGGTATGCATTTCTCCGAGCTATTTGGGGTCAGCAGGACATGATAAGTATAAAACAACTAAATATTGTCAATGATAATAAAGTCTCTCTGTCCACAAACAAGACGATAATTAAGTCCCACTGTCCTCAAATCAGATGATAATAAAGTCCAATGTCCCCAAATGAAACGATAATAAAGTCCCAATGTCCTTAAACAAGAAAACAATAAAGTCTCACTGTCCTCAAATGAGCTGATAATTAAGTCCCAATGTCCTCAAATGAGACGAAGTCCCAACGTTCTCAAATAAGAGAATGATTAAGTCCCAGTGTCCACAAATGAAACAATAATTAACTCCCAATATCCTTAAACAAGAAAAATAATAAAGTCTCAAATAAGACCATATTAAAGTCCCAATGTCCTCAAATGAGATGATAATTAAGTCCGAATGTCCTTTCACCAGAAGATAAGGAAGTCTCAAATGAGACCATATTAAAGTCTCAGTGCCTTCAAATAAAAGAATAATTCCCAATGTTGTCAAAGTAGACAGTGATAAAGTTTCTCAAATGAAACGACAATTACGTCCCAATGTCCTTAAAGTAAAAAACAATAAAGTCTCAAACACAACAATATTAAAGTCCTCATGTTCTCAAATAAAATGATAATAAAGTCTCAATACCCCAAATGAAACAATAATAAAGTCCTTATGCCCTCAAACAAGATGACACTAAAGTGTCAATGTCCTCAAATGAAATGACAATAATGTCTCAATGTCCTCAAGCGAAAAGATAACGAAATCTCAAATGAGACGATATTAAAGTACCAATGTCCTCAAATAAGAGAATATTAAAGTCCCAATTTCCTCAAATGAGAGAATGATTAAGTCCCAATGTCCTCAAATGAAATGATAATTAAGTCCGAATGTCCTTAAACGAGAAAATAATAAAGTCCCAAATGAGACCGTATTAAAGTCTCAATGTCCTCAAACGAGAAAACAATAAAGTCTCAATGTCCTCACATGAGACAATAATTAAATCTTTAATGAGAAGATAACGAAGTCTCAAATGAGACGATATTAAAGTCCCAATGTCCTTAAACGAGACAATAATAAAGTCTCCAAGGAGACAATAGTATAGTCCCAGTGTCCTCAAATGAGATCATATTAAAGTCTTAATGTCCTTAAACAGGACGGTAATGAAGTCCCAGTGTCTTCAAACAAGTACTTTCTGATAAACAGTGTCTTATCTTGTGCTAATTGCTTATGCTTATTGCATATCAGAGGCATATCAAATTACAAATGTAATTAATCATAAATATACAAGTTTCAATCATTACATTTGCTGCAGACTGACTTGGCAGAGATGGCTGCCATCTTGTTTCCCATGGATTAGTGTATTGTGCTCTTACTACCACTAGATGGCACAAAGAAGTGTCCAAGAGCAAGGACAACAGGTCTAAGTTGAGCAGAATGAAGTATAAGGTCAAGTAAACCCAAGATTTAATGTCCTCATATGAGGACACAGGGTCTCAGGAGGACAATATGAAGATGAAACACTTCCTCTGCTCTGTAAAAGATAAGGAATAATTGATGTTTTATCTTCCCCCGAGACTCAGACATACTTAAAATATGTTACAATGTACTGTACGTGACATCAAGAGGTGGCCAGTATATACAGAAATAAATTTAATTAGGTAAGAAAGAAAAAGATTATCAGGCTCAACAGTCAAACCGCCATTTAATTATTCAACCTACATGTTTATTACACAGATGATGTAACTGTCTCCGTGTGGAGATAATATCAGACGTCTTTAAGGACACCAGCTCATTCTTATTACATCTAACAGGCGTAGCCTTTTTGTCAGACCTTGAATATTTTTTCTTCTTTATGTGTTACTTAACTGTTTATAATTTGCATCATTACTTAATTGTCTCTTTGACATTTTACAAGTACTTTAGCAGAATTTGGAAGAAGTTCCGAGAGTTTCGAAAGACTTTGATGTTCCTGAAAAATAAAAAATGTACAGAGTAAACGTCTCTGCCTTATTTTCAAACCTGTGCAGGAGCTCTGACTGTCTATCAGGATGTGAGAAATCTCCCTCGGGGCCTGAAGAGGTTCAGAGAGAAACTCTCATCCATCCCAACTCAAGCTGCCCTTAATCCAGCCGTGCAGACGTGAGGATGATACCAATGGATGAGACTGCACAGAGGTATTAATTTTTCATTCAACACTCCTCAACAATAGCATGCAGATAGCTTTGATACACACACACTTTAATACACACACAAACACACAGAGAATACCAAATGATGTGGAAGTGTTTTAGAGGACGCATTCAATTAAATTTTGTAGATGTTAAGTAGATATTTTGGATTCAAGTGCTGTTTCCTTTGATAATACAGGTTTAATCACTTTAACATCATTAAAATGTTGAGGCTCCTGGAAAAAAAACAAAACTATAATGTCAAAGGTATATAACATTGTGTTAGTATTTAATGATGTCTCTTTATCAAAGACAACATTTAAAGAGTTAGAAGTGCAGTAGCAAATCTGAGATGTTGAATGATTCAGCCTTCTCTTATCCTCTTTCCTCGCACTCATTAGCTTGTTTTTGTCACTTCTGAAGACGCAGTGTTGACAGTTTCCCGGCAGCCTCGCCCAACTTTAACCAAACATTTACCCATATCTAATCCTAAAATTTAACTGCTAAACTTGTGGAAAGCAGGATATTGTCACCAGATGGGAGTTGAATGCGTGAACAGATTTTCCCTACAACGTGTTTAATATAACACACATAAATACACCATTTAGTTTTTGTCACCAGGAGGACATTGCATTGACTTACATTCATTCCATGGAGATTTATCTTTTTTAAAGATATTTTTGGTCTTTTTTTGCTTTAATCAATAGGACAGTTTATTAGCATGAAGGGGGGAAAGAGAGGATGACATGCAGCAAGGGGTTGTGGGTTGGAATCAAAAAGTTTCTTCAAAATAATTTTTACGTATTGTCTTATGTAAGTCCTGACTTCATTTGCAACCCGGACTCACTCCGAAGTTGTCGAAAAGTGCCGCTTGGTTTGTAACTTCCAGCGCCAGACACCGACAAAAAAGCTGTCCTTTCAGGTCAGCATGATGCATGGCTGGTTGGTTATGATTTAACGGTGACCAACAACCAGTGTTCGCTTCCTGTGAGATTGTTGAGCCAAACCCTGTTCTTTTGTTGCCTAAACCCAACCACATGCTAGTGTTGGCTAAACGTCACCACGTGCATATGTTGTAGAAGAAAAAAAAGTCCATAAATTTGCTGTGTTGTACCGACGGAGTGCTTTTATTATGAAAGAGACTGCATGCAAACTGTACATTTCCGGTGAAAACGAAAGTTTATTTTGAAAAGACACAATGCATGAACATGCAGAAGTTGACACGGTGTACCAGAACGTGAACAACCAACACACCCACAGTATTTTAGACGTCATATGTGAATGTGGAAAGTCCATGACCAAACACTGATATGTGACGAAGTCGGAGTGAGAATGTGTTGTTATTAGCAGCACAAATTAATTTAGTCTTACAGTAAATTTTATTACAGAGCAACAAAAATTAAATGTCAAAAATTTGATTTTCCCTGTGATAGTTTACGTGACTCAAATCGTCTATAGTCTGCTCATAGATTTTCATATTGTACTGAAGAAATGGAAAACGAATGACTGCCGGAAAAGCAGGGAAAAATAAAAAATGAACAACTGTGTAGGTTGAGTTGAAAAATTGTTAGCAAATATGGTAAGTTTCGTGATTTGAGTTCAAACTTGCAAACACAAAGGTTTGGTCCTTCAAGCCATGAGTTTTATTGAGTATGAATGTGTGTGTTCAAATATCTGATTTTGCAGTTTTACCCTGCACTTCCTTCCGTCCACCGTCTCCTCGTCGTATTCTTCACCGATGTGGAAGTTGATCTCGGTGGTGCGCACGCTGGTGGATGTCTTGATGTAGAACTGCTCGCCATCCTGACGGATCTCCACGTGGGGGTTGGAGGCCGCCGCCACAGCCACCTTCCTCAGCATGGTGTTCACTCCTGACCAGGAACATCGCAGGCCAGAGCAACGAGGCAAGAGCGAGGAAACAGAGGTCAGTTTCATCATTTTAACAAGATTAATTCAGTAATAAAGGGGAAATTAGTGGGATGTTTCACCGCCTCAAAATGACTATAAAATGTCCTCGGGGATGTTTTAGGGTTGCTGATCATTACTCATTATGACTCAGTAATTACAACATGCTGACTTTATGGTGCTCTGCTATTTTTTAAACCTAGATTGTAGCTGAAACTGAGCCAAGTAGGAATAATTGTTATTATACTCAATTACCATAATGTGTATTATGATATTCTCCCACTTTATCAGAAATGCAGTTTTATAATTGCTCCAGCTGGTTAGCTAATACATTTGATTTTGTGTTCATTAGAGGCCGAAATTAATGTAGCGTCTTACTGGTTACAGGCAGGGGTCAACAAGAGACAGATCAAACCAGTCGCCAGACGAAATGATGGCATTGTATGTTCCAGTAAATCATGGATACGGTACATTAAATACATTACTATGTAGTGGACACACTGACATTGACATTCATCATTTCATTGTTCCAGAGCTCTGTTTCCATTGGTTTTAAAACAGAGCTTCAAACAAACACAGTGATCGTTTACAACATTAAACACATGGCTTTAGCAGGATTTAACTTATTGAAGTTTATCTTAGTCCGCAGTGACAGTGTTGTTATTTCACACTCTGGTTACGTCACTGCAGCTCACTATAACTAGGAGAAAAAAAAATTGTAGTTTTTATTAGTAAAATAATCCACACACTGTTAACTGGCTACCATTATTGTAAATGCAACATTTCAGTCAGATAGACCTCATCAGTGATCAACTAGGCTAACACTTCCACCCTTTACATTGAATTTCCCCTCAGGGGGGATTAATAAAGTAAATTAATAAAGTAAATAAACTTAAACTTAACTTAACTTAACTTAAACTCTACTTCAGTAGCAGAAACAGTCTGATGTTACTTTAAAGTGTGTAATGTGACACAGTCGCAGACACTTTCTGTACTGTTTCATCTCGTATGATATGATTCTTGTGATGTCACTGGTATTTAACACCCCCGCCTCTTTCACATGAACAAGCTCGTGGTTGAATAGGAAAACTCAGAGTTGACTGAACTAGTTGAGTACGGTACCCATTATCCAGACACTCAGTGTTAGGCTTAGTCAAACCAGATAACGAAAAGATATCCTGGGTCATTTGAACTGGAAAAACAACTGCACCTAAAAGCCTCTGGAAACACAGCGATGGGTTGCTACAAAACATTTGGTGTCTAAAGGCCACTTGAAACACAGCGACTGGCCAACTCACACCTGTTTTTGTTGTTTGTTTGTCTTAAACAGTGTCATCCACCATCCCCTCCACCCCCACACGGACAAGTCAGCTCATATACTTCACTTTAGAAATATTAATACGATGCGTATGAAATGTGCAAATGTGACATATTTGTGGTTTGCATGAACATACAATGCCAACGTTTTCCTTTGGCGACTGACACAAATCTAGCTCCATACTGAGCTACATAGATTGATCATTAACCAATAGAAACAACTCTAATCATGAGAGATAGATGTAGAAGAAAGAAAGGGCATCTCTGCTACATACTGAAAAGCTTAGACGTGTAAGAAAAGAATGTGAAAATGTCTCTCAAAATCTTGTTTGTATTTGTTACAACAGAATTAAATGCACGTTTGTGTCTGACTGAGAAAGTGAGGCACAAATAGATAGACGAGGGATAGACAAGGCTTCTTTTTGATCTGTTGGTGCTAAAATTTTCAACAAAGCACCTTGCAGTGTTGTCTTTGTATTCTGCCTTACCCCCGACCCCACCCAGATTTAGACCTCTCCAGGCCTCATGCCAGCTCCTATCAGACTCCAGCCCTTAAATATAGAGACACATGCTGGCTGCGTGTCTCCTTGTATTTCTGTGTGTAGTGAACATGAACATCTCCAACCGTAAAGTTTAACCAAGAATGGCAGAAATGTAGATGAAACACACAATAGGTGCTCCGCGGCTCCGACAGAAACCTCAACTATTTCTAAAAAACTCAGTGAAATTTGGGGGATTTTGGTGCTGAAGTCTGTGTGAGGGGTTACTGAGCCATGTCCAGATTAAAAAGTGAACTGAGGAGGTAAGAGGAGGTCAGCGCCGGCTCTTCTTTTGTCTGTGGTCATCCTGCGTGTGGCACTGCCCGAGCTTGTGGCAAGACTTTGGCACGCCCAGTTTCACTCTGCAAGGCCATCTGGCTTTATGTCCTGCCAAAGTCCTGGATCTTTTATTTTACTGACCACCAGAAGTAACTGAATATACTGAATATCTTTGCAAACAACATAAAGTTTTTAATTTGTAAAGTTTTCACAGATTAAAGAGTAAAAATGAAATCAGCCGTTATGAGTCCTGAGAGCTCTTCCTCACTCCAAACCACTGTGGTGTGTCTTGGTCAACACTCAGACATAAGAACATATTAATTTGACAGCTTACACTCGACCCCACCCATGATCTGAGGGATCACGCCATGTGTTTTTCTAGTATTAAATATGTATGAGCATCAGTGAGCCAAGCTGACATTTTCGCACATTTTAATTTGCTCACATTTTTACTTTATGCCTCATGTGTGTCTGAAGAAATCCTAAAAGGACAATACGCTTCAGGTTTTGGACCACTATTATTACAAGTAGCCAATAAAAATGGGGGACAACTTAGGCTTATTTTGAGACCCTCCTGACTACCTTAAGGTTTCTGCTGATCCCAGGGCTCAGATTTAAACTGAAGCAGTTGCGTTTCTTGACAAGAGTCTCCATTAACTCAGGAAAGTCTTTCAAAAATCCACATTTTGGCTCATCGGTAAAATTCTGCATGAGATGTTTCGTATTTTTAAATTCTTTGATCAAATGCAGACCCTCATTCGCTCTCAATTAGCTAACCTTGAGTCTGATCAGCTCGTACAGCTCTGCTCACTCTGCTGCCCTGGATGTAACGAGACCATCCTACTGTAGGGAAACCTCAGAGTCAACAGATAATTATGAAGATGTTGATGGAAAGTGGCGGCCCTGCAGCACTGGAATCCACAGTGGTTGCCCATTGCAGCTCCCCATTGACAGAGGCCTTATGTAAGAGCGAACGAGTGATCTGCTCCGGCAGATGTGGTTAAATGTGTTCGTGAATGGACGAGGTGCTAAACTCGGAGCGTGACTAATTTCTCCTTGCACGTAGAATTAAGTTGGAGGGATAGTTGCCTCCTTGGATCTAAACAAAACATGGCAAGAGGTGTTGAATTTTTTAGGTGAGCATTCTTTAGTGAATCAAACTGAATACATTTAGAGTTTTCCGTGTTTTAGGATAGACTGTGAGGGCTTCCTCAAAGATTGTCAGGTCTTAAATAGAACGGTGAATTCAAGGATATGTCAGACATTAATCTGTGTGAATAATATTGTGTGTATTTTACTGTATTCTTTTTTATGATTGTTTTTAACCAATGTAAAGTGTCTGAGTACTATGAAACGCGATCTATAAATAAAATGTATTATTATGATTATTATATACGTGCAGATACCCTCCATTACACCCACCGGTTGGTTTACTTTTTAGCTGTGACCAGCAGCTCTGTAGCTCGCTCTGTTAGTTGGTCAGTTAGTCCCCAAAATTTCCCCACCCTTTGGTGGCCACGGTGTTTGCCTTTGAGGCTGAAATTAGGCATGAAGGTTGGAGCTATTGTGAATTTATGTTTGTTTGAATTGGATTTGTTGTCAAGAAAAAACAGCCATGTTATAGTTAAAGCTGGACGATATGGAGAAAAATCAAAGGTCACAATATGCTTCTACCACATGCTTCGACTATTGGTCCTTTTACAGAATATTCACATAATGAGATTTTTGATAAATCTTTTGATAAACCTTTAAAACTGGGAAAAGACAGCACACAACGATATCCAAAATCTACGTCAGTATCTACTCTGATATCACAAGATTGATATAAACCCTAGTCACAGTGCATGTTAGCAGGACGGGGTGTTTAAAGGAAGCCACAGCCAAATCTGCACTCAGATGCTCAAGAAATCTTTCTGTTAGGTGCAGCAGTGATGCACAAACAACTAAACTGTCAATTGTTTCAGCTCTGCGAGGTACAAAACTGTTCACTTTTCAACTTAAGTTTCCCAGTTTCTGCTAAAACAGGAAGCATTCACGTCTAAAAAGTGTCAGTCGTAATCCATTTTGTCGTCAACAGTTCCTGGAGAGTTGTTAAAGCAGCTCCCTGCGCTCACAGTGGGACTTCTCCCTAAAGATTTCTACATTATTCTAAAGACACACAGCCTTTTGATGTGTCCTGTCTGTTTCAGCGGTGCCGGCGTGACGAAACGCCGCAACACAATTGAATGACCCAGTTAAACTGGTCCAAATCTAAACCATCACAATCATCAGTTAAGACCAAGACGGGTGAAAAAGAATGAAAAAAGATAGGACACAGGAGAATAGCACTGGGCTCCAGAGACCTCCCCTGGCATTGCTAATGCATGCCCTACTTAAATGCTTAACATGAATAATGTTGTGCCCCCCTCCTCTCTTCATGTAACAATACCACGTCTGTTTAGGCTGGAATTCAGCATCCAGTGTTTCATATCTCCTGTAAAGCCGAGGGATTTCCCTTCAGCAGCATCTCCCCGTAGATCTCTGCGTTCTTTTCCCAGGGAGCTTCTCCGAACAATACGATGTTGTTGGAAGTCAGGCATGCCATTCTCCAAGAACAAGAAAAGCCCTTTTCTATAATGGACATGATGGATAGTCAACCTCATGCAGGGATGTGGAGCTGGCTATGGAGGGAGGGGAGGGGAGGAGAGGGGGGGGGGGGGGGGGGGGCTGGAGAGGGCTTACCCAGGGCTTTGAGAAGTTCATCAAAATTCTCACTCTTCTTCATCTTCCAGGTGCCGGCAAAGTTAGGCATGTCTGCTGAGGCTGAGTCCGAGGGCTGCCGAAAGAACCTGTTCCCCGCTCTGTTGCGTCTCTCTCTCTCTCTCTCTGTCTCTCTTTGACTCTTTCTCACCCTCCTCCTCCTTCCCTGTGCTCCTGTCTCCTCTGCTCTGGGCTCAGCCTCCTCGATCACACTGTTACACCCAAGTGTTTCTTTTATTTGTTTAGTTTTCTTCACACGCTCTCGCTTCGTCAGTGTGCCTCAGTGTGCCGGCTGCAATCTTGTCTTCAGCTCTTTTATAGCTACTGTCTTTAATGGGAGTCAAGGGAGGTCCCTCCCCCTGAAAGCTCTGTCCCATTAACACAGTAGAACAAGACTGACGTGTCTGCTTTCTCTGGGGACCAAAACGACTAGATTCAGTCTTTTAGAAAGTATTTATAGTGTTTCACCTTGTCAACAACTCGATTAATTATCCTTTTTTTAAAAGGTGTTGGTTGGCTTTCATGTTGTTGATGTATTTTGGTTTTAAAAAGAAAGAAGAAGAAGGTCGCTTTGTTTTTCAAACCATAGTTAAGGGAGTAGAGTTTGTGAAACTGATAATGTTCATTCAGGAAAACATGTAGGCTCTATACACTCTGTCAAGGTAATTAATCCATCTATTATGTTACAAGTACTTTTTTGGGTTTGTATTTGCACATATATCGATATATATATATATATATATATATATATTATATATATATATATATATATATATATATATATAGAGCAGCACAAGTAGGCACATCAAACAGACATCTGGATGGCACTACACCATCGTGGAAGCTTAAGGAGCAGTCTCGTGCCATCATTATAGGTCACATTAAGTCTTTACATATTGCTCCTCCTAGGAGTGCCACAGGTGGGCAGCAAAATGCTCTAATAAGAGCCATCTTCACTCAACTGATTACGTGCTAAATTTGCGACCGAGCATATTAGATAAATCATTGACAATATAATGACCAAGATATTTAAACTGATTATACACTTTAAGAGCAATGACAGGTAAGAAGAATTCAGGAAATACTAATTATCATAATGTTGCTCTTACTGGTGTTATATTTAATGTCAAAATCTGCACCATAGTTGGAGCGTATCTTCAACAGCTGTTGTAGGCCAGAACTATATGGACAGAAGATCACCAAATCATCTGCATACAAGATGATTTATTAAAATATTGCCAACCATACACCTTGTCTTACATGCATTTAACTGTTGGGACAAGCCATCCATGTACACGTTAAAAAGAAAAGGAGACAGAACGCCGCCCTGTGGGACTCTGTATAAACTCGAGCCCTTCTCCCATGGAGCACAACCACAAAAGGGTATGAGCCATGTAACATTCAATTCAGTACAATAAAGCACAGAAAACATACCCGACAGCAAGAGTTAAAAGCTATATCCTCCCATCATTAACGACCATATAACTCGAGCCCCTACACAAATGAAGTGACACAGGAATATGTTAGCATTGGAATTATGGGTGCAACGTCCAGTGTTGAACCGAAAGCGGTGATTTCCAGTGCTAACAGTTTGTTTACAGTACTCTATTCTTCTAAGAGCAACTGGTACGAGCAGCAGTTGCGCCCATAATCATTTCTACAGTAGTGCCCTCAGGAATACGGTGGATAGGTGGGTTTCCCCCCAAGGCGGAACGTAGAGGTACAGAAACTGAGTATCAAACACTCCACATTGGCTATGGAGGCCTAAGTGTGTCAGGTAATAACAACTGAAACGAATATTGTGTAATTATAATACTTAATATTACAAATGTACATTTGACTTTGAAACACGAATCACTGCTGTATAACCGACCCCGTTACACCTGCTCTGTTTCCTTCTGCACTGTTGACTAATTAACTGTGAGATATTAAAACTTTCAGTAATTCGGCCCAAAACTGACCCTGAACCACAAACACAGATCAAAGAGTATCTTAATAGAAAAATAACGAATCATTCAGATGTTTCCTTTAACAGGGAAGTGTGTATTTATTACATACACATTGCATTATATTGTATTAATTATGTATTATTGTGTAAAGTGTGATCATTTGCGTTTGCAGTAAACGTCCAGCTGCCTTCAAAGGACTGAGGTTGTAGGTTTTCTGCCTTTACTCTTTATTCTGCATTGTTGACTAAATAAGTGTGACGTGTTACAGTAAAGTATTTTCATTAAATTAGCCTCAAACCAACAAACATGGATCAAAGAGATGGTATGTTGAAGCGATGATGAATCATCTGGATGTTTGTTGTTGATTCCGCCCTCAGGCTTTAACAAGAGTTTATGTATTTATTATGTATGTGTTGTTTTGTATTAATTATGTATTAGTCTGTGTTGTTATGCAAAGTGGAATCAGGGATCATTTAAATGTGTTTCGCTCTGCTGAGATTTGGAATTGCTTTTGCATAGTTAGTTAGAAATGTAGTACTGTAGGAAAAGTACAGCTGAAGTGTATTGATGAAATATTGGAAGGGCCGATCAGGCAAGATGAAATTTGCTCTCTTTTTTTTTTTTTTTTTTTTACTAGCTGACTCATTTTTAAGTTTTTTGTTGATCAATGAGAACTGTAACTTTCAGACTAATTAAGTGAAATATTACTAACGCAAATGTCCATTTTAATGTATTATATTTTGCCAAGACAGTAGTACATTATCCAGAAGTTGGTGCATTATGTGGCTACAAGATCCCAAATTAGAGCTCTTTATCATTGCAAACCAAGCATATTCATAGTTTACATATATATATATATTTTGTTGTGTGAGGTAGATTGTTTAGTTTTCTGCTGTTTTTTGTTTGTTTGTTTCTGTTTTTGTGATGATGGAGTGATGCTTGTTTGTTTGTTTGTGTATTAGTTGTGTTGTATGTAATCACCACCTGCATACAACGAGCTCCACTTCTAAATGCAAAAAAATGGGAAAAAAGAAAATGATGAATAATCAACATAAAAATGAGAAAAAAACGATAGAAAAATATTAAATTAATTTAAATTGATAAATGAATAAAAGATATACATATTTTCACAGATTCTGTAAATGTGTTTATCTCCGCAAACTTGTTGAAAAGCAGCTAAATTTAAACAATACACTAGTTCTTTCTGATTTTAAAAGGAAGTTGATAGTCATCACACACCTTTGCTCAGACGAACAGAGTATGTACAGTACGTATGTAAGCAGACATTTTATAATTCATTCAACATTTTACAACTTAATATATAAGTGTGGTTGTTGGATCAAAAATAGTTTCCACAGGACGGATTTAAGAGACTGAAAACCTCTTAGAAACAGACACCTCAGCTTTAAAGTTTCGCCTTTTTTTGGATTACTCCTTTTTATTTCCATCGACACAGAGTGCCAAGACCAAATCCCATAATCAGGCTAGACTGACAATTTAAAAACCAAAAGAAGGAAAAATGATGGTTACATAAGGAGCTGCCACTTTGAAAGACGTCTTGCAGTTATGTTCCGCATGTGGTGCTTAAGTGACGGAGCAGAGTCATCTGAAGAATGCTAGAAACATGACACACGTCCAGAGGTTTGATTCTGAGTTAAGTTTTCTGTCTAAACTTTATGTCTTTATAAGCATAAATATATCCGATCATGTTCTGTGTTTTGAGTGGCTCTGCAGCCAGCACCTTCATCACTGCTGACACCGCTTCAAACCACCTGTCGATCTCAAGCTCCATTCTAACCTCACTCGTGAACAAGCCCTGGAGATACTTGAACTCCTTTGCTTGAGGCAGTAACTCCCTCCCAACCTGGAGAGGGCAAACCATGACCTCAGACTTGGAAATCCTGACTCTCAACCTGATCGCTTCAGGCTCGACTTCACCGTGCGCCAGTGCATGCTGGAGGTCACACTGTGATGACGCCAACATAACCACATCATCTGCAAAGAGCAGAGATGCAATTCTAAGGTCCCCAAAGCGGACTCCTTCTGGCCCCCTGCTGCGCCTTGGGATCCTGTCCATGAATACACCCAACGGCATCGCCCACTTAAAACATGTTTGACTTTGCGTCAAGTATGCGGATACAGCTCACACTTTGGTTAAGACCGGATGGCTCAAAGCAACGACCCCTAGTACCCTGTAATTTCGGCAGTATCCCCCACAAGACTCCCAATCGGACGCAGTCGTAAGCTTTCTCCAAGTCCACAAAACACTTGTAGACTGGATGGGCAAACTCCCACAACCCCTCCAGCAGCCTTGCAAGGGTAAAGAGCTGATCCACTGCTCCACAACCAGGACAGAATCCACATTATTTGTGCATGTCTGGAGGCAAAAATAGAAAAATACTCTCTCCAGTCATTATAAATGAGATAAATGCGTGCGTGTTTTGTTGTTCAAAACACTTCATTTTGTCATATCAAAGATAATGACAACAGAAGCCATCTCTCCCTTCAACACGCTGCAGCTAATGCCATTACATCAGGTTCATTACCCACCATTATTATTTCCCTGAAAATACAAATGAATGACTCGGCTGAAAATAGCACCGCTGTGATCATTACTGTCTGCAGGACCGACAACAAGGAAAAATACAAGTGCCTGAAGAGGATATTATAGACTCTAATCGAGGCTGTGGAAACAGATCAGATTCAGATATACTGCACGCACACTTCTGAAGGACAGGCGCTCTTATAGTTGCATTTGGAGACTTATTATCCCTCCCAACATGTATGATAAAGTATAAAAACATGCAAGCATTTAAACGTCAGTCCATTATAGGTTGTGATCATGCATGTCTGCAGGTCTACAGGTGGTTTTATGTGTTCACTCTTTGAAAGAGTCGCCTGGAAGAGTTAACACGTTCCCTTTTCAGCATTTATAACCAGTAAACAAACAGTTCATTATATTTTTGGGGGGTTTAATGAAGGGTTTTAGTGTTTTGTGATGGTTTTACTGCTATTTTAAAGACTACATCCCAACATGACAACATTTCTGAGTAATATGCTGAGTTTTTGGATTAAACATCACATTCAAAGGGACTGTAACTCACACACACACACACTGCTCTAAATAGGACATCTCTCATCTTCTTCACTCATCTTCGCTCACTGATGTCCCTTCTCTGTAACACAACTGCCCATTTCAGCTTCACTTCAGGAGTTATTTAAAACACACCAGCTGTATTTGTTTTCCTCTTGAAACTTTATCTTGACAACCTTTTTTGAATGTGTGGAGCTCAGACTGCTGCTGCTACAGCAACTGTCAAAATGCTGGCATATTTTTCTGCCTGCTCTTCAGGCTCAGGTTTGCCTCTCTCTCTGCAGCACTGAGGTTTTACTTCAGGCTGAGACAGTCAAATAAATAATCATGAGTCACTCCCAAAATAAGTGTTTATAAATTCTCTTTTTTAAGCACAACCTGTAAGTGTGGGTAGGAATATGTGTCATAAGATTTATATAATATAATATAACTTAGTTTAAACTGGGCTATCAGTGAAATAAAGAATAAAACTAGTAGAAATGCTGTAACCAATCTACACAGTAATAAATTCAGTTTTCTGTCTCATTGTAGTCAGTGAATAAATTGATAAAAATTATTGAGCAATTATATCTACTTTTTTTTATCCATTTTCAAATTTATGTTTCTCGCATTTGATAGTTTTTTATCTGAACTTTTGTTGCCATGCCCATGCTGTTTCTCCCTCACATCTGTCTGACTTATTTTATATATTTACTTGAATTTTATATTTCTAAAATCTATTTAGAAATACTTGTGGATACAACTGTTAAATTAATTTAATTAAATATTAATAATCATACATAAAAAGAAAATGATAAAAAAACAAAACAAAGATTACATAATTGAACAAAAGTTTCAGATTAAGCAGTAATGCTACATTGTTAAAAATGTGCAATTCACAAAAAAGAAATGTATCTACAAGCTGAAATGCATGACAAATTAATCAATGATGTGTTGAGTCCAATTTTATTAATCCAAATGTCTATTGAATTGATTTATTTATTTTCCAAATTAATTCCACCATTTATTGCATTTATTTAATATAATTAAATTGAATTTTCTAATCAAATCAACTGTTACAAAAATATTTTTCAACTCTAGCAATTGCGCTTTTCCTCCACTCTGGTGGCGATAGTGAGCTACATACGTCATTCGCCAATTGTTATCTAATACACGAAGAAGAAAAAGAGCGGAAGTTACGTTGAATGTTGACATGGCGTCTCGCATGTAAATCAACGGGCTTCAGAAAATAAATAAAACGTCCTATTGAGAGATTTGAAGGTACGTGGGCGCATATTATATCATAGTTAAATAGTTTACCGTCACTATAGGTGGTCTAGTGAACTGTGCGATAATCCGGTAAGTGTTAAAACGGCTAACTGCACTTTGTTGCAGCGCTAACCTGCTGTGTAACCGCGGCTAGCTCCAGTTAGCTGTGCTAATTCATCAGTTTCTCATTTCATTCAACTGCTTAAATATTTGGCTGTTAATCTTAAATATCACTGTCTGTTCTGCCTTTAACTGCAGCAGCCTTGCACAGTTAACCTCTTCTCAATAAGGTTGTTTTTCTCCGCAGACAGAGATAGGTTTTTAAAATGAACATGCCCTGCTGTGTCAGACCTAACAGACTTTCATTTTCAGGTTGAAGGAATCTAACTGGCTCTCAGACTCCCAGGACCAAAACAATGAGCACTCAAGTAAGCAACAAATTAAATACTCTCATATTTATACAGATTATTTGTTCGGTTTGTTTGTTTTCTTGGTGAAGGAGCTCAAAGATTAACTGTGAGCTTGTGTTCTGATTTCAGTACAGCATCCTGTTCAAGCAAGAACACGGTGAGTAACACAATGAATAAACACAACTCATGTATGACCCTAACCTAATACGTTACTAGTCATTTTCCACACACACAAAAAAAATCTGTTATTCAGAGCTATCGCCTTTTAGATTTTCTCTGTTTAAACCTACTCTGTTGTTGTTGTTTGTTGTTGTCAGTCAGCATAAGACAAAGACTTTCCACAAAAAGAACAGCATCACAAACTGTTCTCTATCCTGCCCTGGGAGGAGATACAGGAGTTTAAAGTCATGCACAAATAGACTCAAAAACAGTGAATAAGCAGATACACTGCACACAAGAGGGCTGAATTCTTCTTTTAATTAAGTCTTTATTTGAAATGAAAAGTTACAAGGACTGACAGTGCTGTGCACGTGGGAAATGCTTTTGAATCAGACTTAACAACAGTTTTTACCTGTGGGCCATCAGACATATGAAATCGTCCGGCTCTTCAAGTGCAATCCACTATTTATTAATCAGTGCAGTCCACTACTTATCAAGTGCAACACTCCATTTATTAAGTACAGCTTGGTCCAGCCTTTATTCACACTATTTATTTCTGATTTTAAGATAATATTGTCTGTTTTTGCACTTGCTTGTTTATTGTCTAGTTGGCACCTGATCAGATGTAGCACCACCAGTTGTGTATTAATGCACAGACACACAATTTTCTCCTTGTTTGAGTAGCCTAGCATTTGCTAAAAACTTACTGAAAACTGAAATGCTATGGTCAGAGTTTTAACCTGTTTGTTTCCTCTCAGCTCACGATGATGCGATCTGGACGGCAGCGTGGGGTAAAAGTGAGGCAGATGGCTCAGAAACTATTATCACAGGCTCACTAGATGATATGGTGAAAGTCTGGAAATGGTGAGGTTTTTTTTAACACTTCTCCTCATGACAATATCACTTAATACAGAGTTGTAACAGTCATATGTCTGACTTATGTTGTTTTCTTGTTAAATACTTAATTTGTGCTCTTTTTCTCTTGTTTTTTAACATTGGTTTTACATTTGTGTTTTCTATATTCACTAATAAAACTTTTATTGTCTTTAAAGTGTCTGCAAATCAACATTATGATGTCAGTAAAACAGATTATGTAGCAAAACAGACAAATAGAATAGTCATTTTTAAAGGCTATATGAAAATGAATAGTAGTCCAAGGTCTAGATCAAAGAAGCACTACATTCAGCCCTCAGAGCATTACTACATTATTTTTACTGTTTTTTTTTTTTTCTTAGGAAGATCAGTAAACAGATATATATTATATTATTTTTAATATTTTCATATCTTAAGTAGTGTTAAACACCGTAGCATAATGCACATTCTATTTTTTTTAATGTACATTTTAATTTTATTTAATTTTATTTATTTTATTGTATTTTGTTGCTTTATGTTTTGTACTTCAATTTCATACTCTTATTCTTCCTCATCTTTAAATTAGAGCGACTCGAGCATCGGTAGCTTAGTGGATAGTGCCGGCACCCCCTTGCTGCAGCGGTCGTGGGTTCAAGTCCAGCTCGCGACCACTTGCTGCATGTCATCCCCCCCACTCTCTGAAAGATAAAGAGATGATCCGCACACCAAATGAAGCTCCCATAGAAAAATTTAGAATAAATTGAGAATAAATTTTTCTATGGGAGCTTCATTAGGTATGCGGATCATCTCTTTATCTTTCACATATTTAATTTTTTAATCAAGCACCCTAAAAAAGCATGGTTGGATGTGCGTGTTTTTAGATCTATCCCCCCACTCTCTCTCTCTCACTCCCCCATTTTACTCACTCCTTTCAATTAAAGGCAAAAGCCCAAAAAAATTATCCAAAAAAAAAATTAGAGTGACTGTAACAAATCCCAATTTACCCTTTGGGATCAACAAAGTGTTTCTGATTCCGATTCTGAACAAAGGAAAGAGACATAAAGTACTTACATTATCACTTTGAACCAACACATCTGTAGCAACAGCCCAGACTACATCAAACGTGGAAAGTCTGAAAATTCAGTTCCAGATTCTCAAAAGTTTATTTAACAGTTTATCGTAATTGTAAAGAATAAGAACCTGCAGTAGTGACATAATTGGGCATCGCACTATGTTTTGTCTCTTGTCTTTTCTGTCAGCTGGTTTCTCATAAATTTTTTGCTGAATTTGCTGCAGAGATAAACTTGATTTGACTTGTTGAGAAAATTATTTGACATTCCCCAGTTTTCATTGGATTGTAGATGTTTAAATTTTGTTCTAAGCACTTTTAGGCGCTTCTTGTGCCTGTTGGATTAAAAGTTGAGTTGAGTTTATTTGACATGACGTGACCGATTTCTCTGACACTGTTCCTGCAGGTCAGACGAGAAGCTGGAGCTGCAGTGGACTCTGGAGGGCCACCAGCTGGGTGTGGTGTCAGTGGACATCAGTCACAACGGAGCCATCGCCGCCTCCAGCTCACTCGACGCTCACATCCGCCTCTGGGACCTGGAGTCTGGAAAACAGATCAAGTCTATGGACGCCGGACCAGGTACGACCGGGCCTCAGATTTTTCACTGATTTAATTTGCACTGGGTGGTAGGACAGAAAGGTGAGTAGAGAAATTATGCTTCCCTCAGCTTTAGAGCTGATTTTGATGTCTGATTTAAATTAGAATTAGATTTTCTCAGTGAGTATTCTCATGTTGAACTTATCAGACAAATTATTGATTAATCAAACAGATGACTGACGATCCCCTTTACATTTAAAAAATATTAATAATACTAATTAGGAAACTGCATGGCTTGCTTGCCTGCCAGATTACAAACACGAGATTGCATCTGCAAGAGTAACTAAAACATAAGCTCACACTCATCTTGTTGTCAGGTCACTGTATAATGTTTAAATAGTTTGTTAATTAATTGATTAGTTAATGGACAGAAACATAATCAGCAGTTTTTTGATTAGAGACTTATCAACAGTGTAACATTAAGATGAATATCTTTATGTTTGGGGCTGCTGGTTGGACCTTTTGATTTCGGAGATTTGTCATTTGCAGTGGTGCGTCTGTGTAACTCTGCAGTTACACCTCCAAAACACACATTAAACACACATTAAACATGGCTTAATGGAGACAATTTCAAACACAAGTACACAAATCAGCTTCACCATAACCCACAGCATTCACAGACAAACACTTGCCTTTATCTGGACACATTTTCCCCACAAATACAACATGCTAATGTTTTTAGCACAAGCCTATGGCATTTTACATTGTATAAATTAGCCGAGCAGCTAGCAGACTTTTCCTCTACTCATATGAAGCCTGGGACAACAGCAACATTTAACAAAGGTAACGTTACAAAATTCGGCCCCATTACAACTCACAAGGTTCACTAACAAAGCAACTGTCTTGTACTAAACACGTTTTCCAAATTAATATAACGTGCTAACAGGCCTATGGCATTTTACATTGTATAAATTCACCTAGCAACTAGCGGACTTTTCCTCTGCTCATATGAAGCCAGGATAAATCACACACAAGACTTGAAATGCTATTTTTGTGGAGGCTTTATTGTCTTCACAATTTATTGTTTCTAATCTGTGAAATTAAAGTAAATAAAAGCTTTGTTTCCACTGAGGGAAATGGTTTCAGCTTATAAAAACAGACAGGAGATTTGTGTCGCTGCGACATGTAGTTGCATTTCTGGGGAGGTGCACGTCAGGTAATGGTGTAGGGTTGCCTGATGTGCACCTCTGTCCTGGTCATAGAATCTCAGTCTCTCCAGATGTAACATGTTGACCATTTTATTTAACCATGAATCATATGTGGGAACAGAGTCTTCCACACTCATAAAATTAAATACTTTGCAATCACCATTACAAATGAAACAAGCATTTTCTGATATTTGCCAGCAGAGGTTAAGGAGCTGGTTGCTGCAAGGATAACTATGAGTGGATCAGGCTCTCAAAATTTCCCAAAAGCCTCAGACAAACACTGAAATGTGTTCTGTAGATTCACAGCGGATCCAGACAGATGACACATTAGTAAAAAAGGCTGTGTAGCTTTTCCCTGGATTAATGAAGTCTGTGTAAAGTTTTGAATCCTGTAAGATTAAGTCTAACATTCACTAAATGGTTGTGTATATTCCTTCAACATTCACCCCAGACTTCATCTGTTAGTTCGATATTCAGTTTGTCTACATGCCTGTTTAATTTAAGGGCGTCCAATGGATCACTGTTCAGTAGGGTCTGAAACACACTTTGAATATCTTGGCTCCTTATACTCCTGATAAAAAGGTAGCCGACTCCACCTTGTTGATGTGCTCGTACTGTGTTGTGTTCGTGTTACTGCTCTGGAATAAGGTCACTACAAAATGAAACTGTCACTCAGTTGAGTATAAAAACAAACCTGCAGGGGACGACAGCTCGTCTGCTCTGCTGTGTGGCACAGTGAGCTTGTTTTGTTTTTCACATTAACCTCTCAGAAACCCCACACCCAGAAATGTATGTGTTGCTGCGAGTCTTGAATCCAAGCTGTACTTCATCTAATGTCACGTCACCTCCCATTAGTGACGCTCTGTCGCACTCAGCGGTCGGTCTGGGTCAGTGGATTATAGACCCTGTTTCTCCTCTCTTGGGGCGTACTGTATTTTAGTGTATTTGGAGTCTTTAGGAGTGAGTTCTGTTGATGTAAAACCTTTATTTTTTTTTTTTTAAATTATATTAAGCTTATTAGCTCAAGACTGACTTAACCAAGCAGAAGGTGGGTTTGGTGATGAGACACACTGGTTGACCATTAGAAAATACAGTATAGGTGTGCGTGTTTGCCTGGTTAGTCATACATAAACTCTGTGTTTTATTGTTGTGTTTTATGTGTTAACTAGGTGACTAGGTTAAGTTGGTTGCATTTGCTTTTAAATGTTTCCTGTAAAAGACTCAATATATTCAGCCCTCTGTCCGTCTCTCTGCTCTCCTCTCCAGTTGACGCCTGGTCGGTCGCCTTCTCCCCAGACTCTAAATACATTGCCACAGGAAGCCATCTTGGCAAGGTCAACATCTTCGGTGTGGAAAGTGGCAAGAAGGAATATTCCCTGGACACCCGAGGAAAATTCATCCTGAGTATAGCTTACGTAAGGAACCATTAATTGTCTTTCTGGTCGGCTGGGTGGTGGCGGCTCTCTGAGG
This sequence comes from Epinephelus cyanopodus, assembly GCA_026686955.1. Classification (NCBI taxonomy): domain Eukaryota; kingdom Metazoa; phylum Chordata; class Actinopteri; order Perciformes; family Serranidae; genus Epinephelus; species Epinephelus cyanopodus. The sequence continues at coordinate 11,805,829 of CM048917.1, forward strand.
GCTGAGACCTCACTGTCTTGTCTTTATAATAACTCATTGTGATTAGTATTTTTTCTCATTCACACCACAGCTTCTTTTTCTTTTAGCTCTTAACCCTTTCCCTTCATGTACAAAGGTTGCGTTTTAAAAGTATTTTAGGACTAGCTATAGCTCATCCAGTCTCAGATCTTTACATTTGGAAGTTTTCTTTATAATAAGTAACGTCATTGGGTTTAATTCTGTTTTGCCCCTCAGAGCCCAGACGGAAAATATTTGGCGAGCGGAGCCATCGATGGAATCATCAACATTTTTGACATCGCCACCGGAAAGCTGCTCCATACGCTGGAAGGTAGGCTCCGACATTAAAATGAATTATTTCGGTAGGAAATGTTGCTGCAACTAGTGATTGTTTCCATAACCAGTCATACTGAAAATATGTCTTCAGTAATGGATTAAACATTTTGTCTATTAAACATCAAATAATAATGAAAAGCGCCCAACACTTGTTTTTAGAGGTCTTCAAATTACTTGTTTTGTTTGACCAACTGTTGATAACTTAAATATATTCAATTTACTGTGATATAAAAACAGACGAAGCATCAAATTCTCACTTTGAAAAGCTGGAACGAGGATTATTTTTAACGTTTTGACTGATAAATGACTTCAAACTACATTTTATCTGATCGATTAATTGACTAATCTTTATAGCACTGGATGGATCTGACAGATACTTAAACACAGTTTTTTCCGGGGTAAAAAACCCAGATACAGTAAAATGTTTGCAGCCCTCCACTGCTGTGTATTACAAATAATTTCAGCAAACACAACATTTAGATTTTGTACATATACACAAATTTGTTTAGTATTAAGGAGGCAGAGATCACCCCGCAGTGACGAAGCTAACTGACAGACTGTTTCCTCTCTTCAGGTCACGCCATGCCCATCAGATCCCTCACGTTCTCCCCCGACTCACAGCTGCTGGTCACAGCCTCCGACGACGGCTACATCAAAATATATGACGTGTGAGTTGAGCCGGCAGCTCGTGGATCCTGCTGATCAGTTTTGGTCCTTTTTAAAATGAATATATAAATATAGAACAAGGGAGGGGAGGGTGCATAGGTGAGTGCATTTACATGGATATGAATAACCTGTTTATGAGGCTTATCCTGGTTTTGATCATATTTGGGATGGTTTTTACATGAACACAGAGAAATCAAGCGAGGGAGTTCAAGTATCTCAGGAGTGAGGGGAGAATGGAGCGTGACATAGATGTGCGGTTTGGTGCAGCGTCTGCAGTGATGATGTCATGGTGAAGAGGGAGCTGAGCCAGAAGGCAAAGCTTTTGATTTGCTGGTCCATCTACGTCCCAACCCTCACCTGTGGTCATGAGCTCTGGGTAGTGACCGAAAGAATGAGATCGCAGATACAAGCAGCCGAAATGAGTCTAATTCGTGGGGTGGCTGGGCTCAGCCTTAGAGATAGGGTGAGGAGCTTGGACATCCGGAGGGAGCTCGGAGTAGAGCCGCTGCTCCTTTGTGTCAGAAGGGGTCAGTTGAGGTGGTCCGGGCATCTGATCAGGATCCTCCTAGGTGCCTCCTGTTGGAGGTGTCCTGGACACGTCCAGTTGGTAGGAGGCCCCGGGGCAGACCCAGAACATGCTGGAGGGATTACATATCTCATCTGACCTGGGAACACCTTAGGGTCCAGGAGGAGCTGGAAAGCATTGCTGGGGAGAAGGACGTCTGGGGTGCTTTGCTTGGCCTGCTGCCCCTGCGACCTGGCCCTGGATAAGCGGATGAAAATGGAGGGATGTAAAGTACTACTGACTGATTACTGAAGTCTGTTTGTGCAGGTGCCTGTGATGTTTATAAAAACAACTGGCAAAGGGAGATGAGAGCAACAGGAAATGTTTAGCACTGTTCATTTACTCGGCTAACACTTGACAAATTAACAAGCAATTTCCTCTCTGCTCTGACTGCCAACAGCTGCCTGATCTGAGTACCTCCATGTGTCTCTGTCTTTCTCTCTCAACCTCTCACTCACTACGTAGTTGCTAACCTAACACACTGTCCTCCACACCAGTGCCAGCCTGTCACTTCCACCATGTAGAACAAGGGAGCAATGGATTTAGATACACAGCCTCTTTCATTACTGAGAGATAAAACTCAGGGTTTGTGTCACTCGGCTAAAACTGTGCCTGCGCAGGTAGGATAACCGTGATATGGTGTATAGAAGCAACCAAAAATCTTACCATAAACATGTTACTCATGTCCACGTGAATGCACTCTGCTTGCTGCCTGCTTGTAGTGTGCAACATACAAATGCAGAAATAAGCTGTACAGAAGAATGAAAAGAAAGTTCGCCATACTAACCATTCAGCTGTTGTTTTACAGGCAACATGCCAGCCTGGCCGGCACACTGAGCGGACACGGATCCTGGGTTCTTAACGTCGCCTTCTCCCCAGACGACACCCACTTTGTCTCAAGGTAAAATCAAACGCATAAAGCTGCATTTCTGCAACACATTTTACTACCTGAAGCAAATGTTGAACGACCTGAAACGGACAATGCCATTATAAATACTGGAGGTAGCTGCATCTGTTCAACCAACAAGATTATCTGTCTGAAATAAGGTCTGTAGTTAACACAAGCTGAATAGACTTAAATGTTTAGTTCTACGACATAAAATACATCTTTTAAATATCCCACTTGTGAATTTTGAAGCCTTTTCATGTCTTAAAAAAGGTGGTTGCTGATGAGTGACTAAATGAGACGACAGAACATCATCATGATGAACAAGGCTGTAAGTGGAGATGTTAAAGTCGTGCAGCCATAGCTCAGTTTGTTTGTAGCCAAACGTTAGCTTTTTACTTCTGGTGATTGCATTTAAACTTAAATAAATCACAAAGTTGGTGTTTATTAGTGAAGATTGCTGAACAAAATGTGTAAGTATCATAAACATTTGTTTGCCACAGAGCTTATTCTCTGCAGTGATATAAAATGGAGTCGAGGGAACCAGGGTGATGTCAACTTCCGTGTTAGCCTACAAATAAACGTCGTCCATGCAGCACTCTGTGAATATGGCTAAAAAACAAATCCTGAAATAAATAAATGAGAAAATAAATATATAATGTATATGGGTGGAATATATATTTGTTTCTATCACATATTTGTGCTTTCCCAAATAACATATTCCAGTACACTTTTGGTAAATGCAGTATTTTATAACAGCCTGAGCAGTAAACCTGCCCTTGACCGTCATCTTACATCAGCAGACATGTTTTCCTCTTGTCTACTTTCTCATGCCTTCACTCCTGTTGTGTGAAACCGTCGTCAGCTGAAGTTGTTTTTCACACAGTTTCCAGTTCAGGGTGCCAAAATAAACCGAGCAGGTCAGCCAGACAACACAAAGTTTGACTCTAAGATGAACTGTTAAAACAGTGTCCTCTCTCCTCTGCTGCTCTCAGCTCGTCCGACAAGAGTGTGAAGGTTTGGGACGCCAGCTCCAGAGCGTGTATCAACACCTTCTTCGACCATCAAGACCAGGTGATAAAGATAACCCTGTATCTCCTCGCTGAGTGTGTTTGTAATCAAATCCAACGTGAGAAAATCCATCTGCTGTAGGTGCTGATGTGTTTGGCGGGGGGAAATCAATATGGCGTGGCCTCTCACATGACCCTTCTCTGACGTCTCAGCTTGGGCTAAACCAATAAACGCAGCTGTCATTAGATCCCTGGTTGCAGACGCCTGTGGGGAGGTTGATCTTTTCTCCAGTAAAGCCTCTAAATGAAATATCAGGGCTCCTCAGAGAGCAGATCAGAAGCTGTGGACTCTGCCATGTTGTTTTGTGTCATCATGAAATGACGGAAAACAAAAACGCAGGACGTCTACAGGGATCATTTGCAGCCAATGACTTGTTCAGCTTTGCTTTGTTCTTCTGTTTAGAGCATTTTTTCCCGCCCTTGTTTGCTTTGGTTTCAGCTCTCTGCATGACTGAGTTTCTGATCAGATTAAAAGCATTTTAGAGGATTTTTGAGGTCACAGAACAGCATCCGTGACGGCTCCATTTTGAACTTGTTTGCCTGCGTAGTTTGTGCCTAACCTGCCTTTCAGTCTTTGATGCTTTAGAGCAGTAACAGAACATGTGAATCAATGTAAAGCAACAATACTCAGGTAGGCTGTGGTGTTTAAACCATGCTCAGTTGGTACTAAGGGGCCCAAAGTGTGCCAAGAAAATCTCCCTCACACCATTACACCACCACCAGCAGCCTGAACCGTTGATACAAGGCAGGATGGATCCATGCTTTCATGTTGTTCACACCAAATTCTGACCCTACCATCTGAATGTGGCAGCAGAAATCCAGACTCATCAGACCAGGCTTTCCTCCTAGTCCTCTCTGTAAAATGTTGAGTCAAGGGCCTTTGGGGTTTATCATTGACACAAACCTAGTATAGATTTTAATGTCACACCACCATCATTCTTACTGTTTGGGACATTATGTTAAACTTGTTAATTCTTGTGCAGTTCTTGATAGAGAGATTTCAATGCTCTTCGTCATACTACTCGTCTTTTTACTTGTTGGTGCACAGCTTTTCTAAAATGTGGATGCTGCTTATAGAATTACAATTTTCATATTTAACTCAGAGCCCATTCTCACCTTTGCTGTACCTGTTCTTGTCAGGTGTGGAGTGTAAAGTACAACAGCACCGGCTCAAAGATCATCTCAGCTGGAGACGACCGCGCCATCCACATCTACGACTGCCCCATGTGACGGAGCAGAGGTTCCACAGAGCTGCTGTTTACTCAGATCATGGAGATGAAGTTGGTAACTGGGGGAGGGAGGGACAAGCTGTAAATGAGATGGGGTTTTTTTTGCACTGGCCCACGATGGTCAAATAAAAGGGTTGCTTTTTTAAACTTCTGCCTCTGTTGTATTTTTTGCATTTACGGGCTGAGCCCTTGACAAGCAGCTGTTTATCATGGAGTGATTTGATTCGAAAGGAAAAGCATATAATTGTAAATTGAGTATCTTGAAGTTCAGATTTTTTTTTTTTTTTTTTTTCTTAAAAAGCAGTGTGGTGTGGAGCCCTGAAACAGACAGAAGGCAGTAAAGGATTATCAGATGCGTCAAATGACAGTGAAGAAATAAATATAAAACTTTGTACTTCTCCTTTAACTTCCAGTTAGTTAAAAAGGAAGAAAAACACTTGATTTTGTAACAAAAACAACTTATGTTACTCTTTAGTTTCCTTTTATTTTGGTCTTAATGCACATTTAATTGTGTTTGTTATCCAGTTAGCTCAATAATTGACTCATCTGATAACCAATGACTTAACTACTCACTTTTTGTCAGTGTTATGGCTCCATATATTTGGAGACTCTGGGATCTGGTCTATTAAGAACATTGTGGTAAAGGCAGTGAAGTTCAACTTGGTTTCTGCAGCAGTGTGAGATGAAGTGTGATGTAGTGCTCCCTCCAGTGGCCCCACAGGTGAACTGCTGCCTCATAATATCCTGACACATGGCAGATTTTTTTTTTTTTTTTTTTACAGCAACATAATGACCTTTTTTTTAAAAAAAAAAAAAAAATTTTTTTTACATATCTTTATAATGTATAGACCAAAAAATAGTAACCAACCTCTGCAGTGATTCAGAATTCTTTATTACTTTTCATCAAAGGTCCACAAAGTCTCCCAACACATCAAACTACTCTTAACAACTCTTTGATAATATACATGTAGCACTTCCTCCTTACAGGCAAAGTCCATTAAATTTGCTTTTTAGAAATCAATTACATCACTTCAGATACTGGGGTCAATCATTCTTATTCATTTGAACACTGTGTTGTAGACTGAAGACTACTGTTTGCATTTAGAAAAGAGAGAGCAGACGGTCAAACCTCACTGAGGCGTGTGTTCTGGCAGTAATAATCATCTCTAAACACGGCCTTATTGCTGTACCTCACACTTCTTAAAGGAATAGTTTGGAGTTTTCGAAGTGGGGCTGTATGAGGTACTTATCCATAGTTGGTGTGTTACATACATTAGTTGGCAATCAGCATGGCCCCAGTTTGGAGAAGCAGGCAGGAGTACTGATACAGAAGCTAAGCAATGTACTGCTGTAGAGGGGCAGCAGCAAAACGTGTGCGCTATATTTTGAATATTTTCACTGCTTTACACACTGTCAGACGGCCCTCTCCAACGGGGAAGCCGTTATTTTGCTCTCTTCAAAGCCTGACTCCATTGACAAAAACAGTGATGACGGCTCTGACACACCAAGCGAGTGTCTGCTGCCCTCGTTGATGCGGTGTGTCCTGCACCGTTGCCTCTCACTGGCCCCAAGTCAGCTTTTTTTCTTGGTTGATTTAGCATGTAGGCAGTGGAGTCCGTCTGCAAAAGCAGTATTCTGATTGGCAGTTCAGCACAGTGCACGAGGAAGAGAAACGGAAGTGAGGAAAGTAAACAATGGGCTAAAGTCAAGAGGGAGTGTGAGTGAAACAAACTTGTTATTTTAGGTAAGATTATTTTTCTTGAGCCCAAGTTCTTAAGCAGAAAGTTTCATGATGGTTCGTGTTATTGTTCACTGGTGCACTGTAAATATGCTTTGTTCTTTCCACACTGGAAGTGTTGTTAATGTGCTAACTGGCTAACTAGCATCAAGACGGTTTAACGGTTTCCTGTCTGCTGGTGTGAAGAGTTATTTCCTCCCACGCAAATGTAGTGCTGGTGACGAAGCAGGGGGCCTTCGTCACTGCTAGTTCTCTGAAGTTGGTTTGGTGCATCCGAGCCTTAAAATGCCTTTTGTTGCTGCCCTGTCCACAGCAGAGCGTTGCTTATTTTCCATGTCTGTAACCCTGCCTGCTTCTCCCAACTGGGGGCGTGACCACCGTCATCTACTGTAGGCGATACATCGATTATGATTAAGAGCCCTACTACAAAAAAAAAAAAAAGAACTATCCCATTAGGTGGCTGGTGAAATCTGAAGGCAACTTTGGAGTTTAGTTTTGTCTACCGGTGTGGCGCTGCTGCCTTTACTCTTTCTGTGGTAGCTGTAACCAAACCGAACCGCCCAGTGGTTGAAGTTTCACTTGCAGATTGGATCCTCTGTCATCTGAATAGTATAAATAATGTACAAGATTATTAACAGTAGAAGTGCCCCATGGGGAAAATTTCCACCTCTTTAATGTGGTCTAAGGCCTGTAACGTTACATTTACCCCTTCTGCTTCAAGCTCCACGTTGTTTTGTACAGTCCATTTACACAAACGGGAACAAAAAGAAGCAAAAACACCCACCTGATCGACACACTATAATAAGAGTTCATTATTAAACCTGCACCACTGACTCCACAGACGGATGGTGAATAAACCATGTGACACAGCTACACACTCATTACAGAAAGCCTTCAAGTGCACAAACTCAGGCCTGTTTTCACAAAGACTAAATGTAATGCTTGTTGTCCTGTGAGTAAACAGAACATCAAACAAGTTTTTAAATATTCTTTCAGAAGTCTAGTAATTTTCACTCTTTGAAGATTTGCTAATTTCTTGTGTACAATTCAATGTCATTGCTATACTTAGATAATACATTTTATTCTGTCTACAATTAGGCCGAAGCAAACGTGAGATTCTTTGCAGATGTTTCGCAACTTGTGCTTAATTTTCTTTTCGCTGGAATGCACACAGACATCAAGCTTTCCTGCTCCTCAAGTGTTCGATTAGACAAAGAAGGCATTCGTGTCTGAAGATTATGGCACATTGAAAACTATTAAAATACATACAGGCAGAGTAGCTCTATTTAAAAAAAACTGAACCCGGCTGGATCGTGAAATCAAAAGGGGCGTTGAGTGTTCACGAGCTGAAGCTGCCTCGGTGCAGTTAAAGTATGACACAGTAAAAAAACAAACAGTGACCTGCTACATATCCAGGTGTATGAAGTACACTGAGGCAGTGATTTCATTTTGTTAAAATATACAATACAGGAGGCGTTAATCAAAAAATCTGTCCTTTACAAGGCTATGTTCTTCAGTCATCTGTCCATTGTTAAGATTTGTCATGTTTTTGCTTAAGATGGAGATTTTTGGCGAAATGCAGCACGTTGTTTTCACTCATAAAGTCATATTTCACAGTAATAGTTTAGCAGAACAAGAAGAAAAGGGGCCAGTGGAAATGGGTCTGACAAATAGAAAATGGCAAGATGATAACATTTGTAACTAACAAGGTGTGTGGAAGCAGCTTAAACAGGTGAGCAGTTACCCCGAGGCTGAACTGGTCATGGATCTGGGTCGTTGTCTCCTGTGTGAAAAGTTTCTGCTGGGCTGTGCGGAGGCGAAGCCCGGTACGAGGTTGTCCTGGTTCTCTCTGGCGTTTCACCAGTGTCTGGTCTCTACAAGCTCAGCTCGCAGGCTCAGTCTCTTCAGCGTCTCGTATCCCACCACGATGAGCACTGACGTGGGCGTGGAGGAAATGATGCGGGCCGACAGCCCCTTGGTCATCACCCAGACGCCCTCCTCTGCCAGCAGCTGCTTGAACGTTTCGATGACAGACGATCGTCCCTCCACCTTTAACACACAGGAGACTGGTAAACCATCTGTTATTTACGAACACATTTATGGTTACATTAAATGTTAATTCTTGTGGTAGTTGCTGTTTTAAAGGTCAAGAATGAACTTTCTCATCTCAACTTTTGTGGCGACTGCAGATGAAAACAAAGTGCAACGAGTTGACAATTCTAATAAGTCTGATATCAGCCAATCAAAGATCTGACTGAAAAACAAATCTGATTTGCCTGAAGTCTGAACCCTCATTTTTTTTCCATAAAGCCAGTAAATTTTATAAAAACATCAGCTCCCAAATCAGCCCGATACTGCACCAAAATCAGGAGCAAGTTGAGGAACTATCGAGTCATGTTAGGAACTAGAGGAAGTGTAGCAACGGAAAAAAAGAGCTGACTTCAGCTGTATTTGGAACTGAGAGAATTCCTGCACCGAGGGTCTGATTCTGTGGTGCAAATTTAATACTGAAATCCTGGATTAAGTTTATTCATTTACACTAATCAACCACCCCAACGCAACTCAACTTTGGTAGGACTTAACACTTTCAGTAAGTTCTTAATGCTGCTGGACAATCCGCATCACTAAATGCAAAGCAAACACTTCACTGGCTGCCGGCTGCAGATACCCGTCCACAATTTGTCTCACCTGTTCCTTTTCCTCGCAAGACAACCACTCTTGCAAGGGTCAATAACTGCACCTCTTTTTGTTTCTGACACCAAATTAGTGGTGAAAAAACAGCTTCTAAGTCTATATGCAATCTAAAAATCTTTTCCACAATGCTCCTGGTAAGTGAATGCAGACATTACCTAGCTTTTTAAAATGTTCATAAACTCCTAAGCACACTCTTAAATCTTTTATGTGGTGCACAGTGGTGTGTTTCCGTGTTTACCTGTACTCTTGCTCGGACAACGTCCATGGGGTTGGTGATGGTGGAGGCGGTTGCTGCTGCCATTGGTCCTGCCACAGCCTGCAGAATCAGATGGGGGCACGTACTTGGTGCCATCAACGATAACTGCTCTGGGAACACAATTTAAGAACAGTGTAAGGCCAATATATTTGTGGTTTCAGTCATGCAGGTAGCAGCTTGGAACAGCAACTGTAAACTGGTGTCGACTTACCTGCATAAAAGTGATAAAAAGGCCACCATAGTGCGCTGTTAGGGATGTACGTGAGTAGCGACGCCACGTAGCCCCTGTAAAATCCCTTGAAACCATCGGCTGCGAATATCTGCACCGTAATGTCACGGGTTTGCCCGAAAGTCAGTCTGCGCTTCGTCGTTGCCAGCATCATTTTGGGTTTGGCCTTGAAGCGAGTCAGGTGTTCCCCCTGTCCTTGCATCATCAGGTGCTGGGACACTACGTCTATGGGCACAGTGATGGTCTGAGCCACAAGGGAGGCGGATCCTCCGGCCACCACCGACTTCACCGTGTTACTGGGTGAGTACTGGGACACATACTTACGCACCAGTTCGTAGGTAGTTATATAAGCCTGTCCTGAGATCAGAGTGAATGTGTTGACCATGAAGCCACGGTAGAGGCCCCGCACGCCCTCCACACGCAGGATCTTGCAGAAAGCGTCAAAGGTGCCGGAGTAGAGCGCCTTTCCCTTTTGCACCTGGAGCCGAGTGCGGATGAGGCTGGCCGGGTAGACGGTGGCCCTGGTGGTCAAGGTCATGAACACACCCAGGGAGTAGAACTTCCTCTTGTCCAGGTCCTCCCATTCTATAATTTGGATCGCACCTTTCTGCTGCATGGTGCCGGCTAGGGCAGCGCTGCGCCGCTAGAGCCACGTCATCAGGCCTCTGGCTGCCATCACACCTGCAAACGAGAGCATTCAGCATCAGAAACATCCTGCGATCAGACTTAAGAACCTGCTGGGTTCACCCAAATATTTTTTGGACTTTCGCTCTTGCGTAATGAACATCCTGCCACTATTACCTTTATTAATTATCTGCTAGTTATGTTCTTGCTTAATCAATCAATCAATCATTTGGTGTGTAAATTTTAGAATATTGTGACAAATATAAAGTGTTGTTTTTTGCCCAGATGCCAGCACATACTTAAAATTATAAGACACACAGATGTGGCAAATTCTCAGATAAAACAAGCTGAAACAAACTAATTAACAGAGTATATGTATATTTTTTGTAAATTTTTTAAGAAAATATGCTCGAATTTAATCAAAAAACAGGAGCTGGCAATGATCTGTGCTGATCTGCTGTTTTTTTTTATCACTCAGTGTTGTTTCTATTTCTATTACATACAGACTTCCTCACTAAGTTTCATTATTGTTGCATATTTAACACTGAATTTTTTGTGAGTCCTCACAAGAATCAGGATCATTTCTCTCACATCCTCTTTGCAATTCTGAACTAAGGAGGCTGAGTTGCAACAAGGACACTGGTATTTCCTTGTTGTGGTAGTGTTGCGCAATTTATATACTCTCACTGGCCACTTTTTAAAGTACACCTGTTAACACAAATAGCTAATCAGCCAATCACGCAGCTGCAGTTCAATGCATTTAGGTGTGTAGACATAGTCAAGACGACCTGCTGAAGTTCAAACTGAGCATCAGAATGGAGGAGAAAGGTGATTTAAATGACTTTGAACGTGGCATGGTTGTTGGTGCCAGATGGGCTGATCTACTGGGATTTTCACACACAACCATCTCTAGGGTTTACAGAAGATGATCCCAAAAAGAAAAAATATCCAGTGAGCCAAAATGCCTTGTTGATGCCAGAGGTCAGAGGAGAAAGGCCAGACTGGTTCAAGATGATAGAAAGGCAACAGTAACTCAAATAACAACTGGTTCCAACCAAGGTCTGCAGAAGACCATCTCTGAACCAACAACACGTCCAACCTTGAAGCAGATGGGCTACAGCAGCAGCAGACCACACCAGGTGCCACTGCTGTCAGCTAACAACAGGAAACTGAGGCTACAGTTCACACAGGCTCACCAAAACTGGACAATAGAAGATTGGAAACACGTTGCCTGGTCTGATGAGTCTGGATTTCTGCTGCCACATTCAGATGGTAGGATCAGAATTTGGTGTAAACAACATGAAAGCATGGATCCATCCTGCCTTGTATCAACGGCTCAGGGGAGATTTTCTTGGCTCACTTTGGGCCCCTTAGTACCAACTGAGCCTGGTTTAAACACCACAGCCTACCTGAGTATTGTTGCTGCCCGTGTCCATCCCTTTATGACCACAGTGTACCATCTTCTGATGGCTACTTCCAGCAGGATAACGCACCATGTCACAAAGCTCAGATCATCTCAAACTGGTTTCTTGAACGTGACAGCGAGCTCACCGGAGATTCACTACATGGTTATGCAGCCGTCAAATCTGCAGCAACTGGGGTCCAACCTGGTACTAGCGAGGTGTCCCTAATAAAGTGGCCGGTGAGTGTTATGCAGATTCAAAGTACATAAATGCATTCAGTAAATACCTGCAGGGCCAATTCAGTGACCCACTGCTGCGTTAGAAAGTAGGAAATACTGATGTTTAACTTGTGTAAAGACAAACTTGTAAACATTTAAGTAACTTAAACAAGTCACAACCTGATGGACCCGACAGACCTGAATGGCTTCCTGTTACCAGCTAACACCGAGAGAGCAGAATGCAGAAGTTGGAGCCTCAGGCCGTATCAACACAAAACATTTATGCTACCTAACGTTACCGTGTAAGATAAAACAGGACACATAAATCAGGCTTAAGTCTTAAGTCTGGCTGCATGAACTATTTGCTAATGAAATGTAAAACTTGAGCGCAGCTGGTGTTCAGAGCAGAGTCACAATGACCGACAGCAACCCAAAACCCTGATTATCTTTATCTACAACTTCACCTTCACACTAGCAGCGAGGCATTTTCACAACACTGCCATGTGAGAGTCCACTCAGCCATTTTTATTGTCTCCTGCAGCCGTAACTGAAGGAAAGGGGAAAGCGACGCACGTGCAATGTCACACAGTGTTCTCGCGCTGTGTGTTAGCGCAACAACAAGCAGCGACGCTGCAGCAGCTGTGCGAGGAATAAGACGCAGTTTTAACCCAAACACACCGATAAAAACTCACCTGTTAGAGGCTCGTTCAGCTCCAGTTCACCTTCCGCCTCCAGAGTAGCGGTTAGCTGTCACGGCCTGCTCTGCTACAAGGTGGGTCATGTCTTGCGTCCATTACTGCTGCGAACAAACACAGTCAAAGGTGAAAGGTCAGGGGTTGTGCTTCACTGCAGCGTATCGTCACTAGCATTAACGTTACTATTAACAGATGATTAAAAGCTCGGTTTTAACGTTGTTTTCTTTCCCATTTGATCGCTACGACGGTTTAATTAACTTATCGGGTTAATGTTATCGGTTTGATGAATTTGACGATCATGATGCATTCAGGGTCCAATGCAAATGTAGGAATTTCAACAAACCAATGAGCAAACAAAGCGTTCAGGTGTTGGCAACATGCTGCTGCAGGGCCACATGTGGCTCTTTAGCCCATCGCCAGTGGCTCCCTGTGGCTTTGACAGAAAATTATATGGAAGTGAACAACTTCAACATGTGCACGTTTGCAAACATTTCCAGAACAAAAATCTGAACATTGGATGAAGCCAGGTTCAAAAGTCTTATTATGGTTAACTTTTTTATATCTTTGAATGACTCCATACATCAAAAAATACTGACAACAGCCCTTTTCATACAATGTTTTATAAATCAGACTATGAATGATATATGAATAAACCCCTCTGTAAAACCCTTCGGGACATAGACCCGTGCATGTTTCCACCAGACATGTAAGACGTGCTCACACAATTTCCATTACAAGTAAAAGTCATGCATATATAACCACACTGAAGTAAAAATATAAAATACTGTATCATCAGCTAAATGTACTTAAAAGAATAAAAACCACTCATTACACAGCAGAATCATCCCTGTCAGTTTCATTATCATACAATTATTTTAATATTATAACTAATGCAGTACAGTTAAATTAGTTAAATTCCAACACTGATATCTGGAACACGAAGATATAAAACAAATAAAAACATCAAGAATCTGAATACAAAACAACATTGTAAAGAATATTTTACTTGATACGTACCTTATATTTCAGATTATGAATCTCAAGCTACACGAACTGCAGTTTATACAGGACACATAACAGTAGTTTGTCTCTCAGATATGGTCGGAGGTTCCCTGAAGGCAGCACAGTCCCAACTGCACAGTCACGTGGGACGTTGCAGCTGCAGTTTTAAAGTCACAAACACTCAGAGACACGTTCCGTCATGTTTACCCCAAACATGTATGTGTTTACTAACTGTGGCAGAGGTTTAGAATAATCAGCCCGTTATTGTTTATTTCAGTTGGATGTCATACATTCTTTTTTTCTTGTTTATCAAATTTATTTTTCTGGAGGCCATAAATTCAAACATCCCTTTTTCTCCTCTGTTATGTGAACTAATGTACTAATGTAAAGGATGTTTTTAATCTTACTGGCATCAGTGCATTCACCCCAAATCAAACTCTGGACACCAAAAGGCTAAACCTTAAAAAAGAAGAAGCCTATGCAGCAATGTTCATAAATCTATTTTGTTGTGTACATGATCACCAAAGAATGTTGTCATTCACACCTTTTGGTTTAGGCCCTGATTAATTTTGTGTTTTAGGTATTTTATTTTCATTCATTTATTTTACTTTTATACAATGTCAGCATTGTTGTTTCAGTAGGCTAATACACGAATGCACATTTGATATCTTTTCTTATACCACATTTTTGAGAAAAAGGGAATTGTTCACAAACATTTGATAACAAGCCTTTTTCCTTGACAATCTCCCATCCCTCCCTTACACTGCCTGTAAAAAAAAATATAAGGAGATATTTAAATGTGTCGTAAATGAGCAAAGATAATATCAAACTGAGTGGTAAAATAAAATAAACATGCATAGATTAAAAGAATGAAATTAAATAAACATAAACACACATAAAGGCTATACACACATTAGCATTCACATTTGATATTTTTATTATTACTCTCATTTATCTATTGTCATTATTATTATCCTTATACCAGTAATTGGCAAAAAAAAATCATAATAAATAAAGAATAATAGTAATAATAGATAAGGATCATTTATTTGTAGTAGTAGTAAATAAGATTTTTTATTTAAAAAATTTGTAACAAATTTCAGAGACTCAAAATGGCATTCAATTTCTGTCAGAAACTACTTAAAATATGGGACTGAATTTAAAAAAATAGAATTACCTTTAAGAAACAACAATCTCCCACTCTTCCTTATACTGCCTGCAAAAAATAAATAAAATAAAATAAAATAAAATAGAAGAAGATATTTATATATGTGGTAAATGAGCAACGATAATACCAAACTGAGTAGTAAAATAAAGGGAACACACATAAATAAAAAAGATAAAATAAAATTAATGAAAAATATACATAAAAGTGTACAAAAGCGAAACCCAAAAATTAGCAATCACATATTATATTTCTGTTATTACTTTTATTTTATTTTTTTATTTTTTTATTTGTCATCATTATTATCATGCCTCACCCAAAAAACAAACAAACAAACAAACAAATCAATAAATGATTAAAGGGCCACTGACTACATTTTCCCTTGGTTTACAGCCACATCTGACAATGGGTGAGTGATTTCTTGTAAGTTAAACTTCTGTTCATGATACAATTTTTAAAGTGTTATCATAATAATGTACAAACATCAGCCATACCAGTTTAATCGGTGGAAAAGGATATAAGTTACAACAGTGACAGTATACATGTATATATAGAATAATAATAATAATAGATAAATAATATGAGGATAATTTATTTAGCAGGAAATATCTTAAAGTATCCTTATTTGTTACATATTTCAGAGACTCAAAATAGCATTTAATTTCAGTCAGAAACTACTTGAAATATGGGACTGAATTAAAAAAGAATAGAATTACCTTTAAGAAACGATAATACCAAACTGAGTAGTAAAATAAAGGGAACACACATAAATAAAAAATATAAAATAAAATAAATGAAAAATACACATAAACATGTTCAGAAGCTTAACCCACAAATTAGCGAGCACATATGATATTTCTATTATTACTTTTATTTTTTATTTATTTATTTATTTATTTTTTATTAAAGGGCCACTGACTACATTTTCCCTTGGTTTACAGCCACATCTGACAATGGGTGAGTGATTTCTTGTGAGTTAAACTGTTTATAAATGTTCCTGTTCATGATGCAATTTTTAAAGTGTTATCATAATAATGAGTTTAATTAGTGGAAAAGGATATAAGTTACAACAGTGACAGTATGCATGTATATATATAGAATAATAATAATAGATAAATAATGTGAGGAAAATTTATTTAGCAGGAAATATCTTAAAGTATCCTTATTTGTTACATATTTCAGAGACTCAAAATAGCATTTAATTTCTGTCAGAAACTACTTGAAATATGGGACTGAAATTCAAATTTAGCTTTAAGAAAATAAAATTCCGCTAAGATTAAAACAAGTTAACATACATGCATGATTTACCAAAGAGTAAAACAATACGTTCAGCCATGAAACAGGTGTCTTGCACCTTGTTACTCAGTGTTGCAGAGAGTTGATTGAGGACACGGTTTATCGGGTTTATCTAATAAATGGCTCCATCTTTATGATGTGCTGTTTTATAATGTTTTATTTTGGCAGTCACTGACGGGTGGGCGTGGCCTTGGCCCCCCGCCCTCTGATTGGTCGGCTCGGTGTTGCCAGTTGAGTCGTGAGGACGGGTCGTGTTGATTTCAGAAGTCATCATGGCGCTCACTTCCCCAGTCAAAGGTAAAGAGGTGTCTTCTGCTAACCTTACCTAGCGAGCCGCTTTCCGACCAGCCGATCACCTATGAAGCCATGAATCGATCAACGAAAGACGACCTCTCTTTTAAAATGGCTGTCGCTTGTTTTTAGTCAATATTACATGAAGTGAACCGGCGTCAAACAGTGTTGGGGACATTAAAGCTAACGTTAGCTAGCTTGGTAACGTTAGTGTTTGCTCCACTACTAACACAGAGCCGTTAAATTAGCGGGTTAGCGGCGGCTTTGCCCCGCTCACAAGGACACTACACTTTACAGCAAACCATTAATTGTGTTGTAATGGCCTGTTTGTTTTATCTCGTCAAGACGTTCAAGCCAGCAGCACGATAAGGAGTCGGTTAGCTAGAGTGTGCTTCACGATAAGGACGAGTGCTAGCTAGCTTCCTAGCTGCCTTCCTTACCTTGTCGTCAGGATACATGCACAGATGATTAACGTGTGAGGATGTCACCACATCACCACTTATATTAGCTTGCTGTTACAGTGTGTGATTTTACAGCTGTTATTGTGCATCAAGACAAGGGTTGTTTTAATTTCATTATGTAACGGATCTCATAATAGTGTGATTAATACAGGCCATAGTGACAATGACATTGTGTGATCACGCACCCACTGATGATGATAGTGCAGCATTACCTCTGTGCTATTTGACTTTTATGCTGCCCAACAGTAATGGGGCATTTTCAGCAGGCATGTCTTACCAGTGAAAACAAGTTCCCATCAGGTTATATCTCCACAGGATCTCACAAGTGTTTGTGTTGTGCTGCAGGTAGTGTACATGATACTGTGTGTTTTACATTCAGTCTGCTCTGCATCGGGTCAGTGTTTGCATAGTTATTTTAAAACATTAGCGGACAAAAGCATCACAGTGAGGCAGGGAAATGTGAGGTTTTGTTGTTGTTATGTTCAAAACATGGGAGTGATCTGCAAGCTGATTGTGTATCATCAGACCAAATACCACAGAGGCGGAGCATTTCTGCTTTGAATAATCACATTATACTGCCATTATTATTATTCTATTAACCTCCTGAGACCTGAACTTTAGTTTGATATGCATTTTTAATTTCTCCTAGCTATTTGGGATCAGTAGGACATGATGAGTACAAAAAACTAAACACTGTCAACAGTAATTAAGTCCCAATGTCATCAAACAAGACTTTAATAAAGCCTGAAGTCTTAAGGCAAGTACTCCCCAATCAACAGTGTCTTAGCTTGTTACTCCTGCTAAAATTTGTCAAATTTGTTGCCATATTAAACTACAAGTAAACTTACTTCAAGTAAACCCAAAATGTGATGTCTTCATACGAGGACACAGGGTCTCAGGCGGTTAAGACAAATAGCAAAACAACATATAGCATCGTAGAACAAGGTACACAAAAACATCTGGGGGTCATGTAGTCATAGCTAAGTCTCCCTCTAGCTGCCAGTTTAGACTTGCCATTAGCATTTTAACAAGAACCATATCATATACACACACATACACACACCCACACACATCTCCACAAATGATGTAATACATAAAATGAGCAAACACATGCTGACACACACACAAACCCACAAGCATACACATACACACAAATGTGCACTATATAGGAGCATGTGCAGAGGTGGATGAGTGGGCAAAAACAAGTAACAGTATAAAGTTTTAGGGAAAATAAAATTATGATATTAATAGTAAATCATTATGTTGATTTCAGTAGTAATGAAAGGAAAATTCATATAAACATATGATACCAAATTCTTCATCGGCAGTTTTTAATAATTTAGCCACAAAATAGGTTGCAGTGGAGTCAAGAGCACAAACTCTTATTAAGTCAGTATTTGACTCTGCTTTGTTTAGTACTGGTTTATGCCAGTTAAGTTAAATTGAGCCAAATTATATAATTTTGCCGTCTTCTCTGGCAGCAGTGATAATGCTCTTGCTGCAGTGCCCCACCACTTGTGAACATGTTTTGAGGAAGTACTGCAGATGAAGACGATACGAAGCCCCCAGTGTGTCATTCACACTGGTTTATTATCAGATTTATAAAACTCAGACTAAACCAGTTCTGTGAAATGTTTGGTTTCTTTTCCTTTAACTTTCACCTCTGCATGTCTTCGTGATGGACTGATGGCGGCAGGGTTGCATGAGAGTAGTCTTCCACTTTGTATTTATTCAGTAAATACATGTTTAGGATTTGGGAAACCAGAAATATAACATGTTTTAAGAAATACAGTATGAAATGATTTTACACAATTCATATTTGGGCAAGTGTGGTGTGATGTATGCAGTTTCATAATCATCACAAAAGTGTGGCTTTCAAAGCCAGTAACCCGAGAGCCAATGTTACAGCATGATAACCTGTTGTGAGACCAGTGAATAGTGTGGTGCCAAGATTCACAAGATAACTCTCTTACCATAGGGGCTCAGAACTTGCTTAGCCAAGTTTCTACACAAAGTTCAAAGGAGCACATCAGCATTAAACAGCAACAGCCTCGTCTTTTGACCCAAACCGTTGAGTCTGTACTGTCATGAGGTGCTAATCGGGTACAAAACTGTCTTGCTTAAGGTAACCACGTCCTGCAGGACTTCAATATATTTAAAGCCACAGAGGAAGAAATGAAACCAGAGAGGTCATTTTCATTTCTCTTCCCTCAGCATTTATTCTGTATTTTGCCCCATAATGCACTGTCAGTTCTTTATTGTTACATTCTCCAAGGCACTTAGTAAGATAATTCAAAGTTTGGCTGTTCTTGAGAGCAACCGCCCAGCTTCTTATAACCACCAACACAATATTGTGTGCCATAAGCCAACTCTTTGGATGCTCTAAGTGCACATGTCACAGAAAAATTGAGGAGGTCTCCTGCTATTTTCTTAGAGATGCCTTTAAGAGACCCCAAAAGCAAAAATGCATATTTTTCCTCTTACCTGTAGTGCTATATATCAGTCTAGATTGTTTTGGTGTAAGTTGCTGAGTGTTGTTGATATCAGCTGTAGAGATGTCTGCCTTCTCTCCACTATAATGGAACTAGATGGCACTCAGCCTATGGTGCTCAAAGCGCCAACAAATTAATTTGAAAAACTCAACAGCAATGTCTCTTAACAGAAATCATGACCTGGTTACTCAAGATAATCCACAGACCTTGTTGGGAGCAGTTTCATGTAGGAATTGTTTCTTTTAAGATAAGATAAGGTCTTTATTGTCTTCCTTAGAAGAAATTTGTTTTGGACCTGCGAGAGACCTTTCATCGTTGCACAGCCACCACATATAATTAAGAAGGCAAATATAACCCCCCCACCCCAACATCCCCAAGTATTGCACACTGCCCCTAAGTTTAAAAAGTTAACCTTCATTTCCTGCTATTAAGTAGCTTGATTGACAGTGTACCAAACTACACCTGCCAGCTGTATCACCATGCAGAAGGGAGTGTGCATCTACTGCTTGCTCAACTAGCACCACTGAGCTCACTAATGATACAGCGTCGCTGAGGAGAACACCATTAATATTTACAGGAGCCTCTCATCCATGAGTAGATGCACTCTTCCTTCTGCATAGAGATTTGGTTGGCATGTGAAGTTTGGTAGAAAGAAAATATTTCCTGCATGAAACTGCTCACAGCGAAGTCTGTGGATTATCTTGAGTGACTGGGTCATGATTTCTGGAGAGAGTCATTGCTGTTGAGGTTTTTTCTCTCCGCACGCTGAGCACCACAAGCTGAGTGCCATCTAGTTCCATTATATTTGAAAAAAGGCAGACATCTCTACAGCCAATATCTCCAACACTCTGCAACTCACACCAAAACAATTTAGACGGATAAACAGCACTACAGGTAAGATTTTTGGGTGAACTGTCCCTTTAGGCCTACTCCTTACTTGAACTTTGAGATCTCTGCTGGAAAAGTATCACCAATCATGTAGTTAAATGTTTGATTGTAGGATCTGTTTTTAAAATCAATCTCCCCGAGTAAACCTGTCCAACCTGCAGTCAGACATGTTGAGGCAAAAAAAATCTGATTAGAAGTGATCATAACTGGAAGTGTCCCACACTTGTAAAGGGAATTACAGTTGTATTATTAAGTGCTTGTTTTTCCTCTGCAGAGCACCCATACAGCCATCTAATCGACACACTGAAAGATGGCAGGATCAAGTTCTTCAATCTACAGAAATTAAATGATCCAAGATATGGTGAGTTCAGGCCCTCTCACTAAAAGAAAGGGCACATGTTTATACACATATTCTCTCTTGTATCATACCATCTCTCTTTTAATGTATCATTCAATTCATCGTGAAGGCCACATCACTGAACATGTTCTTTGTGTGTATTGCTAGACAAATGGTCAGCCGAACTTATTAAATGATACATTTCAGAGTGCAGCTCTCTTTTCTTTATATGGACACAACAGAAAAATCTGTCAGCATATTGTGCTAGCACAGAATAACGTGGTGTTTACCACAGGTGTGTCCCAGGGTAGCAGTGTAAACATGCATAGAAAAGGTCATGAGGAACACACACCAGTCAGCCAACACATAAAAATCCCTGACAGGTCAAGGAAATTACATTGATGTTCTTGTTACCATGCAATGCTCTGCAGGGAAACCTTTGGTCCTGACATCATGTTGTTGCTGCTTGACACACTCGTACCGTAAAAACTTCAGAAATGGCCCGAGGAATGTGACAAAGGGCTCAAGGTGTCAACCAGCCCCCAGATTTCCCACATCCCAGTCTGTTCATGCATTCATTGGGCTTGCCAGTACCCCAAAGTACCCCCGACCCCAGTGCGACCTCCTTTGATTGGACATGGCTCTGATCCGTTGAGGCATTGACACGGGACTTCTGGGGGTGCCCTGTGGTGTGCAGGGGGCATCAGTGGCGGATCCTTTATGTCTTATAGGCTGCGAGTACCAGCAAGTCCCACAAATACTCAATCAGCTTGGGGTTTGAAAACTTTGCAGGCCAGGTCGATGCCTGAAGCTCTTTGTCACGTTTCACAAGTCATTCCTGAACAGTTTTTATGGTGTGGCATGTTGCATTGCATTGTTGCACTGGGGGGCCATTAGGAGATGTACTTAATCTGCGGTAGTGTTTGGGTTGATGGTGCGTGTCCAAACGCATTCACATGAACGTCAGGACCCAAGAATTCCCAGCAAAACATTGCACTGTAACAAAATGATGTTACAGTAATGTTATTCGCTTCACCAGCCAGTGGTTTTAATGTTTGGGCTGATTGTTGTATGTAAACAGCAGTCTTAAAGAACACCTGTAAATATTCCTGTAGATGAAGGTAATTGTTGGATTAACCTCAGAAAGCCTGCATTGGTTTGTCACTTCATGGCCCTCACAAGTCCTCAGTGCACGTCCAGTTGACAATTACCTAATAAGGACAGTGAATGGTTAATAAACAATTAGATTTAATTACATATTGTTTGCTGTGGGAAATTAAATGCCATTTTTCTTTGTTTGCTCTGTGTAGACAAGCTGCCTCTATCCATCCGTGTCTTACTGGAGGCAGCAATCCGTAACTGCGATGGCTTTTACACAAAACAAGAAGACGTCCAGAACATTCAAGATTGGCAGCAGCAGCAGAATAAAGCCGAGGTGCCGTTCTCTCCAGCGCGAGTCCTTCTCCAGGACTTCACGTGAGTTGACGTGGCTGACTCCTGTGTCATCGTGATCTTTCTTTGCTTTCTTTGACATAAACAAATGATTCTAATCATAATATATTCAGTTATAAAAGTAGAATATTTCCATAAATCCTTGAGGGACTGTTAGGTTTGATTATTTTTCTTCCCCTGGTTTTCTTTGACAGTGGTATTCCTGCCATGGTGGACCTGGCAGCCATGAGGGACGCTGTGGCCAAACATGGCGTGGATCCCGGCCTGGTCAACCCCAAATGCCCCACAGACCTCATCGTAGATCACTCATTACAGATTGATTATAGCAAATGGTGAGTTTGCATTCATATGCTTTAGCTTATTTTTAGCTGAATCACTAAGAGTTAGCTAGTTTTGCTGTGTTTCCTTAATCATCACATTTATTTTTTACCCACAGTGCCATACAGAATACTCCAAACCCAGGTGGAGGGGACGGCATGAACCAGAGCCAGGGTCCTTCCCGTTCCGCACCCTCCAGGCGAGGCTCTCACTGTGGGGGCCAGCGGGGCTCGTGTAGTAAAGCTGCCTGCAGTGACCCTCCAGCCTCCCCAGGTCGACCTGCAGCATCTGTCCAGCAGATCGAGAATACGCCTCTCCTCTGCCCTTTCCACCTGCAGCCAGTGTCAGAGTGAGTGTGACACACAGCAGTGAAAATATCTCTAGATTCAGACCAAAAACATGTCACCACTCTGTTTTAGTCCCTTTAAACAGGGCTAACTGACAACATATTGTCAGATTGGTACAGACTTCCTCTTTAGCATGTTCACTAGTGAATTGTTCTCTTTTCTGTAGACCTGAAACAGCTCTGAAGAATCAGGAAATGGAACTGATCAGAAACAAAGAGAGGCTGCAGTTTTTTAAGGTACAGCAAAATGCAAATCTATTTTTATGATTTTATATCAGACAATCTGAGAGAGACACATCTAATAGGAATATTTTGACATTTTGGAAAAGATGTTTACGCTCTGGTTGAGAAGGCCAACTACCACCTCTGAAATTCACTAATTAATTTTATTTGGAAAAAGATTGAGTGGAATTTGAAGGAGTACTCAGTGCAGTCCTCATCATGGAATTGTTCTGTATCTTTCAATGAAAAATTGGTATCTGTGCACTTAGAGGCTAAGACAAACCAAACCAACGCCAAAGAACTAGTGGTGACGAAGGTAGACTGTTGCATTGCCACATGACGCTTATGTCTCAGCCAAAAAGTTGCACTGAACACATGACAGAGACCACAGGAAACAACTTGCACGTATGTGTTGCGCCTGCCGGCTAAAAAATAATCTTACTTCATATAACAAGTTTGCTTCGATCTCAAGCCTTCTTGACTTGAATCCTTTCGTATCTCATTCACCATCTCTGACATCTCCACCGCAGATTCAACACGCTGAATCAGCCAAAAAACAGCTGACAAAAGCCAATTAGCCAGTGGTGCAGGACACACTGCAAAAGCTAGCGCGACAGATGCTCACTGACGGCCAACAGTCAGCTGGTGTGTCAGGGCCCTTAGGGAACAGAAAATAAAACAATGACTGTCCCTTGACTGAGACAGAAGGTGAAATGTTTTTCTTACTGTTGCTCTTTTCCTTTCTGTCAACTAAACAGTGGTGTTCAAAAGCATTTAAGAATGTGAACGTGGTTCCTCCGGACGTTGGTGCAGTCCACCAGGTGAATCTAGAATATCTGTCCAGAGTGATTCAGGTCACAGATGACTTCATCTACCCTGACAGTGTGGTGGGAACCGACTCACACACCACCATGATCAATGGCCTGGGCATCCTGGGCTGGGGTAAAACATTTTTTTAAACTTTAAAGTTCTTACTTGTTTTTGACATATTTGTTGGCAACTTTGTCAACCAGGCGAGTTGATTAAATGTTGTGTTTGTCTGCGCTTTACTCCAACAGGTGTTGGGGGAATCGAGACAGAGGCTGTGATGCTGGGCCAGCCGGTGTCTCTGACTCTTCCTCAGGTGGTGGGCTGTAAACTGGTGGGCTCCATCAACCCTCTGACAACCTCCATAGACATCGTCCTCGGCATCACAAAGGTAACAACGCTCTGCTCTAAAGGCTTCATTTATACACACAAAATGGACTATGGTATATGCAAATTCTTAGTCACTACAGTGAGGAAATGAAACCGTGATTTCCCAGTCGGAATCATTAAAAAGAAGTTTATCACTGCAGGAATCGAAACTGAAATGAAGGAATCAGTAAATGCAGCACAGAAATCAATGTACAATGTAAGTTTGTACTAATGTATCTTTTGCATTTATTTTCCAGCACTTGCGGCAAGCTGGCATCGCTGGAAAGTTTGTAGAGTTTTTTGGACCTGGTGTGTCGCAGCTATCAACTCCTGACCGAACCACCATCGCCAACATGTGCCCAGAGTACAACGCCACTGTCAGCTTCTTCCCCGTCGACCAAGTCACACTTAAGCACTTTAAAAAGACAAGTGAGTCGGCACAAGCTATGCTGTTTATTATGAGTTATGTACAACAACAGATTCTGTCACAGCATTTTCTAGACTGGTAACTAACATGTCATAATTTTCCATGCAGATTTTACCCAGGAAAAACTTGAATTGCTGGAGGCTTATATGAAGGCTGTAAAACTTTTCAGAAGCTATGAAGACGCCTCTGAAGACCCCGAGTACTCTGAGGTATGTGTCAAAGCTTGCAGTGAATTGTCACAGGATAAGCAGATATCATAGATAGATATATTTATGATATAAAGATCAGTTTTTTATGTAATTTTTGAACATTTTACATTAAATAATTTCATTTAATTCCCATCTTTTGTGTAATGTCGGTTAGAAGTGCTTCCTTGTAGCCGTATTTTCCAAAACAGAAGAGGAAGTGATTTTCATAATACAAATGAAATTAAAACTATTCTTCATCTCTGCAGGTGATTGAGATTAACCTGAGTTCCATGGTGCCCTATGTGAGCGGACCGAAGAGGCCTCAGGACAGAGTGGCTGTCAGCAGCATGAAAGAAGACTTCCAGAGCTGTCTTAATGAGAAGGTAATCTACAAAAAAGGAAACACAATAAAACGTTCATATTCATGGTACTTAAGACCTCGACACTGCTGACATTGTTCATGGAGATGCTGATGATGCATGATTGTACATGTTTTTGTCACCCGATAGCTGAGTGTTATCTAACATGTCAGTGATTTTGTTATTTGGTTTGCCTGCAGGTGGGCTTCAAAGGCTTCCACATCTCGAAGGAGAAGCAGGATACGCGGATTCCTTTCCTGCACTGTGGTCAGGAGTATCAGCTGGCCCACGGCTCGGTGGTCATCGCTGCTGTCATCAGCTGCACCAACAACTGCAACCCGTCTGTCATGCTGACCGCAGGTAAAGGACTGAGCCACAGTCCATGAATTGAGAGGTGCCCCCCTCTCAATTCATCTGATTGGACAGTGGGAAAAACACCAATGAAGTCAGGTCCTTTTCCGCACTGAGTTATAGTTTTTCAGCTCTAGGTGGTCAGGGTGTCTCTGGAAATTACAAAAACTAGCCCAGGTTGCTAAAACCTGCTCTGTCTGATCAGGGCCTTATGCTGCTTTGTGATATTTAACTTCTATCTGCTTCTCTGTGTGGCTGCTTACTACAGGCACATTTGGGTAACACAGCTGTTTGTGATCTACAGGTCTGTTGGCCAAAAAGGCCGTGGAGGCGGGGCTTGTTGTCAAGCCTTATATACGGACCAGCCTGGCTCCTGGAAGTGGCATGGTCACTCACTACCTCAATACCAGTGGAGTCCTGCCTTACTTTAGCCAGCTGGGGTAAGTATGTGCACACAGTCTCTCTCTCTCTCTCTCTCTCTCTCTCTCTCTCTCTCTCTCTCTCTCTCTCTCTCTCTCTCTATCACACACACACACACACACACACAAATGCCCATTGAACACCAAGTCAATGACCTGGGGTGAACTGTAGAGTCAAACATTGCTCAGAGTAAAAGAGTTAGAGGATGTGGTTTGTGGTGCTTTTTCACTGTGAAAGTTTCCCATGATTTTGCGCACCACATTTATATCAGTGAGTGCAGGCTATATAACCTCTCTGTGTAATGTGATACAATCCAAAGGTCTTTAACACTCGCCACTTTCAAACTAGTTATTCACTGAAAAGCCAGGAAAGACGTATGTGAGCGTGTAAGTTGGCTGTTGGGGAACATTTGTAGCACTGTCCAATCAAAAAGCAATCATCTATGCAAGTTTTGTTATTTGGTTCTCTAGGCTACTCAACATTTACATGTGACAGTTACCTTGTGGAAATATTTAGTTGACATCGAACTTAAAACAGGTAGTTCTTACGTAGAGAGATTGAGTTGGTGATGTGGAAATCTTCACTTAATAAACCCTTACATTACTAACCTGTAACAGCAGTGTGGTCTGAAAAGGTAAAATGTGTTCAAACTTGTAAATCATCCCTTGTCATAATTATAGTTTGTGTGTAAAAGTGGGTTAGAGTTCGTCCAAATATTTAAATTCCTTCACACAACAACAGTGTGTTTTTCTGGACGTCACAGGTTTGAGGTGATTGGTTACGGCTGTGCCACCTGTGTAGGGAACACAGCTCCCTTACCTGAACCTGTCGTGGATGCAATCAAACAGGTAAGACCTTCGTAATGCTACGTTAAGCTGTTTCTGCGTGCATCACTCAGTGACTAAATCTTGATGGTTACTTGTGTTTTAGGGGGACCTGGTGGCCTGCGGTGTGTTATCTGGAAACAGGCACTTTGAAGGCCGCCTGTGTGACTGCGTGCGTGCCAACTACCTGGCCTCCCCTCCCCTGGTGGTGGCGTATGCTCTTGCAGGCACTGTGGGAATCGACTTTGAGAAAGAGCCTCTGGGTAAGAATGACACACGTCAGGAGCTCTCTAAAGCCGCGGCACTAAAACCTGAGGTCCATTACAGGATTTCAGGAATTTGGCTGATTACAGTGAGCGAACATTTAGTGACTCAGCATCTTGTGCAGACATGCCGCAGCCATAGAAGAGGTGACAAAGGAGCAGTGTGGATAGTTCAGGGTCTAAAGCACTGTGTTATCTGGTAGCGATGGGAGTGAATTTAACAGACATTAAACAAAATTGAAGGCTCCAGCTGAGAAGTTTTCTTTGATATTACACTTGTATATTAAACACTTCCAAGTTCTGCTTCCTAAAGAACAAAACCTGAGACTATTTATCTAACTGAGCAGATGTGTTTATTGTTTTCGTGGTGCAAACATTGAGCATCCTGTTGTTGATGCAGGTGTGACTTCAGAGGGGAAGGAGGTGTTCCTCTGTGATATCTGGCCGTCCAGGGAGGAGGTCCAACAGACTGAAGAGGACACAGTCATCTCCTCCATTTTTAGGGATCTCAGGGGAAGGATGGAGGTCAGGGCACAATCTCTCTTTCATGTCTAATGTCAGTTTCTCCTGCATCACATGAATTAATGATGATATGAATGTTTTTGTGCCCGCTCTCTTCAGAAAGGGAACGCACTTTGGAACAACATTGACAGTCCAGATTCTGTGGTTTTCCCCTGGGATCACAAGTCCACATATATCCGTTCGCCATCTTTCTTCAGCAAGTTGGTGAGTCTCTCAGCCTTTGTTGTAGTTGTTATTTTGCCATGTCTTTGGATTTGACACACTGAAGGGATAAAAACAACAGCAGTTCAGACAATAAGTGTCCTCTGCTTGTCTTTCGTCTCAGAGTAAAGAGGTGCAGCCTCCTCAGTCGATAGAGAACGCTCATGTCTTACTGTTCCTTGGGAACAAGGTGACCACGGACCACATCTCACCAGCGGGCAGCATTGCCAGGGTCAGCGCCGCTGCCAAGTACCTGCTGAGCAAACGGTCAGTTTACTACCAGACACTAGGATGAACAGATAATCCTAAATGCTATATTGTAGGCAACTGGACTTGCTTGAGTCTCTAAAAGACGTTTCATCTCTCATACAAAAGGATGAGAGATGAAACGTCTTCAAGTAACTAAAGCAAGTCCAGTCGCCTACAATATAGCACTCAGGATTACCATGACCTGGATGACTGAGAATCTTCACCAACAAATCTCTCCAGTACTGATGAAACAGTCTCACAACAGGGTCCATTTGTTAGCTGCTCTGTTCCACCACTGTTTATAAAAAAAGTGTTATTTCATTGAGAAGTCTGGACGGGGGAATCTTAGATTCTGACTGAGGAGATGATGCACATTATATTCAGATTATTGCATGGCATGGACACAGCGTCCTCATCACCATCCTAAATTAAGCAAGACTACATTTTTGGCTGCTCACAGGCGATAGCTTGTCTTTCTTGTTGGAACAGTGAAGTTTATTATTTATTTAAACGTTTCTAGCAGGGGTTGGAAAAGATGATGCCTATCCAAGAAATACTAGCTTTAGAGGTCCAGCTTTCTGTGGCAAAAATAGAACAAAAACTGAATTAAATTAAGTTTGTAAAACCAGATTATGAAAATGCATTGC
The DNA here is from genome assembly GCA_026686955.1 of Epinephelus cyanopodus. Taxonomy (NCBI): domain Eukaryota; kingdom Metazoa; phylum Chordata; class Actinopteri; order Perciformes; family Serranidae; genus Epinephelus; species Epinephelus cyanopodus. Next base: position 11,834,332 of record CM048917.1, read on the forward strand.
AACTTTTATTAACAAATTAGTATTTAAAGATAAAATGTGAATGATGGATGCATATACAGGTAGACAAAGGAGGTGTTGTTACTTTACACTGTTTTTGTTTATGGCTGCACAAATGCAAATTTAATAACAACTGACTTTGAATATTTCCCCTCAGCCTGACGCCGCGGGAGTTTAACTCGTACGGTGCTCGCAGAGGGAACGACGCAGTGATGACCAGAGGCACGTTTGCCAGCATCAAGCTCCAGAATAGATTCATCGGCAAACCAGGCCCTAAGACTTTGCACATTCCTTCAGGCCAGACAGTGAGTGTGAGCTTTATAAGATCAGTAACCTAGAGGTGGATTCATTTGTGTAGTTGTTTACATATCGGGTAATAGAAACAGTAATCCTGCAAAAGCTGGCTGTTACACTGGTCAGACTTGTGATGTTTGTTGTAGCATTGTGTGTGTCTAACATTGTCACTTACTGTTTTTTGCAATTTCTGACCTTCTCCTGATAATGTGTCCTAATATGTCGTCTTCCTGTTTGTCATTGATCAGCTGGATGTCTTCGAGGCAGCTGAGCGCTATCAGAGAGACGGCATCCCCCTCATCATCCTGGCAGGCAAAGACTACGGCTCTGGAAACTCCAGGGACTGGGTAGCCAAAGGACCATACCTGATGGTAAACTGCTGTAAACTGACACAACACTTTACACTGACCAGACGACATGATAGGCAACAAGTTACACTTTGTTTTCACTTCACCCGACTTTCCAAGAGCTTGACTTATTAAACCAAATTATTTAAAACCCTCAACTTTTTTCTTGCAATGAAAGATTAATTAATTCGCTGGTAACTTTTCCCAAGTTTGTTTTCGCTGCTCACCTGCTTCTCTGCCGTCGACAGGGGGTACGTGCCGTCATCGCCGAGAGCTTTGAGAAGCTGCACAAGAACCAGTTGGTGGGAATGGGCATCATGCCGCTCCAGTTCCTGCCTGGCGAGAGCGCAGACTCGCTGGAGCTCAGCGGGAAGGAGAGGTTCACCATCATCAGGCCGGACAGCTTGAGTCCGAGGCAGCAGCTCACTGTCAAGGTAGGCAGCAGGCGGCAGCCCTGAGCTGTGGTCACTGTCACACACAGAAACTTGGCTTGTTGTTTTGTTTATTTGTTAATGTCTGTAGACGAGACTCCCTGGAAAGCACCGTCGACACTGAGTGAAACATTCTGGTGAAATGAATTTAATTGAATTGATTTTTTTTGTTGAGGTGGCAGAAGTTATTTGCTGAGCTCTTGACAATTTTCAGAATAGGGATGTCGGTTGTTCATTTTGCTTTCAATAGCTCAAGACTCATTAACCCGTAAGTAACAGGCTCCTTTTATAAGAAGAACATGTGCAGTGACGTGAAGTAGTCGAGGCCTTTATTTTTGGTCTGTCACTTCATTGACTCAGTGAACTTTAGCAACACAATTCAAAGTACTATCCGCTTGGAGGTGGTGAAATGCTGTGAGAAAACGTGTTGCCTTTGTTTTTTATTCTGTTGACTTTCGTGATAGACAGCCGTCTAGCTGAGTTAACATGCGGAAACATTTAACATTGTCAGTTAAAGAAGCTGCTCGCCGTCTGTCTGCCACTGTTTGACGTTGGCGTAGATTTTCAAAATAAAAGCGTATCCTAAAGATGACAACATGGATCAATGTTTTCACTTTGCATCGATGACAATGGATTGTTGATCATTTAATCAGTCCAGATCAATGGATCGTGACACTCCCTACTGATTAGCAATCCTTGGCCACTCTGTACTGTGCACTGGCAGGGCAGGAGCTAGCTAGTCGTGCAGCTCATTTAGCGATTGCCACTTGCAACACGCTGTCCAGGCTCATGATGATGGGATGGCGTCTTGGCTGAAACATGGTGGCCACCCTCCGGTCTCCCTTAGGTCACCCCAATTAGTAAGTGGCTTGATTTTGAGCGGCAAAACCCCTTTAGCTATACTAGCCATGCTGACGCATCTAATGGACCATCATAGTTATAGTGTGTAATAGTTAACAAAGCTAAAGGGATTTTGCAGCTCAAAATGAAGCAGTTTACTTACTGGGGCAACCTGGTGGGAGATCAGAGGGTGGCCACAATGTTTTTACAGCAAGGCCACCATGGCTTGGGATTGCTGTTACCAGCTATCATTGCTGAATGAGCAGCGACGCTAGCTAGCTCCCACTTGACCTGGGTGGTGAATTAAAAAGCAAAGAGCAGCTGTGTGTTAATAAAAGCACTTGATGAATCATGTAGTGAAGGAGTTGTTCTTGTGTTTCTTACAGACAAGCCAAGGGAAGTCCTTCTTCGTCACTGCACTGTTTGACACTGAGACGGACATTATCTTTTTCCAACACGGAGGTCTCCTTAGATACGTTGCTCGGACTCTTCTCTGAAACCACCCCGCAGCCTGGTCCTAAGCCTTGTGAATGTGCCCAGCAGTCACCGTCAATTCACCAGTTAGTCTTCAGCATGGACGAAAACCAGCTCGACGATTTGTCTGTTTGAGCTGGATGAACGTCTCCAGACTTTTGGAGCCACAAGACGTCAGACGTCAGCCGCCAGACGTCAGACGCGAGCTGCTTCTTCTATCACTACACGTGACTGTTTCTGCAGTTGCAACAGAGGCAGTCAAAAACAAAACGCAGAAGGACGTGGTGACATTCACTCAATAAGGAGATCGTACCCTAGACGACCTTTGAACATTGTTTTTTGTGTTGTATCGTGTTTGAGAACGAACTCGCAGCGTACCGAGGGGACATTTCTTTCATCACGGAGTTAAACCAAGAAGAAATGGATCCTGTCTGCTTCTGTTGTCATTTAACAAAATAAAACAATCCTGCCCAGAGAGGCTAACATGGTGCTAGGTACTACAGCATGAATACGTTGTTTCTTAGGGTGTGGTTCATGTATTTCTACCAACATCCATGCAAAGTCTAATTTTGCAGAATTGATGTCAGTTGCCCATATTTCTTAGTGGGGCCAAACAATCATATGTAAATCAAAGTTCCCATAAAATTTCTTTAATCAAAGTCCCTTTTGCAGTCGCCTCCTGATACACTCAATTTATGTTATATGGAAGATGTGAAACCCTCTTGTTGCTGTTTGCTTGTGTCACTAAGCTACATAAAGACGGCTCCGCCTGCAACTGACAGTCCTCCGCATCCCATTAAAGGTCATTTATAAAAGTTTTTCAGCCTGAAGAATTCATTAATATTAATTTACAAGGCTGCAGACGCCTCAAACGGTTTGATTGAGTATTTAAGTAAAGTATTTAAAATACATTTTGTACCCAGAGTTTAACTATATTATATCAAAGTGCAACATTATAAGTTTAGTCAACCGAACTGGTGCTGAGGTGAAAGGTAGTGGCGCTGGTGTTACCGGCTGTGGTTACACTTGTCATTTGCATGTAGTTATTTATTTATTTTCAATTTTAGGTATTTTGAAAAACAGATTTCGTGTAATCACACGGCTTTATCACCCAAATATCTTTTTCTTCATCTCCAGTGAACGTGTCCGGTTAAATCTCTCTCCTGTCTCACACCAACTAGCATTATTAGCATGAACATTTATTTAAAGGGAATCTCCACAGATTTGACACATTTGTAGGTTGTGTAAAAAATGTTTAAGCCTTTTTTGGCTGCCCGAAATATGACAAATTACCTTAAATGGTGTCCTCATGAGAATAACTTCAGCATTTTTCAACCTGGACTCTGTTTTCCCATGTTTTTGTGTCTACGTGACTAACGAATATGACTTTTTGAGGTTGGTCCAGAGTGAGAGCACTGCAGAGGGTAGCAGCGAAACAGACTGCAACGTAATTGCTCGTGGCTGTGGTTTAGGAGGTAGAGTGTGTCTACTTAAACGGAAGATCGGTGGTTCGATCCGCCCCAAACTCCATTTAAACATCAAATTTAAACAATAATTTTAACATAATAAAACACATATTATTCGAATTCGACAGAGACAAAATAAAACTAACAAAAAGCGTCTTGGTTTGTCTTGAGGCTGTTCCAACAATCACCAGCTCTGGTTTGGTTGAAGTAAACCTTTAATTCAACCAGTTAGATGTGAAAATATGCTGGTTATACACACCCTAAAATGACTGTTTATTTAAATGAAGTCTTGTATGTTCAGTGACATGGATTTTGGAGTACGGTTTCTGGCTGAATAAAAAGGGGTTACTCTTTAACAAAAAGGTCTGTCCAGGGTTTCCTGGGTCATTGAAAACCAGGAGAAGCAATGGAATTTCACAATCTCTTTGTCCAGGCCTGGAAAAGTCATGGAGTTTGTATAAATCATTGAAAGTTCTGGAAAAGTCCGTGTAATGTAACATAATAGGGAATCTATTTCCTGTAAATTACCTACGGAGATAACATAGCACTAATATGCGTCCGCTTAGGGCTGCTTGATATATCATTTCAGCATCGTCACTGCAATGCATTATAGTCCTATTGAACAATGTGCAATGTCAAGTGAGGCAAATTAGCTCAAACAATTTGTTTGATGTTTGGTACAAATAGAAAAGTTGCACAGTTCTTATTTTCCATGACTTACACCTGTCAAGCCTTCCCCTTTTAGACGTTGCGTGTTTATGTGATGTGGTGTGGCAGCAGTTGCTACGGGAAGCGAGACTGTCTTGCACGTGTGTGTGTAGAAAAGTACCGTAACCAAGCCAGCAAGTGCAGCAGACAGAGTGAAATGAAAATTTTATGATGGCTCTTGAAAAGTCATCGGAAAATTTTGAAATCTTGTCCATGAGAATGTGTTGGAACCCTGTTTATCTCTGTAGTAATCCCACTCATAATGTCATCCACAGGTAATTAAAACAAAATAAAATTACCATTAATACAGTTAATTTCATTACAAACACAAACAATGAAATTCCAAAACATCCAATGATTTATACAAACTCTGACTTTTCCAGGCAAATGACACTGAAATTCCACGACTTCTCCAGGTTTTCAATGACCGTGTGAACCCTGGACAGACTTTTTTGTTACAGAGTAACATCCTTTTTGTAACAATAACAATCTAAATCTGTCAGCAGCAAAACAAGCACTTCTAGTGGGCGTATATTGATGGTGTTGAATGTCCTTAGTGGTGACATTGCAGCCTGTTTCGCCGCTGCCAGCTGCAGTTGTCTTTATCAGTCTCCTCGACACAAAAACATGAGATAAAACGGGTCCAGGTTGAAAAATACTTAGGTTTCCCTTTAAGTCAATGTCACTTGGGGCTGAAGACTTAAAATTTGTAAAATTTAAAAACTCACCAGCTCACCAGACCTTTGTAACTGTCCCAAATCACTGTCTGAACCACAGGCTTGCGAATTGCATTGTGGGTAATGTAGGCGTTAGGTTTTGTAAAATAAGGCCAACAAATACTTACCAAAATGGCAGACTAGTTCTGCTCCCTTTTGTGATTTGACGAGACATGTAGGTAGAAGCTGCGCGACAAAAGACAAGTGTGATCACAGCCCTTCATATCTTCGGTGCCTCTCACGCCATCAGCTCACTGTCCCCACATCACTTATTAAATATTACGAAAGCTCTTTGCATGAGGAGATTATCAAATCATATCCAGTGAGAAATGACTGATAATTACTAGTTATCAGTTAGCAGCTGAATGGTGAAGGGACGCCAGCCCAGCCTATATACAAGTATTGTTTAGTTTATAACCCATCATATATTACATGTATGGAGGTACTGGACTTTAAAAGTTCAGTGTGACATCATTGTTTTTGTGCTGGCTCTGTATGTGCATGTTCAAACCATTTTAACTCAGTGATTTTGGTGGATAATGGAACTTCCTGAAATCGTCCCTTCAGTGTATTATGTCACATTATCTAGAATGTGGATTGGAGCCTTTATGCATTTATATTTTTTTAGAGAGCATGATAGAAAGCTGGCTGTGTTTAAGAGAAGTTATTTATTGATTACCTACACTATTCTGTGATATGTTGAAACCATTAACTGCCTGAAACTGTGTATTTGTTTTTGTCATTTTACCAGTGAACAATGACGGTGTTTTGTCAACTGCCAAAACAGGTTGAAACAAGTAGCAAGCTGTTGTGAGTCTCTCATAGTTCCTGCACTGCTTCTCATCACAGGACATGAAGGTTCTTCGCTCCTCGGCCAGTCCTTCTTCACAGTTTGCCTTCCGAGTTTGGGGTTGTTTTGATTACACAGTGATATGTGGATGCAGCACAGTGTGGAAGCTTTGGCTGTAGTGTCATCATGTGTAGCAGTTTGCTTCCCATTGTCACAGTTTAGGGAAGCAAAGTATGCAAAACAAGCGCACTGCTGCACATGTGAAAAGGTGTCTGGATGTCTGTAACTCTGAATCATATTGTACATAGTTTTTAATAAATGGTAAAGGTTGTCTGTGAGGTGTCAGCGTGCTCTGTTCAAAGATAAACTGATTTTGCACAAAATGGTTACTGATCATGGGGATAACAACTCAGTCTCTGACAGCAAGTTGTATGACATATAATATGTGGGCAGAAGGGGTTGAGCAAAAGATTCTATTGAGCTGCACTGGAAAACGTGGGATCCGCTATTGTGGGCATGTTTAAGATTAAAATACAGACCTTATGCCATTTTGATGACATACTACACTATGATGGTTTTTATGCCATTTTGATGACATACTACACTATGACGTTTTTTTACACCATTTTGATGACATACTACACTATGACGTTTTTTACACGATTTTGATGACATACTATACTATGACGTTTTTTTCACCATTTTGATGACATACTATACTATGACGTTTTTTTCAACATTTTGATGACATACTATACTATGACGGTTTTTTCACCATTTTGATGACATACTATACTATGACGTTTTTTTCACCATTTTGATGACATACTATACTATGATGTTTTTTTTACACCATTTTGATGACATACTATACTATGATGTTTTTTTCAACATTTTGATGACATACTATACTATGATGTTTTTTTACACCATTTTGATGACATACTATACTATGATGGTTTTTATACCATTTTGATGACATACTATACTATGACATTTTTTTACACCATTTTGATGACATACTATACTATGATGGTTTTTATGCCATTTTGATGACATACTATACTATGACGTTTTTTTCAACATTTTGATGACATACTATACTATGATGGTTTTTATGCCATTTTGATGACATACTATACTATGACGTTTTTTTACACCATTTTGATGACATACTATACTATGATGGTTTTTATGCCATTTTGATGACATACTATACTATGATGGTTTTTATGCCATTTTGATGACATACTATACTATGACGTTTTTTTCAACATTTTGATGACATACTATACTATGACGTTTTTTTCACCATTTTGATGACATACTATACTATGACGTTTTTTTCACCATTTTGATGACATACTATACTATGACGTTTTTTTCACCATTTTGATGACATACTACTATGACGTTTTTTACACCATTTTGATGACACTATACTATGACGTTTTTTTCACCATTTTGATGACATACTATACTATGACGTTTTTTTCACCATTTTGATGACATACTATACTATGACGTTTTTTACACCATTTTGATGACATACTATACTATGACGTTTTTTTTCACCATTTTGATGACATACTATACTATGACGTTTTTTACACCATTTTGATGACATACTAACTATGACGTTTTTTACACCATTTTGATGACATACTTACTATGACATTTTTTCACCATTTTGATGACATACTATACTATGACGTTTTTTTCAACATTTTGATGACATACTATACTATGATGGTTTTTATGCCATTGTGATGACATACTATACTATGACGTTTTTTTCAACATTTTGATGACATACTATACTATGACGTTTTTTTACACCATTTTGATGACATACTATACTATGACGTTTTTTTCAACATTTTGATGACATACTATACTATGAAGTTTTTTTCACCATTTTGATGACATACTATACTATGACGTTTTTTTCACCATTTTGATGACATACTATACTATGACGTTTTTTTTCACCATTTTGATGACATACTATACTATGACGTTTTTTTCAACATTTTGATGACATACTATACTATGACGGTTTTTTCAACATTTTGATGACATACTATACTATGATGTTTTTTTCAACATTTTGATGACATACTATACTATGATGTTTTTTTACACCATTTTGATGACATACTATACTATGACGGTTTTTATGCCATTTTGATGACATACTATACTATGACGTTTTTTTCACCATTTTGATGACATACTATACTATGATGGTTTTTATGCCATTTTGATGACATACTATACTATGACGTTTTTTTTCACCATTTTGATGACATACTATACTATGACGTTTTTTTTCACCATTTTGATGACATACTATAATATGACGTTTTTTTTCAACATTTTGATGACATACTATAATATGATGTTTTTTTCAACATTTTGATGACATACTATACTATGACGGTTTTTTCACCATTTTGATGACATACTATAATATGACGTTTTTTTCAACATTTTGATGACATACTATACTATGATGGTTTTTATGCCATTTTGATGACATACTATACTATGACGTTTTTTTCACCATTTTGATGCCATACTATACTATGACGTTTTTTTCAACATTTTGATGACATACTATACTATGACGTTTTTTTACACCATTTTGATGACATACTATACTATGACGTTTTTTACACCATTTTGATGACATACTATACTATGACGTTTTTTTACACCATGACGTTTTTTTTCAACATTTTGATGACATACTATACTATGACGTTTTTTACACCATTTTGATGACATACTATACTATGACGTTTTTTTACACCATGACGTTTTTTTTCAACATTTTGATGACATACTATACTATGACGTTTTTTTCACCATTTTGATGACATACTATACTATGACGTTTTTTTACACCATGACATTTTTTTTCAACATTTTGATGACATACTATACTATGACGGTTTTTATGCCATTTTGATGACATACTATACTATGACATTTTTTTCACCATTTTGATGACATACTATACTATGATGGTTTTTATGCCATTTTGATGACATACTATACTATGACGTTTTTTTCAACATTTTGATGACATACTATACTATGATGGTTTTTATGCCATTTTGATGACATACTATACTATGACGTTTTTTTCAACATTTTGATGACATACTATACTATGACGTTTTTTTCAACATTTTGATGACATACTATATACTATGATGGTTTTTATGCCATTTTGATGACATACTATACTATGATGTTTTTTTCACCATTTTGATGACATACTATACTATGACGTTTTTTTCACCATTTTGATGACATACTATACTATGATGGTTTTTATGCCATTTGATGACATACTATACTATGATGTTTTTTCACCATTTTGATGACATACTATACTATGACGTTTTTTTCACCATTTTGATGACATACTATAATATGACGTTTTTTTCAACATTTTGATGACATACTATACTATGATGGTTTTTATGCCATTTTGATGACATACTATACTATGACGTTTTTTTCACCATTTTGATGACATACTATACTATGACGTTTTTTTCACCATTTTGATGACATACTATACTATGACGTTTTTTACACCATTTTGATGACATACTATAATATGACGTTTTTTTCAACATTTTGATGACATACTATACTATGACGGTTTTTTCACCATTTTGATGACATACTATACTATGACGTTTTTTCACCATTTTGATGACATACTATACTATGACGTTTTTTTCACCATTTTGATGACATACTATACTATGACGTTTTTTTCACCATTTTGATGACATACTATACTATGACGTTTTTACACCATTTTGATGACATACTATAATGACGTTTTTTCAACATTTTGATGACATACTATACTATGACGGTTTTTTCACCATTTTGATGACATACTATACTATGACGGTTTTTTCACCATTTTGATGACATACTATAATATGATGTTTTTTTCACCATTTTGATGACATACTATACTATGACGGTTTTTTCACATTTTGATGACATATACTATGACGTTTTTTTCACCATTTTGATGACATACTATAATATGACGTTTTTTTTCAACATTTGATGACATACTATACTATGATGGTTTTATGCCATTTTGATGACATACTATACTATGACGTTTTTCACCATTTTGATGACATACTATACTATGACGTTTTTTCACCATTTTGATGACATACTATACTATGAACGTTTTTACAACGATTTGATGACATACTATAATATGACGTTTTTCAACATTTTGATGACATACTATACTATGACGGTTTTTTCACCATTTTTGATGACATACTATACTATGACGTTTTTCACCATTTGATGACATACTATACTATGACGGTTTTTTCAACATTTTGATGACATACTATACTATGACGGTTTTTTCAACATTTTGATGACATACTATACTATGACGTTTTTTTCAACATTTTGATGACATACTATACTATGACGTTTTTTTTCACATTTTGATGACATACTATACTATGACGGTTTTTTCAACATTTTGATGACATACTATACTATGACGTTTTTTTCAACATTTTGATGACATACTATACTAAGATGTTTTTTCAACATTTGATGACATACTATACTATGATGTTTTTTTTACACCATTTTGATGAGACATACTATACTATGACGTTTTTTTCACCATTTTGATGACATACTATACTATGACGTTTTTTTCACCATTTTGATGACATACTATAATATGATGTTTTTTTTCAACATTTTGATGACATACTATACTATGACGGTTTTTTCACCATTTTGATGACATACTATACTATGAAGTTTTTTTCACCATTTTGATGACATACTATACTATGACTTTTTTTACACCATTTTGATGACATACTATACTATGACGTTTTTTTCACCATTTTGATGACATACTATAATATGACGTTTTTTTCAACATTTTGATGACATACTATACTATGATGGTTTTATGCCATTTGATGACATACTATACTATGACGTTTTTTTCACATTTGATGACATACTATACTATGACGTTTTTTTTCAACATTTTGATGACATACTATACTATGACGGTTTTTACACCATTTTGATGACATACTATACTATGAAGTTTTTTACACCATTTTGATGACATACTATACTATGACGTTTTTTTACACCATTTTGATGACATACTATACTATTACGGTTTTTTCAACATTTTGATGACATACTATACTATGACGGTTTTTTCACCATTTTGATGACATACTATACTATGACGTTTTTTTACACCATTTTGATGACATACTATACTATTACGGTTTTTTCAACATTTTTGATGACATACATACTATGACGGTTTTTTCAACATTTTGATGACATACTATACTATGACGTTTTTTTTCACCATTTTGATGACATACTATACTATGACGTTTTTTTCAACATTTTGATGACATACTATACTATGACGGTTTTTTCAACATTTTGATGACATACTATACTATGATGTTTTTTTCAACATTTTGATGACATACTATACTATGATGTTTTTTTTCACCATTTTGATGACATACTATACTATGACGGTTTTTTCAACATTTTGATGACATACTATACTATGATGTTTTTTTCAACATTTTGATGACATACTATACTATGACGTTTTTTTTCACCATTTTGATGACATACTATACTATGACGTTTTTTTCACCATTTTGATGACATACTATACAATGACGTTTTTTTTCAACATTTTGATGACATACTATACTATGACGGTTTTTTCAAACATTTGATGACATACTATACTATGATGTTTTTTCAACATTTGATGACATACTATACTAATGTTTTTTTACACCATTTTGATGACATACTATACTATGATGGTTTTTATGCCATTTTGATGACATACTATACTATGACATTTTTTTTACACCATTTTGATGACATACTATACTATGACATTTTTTTTACACCATTTTGATGACATACTATACTATGACGGTTTTTATGCCATTTTGATGACATACTAACTATGACATTTTTTCACCATTTTGATGACATACTATACTATGACGTTTTTTACAACCATTTTGATGACATACTATACTATGATGGTTTTTATCCATTTTGATGACATACTATACTATAACGTTTTTTTCACCATTTTGATGACATACTATACTATGACGTTTTTTTCACCATTTTGATGACATACTATAATATGACGTTTTTTTCAACATTTTGATGACATACTATACTATGACGGTTTTTACACCATTTTGATGACATACTATACTATGACATTTTTTTCACCATTTTGATGACATACTATACTATGATGGTTTTTATGCCATTTTGATGACATACTATACTATGACGTTTTTTTCACCATTTTGATGACATACTATACTATGACGTTTTTTTCAACATTTTGATGACATACTATAATATGACGTTTTTTTCAACATTTTGATGACATACTATACTATGATGTTTTTTTCACCATTTTGATGACATACTATACTATGACGGTTTTTTCACCATTTTGATGACATACTATACTATGACGTTTTTTACACCATTTGATGACATACTATACTATGACGATTTTTACGCCATTTTGATGACATACTATACTATGACGTTTTTTACGCCATTTTGATGACATACTATACTATGACGATTTTTACGCCATTTTGATGACATACTATACTATGACGTTTTTTACGCCATTTTGATGACATACTATACTATGATGGTTTTTATGCCATTTTGATGACATACTATAATATGACGTTTTTTTCAACATTTTGATGCCATACTATACTATGACGTTTTTTACACCATTTTGATGACATACTATACTATGACGTTTTTTTCAACATTTTGATGACATACTATACTATGATGGTTTTTATGCCATTTTGATGACATACTATACTATGACGGTTTTTTCACCATTTTGATGACATACTATACTATGACGTTTTTTTCACCATTTTGATGACATACTATACTATGACGTTTTTTTACACCATTTTGATGACATACTATACTATGACATTTTTTACACCATTTTGATGACATACTATACTATGACGTTTTTTTCAACATTTTGATGACATACTATACTATGACGGTTTTTTCACCATTTTGATGACATACTATACTATGACGTTTTTTACACCATTTTGATGACATACTATACTATGACATTTTTTTCACCATTTTGATGACATAGTATACTATGACGTTTTTTACACCATTTTGATGACATACTATACTATGACGTTTTTTACACCATTTTGATGACATACTATACTATGACGTTTTTTTCAACATTTTGATGACATAGTATACTATGACGTTTTTTTTTACATTTTGATGACATACTATACTATGACGTTTTTTTCACCATTTTGATGACATAGTATACTATGACGTTTTTTTTTACAACATTTTGATGACATACTATACTATGACGTTTTTTTCAACATTTTGATGCCATACTATACTATGACGATTTTTACACCATTTTGATGACATACTATACTATGACGTTTTTTACACCATTTTGATGACATACTATACTATGACGATTTTTACACCATTTTGATGACATACTATACTATGACGTTTTTTTCACCATTTTGATGACATACTATACTATGACGTTTTTTATACTATGACGATTTTTACACCATTTTGATGACATACTATACTATGACGTTTTTTTACACCATTTTGATGACATACTATACTATGACGTTTTTTTCAACATTTTGATGACATACTATACTATGACGTTTTTTTTCACCATTTTGATGACATACTATACTATGACGTTTTTTTCACCATTTTGATGACATAGTATACTATGACGTTTTTTTTTACACCATTTTGATGCTATACTATACTATGACGTTTTTTTCAACATTTTGATGACATACTATACTATGACGTTTTTTTACATCATTTTGATGACATACTATACTATGACGTTTTTTTACATCATTTTGATGACATACTATACTATGACGATTTTTTCACCATTTTGATGACATACTATACTATGACGATTTTTTCGCCATTTTGATGCCATACTATACTATGATGTTTTTTTCACCATTTTGATGCCATACTATACTATGACGTTTTTTTACATCATTTTGATGACATACTATACTATGACGTTTTTTTCAACATTTTGATGACATACTATACTATGACGTTTTTTTACATCATTTTGATGACATACTATACTATGACGATTTTTTCACCATTTTGATGACATACTATACTATGACGATTTTTTCACCATTTTGATGACATACTATACTATGACGATTTTTTCAACATTTCGATGACATACTATACTATGACGATTTTTTCGCCATTTTGATGTCATACTATACTATGACATTTACAATGCTACTTTTATACCATCAATGTAAAGTGTACTGTATTCTCAGTTTCTGGCACACTTTGCTATGACATGTTTTGTTGTCTGATATAATTCAACACTAAATGAAAAAAAACCCAAATGGAGAAATAAGACACTGAAGTCTGACATTCTTAATCAAATTCCAAGTGTAAACAGTGCAACTTTTATTGATTTATTTTAAAAGAATTTTTTATGACACAGTGTTGACGTTGCTCTGCACATTGACAAGTGATGACATACAGTTTTAGGCCACACTAACAACCACTTTTATTTGAGTGCTGTCAAACAACAGTTGAAAACAAGCGTGTATCTAATTGTCAAAAAAGAAAAAAAAAAAACTGTGCAAAGAAATGCCTGCAAGTCAAGAGATGACAACAAATGATGCAGTGAAACTCGTCACTATGCGGCTTAATTTTAAGTTTGTGCAAATGTGAAATTAAAGCTGTAGTTGAACGATGGTAGCAGTGCCACATGTGACACAGGTTTTCATCCATTTCATGTTAAAACTAAACTTGTCAAACTGCAGACTGAGGCTTCAGGGAAGCATTAGGTTCAATATGACATCAGTACTTTTAGTATTTGACATTAACCTCCTGTCCACGAGTCAGTAACAACAGTCTCTTTTTTTTGCATGTTGTTGCCCATTTACTAGAAATCACACACAGTATTATATCATGGAATCATTAACTTTTCCAGAGACAGGTAAATCTGATAATCACTCACAATATCATGCAAAAACTGCCCAACTGCTTCCACTTTATCAAATGTCAGGATTTGCTTCTTTTTCAAGATTTTTATCATCAGAAAATAAAGGTACCCTGTGATTTTTTTTTTTTGTAACAAAGTACTGTTTACATTCACCAATTAGTAGACTGTATATCTTAGAGGTCTAACAAATGTGTTGAATGCATGTCGTAAAATAATTTTTGGAAGAATCTGAAATGTGTATTGCTTGTATCCATGTTTACTACTTAGCAGTCTAATTCTTATTTCTTGCCTTTGTTGGCACATTGCTGTTTCTTGGCATGTTACTGCCACCAAGTGTTGATCAGTAGAAAAGCAGAAAGCTATCAGCAGGACTCCGTTTTGCGTCACCACTGTGAGATACCAACAAAAATCAGGACCAAACTGAAAAAAACACCGGTTTTTACACTATCACTGATCAAAAACTCCACAGGGTACCTTTAAAAAAACAAGCAAAAAATATCTGCTAGTCAGGTAAAACTATTTCAAGAGGTCACCAAAATAACTGAAAGAATAACGGAAAATAAAAATAATTGTTAGCTTCAGCCCTAATATTACAGCTAACCATATCTCAGAGCAGGACTCAGATCCTCCCCTCCAGGCAGCCTTTGGTTTCTGTGTGTGCGTTCATTTCACTACTGCAGCATCAAAGTTCACTTGCAGAAACTTGAAACTTGCTTGAGAAAGCTAATCCTCACAGCGGACATGTCAGCGTTTACTGTGCTTTCCTCAAAGTCAATCATTGTTGCTGGGTAATGCCTTAAAAAAGTGTCAACATATGACACTAACTGTACTGCAATCCCCCACAACAATGAGGCAACAACTTTGACACAAACAGACTCGGACGTGATGTTCACTGTGAGGATTACCTGCTACGAGTATGTGCAGGCTGATTTTAATGCAATGCAAAGACTGTCTGGAGAAGTTGGAAAACAACAAAACAAAAATCTTTGAAGTTAGAAGCAAGAATATAGAGGAAAAACACTTAATTTGTAGTAAATGGGCTTAAAGGAATACTTCACCTCTCAAATGACCAACTGAATATTTATCACTTACCCTGCATGACGTTGACTTTGAAGGAATATCTAATATCAAAATATCCAACAGCTCTTGCAGAATAATCCAAGTCTCATCTATCCAGTTGTTTGCCTGGTGCTTCTCAAACAGACATGTCTTTACGACGGGAAACTGAACTAAAAGTGAAACTGATCATTGCTCTCTTCAAAGCCAGACTCCATTGACAAAAATAGCAATTGAACATCTCTGAACACTGGAGCTGCTGGTCCATCATGGCCTCTATCAGTCAAGACTACCACCAGCAGCTCCAGTGTGCAGAGATGTTAAATTACTGTTTTTGTCAATGAGTCTGGCTTTGAAGGGAGCATACACAAGTTTCACATTAGTTCACTTTTAAACACTAAGGTTTTAGTGACAATGCGTGTGTTTGGGAAGTACTAATCATACGACTAAAAATAAATAAGACATGGATTATACTGAAGGAGTTGCGTCAAAGTTTGTAAACGGCGCATCCCACTGCCTTTTTTTTTCCTTTTTGTTTTTAATTAAATGCCACTAGCAAAAAAAAAAAAAAAAAAAAAAAAAAAAAAGCGCTTGCCTGGCAACCATCCCATCACATCCTTACACTAACCATCTCTTGATATTAATCTACCATTTTACTAAAATATTGAGGCAGAGAGTACTTGCTGTAGCTCTGGTTGAGGGTGAGAGGTTGTCAGCAAATAGTTTGTTTGTCACAGGGAAACAGAGATCTGTGTGGGTACATGAGACCCAAAGAAGTTTTTTCAACTTTAGTTTTTGGATTCTTCGGTCATCAGAGACGTGCAACAAAAACAAAGTGTTCCTAACAAAGTTAACATAACAGAGGGCAAGTTTACAGATGGTCATTTGGGTGGTGAAGTATTCCTCTAAACATGAAGACAGCAGAATTGTTCTGTAACCTCAGCATTGACAGCATTATGGCTGTTGTGGAAGTAACTGATAACGAGCCTCTGCGCTGCCCACAACTGTGTACAACTTTCTCCCAAACCTACGTTACACCAAAAACACCATTCTGACTTAAAAGGCACAGACATGTGTAGTTATAAGAGTAAAGTTTGCACTATGATTGAAATCTAAAATATTTAACTCACAAGCTTTGACCTACAATGCAACCCTTGACCACAGCTGTAGACGCCGCTAATCTAATGCCTCTCAACACCCTGCACCCCCCTCAGCATCAACAGTATTTTAAATCTGAAAGAAAAACAAAACAAAAAAAACATGGCTGGTACTTAAGTACTTTATCCACCTGGTGGAAGTGCTCATAAATGTTATTTAACTGAATTTTTTTTTATCCCTTTGAGTCATTAAAAAGAAGAAATAGACTGAGACTCTTGGCCACTTTCTTCATCTGGGTCCCCAGAAATATTTGATGAGAGAGCAGCCGCGCTGTAAACAATTAACCACTGCTGATGTGAAGGAGCTCCTGATCACACGAGGGAGAAAATCCTGAGAGCGACAACTCGCTTCATTTCCCTTCTCTTGTGGAAATCAATGGAATCATTCATCTATTCTCTTTTCGTGTGTCCATATCTTTTGTATATGCAAACTCTTTTCATCTAATAAGAAAATATTTGTGGAAGGTTAAATGAAAATATACAATTATTAATACAATAGAGTACAGAGCTATATGTTAAAGGTGATTAAAAAAACAGGTTGATTGTATCTCCCTTTACAATGCGCGCATTTTCCTTGGTTTAAAGGCAAGAGGTAAAGTGTATAAGAAGAAGGCAGCCTGTTCTGTCGTCCAAAAGGCTGGTGCTCGAGGATTAGGCGATTGCTTTTGCTTCTGGTAAGAAAGCCTCCCAGTACTTTATGAGCTGCGGAAAAACAGAGACAATTCATTTATCATTACCAGACAAGAAGTGGTTAATATTTAGGATCTATAAAAGATGCGCTACATCATGTAAAAACAAACAAACAAAAAAAAAACCCCTCAAATCACTGATACCTCGCTTGTTAGCTTGTTTTTTTTTTTCTTTTCCTAAAATATTCCACATAAAAATCATCCTTCAATGGTCCCAGGAACACTGAACATCACCATATCTATGCTTTATATTTACACTCTTTTCCATTTGTTACTTTTCATTTGAATAAATTATTGCAATGCTGCACTGATGAAGTCTTTCTAAATAAGATCACCAACTTCAAACCCTTTAAATATACATAGGAAATGATTTTGTGACAGAGCCTTCCTCAATTATCAGAAACATTGATGTTTGACAGGAGACACTGTCGACACTCACCTGCTGCTGAGACTGAAGCAGACACTCCAAGTAGTTAATTATCTCTCTTTTACAGTTCTTGGCTTTTTCTTTCTGTTTGATTGAATTAAAAAATAAAAACATTAATTAGTAATAAGTAACATTTTCAGCTGTGCTGTAACTTATGCAATGAAACGATGGATCAGCACCTCAAAGCGGATGACTTCTTTGCGCACAGTTGCAGAAACCCTTTCAAAGTCTCTCTCGTACTGCGTCACTTTGGCCTCCCACTGGTGACAAGAAGAGAGGAAACGTTTAAGTCCCATAGTACAGAGGCACATTCATGTCAGGGGATATATATATATATATATATATATATATATATAATATATATATAATATATATATATATATATATATATATATATATATAAAGAAATATAAGCAACGCTAAAAAAAAAATAGAAACAGAAAGTCAGTAATGGAACCCTAAAATGTATTTTCTTAAATCAGAGTTATATATTATATAATACTGAGACAAAATGGTGTTCAAGTATCTCATATGTCACACAAAGAACGTCAGATGAAAATTACTGAACCTCTGATTCATTGTCTCAAATTAATGTCTCATAAACTTTACTCTAAAAGTCCAAAAATGTGACTAACTGTGAATATTTTTTTCTTTTATTTTTACAATCCATTCCTTACTATTGTGCATTACTGTAATCACATTACATCTGTCAGTAACACACTGATGTCGCAAGTTACTGTTGTCATCTCAATAATCACATTACAGTTACGGATCAGACAATAATGCTGTTTCTTGGAATCCACAGGTTTAATTATCTGCATAGTGGACAATTAGAGAAAAATCATGAAATGTGCCAGAAACAGCGTTGCCGTCCAGAGCACCTGCACAGAGGCTCTTCAGCCTGAACAGTCTTGTGCTAACTCAGAGGAGGAACAGTTTGTCTGACAAACAATTTGATGATCTCCTCATGAGGTGTAACCACTGCTTTAGTGATAAACATGTAAAATAAGCTGCTGGACTAATCTGCTACAAAGCTGTGGTTTGGTGAGTGAGTGACATGACTGAGTTGGTTTTGGCTCGTTAAATGCAGTTTATATCCCATTTAAACATGTTTTTCTTTTTTTTTTTAAAGACTGTCATCATGTAATTGTGTGAGGAAGGCCAGTCTTTGATATTATCTCATTAGACCTAGTGATGTATTATTTTAAAGCAAATAATATTTGTAAGAGGTGGTAAGTAATGGAATGACTTGTGTTAGCAACTAACTCTGCAGCCCCACAAACTCCTCCATATATCATGAGTATAGTACAGGTGGGTCGGACCTGAACAGAATGTCAGTAAAAAAGGAAAATAAATACAGTTTGCTAAAATAGGGGGAAAATTCTTTTATCAGTGATTCTTCCACTAACAATCACATTTAAAAAAAACTTTGAGGGGCTTTTCGTCTATTACATTGAGTATCTCATTAATCTAGGGAGGATTACGTAGAATAACCTTTACAGAAATTGCCGCCTAAAATATACAAGCACAGACACAAACATGAGGAGTAAAGCCAACAAAATGATTCGTCATAAAACGTAAAACAGCACAGTGTGATCACTATCTAAAGCAGCTTTCGTAATGTGATTAAAAACATTTCTGGGAAACTTGAGTTAATACAAAAGTCATTTTTCTTATTTTAGAATCCTGGAAAAAAATTCAAATATTTTTGAGTAGCAAATCTAAGTTTTCTGTTATAAGTGCGACCTCTTTTATGTGATGAGATAGTTTCATTTTTGAGGCAGTTATAGTAACGCAATAAGAAGTGTTACAAATTACTTTCCAGAAGGAATAATCAAATAAAGTAATGCATTGCTCATTTTTAAAGAAAGAGACCGGTGATGTGTGATACATTACTATTTTGGGTAACAACACCAGCACTGTTTGATATAAACAGGAGTAAATGTTATAGTTTTTCTTTCAGGTGTAATGTTTGGTTATGGTGATGTATTTATCTGTAAATATTGATGGTTAAAAGCAGCCCTGTCAGACAAATTAAGGGGCTTTAGCAGAACAGCAAAAACTTAAATATTCAATACTAAAGGACTTTCTTGCCGAGCCAAAAAGAATGTTGCTTTAGCGCAGCAAAATAGAACACGACAGAAAAATGTAAAATCTAATTTATTTGCTTTAATGTATCCAGAAAAAAAACTAAGTTAATAGAAAAATATTGAAGTGATTAAAATCAAGTTTAACTCCATTTGTTTGATCGTGCTTCCTGTTTGTGATCAGACGAACACAATGATACAGGAACAGTATGAAGGCTTTTCAAGAGGCTCATTCATGACTCAAACATTGTTCTCAATCTTGGAAGAAAGAAAACACACATCAAACTCCAGCACACAATTATTTTCACTGTGTTGACTTTGGCCTGTGTCGTACCTCAGCGATCTCCTCTTTGGCCAGCTGCAGTTTGTCGGGCTTGTTGGCCCACAGCAGTTTGGCCTCAGTCTCCCTTTTCTTCTGCAGCACAGTCTGAGCATCCTGCCAGCGCTGCCACGCCTTCATCCGGTGATCAAACGACCCCTGCAGGTCACACACACACACAGAGGATCATTTCATGTTTATATTTAGCTATTTACTTTTGCCATGAAGCTGAAGGATCTTATCCAGCACAAGTGAAAGTGCTTCTGTTACTTTTATTACTGTGGGTCATTTTTAAACTATTTAAGGATCCATATCAGTAGAAGTGATTTTCTCAGTACCCTCACGGCTCCGAGCAGGCGGATGTAATCTGCGATCAGTTCTGCAAAGCCGAAGGTGTCGTTCGCAGCCTGTTCTTGGTGCAGCTGCTCCATCTTGTCCTCCACCTCGGCCAGCTGAGAGAGAGCTCGGGACAGAGCGGTGTTGTCCTCTGCGCTGCCCAGCATGGCCGTGCTTTTGGCAAAGCTGGCCGTGTTTAACGACAGCTCTGGAGGGGAGGAGAGAGCCAAACATTAATGTGAAACAGATGTTTTCCACTCAGAAAAAACAGAGAAACAAGTGATGAAAAATAACACTTTGTAAAGAAGCAAAGATGGTTATCTTAAAAAAAAAAAAGTGTTTCTATTTAGGCTTAGAGTTGATTTGATACCAGCTCATGTGAGGGACACTCATGGTGAGGGACACTGGATCACTGGATCACTGGACACTGGATCTCATTATGAATGTCACCATAGGGTTGGGCGATATGAGCAAAAATTCACATCTCTATATTTTCAGGCTGAGGGACGATACAAATTATATATCTCGGTATTTTCTATGAAATGGGCTACATGTTCAGCTACAGGTCAAAGCCACATTTGAGATGTCACAAGCACTATTGAAAAACAGTCTAAATCTATATCTTGCTTGAAAATATATAGATGTATTGTACATAGTCGTTACATCGTCCAGCTCTGTCTCTATGAGAACTTGGTGTCAGAATGATCCTCCTCCACGGCTCAAAATCAGGCTCAAACATAATTACGACACTAATAGAAGCAGATCTTTTACTGGTTGGTAGGGAGACGACTAACCTTTCCTGTGGACGACCAGAGATTCCACCAGCGCATGGAGCTTCCTGAACTGCTGGTCTGCAGACTCCACCTCCTGCAGCTTCTCTTCAAACCACTGCAGCAAACAGAGTTAGAGAGTTAGAGTCAGTAAAGCTTAGCTATCAAGGACAACTGTTACACCAGTAAAGGCCAAGCTCAATAATACTGCAAAGTCACGTTACTAAGGATGCATAACACAACTGTTTGAAGACGACAGACGGACAGATAGAGATTTTTTCAACCTTGCTGTGGTTATTAAAGTGAAATTATTAGAATTTTTGTTTACAAATGAGTCACTTGAATCTGATTCAGTTTAAATACTTTCCCAGACATTCCAGAATTACACAAGAACCTTGATCCTGATCATACATGTATGCACATTGTGACTCTTTGGTGATTTCAGAGAAAAGCATTGAGCTTAAAACACTCCAGTCCAGTGCAGTTTAATGCACTTATCTTCTTTTGTATGTATTCAGCTGGAATAAAGTCTCCCTTGAATATCTGAATAAGCTCTATGAATGCATGTGTGTGGTACTTTAAGCTCAGATGAAGAGGAACTCAGTGTCAGTGTCTTTATAAAACAGCTCTTCACAAACAAAGTCTCTGATCAAAGGGACCAGCTGCCTCATCTACAGTATTTAGCCAACTATGGTGCCATCTAATAAATATGCCAAATGTTACCTTGAAGCACAGCAAACACAAAAAAACACTAGACACAAAAGGATTCATTCAAAACCACCAGATAACTCTAGAAAATGTGTTTGATAAGTTCTGGCTGTCTGATAATTTAATAATTATCTGATAATTATAAAAACTGTCATAACAAAAGAAAAAATGTGTAAATTCTCTTTTGAATAAATTCAGATGAATCATAAAACTCAAACAAGTTAACAGTTTAATGATCTGACAAATGTGGGGCCACTGTGAATCATCCCTAATGTTTTGGCACGGTGCCTTTCAGTGCTTCAACCCGACCATACTGGCGGCCTTTGACTGAGCTTGAAATGTTCTGCTTTTTACTGGAAAACGCAGATTTCCTCATAACAAAAATGATCTGCTGCTCTCAACGGTTTCCATTCTGAAGAAGCCCTGATGCAGCGAGAGTGCCTGTTTACAGCTGAACTCACCACATCTGACTCATTCATCTTGATGGTCATTTTACTGACGGCATCTGTTGCTTTGTTGATCATCTTCAGGAAGCCGGCGCCGCTCAGAGCCTGAGTGCTCACTGCTCTGGGCAACTGAAGAAACACACACACACATACACACACACACACACACACACACACACACACACACACTTATTACAATACAAACACCAACCAGACTGCACTTAAAAATATACTAAAACTTGAGATACACAAATATATACGACATACACACTCAATTTCTAGATGCCATAAAGATTATTTTATCAGAAAAATATCACATGCTACATCACAGAACATGTTTGTCTCCAAACTCAATTTCAGCTTACTTCCTCTCTCTCCAGGAACTCTCTGACATCTGGATCCTGGATCAGCGACGGGTGATTTACCACTCTCTGGAGATACCTGCAATGGTTGGTCGCACACATAATATGTCGTCCAAATGTCAAGCCTGTGTCACTTACTGTCCTGTTTATACAGACACCGTTTCTGCGCTGTTACTACCACAACTGTACGTGTACTGTACCTATACAGCATGGCAAGGGGGTGAGGCAGCAAAAATGGGGCTTACAGTTTTGTAACTGAATTGTTCTGACACAGCTTCAATTTCATTCCTTCTCTCTTACCTCTCCAAAGCGCCTCTTCTTCTCTCAACAAAGTCTGCAGAAGAGGAATCTTCCTTTCCCACCTTCACCTTTGTCATACCTGTGTGAGACAGAACACCTTCTTACAGCTGATGGAGATTAGATTTAAATTTAGACTATCAGAGGAAACAGTAAAGCCGAGTCAGCCTACCCAGGATGCTCTTCTCTGGTGGTGGAGGCACGATGTATCCATTTGGTCCATGTTTTTCAGACAGCTTCTCGTAGAGGCCGAGGAAGTCGCTGAAGCGTCGCCTCACTGTACATACCTTATTGCGGAACATGGGCAGTTGGCTCTGAAATATTAATATTGGTAAAATTTGGTGAATTACTACTATTAGATTCTGATGTAATCTAGGTTTGACTTAAGACCACCGCTTGGGCGTTCCTCTTACAATATGCTGACCAGCATTTCCTCTCTTGGCACATAGTTACAACACATCTGATGAGTAACTGTGCTAACGTCCTCTGGATTAAAGATGACCAGCTTTAGTTCAAGTTGAACACTGTATATCGACAAGTATTTACCTGTGTGGTTACTTTGTAGGCCATGTAAGCATTCATCCCGTCCCCTAAAGAAAACAACGATAAAAGTCAGTACAAACTAAGACTTAAAGAATATAACTCAAGGATACAGCTGAACTGTCACTACTTTCACTTCTGGTTTCCTGTGCCTTATTCACAAATTTGAAATGATCAAATCAAAGACAATAGTACCTCAAAGTAAACTTTGCTTGCTTTATGTTTACAATGCACAAACCTGTTTATATATTCTTTATTCAAAAGAGAATAACACAATATATATCCCACCTATTTTTTCAGGGTCTTTAACAGAGACGAAGATTTCAAATTTGTCATCCTGCTCTTCTTCTTCCTCTTCTTCCAACTGAAACAAACAGAAAATGAATCACTGCCAGTCGCAGCAATCTGCTGTCACCAAGCACTTCTATTAAACATTCAATTTAATTTTCTTTCTGCAAAATTGGGATTTTTTTTGGTGGGAAACCTCATCTTTTTTAGTAATTTTGAAACTTTTGCTCTGATGGGTGTCAAACGAGTCAAAAAATGCAAATTTAACAACTGACTCTTCTTAAAATTCTGATAAACTATTAAAGTTCAGAAGCAAATCTCTGAACTTGAACAGTTTTCAGTCATTACTTGGTGGCAGTCACACTGGGAATTTCACTCTGGGATTAGATATGCATGTGTGTACCTCCTCCAGGGCAGCAGACTGTGGCTTGGCCAGGCTGGCAGCTGCTGACAGAGCGGGGGCGGACGCAGACGGTTTGGCCGTCGCATCTTTCTTTCTCTCATCCCGTGGACTGTCGAGGGAAAGCTCCACTGTGGCTTCTGTTAGAGAGAAAAAGGAAACCAGACTGAGGTCATTACATGCTGAATGGAAATGTGTAGACAGATGACCATTATTTACTTAAAATCCTGGATAAATATGCACCTAAATGCACTGATATGGACTTTGAACACCTTTTCTGCTTACAGTTTAACACAGGTCATCATGTGGACCAGCACCTGTAAAGTGACATGCCTAATTTATGGGACAGTTATAGGGGAACTTTATAAGGAAGATGGATTGCAGGTGTTGGAGAGAACTACAGAGTAATACCGAAACTTAAAACTTAAGATTTTTTAAACAATATGAACTAAACTGAAACAGGCAAACCCACTCTGGAAACTAACTGAAACTAAACTGAACTAAAAACAACAATTAAAAACAAAAATGAAAATAAAAAATAATATAAAAACTCTCCATCGTGAACCCAACAATGTTATAAAAATGCAATGATAAATCTGTGAAGCATTCTATTAAAAACACAAACAAATGGGCTGTTTCAGACACTGACCATAAAATAAATGCCTGGTTTAGATCTTACCATGAACCTTTGCTGTTTGTCATTCTCCGTCTGTCTATTCTCATTTCCTGAAAGCTTTCTACAGTCCACTATCTAATAACGGCAAACATACCTCCAAAAAATAAACACTGGAAAATACAATGCAAACTGAAAGGCCATAATATGACCATCTGGTGCTTTTAAATTATGGCTTGTTGCGGTTATGTTTTTACTTCCAATAAGTCCCTTATTGAAAATAAACTTTTTTGCGTGTTTGTTTTACTTAAAATAAAAGTAAAAAACAACATAAATCATTCTGCATACTAAGTATTTGTACTTTTGGTACTTTAAGTACATTTTCATGCTGATACTTTGAATTCAGGACTTTTTCTAGTAAGCATTTCAACACATCCTCTACAAAAGTAAACTGAAAGATAAAAACAAGGTTGGGAAATTCCTGACAGGGGTGTATTTTCTTAGTCTGACCCCTCTGCAGAGGACATAACCTAGCATTCTGAGGTCCTGTTTGTTGTTCAGGCCTTCACACATTTAATAAAAGCCAGCAGATTTCACTGAATTCCTCGAAGAGTACTTCCTCACAGTGTTACTGATAATGACAGTAATGTTTGTGTTTGTACTCTACAATATACGAATGGTTGAAGGGGAAGAAAGAATTGTTTTCATCCTAGAAACAGCACACATGACTGAGTGTAATTGATCTCCTGTGTTCAAATGAACTGAAATATGAGGATAAACACTCGAGAGTCTGAATGTGAACACTCCTTTTGTCACTATGGGTGCTTTCAGACCTAGAGTTGTCTCGCTTTGGTCTGAATCAGGGACTCATTTTGTTACAAAGTTGTATAACTGACTAGAGTTGGTTCATGTTCTCACAGCAGCATTTACAAGTGGACCAGATAAAATAACTAACATAAGAAAGCTGCTCTTGATTGGTCAGAATTTCCATGTGAGAAAAATCCAGGAAGTTAACCAAACGTTGAGAAGAGTACACTTGCAAGATAAATGTGACACTTTCTAATGTCACAATGGAGGGACAACTACGCAGGTTGATTTTAGCGCTGCTCATCGTGGACTATATTGCTATCATTGTTCATTTTAGTCAAACCATACAGTTTGAAAATGAGGCGCGGCTCCAACTAGAAAACAAGGTTTTGATGCATTGGATGTGCTGAATGTGCATATTAAGGCAGTACAGGAGGAGGTGCACATTAATAATCCTCCAGGACTGTAACATGCTCATGTTTAACCCAAACAATGTGTCATGTGACTGCAGTTGCTTCAGGTCAAGGAAGGAACATGTTCTCAGCACAGACGAACCGCACCAGAGTTCATTTGTAACCGGACCGAGACTTTCTTGAAAAGGTGGTCTCGGTCCAGTTGTCTTGGTGCATACCTGAGTGTGATTGCTGTGTTCACACCTGCCCAAATGAGCCACACTTAGGGGGCAAAAAAACTTGAGTTTGAATGAACTGAACCAAACAGGGCAGGTGTGACAGCAACCTTATGCTCCCCTTTGAACACCAAATTCTAAAATCCCAATAATGTTAGATATCAAGAAAAATAGTGGACCCACCTGCAAATATATCCGTCTCCTCTTCAGAGTGGACTCCGTTAGTCTTGGAGTTGACAGTGCTGGTGGTTTTGACGCTGGGCACTGTGGTGACGGCTTCCTCAGTGAAGATATCAGCGGGTTCTGCAGGACTGCTCTCCAGCAGAGGCCCCCCTGTGCTGCTAACATCAGCAGCAACTTTGGTTGTGACAGGTTTGTCCTTCTGCTCTTTGCTGACGGTTTTCTTTGAGGTGGCACCCAGCGGCTCACCGAACAGATCCTCATCAGGTTCACCAAAGAGGCTTTTCTGTGGCTGCTTGGCAGGTTTAGTCTGCCGAGATTCTGTGAACAAGTCGCTTCCCTCATCTTCAAACAGGTCGACTGTTGCCCGGGTGGGTATTTTGGCTTCAACGACGGGTGGAGCGTCACTAAGGAGGTCAACCAAAGGGTCAACAAATTTCTTGCTGGCAGGTGGTGGCTGTTGCGTGTCGCTGGCTGGCGTATCATCACTGAGGTCGAGGATTGGATCAGTGGAAGTTTCTTTTGCTTCCTGTTCCTCATCACTTCCTGTTTTCCCATCAGCAGGTGGATCTGTAACATCACTGGTCACTTCACTTTTATCTGTTGCTGCTTCGACGGTAACATCTGCTAGCAGAACTTCCTCTTGTGGCG
The DNA here is from genome assembly GCA_026686955.1 of Epinephelus cyanopodus. Lineage (NCBI taxonomy): Eukaryota > Metazoa > Chordata > Actinopteri > Perciformes > Serranidae > Epinephelus > Epinephelus cyanopodus. The sequence continues at coordinate 11,862,331 of CM048917.1, forward strand.
CTTCAGTTTCACTTCCAAATATATCCTCAAAATCATCAGAGGGTTCATCTAGAGGGAGCTGAGTTGAGTCTTTTGCTGCGTCTGCAACGGCACTTTCAGCTGCGACTGGCTCGTCGGGAGAGTCGATTATGTTGTTTGTAAGATCAACGAAATCATCCGAGGGTTCGCTGGTGACTTCACTCACTGGTTTGGTTTCTATTTGGCTGCTGATGGGCTCGATTAGCGGAGCGTCCATGATGTCGGTGGGAGGCTCTGTCGTAACCTCACTGGGATCGCTGGCAGGTGGCTGTGTAGTGTCCACTTCGATCAGTAGAGGGTCGCTCTGCAGATAAGGGGGGAAATATTTTGTTTAGAGTATTTAAATTATCTGTAATGTCTTCCGAAAGTTTCTTTTGTCAGACAAACAATCCCAAATCCAAAGATATTCAATTAACAGTCACACTAAATAGAGCAAAACAGCAATATTCACATCTGAGAAACTGGGACCATTGAGTTTTGCTTGTCAGATGATTATTATTAAATAGTTGGCAATTTTATATCACTCCACCAGGATTAATCAGCTAGTCCTTCATCCTCACTGTGTAATATGTTTTCTACAACTAACATAGGGATTTTACTCATATCGTAAACTTTAACAAAATCAAAATGCCCAAAATGTTATTAATCTGTTGCACAATCCAGTTATCCAGTTTTAAGGTTCTTAACATCCGAAACACATGTATTATCACTACAATATTACTAAGAACACGACTTCACATTTGTGATTTGGGTTGTTGATAAATACCTTCAACTTTTAATGGATTTAAGGGGAACAAACAAGAAACAATTTGGTTTCAGTGTGAACTGTACCAGACAATGTAAGTGGTGAATGTGGCTGCTTGTTTAATGTCACTCTGGATTTATGAGTGAACAGCCTGGTGTTTGCTTTTGTCCTCATTTGCATGGTATTTTTCAACTTCATTCTGGACTGAGCTGCCAGATGACTCTTTTGGAAGAGTTACTTTGTGTGGAGAATGCAAGAACAAAACATTTTTTATCTAACTCAAGGCTACTGGGTGTGTAGCTGATAACAAAAACACGTCTTTGAAATGAGAAAGTACGTGTCTTGTAAGAAAAAGCAATGTCATGCTGAAACATTAATCATGTTTCAGGAATGGCTTTCTCAGACGAGTGCTCATAAAGAAGGAAGTTATATAGACCTACAGTTAATTGCAAGTGTATGCTTAGCTGATGATGCTGATACATACAAAACAGTCCTGCGATAAAACGTTCTTTACTTTTACGATTCAGTTTTTGTTGAAACTTTTATGAAGTTGTTGGTCATTTTTTGAGACTATAGTTTGTGGTGCTGCTTAATTGTTTTGTGTTATACTGAGAGGTGTTTCATTTAGTCCACCCTCACTGTAGATAACATTGAAAACAGCAGTTTGCTCGATACACAGAGCAAACTAGCAGAATTAATAAGACGTTTCCTCACACCATAAACATTAACAAAATCAATCTGTCGATAAAGCTTCCTTAAAATATTGTTGCAGCATAATCCTAGTCTTTGTTATGAGGTTATACAATCCTTACATCCAAATTGCATGTATGTATTTTCACTATAATACTGTTCAAACACAACTTCCACAATTGTCTGTACTGTGTTTTAGTGAGGGGTGTAATATTTAGTTCATCTTTAGGGACTATTCATTACTTAGGAGGGGGAAGAGGGTGGTGCAAAACCAAAGAGGCATATCAAATAATTCTTAATGCACCGGTGCAGTTGTGGTTTTACTTATTTTAAATACCCTCTGAACCCTGAATCTCACGGGTTTACTTTAAAGATCACCCAAATCACACCATTTAACAGCCAGAAACTATAAAAATAGAAACAACTGTGGAATTTTCAGATTTGTGACAGTCAAAGGTGTCTATCTTAAAAATCACTCACTTTTTTCTACATGTCTCGTTTAAAATTTTGCCAAAAATAAATTATTTGCACTGCACTGACCTAGGGCTGTGCCATATGACGATATATATCGTGTGACGAGAGAAAAATGTCTATCGTTTCATATTTTTCTCTATCGTTTATATTGTTGTTACACAAATTACACTTTTTACGGCAAACTTTTTATTCATTGGATTAAAATGTGCTATATCGTGATATGTATCGTTATTGGGATTTGAAAATACCTATATTGGGATGTAAGATTTTGGTCATTTCGCCCAGCCCTACACTAACCAGATCCTGTATAAAACTTTTTTCAACTTAAGGATTACTTTTCCAACTTTTAACTTTCAAAAATCAAATGATACGTTTTCAAAATGTATTAAAACATCACCGCACCAAGTTACTGATATTGCCACCACTGTTGTGTATAGATTATTTGGGAAAGCAGTCATTAAATGGACATGTTGCTAGTGCCAGCTTTAAGAGTATGTCCTTCAGTGAGGGTTAAGATACAAAAATAAATGAATAAATAAATTTAAAAAAACGAAGAAGGAGAAAAAAGTTGGTTCTTGTTCCCTTGCTGACATTCATGTCTTATAGCTACATGTCACTAACTTGGCTTCTTCTCCGGAGCCTTTGTGCTCCACTGTCTCACAGGTTCAACTGAATCGTGGCCACGCCTGGATCGTGTGTCGTGGTTACGCTGCTGCTACGGTCCTGCCTGATGCCTCCTACTACTGCTATTATCATTAGTCGTACTTCTACTGTTATTATTACTAAAATTAATGTTATTGTAGCTATTGTCATGGCTGTTTACTGTGCACCTCTCTGTCTCTATCGTGTCATATGGATCACTGTTAATTTATTATGTTGATCTGTTCTGTGCACGCGACATCTATTGCACGTCTGTCTGTCCTGGAAGAGGGATCCCTCCTCAGTTGCTCTCCCTGAGGTTTAAAACAATTTTTCCCCCAGATAAAGGTTTTTTTGGTTGTTTTTCCTTATCTGCTGTAAGGGTCTAAAGGACAGAGGGGTGTTGTATGCTATAAAGCCCTCTGAGGTAGACTGTGATTTGTGATATTGGGCTTTGTAAATTGAAGTGAACTGAATAAGGTTCATCCCAGCTGGCTCCCTTCTCTGACAAGTAAAGTACAGTACATAAGAAACTTCTCAGCTAGGTTTAGTGTGAAGGTCGTATCTTGTATGTGGAATATTTTTTAACAAAGTGCATATGTAAAAACAAACAAACAAGTAAAGGCCAGAGTGCACAACAGTGATCTGTAAAACATGTCCTTTCATTAATGCACGAGGCCACTGTGACTCCACTAATAACCACAGCCTGGTCCACTTCCAAACATGACTTCAGCCACAGCTCCTGTTAAGCACAACATCCACAACCTGCTGAGTAATGTTTTCCATGCAGCGCTTGACAAAAATCAAAGACAGCAATTTTCCAATCTCTCCTCTGAACTTTGACTGTGGGAAAACATCCGGGTTCTGACCATGTGACCAGAGCTCACTCACATGACAGGAGACTGCAGGAGCCAGCTTTTTAATCCTCATTCAGAAAGAGTGTGAAATTTCACCCACTTTTGCATTTGAATACGAGAATCACTTCCCCAATTATGTCAACTGTCAGTGTCAAACCATACAGACCCCAGTCTCTGCAGCCTGCTGACATTAGGGCTCGCTTTACCTGTGCATGGCCTAAAAAGTCTGCACACCCAAAATGTGGAAGAGGAACACCTTCAGGTTTCAGTGCAAGTTAACCTGGAGGAGCTGCAGATATAGTGCACAGAAAACATCCGCATTTCGTTAAGCAAATAGGAGCTTTATTAGATTGTTTGTGTCGTAATCGACCTGATCAAATCACAGTCGGCCAGTTCTCCACAGTGCAACTTTTTCAGGAAGAAATCAATACCAAAATGGGCGTTTGCAACAGTGTCAAAGATCATAACAGGCTTTTTAAACGCCGCAAACTGTGACAGTAGGTGTGTTTTCTGCAACAAAACCCCCAAAAACTGCTTTGATTATTCAACTTAGAGTAAATGCTGTAAGTTAAATATCACCCGACGTGACAGTTGGTTGTGTCAACATTACTATCTCACTTTCCTAAAAGCTAAAACAAGCTGAATGTTTGTCGACACCCTGTTAAAACTTTTGCTAAAGCGCCTCATTAGCTCTTTGCTGACGTTAGCTAACCAGCCAGTTAATGTCAGTTAGCCAAATCAGAGTTAGCTTAGCTTAGCTAGCTTAGCGTCAAACCAACGGTCGGGGGGGACATACCGCGGTGAGGAAGAGGTCCTCGTCCGCGTCGTCTTCATCGCTGTCTCGGCCTCGGACTTCCTCGGTGTCCAGCACATCTTGGTCCTCGGAGTCGGGGAACGGAGGAGGACTGCGCTCCGAGCTGGTCGCCATCTTCAATCTTCTTTAAACACACACACACACGCACACACACACACATACACAAGGGGAGGCGACCGTCAACGGCTGCCCGGCTCTGCTCTGCACTGCGCGGCACCGACGTGTCTCCTTCAGCGGCTCAAGTCAAAGGTGCTCAGGTGAAGCTGAAGCAGCGCTGTAGTGGTTGCGGTAAGAGTCAGCGTGAAGACCGGGCAGCTACCGTTACCGCAGGCAGAGGAGAGTGAGTGGAGGCTCGGGGAGGACGTGCCAACCGCCGCTGTCTTCTTACTTCCTGGTCCTCCTTCTTGTCAGGTTAGCTTCGCTGTTAGCCTGGCAGTCATGAGACCGACGCAGCGGCTCCAGCAGTAACATGGATGTGGGCGGCAGGTAGCAGGTTTGTGAAGCCAAGCTGACCACAGTTCACTGCCCAAAATACAGACGCACGATTTTTTTTTTAATTTGCTGGCGGGGATGTCTCGTCACGTGCATACCGGAGACGCGGAGGCGCGAGAGCCTCTCCTCAGCAGCGCCTACCTGAAGCCAAGCGAGCTGGACTCAGATGAAGGTAAAAGTTACTGACACTGTATCACTGCACCACTAACAGCTTTAATTTAATAACCACACACACAGACATATAATAAACATTCAGTATATAATGTATGACATTTAATTTATAGTGGGTTTTTTTTAGTTTAAAGGGCTCCAAAGCAGATTCATTGCTGTAATCATTTAATCAATTTAACTCCCAAAAATACCCCAAATATCCCTTCAAGACTTAAATTAAGGAAGTGGTGAAACGAAAGTACACACTCAAGCGCTTTAATCAGTATTTTTGAGGTACTCTACTGAACAGAAATGCATGATATTGGATTTTTCCTGCTGACATCCAATATGCTGATATGTGTCAACTCATCTGACCGATCACCATTACTGATATCGATATATCCACTTTTGTCCCTACCTAATGATCATCAAGTCTCTTCTGTGGGTGAATTATCATATTATGCATGCTCTTTTCATGATGGCCCACCAGAGGATGGAAACATTGGCTGATTCCGATATTTTAAAGCCTGTATCGGCCGATACCGACAATGAGAATCCCTAAAAAATGTCCCTCTAAGAGTCATTTCCAGGAAGTGGTAGAAAGTAAGCACATTCTCAAGTGCTATGCCTAAGAACAGTTTCGAGGTACCTGTACTTTACCCTATAGGAATGCATGATATTGAATTTTTTGCCAATATCCAATATGCTGATATGTGTCAACTCATCTGACCGATAACCAATACTGATATCGATATATCCACTTTTTTCCCTACCTAATTTTAATGATCATCGAGTCTCTTCTGTGGGTGAATTATCATATTATGCATGCTCTTTTCATGATGGCCCACCAGCAGATGGAAACATTGGCTGATTCCGATATTTCATTTTAAAGCCTGTATCGGCCGACACTGACAATGAGAATCCCTAAAAAATATTCCTCTAAGAGTCAGCTGCAGGAAGTGGTAGAAAGTAAGCACATTCTCAAGTGCTATGCGTGAGAACAATTTTGAGGTATTTGTACTCTACCCAACAAAGATGCATGATAGTGGATTTTCTGCCGATATGTAACATCTCATTTGACCAATATCTGATACTGATATTAGCTTTTTTTCCCTGTCTAATTTAAGTGATCATCAATCTCTTCTGTAGTGGAATAAACATCATATTATGCATGCATGCTGTTATCGTGATGACCCACCAGCAGATGGAGACATGAATTACAAAGCTTTTTAATGTATTTAATATTTATTCATTGTACAAATTAAGAAAAAGCATGTTGACCGATATTTATAGTTGCTGATATTGGACGATAATGATGATAATCCCTAAAAATGTCCCTTTAAGAGTCAGCTCCAGGAAGTGGTAGAAAGTAAGCACATACTCAAGTGCTGTACCTAAGTACAATTTTGAGGTACTTGTACTCTACCCAACAGGAATGTGTGATATTGGAGTTTTGCTGATGTCCAATATGCCAACTCATTTGACCAATAACTAATACCAATATCGACATATATCCACTTTTTTCCCTACCTAATTTTAGTGATCATAAAGTCTCCTCTGTTGTGGAATTAACATCATGTTATGCATGCGTACTCTTATCGTGATGGCCCACCAGCAGATGCTTTTAATGTGTGATAATGTGATATGTGTGATATTCCTTCATTGTGCAATTTAGGAAAAAGCATGTTGGCCAACTCTGATGATGAGAATCTTTAAAAATATCCTTCCTAGAGTCAGCTCCAGGAAGTGGTAGAAAGTAAGCACATACTCAAGTGCTGTACCTAAGTACACTTTTGAGGTATTTGTACTCTACCCAACAAAGATGCATGATAGTGGATTTTCTGCCGATATGTAACATCTCATTTGACCAATATCTGATACCGATATTGATATATTAGCTTTTTTCCCTATCTAATTTAAGTGATCATCAAGTCTCTTCTGTAGAGGAATTAACATTATATTATGCATGCATACTCTTTTCAAGATGGCCCACGTGCAGGTGGAGACATGAAAAATGATGCATTTAAATTTATGTAATATTCATTTATTTTGCAAATTAAGAAAAAGCAAGTTGGCCTATTCAGTTTATTTTAAAGTCAATATTGGCTGATACCGATGACGTGTTGATATTATTGTTCAGGCCTTAAAAGATCCCTCCAAGCGTCAGCTCCAGGAAGTGGTGGAAAGTAATTGCATACTTAAGTACTGTACCTAAGTACAATGTTGAGGTAATAATAATAACGATAATAATACAAGCGGCCGAAATGAGTTTCCTCCGTGGGGTGGCTGGGCTCAGCCTTATTATTATTATTATTATTATTATTATTATTATTATTATCATACATTGGATTTATATAGCACTTTTCTTGATATTCAAAGATGCTGTACAGAGAACAAGAACAACAAAAGAAAACAAAAATTAAATAAGCCATAAGAATGGAAACAATGCAGAGAGAAAGAAGGACACCGTTTTTTTAAGGCTGTAGAAACTTGTACTCAACCAAAATACTTCGGTTTTCTGCCACTTTACACCTTCTACTCCAGTTCACTACTGAGGCAAATATTGTACTTTTTACCCCACTGCATTTGTGATTACTTACTAGTTACTTTCAGTAGTGGGAAGTAATCAATTACATTCACTTAAGTGCTTTACTTGAGTACAATTTTGAGGCATATGTTTGAGTTAGCAGTAAGACAGACAGACAGACAGACAGGCACCAGCAGATGATGGAAAAGTAAGCAGGTCATATATCAGCTACACCGCATGAACTTTGAAAATTGTGTGGGAGTGAAAGACAGCCCGTATAATATTCCAGTAAACTACAGTGGTGGATCTTAATGACAGTGTAGAAATATTCTGTAAAAGTCCTGCAATTAAATATCATCCAAGTAAAGGTACAAAAAAGTAGGACTATTAGTGCCAAAGTATAAAGTATCAAAGTAAAAGTACTCATTATGCAGAGTAATAAATATTCTATTTTTGGGTTATAGTTATTGATGCATTAATGTGTTTGTCACTTTAATGTTGCAGCTGGTACAGGTGGAGCTCATTTTAGTTGGTTTATATTTTTTATTAATAGTCGGAATCTTTAAAGTAAAGCTGTCGAATAGATGTCGTAGAGTAAAAAGTACAATATTTGCCTCCGAAACAGGAATAAGAGCACCCTGTTAACTAGCATAAGATGGAAATACTTAAATACAACTCCAGTAAATACATGGTTGACAGCAGATTCCATGCTGTTTCCACTCAAAACTGATTTCTAACAGCTACCTCTGTTTTTAACATCACAATTCACAGTTGGAGAGTAAATGACACTTTCTGAGGTACACATTTTAGTCTTTCAATGATTTAGACTCTCCTGCAGGGGCCCTGGCCAAGTCCTGAATGTCCTCACACCCTAAAAACTGCCTCTTTAGCTTTAGATAAAAACATAAAACAGTGCCAACATAACTTACAGTCCTGAGTGAATTGAATTAAATGATTAATCCATTATAGAAACAGTTGCTGATTGTATCATGCACATGTTGAAACCACTCCTATACTGGAATACCTCCTGACCTCAGATTTCCTGTTTGTCAGTTCATTCGTAGCAAATTGTTGTTCTAAAAATCATCAACTGTCATTAAACTAACTTTGAGGATTAGGGTCTGAAGTTATTCATCTGAAATCATCCTTCACCTGACCTGTTTGTATGTGTTTTTGCTGTTGCTTCAGGTGAAGTCATTTTTGAAAGGAGTGCATCAAACACCACCGGTGACGCTGGTGATGCTCCAAATAGAAGATTGACATATGAGGAAGCAGTGGAGAAAGCAGGTAATATAAAGTTTCATGATGTTCTTGTTACTTTGGGCCATTTTGTGTTGCTCTTAAACATCTAAAGTACATTAAAATGGAGACGCTCCGTAGCTCAACTACTGGAGCGGACGCCCTATGTACAAAGCTGCAGGCTCAATTCCAACCCACGGCCCTTTGCTGCATGTCGTCCCCCTTTCACTCTGGATCTGTCCTGTCTAATAGAAGCAAACATGCTGAAATAATAATCCTTAAAAGGACAAGTATTGCTGTTTTGGCAGACACACATTCAAGGCACATTTTAACCAAATTTAGGACAGATATTAAGACAGTTCATGTTTCACTTATTCAAGAATCATTTTTATGTAGGAATATGGTTATTAGAGCGAGTTAAGTCAGCGAGTTAAGTCAGTCAAGTATGATGTAAAATGACTTTTATAGTTTAAAGATTTATAACATTAGAAATGTGGACTGTTACATATAAAGGCTTCACTCATTTTCACAAATTAAGAAATGTATAAATGAAATTAGATAAAATGTTTGTGGTAGTTAAGACCTCACAAATTCAAATTTAAGACTATTTAATGACTTTTAAGGCCTTATTGTAATTTAATTTTAAGACTCTTTAAGGACCTGTAGACACCCTGAATACGTTTTGACCTAACAGTGGCGAGGTAGAAAAAAAAGAGTCTATGACATAAAATAAAAAATTTAATTTGGATGCATTACTGTGAAAGGAATAAGCTCAGTTTCGAACACATAAGATTTTACAATATCTTTAAAGCTGACATGAAATACTGAGGTGTCTCTTGACCATAATGGGCAGCTAGACGACATTACTGTTGAATATATCCAAATTAGGCCTATGAAGACATCCGTTGATTCCTTAACAGATCACTTTTCTCTTTGTTTACTCACTGTCTGTTCTGCTGTCGCTCTCAGGTTTTGGTTTGTTCCACTGGCTGCTGCTGCTGGTGTGTGGTTGGGCCAATGCCAGCGACGCCGTGGAGATTCTCTGTGTGTCTTTTCTGCTGCCAACAGCGCGCTGTGATCTGCTGCTGAGCTCTTCAGACATGGGCCTGCTCACTGCCAGCATCTTCCTCGGTGAATCACAGTCATTTAATAATAAATCTGTTATCCTGTCTGAGCCGTGGTGGACAGACAGAAAAATGAATCGGCAATTATTTTTGACAATTGGTGATCGTTCCAGTTACTATTATTTTTTAGCAAAAATGCCAAATGTCGTCTGGTTTCAGCTTCTCAAAAGGAGAGATTTTGCTGCTTTTCTTTGTCATTTATAACGAATATTTACAGGTTTTTGGAGTGTTAGTCGGACGAAATAAGCAAATTAAAGGTGTCACTGTGGCTTCTGAGTAACTGAATGCCATTTTTTAATTTTTTTTTTTAATGTTTGATAGACTTATCAAGAAAGTAATCAATAATGAAACAATCATTTGTTGCAGCCCTGAGCAGCTACAGTTCATCTGTGAATACTAGGGCTGCTACTAGCAATTATTTTTATTGCCATTAATCCATCTATTTTCTCAATGAATCAATTAGTTGTGTGGTTTATAAAATGTAAGACAATAGTAAAAGAAATGTTGACCTATGTTTCCCAAAGCCCACGATGACATCCCCAAATGGTTCAAAAAAACTAATGTTTGGGGAAACCGTTACAAACAGAGCATGATGGTGCAGTGTAATTTTAAAAAGGCTGAACTCCTCAGTCTAGTTGTGAAAACAACACTAAAAGAAAATAAGAGTCTACAGCCATACCAGTGTCGGCAGTATCAGCAACGCTTCAAGCTAAATGCTAATGCTAAATGCTGTAGTCTTGTCTTACATTCTTCCTTATTCCTGTTTCTTAGGAATGATGGTGGGCGGCTACATGTGGGGATACTTGGCTGACCAGAGGGGGCGCCGCAGGGTCTTGATTGTGTCCCTGACAGTTAACGGGTTGTTTGGAGGTCTGGCCAGCATGGCGCCGTGGTTCTGGCTTTTCCTGCTGCTGCGGTTCATCAGCGGCATCGGGTGAGCATGTGATTTGTGTATGTTTCACATTTTTTATGTGGGTGCCAAGTTGTGTACCTGACAGCCACACAGTGCTGTGTGACCTCATTAAGCACGGAAACAAACTTCATTCAAGTATGTTTCCGTGCTTAAAGAGGTCACACTGCATTTAAAAGGTTGTGTTTTTTTCCTTACAACACCCACATGAAGCAAAATGTAGGTGTAGGTGATGGAAAATAAATGGTGTCAGTCACTTTAGGTGAATGCAAAATATGAGTCAAGCAAATTGGAAGTTATGAAGTGATAAATTGTGAAAGTGTTACCTTTACTCACAGTGTCCTCATAAGACCAACCACAGTAACGATTTGCCTCCTAAATAAGTAAACAGTTGCAGACAGCTCAAGATTAAAAGCTGTTTTCTTCCCCTCTGCAGCGTCGGCGGGTCAATCCCGGTTATCTTCTCCTACTTCTCAGAGTTTATGCCCCGTCTGAGGAGAGGTGCCATGATCAGCGCTCTGGCCACCTTCTGGATGGCAGGAAACATCCTGGCTGCAGGTGGGAAGACACATAAATATAACAGTGTCAGTGTTGCAGGATAAAAACACAAGTGCTGCTACCACTGGTTACAGGACTGCTTAGCTTTCATTTTTGAACAGTTATCTTATACATATTTCTACTGTATTTTGTTCTGTTCTATACTTACGTTTACCGTCCATGCACCAAAACACCAAAGCAAATTCCTTGTATGTGAAAACCTACTTGCAGTAAACCGAAATCTGATTCTGATTAATCAGTCGCCGTTTTAATGACGGACATTTTGATTTTTCCTACAGTAGCAAGAAAAGCACAGATGCTACAAATATCATCAATGATTGCTCTGCTCTGTTTAAGTGTGCCAAGATGAACTTGTGACTTGTCATGGAGAGCATCGGGCGGTTAGACGTTCATGCTTTCCATTTTCTCACAGAGGGTGTTTTTCATTGTCTTTCCCAAAAGCTGAAACATGCTACTGGAGTTTTCTGTCCACGTTTTGCTAAGATGCAGGCAGAGGAGGTGAAGAAGACACACAGGGTGAAATGAGTCAAGACAACGGGGGTTTAACAAAACATGACATACTTCCTTCGGCGCTGACATTTTAAAGCAAATTCAATTAAATAAGATGCGTGGCACAGCTGCGTCATGTGTCAATTGTATTGTTATTATAGCCTACCTTTGTATTTTATGACCTCTGTCAGATGAGCACAGCAGTCTTTGTAACAACTTATATATTTACTTTTGATTAAATTCACAATCTGGCAGCTGTGTCACCGATCTTTTATACGCCATGGGTGCCATAAAAACCTTCCACAAAGGATATGCCGGCTCATAGCTCCTCTGACAAGCCTCCTCTCTCCTCAGGATGCATTTAGAGATTCAGACATCTTTCCAGATGGCGTGCTAACATCAATTTCTGGGCAAGAGGAGTACATTTATACAAAGTTTAACCAGTTTGTTCTCGCTTTAAAAACCTGAATACATCCTTAAAAAACAAAGATTTAGACATTGCAGTGAAAGCATGAACTTCTTGGCAGGCACTATCACAATAAAACAAACAGTTCTGAGTCCTGACATGGAAAATGTCTAGCCTTTGTATAGAGTGTCTGTCTTTTGTCTGCAGGTCTTGCCTGGCTGGTGATTCCAAGAACCTGGGCACATTTTTCACTGGGCTCACTGGAGTTTCAGAGCTGGAGACTGTTCGTGGTGCTGTGCTCTGTTCCCAGCCTCACGTCAGCCATTCTCTTCAAGCTGCTCATGCCTGAAAGCCCCAAGTTCCTCATGGAGGTATTTAAAGGCCACAGTAGTGCCTGTGTTTGCAGCTTGCTTTTTGTTTTCTCCTGAGCCGTCTTTGAGACTTTTGTCCTGCCTTTCCCAGGCTGGCCGAGAGACAGAGGCGATCCATGTCTTCCAAGTCATGTTTAAGCTGAACGCATGGAGGAAGGGAAAGGATTTACCGGTAAGAGACAGAGATTGAAATGACAAAGTACGAGCCAGAGAAACAGAGCAAAAGGTGAAATCGAAGGGAAGTTATGTTTCTAATGAACGTTTCATTATTTGTTTGTGGTTTGTGCAAGTTCTCTTTGCCACTTCCTTCCCTCATTCTACACTATAATAATCTACTGTGAGTGTGACGACTAATTTCAAACTCTTTTGAAGGAATTTGGTTTGTGCACCAGCTCAAAGCAAAAAGGGGAAGTGGAGGAGATCAGAGGTCGTGGTTCACGTGGAGGGAGACTCGCCAGTATTTTGAAAAAGGTAATGTCACTAACAGAGAAGAACTCCACATCCAGATGATATTTAGAGGTTGTCTGAGACAGACGACAGCAGCAGAAATTTGTCAAAGCACAGTTTTTTAATTCAGCTGAATACACTGAGGTGAGAAGACGGCTGTTTACATGGCTAATGAACATTAATATTCCACTAGTATTCTCATTTGCATGCAGCTGAGCATACTCTGAACAATGTGCTCTGACATGTTTTTTACGTCAAAATACAGAAAAGTTAAACAGTCACAGCTGCTCGATAGGATATTTTCAAAGTTTTCCACTGTCGGCGGACTTGTTGCACAGTGCAAATACAGCCTCCTACAACCACCTTCTTGAAAAAGTCGACAATATTTGCACAAACCCAAAAATCTGTTCGCATTTGAATGTTTATAATGTTTAAAAGCAGATGTGCTTCTGCTTCCGACCACAAATGCAGGCTTGTCTTTTGGGTATGCATCTCTACCTCAGCAAAGAGTATGCTGCTTACAGTAGCTGTGTCAAATAAGGAATCTTGTCATATTTGGAATAGTGGACTATTGTTGTGTGTTCGTGTAGGACTTGAAGTAGCGCAGCTAGATTAACCAGCTGGGGGTCCTACTTGCTGTAATACTGCCTGACCACATTTGTAAGGCTTCAACTCACTTTTAACAGCATTGTCAATTAATCTTCTCATTATTTAATTTAATTATTAATAGTTTTTTTTCTGCAAAATGTCAGTAAATAATAAAATATGTCCTGTATTCTTCCAACAAAATATTCAGAGAACTGAAAGTAGCAAATCGTCAAATTTGAGAGGCAGGACTTTAGAGGACTCTGTTGGCAGTTGTCCATTTTGCCTGTTCAGTAATCCACCCTTTCAAACACACAGTTGTTACTCCTACTGCTATATTATTATGTTATCCCTTGATTACTGATATTTGTCTTTGTCATTTAATTAATTTCTCTGGTTTGACTTACAGGCCCTGGTGCCCATTAAACAGATGTTTCGTGAATCGCTCAAATGCAGGAGCATTTCTCTGCTCATCATCTTCTACTGCATCTCCTTCGGGTAAGAAATCCCTTCTGTACGTCTAAATACAGACTCAGGAGTGTCAGAGGTGAAACTGGAGCTCTCCCTTACGCTTTTGTTCAAGCTCAGGGCTTGTATTCGTCTTGTGTGCTTCATCACCACTGATGTGATAAATGTACAACAGGCCAAATTTTCAGTATACATTCCACATTTACATCCAGTCTCCTTCGTTTGTCCTTTCAGTATTCAGTTGATCTGGGTTATGCTCTGATGTAGGGCTGGATGATATGAAGGAAATCCAACATCACAGTGTTTTTTACCAAATGCCTCTATATAGATATTTTGCCAATATTGTAGTGTTGAATACTGATGCATTCACAATATATTTACACACAGACATATTTGATAAATAACCATGAGTGATGTGGATATAATGACTGAAAGGATAGAGGCAAATAATAGAGCAGCTAGTACAGTCTGGTTAGTTCAGAATATTACATCACTTAATGTAATAAAGCCTTTAAAACCAGGAGAAGACGACACTTAAGATATAACTACATACAAAATCTAAGACGACATCAAGTCTCATACACCGATACTGATATCAATATATTGCCCAGCCCTTCCTGTTCACCCAGTCCAGCCCCCTCTCCTGCCCGGCTATCACTTCCCGAGCTCTGCAGTTTTAAACGGCAGCGAGAGATAACAGCTGCAAATATATATCTCCAACAAACAGAAATCATGTCTGAAAAAACTGTTAGAAAACGACTTCAACTTCACCAACGTGTCTGTGATGCTTTGTATTGACCTGCAGTCTCAGTGAAGTTTTACATTTAAAAACTTAACAACTGAAGCTGAACTGTAAAATTGAAATGAACTTTAAACAATTCAATCTCTTTAAATATATGTGTGTGTGTGTGTGTGTGTGTGTGTGTGTGTGTGTGTGTGTGTGTGTGTGTGTAGGTACTACGGTCTGTGGATGTGGTTTCCGGAGCTCTTTAAGAGAATTGAGGACGGCGGTTCTCCCTGTGCCAACGGGTCTGTGACGTCTCCTCTCCAAGACCATAGCTGCGACCCAGTGAAGACGGCAGGTGTGTTTCTGGGAACACAAAGATTTTACTGCAGTCATCAAACACACAGAGCTGAACATGAAGCACAGTCACAGATAAATATGTTTGTGAAAGAGGTTAGAATAAAGAATCATTAATACATACGTATTTCCTCTGTACGATAAAACTAAACACATTTAAAGCCTAATGAGACTGAAACAAACTATAATGTCACCACCAGAGTAAAAGATGGCTACACAGAGGAGACAAAAATGAACCAAGACAAAAGGTGCTCAGGGTATTTTTAAACTGGTGGATGCAGGTCACTTCATTTTTTTCGTCTCTGTAAATGTTGTTATTCTTTTGTAAGGCCAAATACTTTGGTACGTTGCATCTGAAGACAGAAAGCACCAGATCAGACTCAACCCCACAGATGTGCTCCATGAACTTTTCAGTTTATTGTTTCCTCTCTGAATTTGAGACTCTAAACTGCCTCTAAATTTGAATGTGTTGTGTCTGTGTTGTTGTTTTTTGTTTTGTTTTTTTGGAACCTGCCTGATATGTACTGTAAAACTTCAGTTAGTAGCCCGGGCTATTATTAGTTAAATCACTGAAATCCACAGGTTTATGTTTTGGACAGGCTTTTAATTTGTTTCACACAAAACTGTTGCTCGGCAAAGATGGAAAATACGACACCCGTCATACCGACACAACACCACTTTATCCTGTTGGTACAGTATACAGTCCTTTGCTTAAAACCAAAGCAATATGACCAATAACTATTGATTTCTTTCTCTGCTGCCTTTTGTCCTTGTTTTGATGAACTTCCTGCTAAATGCCGCTGACTGAGACCTCTGATGACCTCACCAGGAAAAAAGCATCAGCGCCATCTAGTGGACTGAAAAAGCTTGATTTATTATTCTAGTATGAACCCACCGAGCATTTTTCGGTCTAAAAGACGTCTAATAGACGTCTAATGGTCCTTAGACGTCTGGGTTAAAATCGGTCTACCACTGGTCTAAAAATGAAAGTTTTTTAGCCGTTTAAGCTTAGACCAGCCGTCTAATAGACGTCTAAAAGACAACTACGTCTATACGCCTCGTCTAAGCTTAGACGTTTAAATAACCACTAATATACGTTTATTAATAGACATCTAAAGTTAGACGTTTGCCAGACGTTTATTTTTAAAACAAATGTATAAGCCTCGTCTAATCTTAGACATCTAAATCGAGTCTAAATCTAAATCAATGACTGTTAAAAATGTTTTAATCCAACATTTGGCCATCATTTATACAACTTACAGTTGTTTTTTTATTTAATATTTAATAATTAATGGATTGCATTCTATCATCTAGATTCGGGCTAAAATATAGACCGATTATAGACGGGCGAATTTCGGTCTAAACTTAACTTAAAATTAACGATGTATATAATAAAAGACTGACACTTGGTGTCCGTGTATCAATATAATATTGCCACGCAAAATGTCGCCATACAACGCTGTATCAATTTTTTTTTTCCCCACAAGATGAGCTGGTAATAAAAAAAAAATAACTCATGGATGTTTCTTCATTACCTTCCTGTTTCTGTCTCTCAC
Source organism: Epinephelus cyanopodus (assembly GCA_026686955.1). Taxonomy (NCBI): domain Eukaryota; kingdom Metazoa; phylum Chordata; class Actinopteri; order Perciformes; family Serranidae; genus Epinephelus; species Epinephelus cyanopodus. The sequence goes on from CM048917.1 coordinate 11,878,971, forward strand.
TCAACAGTGTACATGGAGGGCTTCATCATTGCCGCAGCAAACCTACCAGGAAACATCTTCACCATTCTTATGATGGACAGCGCTGGAGGAAAAGCTCTGCTGTGTGAGTCTTTTTAAGCTGAGGTCTTTTTTCATGCAGCCCAGAGGAGTCTGTCCACATCAGCAGCCAGTGCTCGTCTTTGAGTCCTTGAATGAAAATCTCTTCACCTTCTCTGTTGCGCCTCCAGCCTGCAGCCTGATGGTGTCCAGTCTCAGCGTCTTCCTCATCTATGTGGTCCAAACCAAAGTCCAGAGTCTGATCCTGTCCTGCGTCTTCAGCGGCGTGTCAGTGATCGCCTGGAACGCCTTGGACGTGATTGGAACAGAGCTCTACCCGACGCAGCTACGGTCAGTTTGTCTTTTCTTAAAGCTCAATGTGTGTTTAGCTAAAATCCATAAAAGTGGCTCAAACATGGCCGTTTAGATTTCTCTGTCAATTTTGGATCCTTATTTACTTAGATAGGTTTGTTTGTAACTAACTGCACTCCCTGAAGAAATATTATCATATTCTTGGGGAAATGAAACAGTGATTCCAGAGAGAAGCAGACAGAAGGGTCTACAGTCTGTTTGAAGGATATATCCAGGATGTCAAACTGACTCAGCAGCAACAACAGGTTAAAAACACAAAGATAGTTAGAAGCTAAAGCCGAATTTTGGTTTTGGAACAGGAAAGAAACGTATATCTTTTCCCAACCTCTCCAGGTAACAAGTATCATCAATACACAACGTGACCCAGGCACAACATTTAGCTCCAAATCCACGAACCAGCCTGAAAATGAAGGAAATCTGAAACGACTGCATTAGAGTCAATGGAGCACAGCTGTGTTGTTGTCGCGGCCTGATGCTATGTTCTGATTGGCCAGTCTGCGTCCAGGGGTGGGACTTTTTCCAAATTTGAGCTTGTTTCCCTGTGACACACTTTCACCTCTACAGACCTCCAAAAAAAATCCTTCATCTGGGTGAGCTAACAACTCATGTTCAGAGCAGGACAGAACTCATGATAACAAGTCACAAGGCTTAAAAATTGGGAACCACAGAGTTTGACTCACATTCAGTTAAATGTTCCCATGTTTTCGGTCCTTTCTATTGAATCATATTACTGACATTTTTATGTTTAATCCAATGATGTAATATGTTTGCTTCCTGTTTTTTACTTTTTTTGTTTTTTCAGCCTTATACGAATATACGGTACTTTGTTTTTTCCATTTAAAAGAAACTATTTAATGTGTTTTGTCAGCATTAACAAAGGACAGAAAAAACTGCAGTTAAACCGTCAGACTAAGTCAGCAGGAGTCTTCACAGTTTTTGGGAAACTGTGAGTTTTCACTAAACACACCCACAGCTGTTCACACATCCTGGTGTTTCTTTCCCTCTCTGTTCCCATCAGGTCCTCTGCTCTCGGTTTCTTCACCGGCGTGGGCCGAGTGGCAGCCATCACGGGTAACATCGCCTTTGGAAAGCTGGTGGACACAAACTGCGCCGTGCCAGTGCTGCTGGTGTCGGCTCTGCTGCTGACCGGAGGACTCGTGGCTCTCCTGCTCCCACAGACCAGGCAGACTGAGCTCACCTGACGGCTCAGACTCTACATCACATTATTTTATATGAATAAATTATTAGCAAACGTCGTCTTAATGTCCTTGCGGAAGCAGACTGGAGGATCAATGCCTTTGTTCTCTGATTGTTTATCTCCTGTTTCTGCTCCCAGAGGATGTTCCTGTGCCTTCTGTCATCGCTCTGTGCCTTTTTATGTTGCCTCGTTTAAAATGCCAAAAAATAATAGAAACTGACAAAAGACGGTGAGGACAGTATTCAGGGGAGTGAGTCAGGAGAAAAAGAAATGCAGGTTTACAACAGTGTCTATATTGTGAGCTCGTGAGGATTAAAATTCTTACCAGATGTGAGTCAGTGTGAAGGACACCTTTAGAAAGTGTGTCAGTCTCTAAACTTATCTCCTAACTTATCTTATATGTTGAACATGCTTATGGAAGTCTGAGTGATTGCTTAAGGAGGTTGCTATGGGCATTATTTAATGAACAGTAAAGTCTTGATGGATGTTTCAAGCTTCTACGTCGTTACTACTCAAGAGTTTTACCATGAGTGAAAGATCTGTCTGAAGGAAAACGCACATTCCACATTTCATTTTACATCTATGCACACAGTACACCTTTAGAGGATCTCAGGATCTTTTTAGCTGCTAACGTCAATCATTCTTTGCCCAATCTGCGACTTTATTTGCACAAACTGGACCAAAGCAGTTCAACATTCCTGTGAAAACCAAAGACTGAACATAACTTCAGATCACAATCAAACAGATTAACAAATTATGGGCTCTGAGCAGGGAATCAGTAAAGCTGTCTGTACTTTGTGACTACTGAAGCTTTTTCTTTTTTAATAAACAATTTTCAACTTTTGTTGATCTCTGCTGTGTCTGTTTTGGTGTAATATCACCCACCCATAGAGTTCGGGTTTTCCTGTCTCACTTCCTGGTTTTCAAAAAGGTGCGAATGCTGCTCAAGTACTGGTGCGCTTTCTACTTTTTGATAAATTTATTTAAAAAATATTGCTGTTGGATCTGTCTAAGCCATAACATGTTAAATCTGTAGCCCGTCTAAATCCAAACTAAGTAGGAGTTATAGTTAAAAAATTAGTATTTTGATTAATATTAAGAGAACGTAATGGCCACTCACTATGACTGCTGTGAAATTCATAAATAAATAACTTTTTGTCAGCATTAGCTTCATCATATTTCATCTCAGACATCCATCGTGTACACTGTTCAACAAAAAAACAAATCACTGGGATGTCGGCCTATTACAAGGTTTAATTATCAAGACATCTTTTTAAATATGTTTTTTTCCAGCCTAATTGTAAAGTAAAAATCAAACACCACAAAAAAGGTTTTGTCCCAGTTTTCAAGAATGAGTGTTAAATCATTTTTTTATTATATTAAACTGGGAATATTTGGATCTTGGACACTGTTGTGCAAAACAAGTCATCTGAAACTGATATAAACTGATATTTTCCCACATTTTATGAACCAACAATGAATTACTTAATCAAGAAAATATTAATTGGCAAGTAAATTAACAATGAAATGACTGTTAATTGGAGCCCTAGAATTAATTGCAAAGATTTTTCTACCATAGATTTTTCTGCCATAATTTGCATTGGGTAAGTCTATAAATTAATGGTTTCTTTATTTCCCTATATATTCTTTCTTTTATATGTGCTTCATCATGATTTTAAATCATTAATACAAAAAGCACAAATACAAAAGTATGAAAATACTTCACTACACGTAAAAGTCTTGAGGTCCATTGTGGAGGATTTTGGGGAGATATAATGAAAGAAAATTAATATATATAAGTATATTTTCTTTAGTGTAAAATAATCACCCTAAAAATAAATAAATATCTTTGTGTTTTGTTACCTTAGAAATGAGTCATTCCCGTTTTCATATCAACCACCATAGTTCGCATCTCCCTGCGATGAACATTGTAAAAACCACAGCTTTTATACCTGAAACTGCTTTATTCACTTTGTATATAGGTTTAAACCACGGAGTCGCTTTCTTTTCGAGAGGAGACCTCTGCAGATAATTCGGCTCTAATTAAAATCCTTCTGAACGTCTGAATCTTAAATTATCAGAGAAAAAAGGTGAGCATATATTAGCATGTGCTAAGCTAGTGAAGTGCCTAACATCGTTGGAGAAACTCTGATTTGTAAAGTGAAACTGATTTATTCAGTGTTTTTACCGGATTAAATCACAGGGGCTGCTGGTTTCGGAGACGAAGAGACCTCTGTGGATAATTCGTCTCATTGAAAAAACCTCCTGAACTATAAACACTGAAGGAATTGGGAAAAGTTTCAAGGACAGTTCACACTGACATAAAACAAACACATTTTTCATCTTACCTGTGGTGCTGTTTATCAGTCTAGATTGTTTGACTAGAACAGCAATGGCTCTTTACAGAAATCATGTCCCAGTTACTCAAGATAATCCACAGACCTTGTTGAGTTTAGGCACCACACTCACCTGTTCATTAAGGCAAATAGCTAATCAGCCAATCACGTGGCAGCAGCTCAATGCATTTAGACATGTAGACCTGCTGAAGTTCAAACTGAGCATCAGAATAAGGAAGAAAGGTGATTTAAGTGACTTTGAACGTGGCATAGTTGTTGGTGCCAGACGGGCTGATCAACTGGGATTTTCACACTCAACCATCTCCAGGGTTTACAGAGGATGATCCCAAAAAGAGAAAATATCCAGTGAGCCAAAATGCCTGTTGATGCCAGAGGTCAGAGGAGAAAGGCCAGACTGGTTCAAGATGATAGAAAGGCAACAGTAACTCAAATAACCACTGGTTACAACTAGAGATGGGATTTATGGCTCTTTGAGGGGAGCCGGATCTTGGTGTGTCGTTCCTTTCAAAGAGCCGTTAAAAAAACTGACTCATATGACTGATTTTTATATTTATTAAGTTTTAAGAAGCCAGCCTGGTGGTAACTCATTTTATCTTGGAAATAATCACTGGGCGGTATGATGGGGTGAGATTTGGATTAGATATCCCACCAATATTTGAGTTTGAATTATTCTGAAATATTGATTATGACCTAATTTGACATGTGTGGACTAGATTTTAAAGTCTGATCTGGATTCACTGTAAATATTCCACAAGGTTGCGCCATATCACTCTGCTTTGACAGTGACATCACTTTTTTGGATTTACCCTTTGTACAAATTGTTTGTATGTGTGTAAAGCTACCATGACTTGTTATTCATGCAACACCGTGACCTTAACACTTACAAATAAACATTAAAAAACGAAGCAGGCTACAATGAATTTTGCTCAGGGGAGGACCAAAGGAGGAGCACACAGTGATATTAAAAAAAAAAAAAAAAAAAAGAACGGTTCCCATCGTTCATGTTACTACTAAGGTGTACCTAATAAAATGGACATCAGGACGTCCCCTGAAATGTTTTGACATTTTGAAGGAAGAATTCAGGAAAACATCTCAAACTCTGAACAGATTAATTATAGATTTGCGTTAAAACAGAGGACACATGAGAGTGTATCTGTATTTTTTTATTTGTATAATAAATAAACTTGTAATACTTCAGGACCACATTTCACAACCACACACACAGAGTATGAATAAAACATACTTTGGATACTTGAGAGCCGATGCAGATAAAACAAATCGCCAGACATGAATTAAATAATTTCATCCAACTGTTTCTGGTACAGCAGTTTGTTTTTCAGTGTTTTTTTTTATTTTTACATTAAAAGTATAATTTCTGACTCTTTACATTCGTCATTCATGACTGTGATGCAGTGACTGGAAACATCAGGTCTGAGTGGTTTAACGGTAAAAACAAAGCAACAGGTACAAAAAAAGGCCAAAATAAAATCGTCTACTGCTGCTGCTAGTTTGCTATGACGAGGGCTGAAGCCTGACTGCGGTGTGCTCCTTTGGTAAACACATTGTTCAACAGTAAATAAACAATAAATAAATAATGTGTTAAAGATAAGAAACGTGCAGCTGCCGGACACATGAGGGTCCGAAACAGAAGAGAAGCCACATGACCTCTGACCTGAAATCAAAATACAGTAAGAAGGCATGAAATCAGTCTCAATGACATCAAGGTAACAATCAACTTATATTGTTTGACATTATCATCAGCACTAGTTCAAATGTACTCTTATAATCTCTGGGTATTATTTTAATTTATAGCTATTTCAAACAGAAATCATATTTTAGTGAAAGTTTGTTGATGTAGTAAATGTAAGACATGTTTGCAGTAGGTATGTTAGCAGGGACGGCTACAATTTAATCCTGAATTAATTTGAATAAATTTGCTGTCTTGCCGAAAGTCACATAAGATTGATAACACTGTCAAACATGAACATGGTGGTGACCTCCTTCATCTAACAACCCACAAGAAAGCAAATATTCCCAAAAATGTAATTATTATTCATTTAAAAATCTATTACAGGTCGGTTTAAGGGCAAAGTTTGCATTGTGAATTTAAAAAGTTAAAAACACTAAACGACTGGCAGCCATTTTGTTTTTGTTTTAACTTATTTTTTAACCCAAAAATACTGAAAAAAGCTCTGGTTCCAGCTTTTCAAATTAATATATTTGCAAAGTTTTAATTTGATATCCATTCTTGAGAAGTGGGACAAAGCCTTAAAAATATAACTTAAGTAGCAACACACCTACTTGGTTTCTGTGGTAAAACATTATTGTTGTTAAAGTATTTATATATATGAAATAAATGATTTATTAGATATATTGATGCTTTAATGTAAGTAATAAAGTTATTAAGTTATTAACAGCCTTTGTTCCAGACAAGAATTCACAGTTTCAAACAATTAAAAAATATGTTTAAAGCCTTCAAAATCCAAAAATGACAATACATACTGACAACGCTGGTGTGAAAATGTACTGTTATAATTATCTTTGTGTGAAAATAGGCTTCTTCTTTTTTTTAATATAAAAATGTCGGGCCTTTAAAGATGTGTTCCAGATTTTTGTCAACTTCGTCAGATCTTTACAGAAACATAATTTAATCAGGGGTTAGCCAGCAGGCTGACGGGGCGCCTGCATTAGGTGGAGCTGTGTTGCTACCCCCTCTCCCCTGGGATCTCCGCAAGTGATGTGAGGACTGTAAAACTTCACCCTGAACTTTCATTTTTTGGTGCACTATCCCTTTAATATTTTAGGATACATTAATTAAATAAAGTTGCTGTCGGGTGTGTCTCAACCATAACATGTTAACTCTGTAGCTGCTGTGAATCAAAACTAAATACAAATTTAAGTTTGAAAATGAGTTTTTTGCTTCGCATTAAGAGAACTTTGTTGCTACAACTGCAGTGAAATTCACAATATATAACTTTTTGTCGACTCCATAAGACGTCAGCCTCATTAGATCTGACCTCTGACATCTATCATGTGTGTAGTTTTATTTTATTTTTTTTTAAATCAATTTTATTATTTATTTGTATTACATATTGATTTATCTAGTCTTAGCCTACTGTATGTTCAATATTTTTTATTTTCATGGTGTACTCTATTTTATTTCTACCTTTAGTTCTTATAAAGGACTAAAAAAGGATATTATTGTTATTATTGTTATGTATGCTACTTGAGAAAAAAAAAGTCCAATTACAAGGTTTAATTATCAAGACTGATGTTTTTAAATTTTTTTTCCAGCCTAATTGTAGAGTAAAAATCAAAAAGCACAAAATAAGGTTTTGTCCCAGTTTTCAAGAATGAGTGTTAAATCAATTTCCTGTGATATTAAACTGACAATATTCGGATTTTGGAAACTGTTGTACAAAACAAGACGTTTGAAACTGATGGAAACTGATATTTTCTCACATTTTATGGACCAATGAAAAATCAAGGAAATATTAATTAACAGATTATTTAATGATTATAAATCAGTGTTAATTGAAATCCTAGAAATAATTTTCATTTTCTACAATTCTGCCATAATTTGAACAAGGCAAATCTCTAAATCGATAATTTAATGTAATATTTAAAGTGTTGAAAATCTTTGTGTCCTGAAACACTTGTCTTAGTTTCTTTATTTCCTATATGTTATTTTCTTTATGTGCTTCATGATGATTTCAAGTCGAGTGTCACTTTGAGTCATTCAGCAGGTTTAATGTTTGACAGGTCAGTATTCAGTGTCATCACGCCCACACACACTCACACTCACACACACACACACACACACACACACACACCACAACTTACTTATAGCAGTACTGTATTACATGTTGCAATACATACAGTAACATTTATACATCTTCAGTTTTTATAAACGCCCCTCTTGTTGTGATGAACATGTGCACTATGACAGCAAGTTTGAGATGAAGGTCCGTCTTTGATCCCCGGCGGAGCAGTTATTGATTTATTGTGCCAAAATGATTCAGTTATAGGTAGTCGTTGTCTCAGTCGAGCCTTCGTGCTACATTCAAGTACTTCAAATAACTGAATGAGTGATTTACTGACCTGACAGAGTTTCATCGTGGTGTTTTGGGGGGAATTTGTACTACAGTGTAATCTATCACTTATATTAACTACATCTTAAAATAGTCTGGTTGCTAAAAACTAACAAGCTAAAACATTTTAAAATAAACTTAATTTTATGGGTGAAAACTGGATTATTTTTTAACAGAAAGAAAAGACCTCATTTTTGTTTTGATGAAATAATTCTTGACGGAAAGTTCACTCACTGTGTGTTTGAAACACTCGAAACAAATCTCACGGCCTTCCTCAACAGATGGAGTCGCCATCACATAACCTTAGTACATAACCAACATTGAATTAATGAAGCTGTTCATATTTCGGAGTGTTGTCATTGGATGCGAATGGTCTCATTTATGTTTCTCCGAGTCATCAAGACTTTAACGTCCTCTCAGTTGACGCTGTGACACATCTCTGATCTGTTGCTACATAATGAACTGCTGGATCTTCATCCTTGTTCCCACAGTCAAAACTAAACAGCATTCATTAACTTCTCTGTGTCACATCATATGAAACAAACTCCCAGAAAACTTTAGGTGAGCTTCAACTCACTGTTGTTAAAAGGTGCTATACAGATAAACTCGCCTTGCCTTCAGTCAGTCTCAGTCCACAACAAACAAGTCACTCCATCTGCCGAGAGGAAGACCACAAACTGTAGTTGAAAGCCTTCCAAACATAAAGTAAGTGGACCTTGTGTTCTATAAACGTTTGAACCTTCAAGCTTGTCTCCAGTCCTGTTTATACAATGAGCAAATTCTGCTTTTCATTTTAAGTAGATTTCAAGTTCAAAAGATACACAAATCAGTTTTTTTTTTTTAGGTTAATTCAGAAACTGGAGTCCAATAAATCGGCTCTGGGAAGAAAAAATACGTTCCAACCTATCTATATTTGGATGAAGACATGTCAGGGAGGGATTTCATATCAGGTCATGTCTGATTGTCGTAAATATCACGTACAGCTGTGGCATTCAGTAAATAAAGGAGTAATTTGTAAAAGTAGAGGGCTCCTGAACAGACAACAAACTGGAGTTAAAACATTCTGGAAACTTTCTCGCCGACGCTGCTAACAGGAGAACGGAGGAGATGCTACACGTGTGATGGACGACATGTCAGAGGCGTGTTGGGGGGGGGGGGGGGGGGGGGGGGCAGAGGGCAAAAAGGTCACACGTCACTGCGTCAGAGCCAGGAGGATGTCCTTCACCAGCATCGTGCCGATCACCATTTTCTCACAGTTGACCGTCAGCTGGGCGGCTCCTTCCTCTTTGGTCGCCACGGTGACCAACACCAGGCTGCTGCTGGTCACCGTCCTGCCGGCGAACCTGTGGACAGGATGATCAGGAGGAGGAACAGGAGGACTGAGGTCAAAGCAGCAAAGATCGGAAGTAAAGATGAAGCCACAGAATAAAGAGGGACACATGATCAGCAGGTTTATCAACAGTCAGCAACAAAAATAAAAAAAGGACTTTTACATGTAAAATAGTAATTTTTGAAATCAGTCCACTATTAAGTGAGACTGCTGCAGACGGCAGAAGCGAAAGAGGCTGTTATGTAAATACTCGGCATTTGGCACTGTAAATTTATGTTTACTTCAAGTGCTTTTTTGGCCACTGACAGGCTCAAATTGTTATTCTAAGTGTCTGACAGCATTATGGATAGAGCTATTACAAAGACAGACCTTTTTGTTAAAGAGTAGAATCCTTTTTATTTTCCCTGAAACAGCCCTAAAATTGTTATTGCCAAACCCACCAGAATCCATTTAAGTAATGAGTGTTTTTATCATCATCAAACACACTTGATTCAAAGTCGACAGAAACAAAATAAAACTCACAAAAGTCGTCTTGCTTCGTCTGTCAACTGTTCCATCAATCACCCAGTTAGATGTAAGATTATGCTGGTTTAAACATGCTTAAATTACTGTTTATTTAAATGGAGTCTGGTGGGTTTGACGATAATAACATCGGGGCTGTTTCTGGTTAAACAAAAAGGATCGTACTTTTCTAAAAAGTTCGACCTCTGTAACGATCCTTCCATAAGTTGTTTGACACTTAAAATAACATCTGATCCTGTCAGTGGCAAAAACACACGCTTTTAGTGAATCTAAACTGATGGCTCTATCATTGCTGGACTGATTTCAAAAACTGTTGTTCCCATTAGTCACTTAGAAACAAAAACATAGAAAAATAGGGTCCAGGTTAAAAAATACAGAAGTTAACTTTAAAGTAAAAGACCTGAGTATTTCTTCCACCTCTGGGGTCTCATTTATAAACATTGCGTACACACAAAACGAGGCCTAAAAGAGGCGTACGCCACTTCCCACGGAAAAAAGTGATGTATAAAAACAGACTTGATGGGAGAAACTTTGACCCATGCTTACCAACATTTTGGAGATAGGAAATTGGCGATGCCGATTTTGGGCACACGCCATTTTTGTCTTTTTGTATGGAGCCTACGCACTGTTTTATAAATGAGACCCTTTAAGGCTGAAATCTACTCCAACCACTGACAGTGGGCCTGTGTGTATTCATGTTACATGTACTCTATATATTAACAATTCATCTACTAAAACACATCACACACAGTAGCTCTAACTGATTGAAATCTGAACCTGATATGTGTGAACACAAATGGAATCTCAAGACACCACTGATCAGCATCATCGCAGCAGATTTTGGGGGACGTTTCCTCTGCTCCTCTCACCTGCACTCTTTATCTGACCCACAGGGGACTCTGCTGAGGTTGGCGGCGGTGGTCACCCTCTGGACAATAGCGTGTTCGTTCCGGCACTTTGCATCCAGGGTTAGCTTCTCCGTGATCTCGTTCATACCCATTAGCTGACCTGTAGAGGAGTGAGCAGAGCACTGGTCAGACTGGGAAAGGTCTCAAAGCTGCTGCTTGTTTTCTCTCTCCCAGTAACATTAATGCAAAGCAGTCACTGATAACACAGCGACACATGACGGGGTGCTGCTGGTACAGTATCAGTGTGGGGATTCAGTACAGTGCTGCCTTATTTAGGAAGTCAAATTAAATCAATTATTTGTCTACCAGCTACAGACATATACAGTATTATACACAGATACTGTATACAGGGCTGTGACACTACAGTGATGTAAGACTCAGTACATCAGCGACTACTGAAACGTAAACTGGAATGCACTGATGCTTCCCACTGAACACAGTCAGAGATGGACTCAGGTCTGTCGCTGAATTCAAAGCAATAAAGAGGCGCATTGTCTACGAGGTTTCCACGTAGTTTGGATGTTAGATATTTTGAACCAAAGCAGTTTCCCTTTAAGAACTAAAACTTTAATTTGCATCGATTTTGAGATTTGCAGGTCAAAAGACATCAAAACTTCCTAAATTTGGTTGACATGTCTTGATTACAGACGGTCAGTCAGTGGGGCCCTTATGAGTGATTGCCAACTTGGAAATATGCCTTTGTTTAAAGAAGAACTCTCATTAAATTAAAGACAGTGCCATCTGCTGCAGATCCTTTCACTGTTAGTTAGTACTCTGTCTTAACTGTAACATGATCAAGTTTATCGTGATAAATGAAAAAACTAACACACCCGAGGAATATTCTGCAACCAGGAGAACCCTTTTGACTTTACACTATAGATCTGACTGAATTAGTTTCTGTTGCATCTTTCTATAATCGTTTCTGTTTTCTGGTATTTGGGGATCAAATTTCTGAGGTATAATATTTTCCTCCTCTGACCAACATGGTTTTCTCGTCTTATTTTCTTCTGACATTTTTTCATTAACTATAAGTCAACTTTGTGAGAAGATGACGGACATCACAAGCCTGATTACAAGCAAACTTTTACCGCTGTATAATCTCTTTCAACGCAGTAAATGACGTTTTTCGTTAACTGAGAAAACCTTTGAAGGGATTCTGTGCAACTAGGCAAGTCCCTCAGCTAAGGAGAAATTAAGCCTTAAGTGTCATACTTAAAGAGAAACCTTAAGGTGTTTTGTGCAATTGGTCACTGGTCTGGTTGCCAGGCAGAGGTAGGTTGCTAATTACCTCAAACTATGTGTCCATTCCTCGATTATCCTGTAAGTTATTCAGATTCCTTTAGTCCATACGGGTCCTCAGATCAAAAGAATCAAAAGGGTTTTTCATGGAAATTAATCCAAGTTGTGAGTATTGTTTTAACAGGATAAAGTGGTGTTGTGTTGGTATCACAAATTTGCCTCAATGGGCTTCATTATCTGTACAGCATACTGCACAATCTGTCCTTAGACCCTTGACTCAGATAAGAAAAAACTCTACAAAAACCCTTAAGAGGAAAATGTATGCAACCTGTGACAAGTGGTTACACGTAGACAAAGCTTGGCTTGAAGGGATCTTAGCTAAAAAGGCTAATCAGTTAGTAGAAAATCAGCAGATTAATTGCTAATGAAAATAACTGTTAACTTGGTTCCAATGACTGTATTTCAACGTGCAACTGTCTTAAAAACAGAAGCTTTTACTCTTTAATCAAATATAAGCAGATGTCAAGATCGACCTGCAAATCACAGAAATATTTTGTGCTTACGATGTTTAAATGCACAACAAACATTGTGACATTGCAACACTTCAGATTCACAACATGGTCAGTGGTGATCAGCAGTTCGAAAGCTCAGGTAACAGAAATGTGATCGAGCCTGATGTCATGATTTTCCGTTCACACGGTGCTTGAAGAGTGAGTCGGGATCAGTGGATGAGCATTTTCAGTCATTCCTGGTGTAGCAGAGTGTGAGCGGCCTTTTGATAAGATGCAGGTTAGTGCAGGTGAGTCTGTCTGCAGCTACAGACACAGAGGTGCAGTTAAAGTGTTGATTACCAAGGCAGGGGGGGAGGAGGGGGAGTCAGCTGGAGGCGTTAGAGGAGGGGGGAGGAAGAGTTGGGGGAGGAGGAGGGGGGTCTGTGTGAGGCTGGCTTAAAGGCAGGTGGGCACACAGATGGCTGGGAAAAATAAATCTAAGAACTTACCTAGTAATAGCCTCTCTATGGGGGACAGTACGAAGAGGGAGGAACCGTGGATATGACACATGTTTAAAGAGCTCAGAAGTTGCTCAGTGTTAGTCAGGATGGGAAATGAATACCAAACAACAGAAACATGCTGGTAACTGTTGTCTGTAGCTGCTCTGATAAACACTTTGTTCATGTTGTATGTATTTAGTGTATTTAAAGTGACCAGTAAACACAGAGCGTCTGTCCCAATACCCACACTCACAGTCTTGAGTTCTTGCGTGGTACACAGGTGTGTCCACATCAGAAATATACCAACACGCAGTGCATTTAAAGCTGGAGTAGGCAGTTTCATTTTGGCTTCACTGGGCAAAAATCCCGTGATACATTTTTAGCATTTTGTAATTGATCTTACGCTAAGCCCCGCCCCTTTGTGATGGTCCGACAAGCTGTCTGAGTAAGCATGGAGCCCACAGTGTAACTAACTGCACTGCCTGAAGAAATAATATCATATTTTTGGGAAAATGAAACAGTGATTCCAGAGAGAAGCAGACAGAGGGGTCTACAGTCTGTGTTTGAAGGATATATCCAGGATGTCAAACTGACTCAGCAGCAACAACAGGTTAAAAAGACAAAGATAGTTAGAAGCTAAAGCCGAACTATAGGCTACAGATCACAATGTAAAAGTGAACCACCACATCACTGCTGATCGCCACACAAGACAATGAATATAAAGGGAAACTGCTGATGTTGAACCAGCTGTGTGGCATTACAGTGTGCGCAGATGAACGGTGTTTGGCCAGACTGTCGGGGAACAAGCACTGTTCTTTTGCCCACACTGTGATGACACACAGCTGATTGAATATCAGCAAAGTGTACCTGCTTCCCTTCACTGGTTCCTGTACAGCAGGGTCTGTCTTTGTTTCACTGTTATAATCATTAAAAAGCAAAAGCAGCATGTGTATACATTCAGTAGGCTATATCTTCAGTAGCTAGCTAGCTAACCCTTCACTTTTCAGGGTTTGATTTTGGATTTGGAACAGAGAAGAAACGTATATCTTTTTCCAACCTCTCCAGGTAATGAGTATCATTAATACACGACGTGCCCCAGGCACAACACTTAGCTCCAAATCCACAAAACCAGCCTGAAAATGAAGGAAATCTGAAGCGACTGCATTAGAGTCAATGGAGCACAGCTGTGTTGTTGTCGGACGCTGGTCTGAGCCGGCCTGATGCTACGTTATCATTGGCGAGTGTGCGTCAGGGGGCGGGACTTAGGGAAGGGTCAATTCAAGTGAACTTAGAGAAAATTAAACTCCTGCACCTTCTCTTGGCTGTTTTCAAGCTTTGGAAAATCTAGTCCGTGACAGGAGATTCTAACCAATCATAGGTCGTCTCCAATGGCACTTCTACAAATGCACATGTGCGTACACGTCCCTTCAGTCAAAGTCTGATTTAATGGTGGAGAATCCTGCAGAGAAAGCTGCTACTCAAGCACTGGCATCAAATGCAGCTCACTCTCTATTTCTGGTAGGGTTAGGGTACCGAAACCTGGCATTAAACAAGCTCTGGGGATAAATGATCAAAGACCATAGTACTGATAAGCTCCAGCGTTCGCTCTCTTATGTAAAGTAGAGTTATGCGCTTTTAGATAACTCAATTTTATGTCTTTATTGCTCCTCCTGTTTTTTTAATCATCACGTGAATGTAACTGTGATGCTGTGTGTTGTCATATATTTGTTCATTAGTGGCAATTAAATAAAGGTCTGTCTACAGATCTTGATGGAGCCATGTGCCACAGGAAGGGACTCATTATCATTATGACGTGTGTTCCAGTGAAGACTGATAAACCTCGACAGGACGTGATTTCAAGAAATATCTCACAATACTCGCAGTAGATGTAAATGTGGGTATTGAGACAGATGTTTAGTTTCCTGCACTGATGAAACTGTTGTGCAGCAAACAGTTTGAAATAAAGAAACAGCATGCAGTACTGTGATAATCAACAGACTGTGACTGTTGTCTTGATGAATGAATACAAATCAATAAACACATATTGACAAAAAAACTGTATGAGTGATGTCACCTGATTGATTCCAGGTGTTGCATTTACTTTAAGGTATTTTTTTAGTGATGAAATTATCATTCTTGACATTAATTGTTTTTACAGCTTCATCAAAAGGTACAAAATCTTACAATAAATGCTGCTGATGAGAAAGAAGAGATGTTGACTTCATTCCCTCCTGATGTAAAATGAATGCACTTTTTGCTCAGTTTCAAAAATGTTTCCTCCTTAATTTACTGTATTACCGTCATTTTTATCAGTTTCCATATTCAGTTACTGTATGTAGACTTCAGATTGTCTTTGATCAACAAAGTTGCAGCGGGTTTTACCCGACAATGGTCTGATTTACTGAAACAAACCATGAGACTCAAATGCCTGTTGAGCAAGAACATATATCCACAGCAGTTGAATACCTACAATCAGAATTCTTTATAACTGAACAAAATCCCACAAAAACCCACAGCTCAGGATAAATATCTCTTTAAAATTTATTTGGTTGTTAGCAACAAAGTCATAACAGAGGAGTGACTGCATGCTATCAAAGAACAACTGGACTGTAATAGTCAGTAAAATGAACTGGAGATACTGACCTTTACCGTAAGATTACACTTTAATCAATTTGTAAAATACTGGGGAAAATGTACGATATATATGTGCCTATAAGAAACAGCTCATAATTTATGTTTATGCCCATGTCAACTAGAGGTGAGGGATATAATAGGATCTTAGATGCATCATGATGTTGACGTGGATGATTTGGCATCAATTTACAAATATCTTAACATTTATGAATAACGTGATGTTGACGGAAAAAAAAGAGGCAGAACCCAGCTGCAAGGGCAGTTTAGCACCCGGACAGAGATAACTTGTAATTCATCTTCACAAAGGCAGCTGTTGCCAGCTTGTTTTAATTTAATGTCTAAATAATTACATTTACAGGCAGAACGTGAAGTATATTGTCAATACTTTCTATGCCTTCACCAAGAGAGTAATGTTAACGGAGGGGAGCAGCGATCAGCAGTAGGTAGTAGTATGATTCAAACTTGAAATGTGGTAATGGAAGTATGTGTAAAAAGTCTCCCCTTAGAAAAAAACTAAAATACAGAGGAGATTCAGAGGAGATGCATTTTTTTCAATATCTTAGATTAGCAAATGTACAAGGTATGATTATCTTGAATTTATATATCACAGTATAACTTGAAACTGGTATATCGCTGCAACCCTAATCAGCAGTAACGATTAGACCGGCTGACAAACACATGCTGCTGTATTAAACAACTCAAACCGACTCATTAGTAAAGAAAATACTATACTGAGTCTGTTTTACATCAAAAACCCTGCATCCACCGGCTCGGCGACGTAGACGACCCAACAGGCTTTCGTCGCGGCTAGTTCTTTGATGTTGATTTGGTGTGTCCTCACCTTTAGGTTTACACAAAGCTAATGTACAGCAGAACGGCTGCTCTCCACTGCTGGAGATGCTAAACTGCACAGCAGAGCACGCCGACTCACCCTCATTTTGTTATTCTCATACATGCAGGAGTCTGTAAGGAGCTTCCAGATTAATTACTTCATTAATTAATGCAGTTAACTTTTTAAAATTATATTATTTAATACAGTGTGGATAAGCTCGAGTCTGGATGAATTCTGGCCTCTATGAAGTTAAATATAAAACAGACCTAGACAAGAGCCGCACTGTACGTTCTGTTTATTTCATTATGGCTCACCACAAATACAGTATGTTATGTTTTAAATTAGTGAGGGGTCACACAGTGAGAGAAATAAATAATATAGAAATCAAAAATTTAGATGCAACAATAATCATTTTATCATCGAATCGTAGCCCTCTGAATCGTGAGGTGTCTGGAGATTCCCACCCCTGATGTTACCACACTTTCTTTACTTGAAAATATAAATGAATAATGAAGTTGCTACAATAAAATAAATGAACAGATAGAAGTATTAAGAAAATAAAAATGAGAAATCACTTGTGTATGTGCCTCTTCACAGTACAGACGTCCAGCAGTAGCTACTATAACGCCCTTTTCTATTTTTATTGAATTGTTTAATATGTAGACTGTAAATTCCGTGTTTTTAAATTCTATATTCTTTAATAGAGTCATTTAATTTTTTTGATAACTCACCTTGCTCCTTTTTAAACTCATTCTCTGTGAGGAAGACGGGCCTCATCAGCTCCCCGACCGGCGGCTGAATGGACACGAAGAATTTCCTGGTGTGAGTGCTGAAAATAGAGACGTGAAAAAAGACAACTGCAGTTTTAGGAATTATTCTTCATTTTCTGAAAGAACAACTGATGTGATCTAAACTTCACTACTAATATCTTTCCTTAGTGCTCTATGCAAATCCTGGTGGGATGAAACATCACAGTTGTGAGTCTAAAACAATATTTCATTTGCCCTGCAGACACATGCAGCACTAACAGTTTTAACAGTTGTAAGGTTTATGATAGAGAGCAGCAGCCCTGTGTCTGTTTTCACACAGAACAACGAGAGGACGGCAGGAGGTCTGCACATTGAAACACAGAATCCATCTCACCACAGCTGGAAGTTTGCAGCTTGTGTTGAGTCACAGAAATCGATGCCCATCACGGCTGTGGCTGTTTCACCTGCTGGCAGCAGCTCTGTCGACGCACAGCAACAAAAAGACAACAGGGTTGACACACGTACCAACAAATAACAACATAAACCTGCGGCCAGAATCTTTGATCTGAGATTAAACGTGTTCAACACAGCAGCATGGAAGCAAAAAAAAACATGATTGGTTGAGCTGCACAAAAACTGAAATACACTAAAATAACAGCTCCAACATGACAAAAACCCTGATGTATCATGAAGACATTTTCATTTCTGCTTTCTTCATTACAAAGTTGCAGTTTGATGGACGTCTATTGGCTCACCGATTTAATTATTTCCTAGTTGTATTTTCATTCTTGTGCAGTAACTACAATGACATTAAAGTGTGAGAATTTATACATGGTACTTAAAGTGTGTACATGTATTGGGGCATCAGCACAACACTAGCAATTTGTACCAATGAGGTAAAACATACGTCATTACCATATAACCATATTACTTTTATTCACATGATTTGCTTCTTTTCTGTTGTATCTTCCTTCACCTGCATTTTATACTTTTTCCTGTTTTATTTTGTTCTGAATGTTAAACACTGATCTATTCTACACTTTTACACGCACTTGTTATTTTGTAGTTTTATGCTTTAAAATGCATTTGTTCACACGGGACTTTGATTGAATCTTAACGGTCTTTGTGTTCATCATTATCAGGCACAAATTTCAACTTGTACATTAAAAATCTTGAAGACTATAAAAGTGCAGATCTACACCGGGTGTATAAAGGGGTGTGTTGATGGGTCAGGCTGTGTGTCCGTGAGTGCTTGATTGTAGTAGAAAGTAGCACAGAATAGTGTCTATTGTTACTAAGAGCTGGAATCACCAGAGGATCCACGATACAATATCATCATGACACTTAAATCACAATTCAATATTATTGCGATTTTAAATATGTTGCAAAATGCGGAGTATTGCATTTTTCAAAGGTAAATTATAACCCAAATGGAAAACTTTGCCAACATGTTTTATCTAATAAAACATTTCAGTTTGTTCGTCTCACTTCAGCCATTTTTTTTGCAGCAGTAAAATGAATCTAGTGAACTGAAAAAGCAACTGATTATATTATTCTAGGACGCCACCTTAAGTTCAATTTGTATTTGTGATATTAACAGTTAAATAATTAAAAAAAATCAAGACATGGCAATATGTGACGATAAGATATTGCCAGACAAAAAATATTGGGATACTATGCTGTGTCAGTTTTTTCCCCCACATTCCCCAAATTGTAACCGAGTGTTCTGTATGAAGTTACGGTTCTATTTACAACATTCAGAACATTAATATAGCAGCAAACAGCTATTTGCTTTGTGAAGATATAGTGGAGCAATGGCATCCTGAGCACAGAATGATGTCTTGCTACCTGTGTGTGTGTGCTGTAAACTGAGCTGCTCCGTTCTTTGTTTTTAGCCAGCTGTGTGTGCATGTTAGTGCACGTGAGTCCCTGTGTGTGTATCCCACTGGTTAGCTCTGCTCTGTGCTCTTATGGCAGTTACCATTGATAATGCTGCCCTGACACACGGCGGCAGGAAGCTGTCATCGCAGAAGCATAGTTTACAGTTAGCTCTGTTAGCACTGTCGCCGTTGTTAATGTTAGCTAGCATAATGTTAGCTGTCAGGGTTTGTTTGTTTTTTTATGACAGCAAAATAAATGCTGGTACTTTGTTTGGATCAAATAAAAAGTTCCTGTCGGACCCCGCCAAAGTGTCACTCACCAATCTCAGAAAACTCTTTCACCCTCATCCCAGACTGGAGCTTCACGTCCTCCATGTGCAGGTTCTTGGTCTCGGAGGTGGCGTTGTTGGTGAACTGCATCTGCACCGCCACCATGTTGCCGTCGGGGCTGAACGGCTGTCGGCTGAAGCAGTACTCTACCGACAGGCCCTCCCCTGTGATCCGGTGCAGCAGCTCGTAGCTCTTCAGCGCACTGGAGGGAGCGATGGTCTGTGGGCAGAGGAAGAGGAGATGAAGAAAAGGTTGATATCAATTATCAGATATCAGCATGTGAGCTGCTTTTGTAAAAAAAAATTTAACAAAGCCGTGTACCAGTCAGATCCACTGTGTGAAGACAGACACCAGGGAGGTGACAGACCCGTGATGTACTTACTGCTGGAGAGAGAACGGCGTCAGACAGAGACAGTCCCTCCAGGTCGGTCACAAGGCTGTTGGACAGGAAGGTGTTGACGGGTGTGACTTGAGGAGAGGGAGCAGGTTCGACTGGAAAGAGAGACGTTAGTGTGAGACACATTCCCCAAGGACGACCCCAAATTTAGCCCTGACTCTATTCATCTATTCGTTACATTATCTCTTGTGGGAGCAAAGTTTTAGTTTTGACTTAGCACAGTCAAGTGCACCAACTGTTACTGCAACTCTGACAAACAATCACGAGGTTTGCAAACAACCTTGTTCGCTGACTTCTCCTCACTGAAGTCGGCGTCATTACTTCTGTATTCTCTTTCAAGAGCAGGAAGTTAACAGAGGTGAGAAGAAAAACTCACAATCATCGAGGTCGAGCAGAGACATTTCTTTCTTCTCTTTCTTGCTCTCCTTCTTGACAGGTTTAGACGGAGGTTTTGATTCAGCTGCCTGGAAAGAGATGAAAGAACTCTGACATGAATAAATGAAGATTTTCACATTACTGTGTGAACCCTAAACACAGGAGCGTTTGGTTCACGAGTCAACCAGGGAGTTATTTTGTTTTATTTGTAGACGAGGACCTGAATTCACCATTTAACATTGTGGGGTGTGTTTTTGATACCTTTTTTTTCTTTTTGACCTCTGTCTCAGACTCAGAGTCTTCGGACTCCGATTGGCTGCTTTCAGACTCGCTCTCGTCCTCGTCGTCAGATTCAGACTCTGAGTCGCTCTTACGTTGTTTACTCTTCCTGTCATGCTTCCTCTCTTCCTCTTCACTGCTCTGCTCACTGGAAAGAAAGGTTTTATTTAGGATCCTGGAGTTGTAATTATTATCAGGGATCAGACAGATTCTACTGTATCTAACCTATAATCCATTTTATTGCAAGTAGGTTTTCACATATTAAGAATTTACCTTGGTGTATTGGTGCATAACATAAACACAGTGACGAAAAAACAAAAAACAAACAAGTGTAAGTAATATGAACACAGACTAGAATAAAGTTAAAAATATGAAAAATACTATAAAAAAATACTATTAAAGATTATGTACAATACACCTGAGCAGTGGTAGTTCATGCAGAAATGAGCAAAATATCAAACTACCAATCAAACTAAACCACAACCACCAGCCACTTTATTAGGTACACCTTCCTAGCACCAGGTTGGACCCCTTTTGCCTTCAGCACTGCCTTAATTCTTGGTGGCATAGATTCAACAAGGTGCTGGAAACATTCCTCAGAGATTCTGGTCCATATTGAAGGTGACCTCTGACCTCTGGCATCAACAAGGCATTTTGGCTCACTGGATATTTTCTCTGTTTGGGATCATGCTCTGTAAACCCTAGAGATGGTTGTGTGTGAAAGTCCCAGCAGATCAGCAGTTTCTGACAGACCAGCCTGTCTGGCACCAACAACCATGATGCTCGGTTTGAACTTCTGCAGGTCATCTTGACCATGTCTACACGCCTAAATGCATTGAGCTGCTGCTGCGTGATTGGCTGATTAGCTATTTGTGTTACTGTCTTACAGGTGTACCTAATAAAGTGGCCAGTGAGTGAAAAATGGGTACAAAGGCACCCAGAAACGAGTAAAGTGACCACACCCAACACATTTACTGAGTTATCTGAATTAGGTTCCTATTCTTGTCTCTTCAGTATATCCACACATTTGTTTTGTCTTTGCCAATTTTTAAAAAAGTAATTATTGATTTCCTTTATTTTGAAAAGAAAAATCCTTTGTTAATTTGCTTATTGTTTCAATCTCAAAATACAGTCTTGTATCTTTTATGTCATCTGTTTCATTTCTGTGAATGTACATGAAAATAATTTTATAATTCTTATAAATTCTATATAAATGGAAATTAGCACTAACACAGCAACATACTGTCTGTTTAATCTTCTTTAGTTCAATGAAAATATTTTAGATAAAGTGACCACAACAAATGAAAGCACGTTTAAAGAGTCAAAATATTCGCTCCAGGACCTCGGGATGAATCGGAGATAACCACACACAAAATGAAATATCATAAATTTAGTAAGGTTAATACAAAAGGTTGGAGTCACATGATCTCAATGATCAGTGTTTAAACCTAAAAATAGTGTGCTACCTTTCACTTTCTTGCACCGGCTTCTTTAATTCCTTCTTTTTCTTCTTCTTCTCCTTCTCCTCCTCCTCCTCATCCTCCTCCTCTTCCTCAGACTCGGAGCCTTCCTCGCTCTCTTCGCTCTCTGATCCCGACCCGCTCTCCTCGCTGCCGCTGCCACTCTCAGAGCCGCTGGCAGAGTCCGACTCTGACGGGGGGGAAAGGTCAAAGACCAGAGGTCAGCGGGCGAGCGTGTCAGTTAACTTACACACAGACACGCACATGGAAGTCTACATGGTTTTAGTAACACCGTCTCCTCTGACATAAAACAAAAAGTTTAGTCATTTAAAACAATCAGGATCAAACTCAATGTCTCATGTGGTCAAATCTAAAGTAACTTCTTACTCTGTGAAATCATTATTTGTTCCAGTTTTTCCTTAATGATCGAAATTTTATCATCTCTTGCATCATCGATACCACAGACGCATTTTCTTTTTTTAGAGGCAGGTTTCAATAAAAAAAAAGAATAAGCAGGTTCCCACACAACAAAAATGTCTACCGAGAGATCAGAGAGAAAACTCTGTGCTACACCTGCAAGAGCTCATGCTCTCTCTCTCTCTCTCTCACACACACACACACACACACACATCTGTAATGGACTAATTTGACTAAAGGATGTGACGACAACAACACAGCCTGCTATAGTTACCACTGTCAGCTGACTCCGTCGGCCCAGACTCGCCCTCCGAGTCAGAGTAGAACGGCTTCTCCACTTTCTTCTCCTTCCTCTTCTCTCGGCTGCTGCACTTGGTCCATTCAGGCACCTGGCAGAGGAAGCAGAGTTCAAACAGTGAGCCTCCAGCTCCGCCCGGGTGACAACCCCCTCAGACAGAAGCAGAGACGTGGGCAGATTACAGTAGCATGGCCATGAATGCCTCTGCCTGGGCGCAAAGCAGCCAAAAGAAGCCAGCCATCAGATCTGCTTTTAGATCTGACAGTCAGAGAACAAATTCAGTACAGACACTAATGTGATTTTTGTGCACAGATAGATGTCAGCACCAGGTGATGCCTTCATGACCAGTTGCAGAGATGGTTTTCTTTTAATACAAGGAGCAGTTCCATTAAGAGAAGTGATGTCTTTGAGGAGCGGTGACTATCCTCCCACACTTTGAAAAAGACGCTGATCTGTCTCGCTCTTCCTGTGACCAGACTCATTAACTAGAGCCATCTGCTAATGAGTGCGGACATATCCAAACCCCATTTAAACCCACGAGGCTGCTAATGCATGCCGACATGTCGGAGGACCGCACGTCCTGCTGAAAGAATCACTTCTTTAATGGTAGAGACCGAGGAAGAGGGTGCTGTGTTTCAGGTAGCTTTGGCTGAGCTAAGCACAGAACAGCGACTACATTAGGCGGCGGGGGGAGAGTGGGGTGTCAGAAAGCACTCGGGTTTTGCCGCTATATGGGTTGAGGCTCAAGGAGGTGGGCTCTTTGCCGCTAACTGACTCACACTCGTTAATGTTGTGACTCTTTCAAGCAGCGTAAAAACCTGGCAGATGTAGAAAAGAAAAAAAAGATTGGGATGGAGGTGAGATAAGGGAGGAGAAAGAAGTCAGGAAAGCAAGAGAAACAGGCACAGGAAGGTTTCTGGGTCTAAAAAGAAGACGTGTGAGAACAGTTTCTGATATCACAGAGACAAAATAAACCCCAGATTTCATCACAATATTAAGCAAAATATCTGGAAAATAAGGTAGCTACTTTTTTCTAGTAAAACTAACGCACTCCAATATAACTTATACTGTATACTGTATACTATACCATACTGTATATACTTAAATATAAACTTAAAGAAAGAAAGCAAAAGTCAACATTAACATTCACTATTTCTAATAGGTCAAGCAAATACACAACAATGCATTAAGTATAAATGTCTTCATCAGTGACAAAGCATGATGTCGTTCCAGCATGGATAAAATGAAGTAAATGATGAGGTGGAACAGGAGAGGCGGAGCAGAAATCTGAATCACATCACTCAATAAAACACATCAACTTTTGTGACGCGATACAAACCGTGTCACAAATTTCACACAAGACCAGTTTGGTGCAGAAGATGAAAACAGTGAAGTCAGAGGCCTCCGAACTGACCAGCTCACGTAACAGCTTATTGTCTTATTTTGGGGCTTTCGGCTGATACACTACAGCTTTTATCCAGAGCCCGTTGCAGTTTACCTCGCATTCATCTTTATCATCAGCAGATGAAGCTTGGCAAATTGTCTTCAAACTGTAGAGGTCAAACCTTCTATTATGGTTGAATTCATGGGAAAAACTTTGTTTGTTTACATGCCTCAGGAGAATGAAGAGTCCGAAAAACAAAGAAAATTCTTGGTGAACTGAAGTAAAGGGAGGCTGCGTTTAACAACAGCAAAACCATATCAAAACATCAGTTTACCATCTCTCAAACAACTCTTGCAGAATAATTATGTATATAATGTAATTATGAATAAATTATGTGAACTGCATAAACTCGAATCCTCACATAGAGAATAAAAAAAGCGTTTCAGAGCTCGTTCCTGTGGGCTCCGGCAACACTAAACCCCTGAGCTTGCCTGAGAAGGACTAAACACAAAAACCTGCTATTTTCAAATATCCCATGGAGAGAGACTCTCACTGCAGCCTGTTCTATTTTGGTCTGAAAATGTCGGTGTGCAGCCTCGTTCTGTGGACGATAAACAAGGTGCAGACTTCCATCTGTGTCACTGGTGATGAGGGAATACAGTGAGCGCTGGACGGAGCAGCGAGTGACAACAACCCCGCCCACATTTAAGAGGACTGTTTGTGGTAGAAACACCAGGGTCTGCGTACCATGTCTGAAGGGTTACTTTTGGCTCCAAAGGTACCATACTGAAAGTGGTGGAAACAGGGTTTACACAACTGGATAAATAAGATTTACACGAGTTGCATGTGAGTTTGTAAACATACGTTTTGATAAAGTTTTGCTGTTATTAAATGTGAACACCATTTACTTCATGCATCAAGAATTTTCTCAGTTTTTGGATTCTTTGTTTACTGTGGAAAGATATGAGAAAGTTAAGTGTAAATAAGTGGACATTGAATGTAGTTTTTAAATGTCAATCTCAACTTTTGAGCAAACATAGAAGAAAAGTTCTAAAAGTGCTCAGAATACTGGAATAATTTTTACCTCTGCCAAGGAGGTTATGTTTTCGCCGGCATTGGTCTGTTTGTTTGTCTGTCTATCGTCTGACAGCCTCAGCAGCAACTCCAATCCTAAAAATAGCGCCATCTGGCAGGAAAGCACGTCTTGTTCTACTTGCTAAATATTGTTGTAATTCTAAAGTTGAAATTAATGTTATGTGTTGGAAAAAAAGAAAGTGAAAAATACAAAAAAAACATATTATATTCTGTGTTGGTACAAAATAAAAACGAAATAAATACACCACAGTGTCTCCATGGTGAAGGCATATATAACCTAATAATGATAGTGATGCAAATAACCTAATTGTGATGCAGGCTGCAAAATCTGATGCAGAGGGAGAGGGACTATCACCTTAAGTTGAGACTTCCAACTGCTGTCAAGCTCATCTTACTGATTCTTTTGACTGTATTCATTTACTACTTAAATAAGTCTTTATGATGTATCATCAACTCTACAGTTTGGATTTCTCTAAAGAGAATAAATAATTATTTATCTATCCTCTGGTTAATCTCTTCCCACTTGGGAAAAAGACGGCTCAGCTGTCTCTCTGTTAATCTGTTGTGATGCAGTGAGGGGTAAAATCTTATTAATCTTATCTTGTCAGCTTGACTATCGTCAGTCGCTGCGTTTTGACAACCAGAGAGAGACTATGAGAGGAAAGACACAGCAGTCATCAAAACAAACACCACCGCACTCCCAAACCGAGGAGGCACCTCTCTCCAGTCTCCTAGCAAGCCGATCCGCCCCTCGCTGGTGGTTATGACTTCCTCTGTCTGTGGAGATGCATAATGTGCAGAGAGCCTGTCAGAGAGGTCGGAGCTTCAGAGGATCTACTCACCCTCACCGCTTTTACATGAGTGGATGTGACGGGACGCTCAGTCTGATAACGACCCAGTGACGTTTCTGAGCACCTGAGCTTCAAGGACCATACTGGAGTTCTTTGCTTATTTATGCTCTTTAAGTACAAATCACGACCATCATACATCACTGTTGACCATTTTATAAAGCTTACTTTTTAGGTTTTTCAAGTCGTACATTGCTTTTCATTCATTTTAACACACTTTGAAAAACAACCTACAGATTTGAGACGTGCTCAGAGTTCAAATATCCCTTTGTAGACACCCATCCTGTTTAATGTGTTATTCTGAATGGATTTTACTCTATTGAATGTTATTTAACGCTATGAATTATACAAAAGGTGAATGTTGCAGAATTATTTCGTCACACTAGAAGCAATCCTTGGATTGTCAACGTCTTTTTTTCTTCCTTTTTGGTCACCTCTGTATTCCTGCTATCAGCACTCCAACAATATATCCATCTCTTTTAATGACTTCAAGGTTCTCTGCAGCAGGTGGTTCAGCTGATGGTGGGACGTTTGACCAAATTAAAATCTGTAACCCCTGGCAACTGCAAGAGCACTCCCTGTGGTAAACAAACCCACAGGTCTGTGGTAGATGGACTGATTCATCACAATAAACAAATCACACTATTATCGCATGGTAGCTGCAGCAGGGACTACTCTGAAAACTCTCCTTTATGGTGCATTCAATAGGATTTCCAACAATAATTTAAGGGGCTGCAGCAGGAACCTATGTTGGTCTTTAATCCAGAATAAATGTTGATTTTAGAAACAAGATTAAAGTCTGAAAAACACCCGCGAGAATCAATTGATCCTGACCTGGAGGACCTATTACAGCAAAGACATAAATCAATGCCTCTTCAAACACCCGAATCCAATATCTATTCAAACTAAATGTTAGAATGATTAACTTAAACATGACTTTGGAATTGCAATGACCTATAATCATTTAATTCAGGTTGGTAATTCAGAGGATTTTTAAATTAAGCTGTTTTGTTAAGGTTCGGGAGCAGGGTAATGCGATACAAAGGTAACTCATTACAGCAATATAATATGTTTTAGCAGTGACAAAGTAACACCACGCATTACCAACAGGATAACGTACTGCGTTTCCATCCAAAATACTGTTTAATCGTTTA
The DNA here is from genome assembly GCA_026686955.1 of Epinephelus cyanopodus. Classification (NCBI taxonomy): domain Eukaryota; kingdom Metazoa; phylum Chordata; class Actinopteri; order Perciformes; family Serranidae; genus Epinephelus; species Epinephelus cyanopodus. The sequence continues at coordinate 11,906,147 of CM048917.1, forward strand.
ATTTTTCATTTATCCACACTGGTCCAAACCGCTCCACTTCTACTGTGTTGTCATGTCATTACAGACTACATTATAGAAGGGTGATTGTGATCGGCACACGTGGGTGATGTCATACTGCGTCATCATGTTCAGTGTGTTCCCATTAGTACACCTGCTACGTCTAGAAACATATCCCATTCTGCCTTCGTGTTGTAAGGCTGCTAGAAAGCAGTGGGGATAAGTAGCTGGCCTTCAGTTTGTTTTTTTGCCTCATCCAAATGATCGGCACATCTGGGTGATGTTGGTATATGTTGGATGTGTTTCTATTCATATCTCCTACAACTGCAGAGCAGCACCAGCACACAGTCCTGTTCTATGCATAACTCCCTCTCCTGTAGCTGATTGGCACACTGGGAACCAGCAGGTAGGTCCTCCAGCTCCAGTAGTGTTAATTTGCGCTCGTCATAGTGACCTAATCGCACGCTATTCAGTTCATTGTGCTGACCTCAATATTTGTTTATTGTGTTTCATATCATAGGCCCACAAATATTAATCCATATCTCATAATTATCAGACTGTGATACTCTGTGAACCTCCATGTGTCCAAGGCTTATTATTAATATAAGCAGGGATATTAATACACAGTGGTAACCACTGCATGTGGATGCATGAATGGGTCAGACCTGCAGCATTAGATATGAAATGAACTGTAATAAAAGCTTCTGTGCTTTGATTATCTGCTGTGAAACAACACGAACCTCATCCATTTAAAATGAACATTAGCTCTTCTGAGGTCATTTCTGGTGACAGTGACGTCTTACTCTAAGAAGAGAGTAAAACTGTAAAGTAATTGATTACTTTCAAATGAAAGTAAGATGTAATATATTACTTTTTCAGAGTAACTTGCCCAACACTGTTGATGAAACATCCTTGACTGTGACGGTTCTGCTGGAAACTGGTGGAAAGAGAGAGAGGTAAGAGTTTCCCTAGTTAGGTGCAGAGAGGGTTCATGATGATGTGTGAGGCATCAGTCATCATCTGCAGGACCTTAAATTGACGTCAGAGGCTGATGTGATTTGATCCCTGCCAGACCACAATAAGAGAGGTAAAACTGGGGTATGGCATTTCAAACCGAGCTGCAGTTATGAGGCATGTTGTCAGAAAATCAATCAGACGTCGGAGCTTCTCAAAACAGCGCCTGCGTTATCACATTATGTAAAGTCGTAATCGTTCACTGTGATGGATCAGCTATCTCAAGCATGTTTCAGGACATAATATCTGCCTGGAAGGTCGGGAATCAGTTTATAAGTGAATAAAATATTTTGGAAAATGGTCAACAGTAATGCAACATTTACTTATGTAGCTAAAACATACTGAACTTCCTGTATGGTCCCTTATGCTCCACCAGTCAGATCAAAATAAACCTCGATGCACCTGTGGTCTCATCTTGAACTCTGCATCACAACTAAATGACAATTTAACACCGAGTATGGAACACTGAGCTGTGAAGGAGAAAAAAAACGTCACAATAATCACAATAATTCACGAATATGACGACAAAATCAAGCCTTGAGGTCACTCCTGAAATTTAAAATCAAGTTATATGAGCCTTGATTTTGAGCAAGAAGTGACACGCTCAAGTTTTGATTTCATGTCTTCAGTTTAAATCACATTGTTGGTTATGACCCGATGGCACATGGAGTGAATGGGATGGAGAAGAAGAGGAGGGACTGTGGTGAGTTGGGATGATGCTCCACAAACACACTGATATCAAATAAGAGTTTGTTCAGTCCTGATGAGTATAACCTGTGTTCCTACTTAAGAATTTGGGGAATAATTAGGCCAAAATTGATGCATAATATGAAGTATGAGCTGCAACTGTGCAGAAATATTAGGTGTCTTAATATCCCCCCTCAGGTCGACCTCTAGCACAGACAGCAGGAGGTGGTTTACTGCTGTTGACACTGATTTGTAGGGACAAATTTGGCTGTAGCTCCCAAATCGGCTCCCTTCTATATCACATGTGCTATTGGCTCAAACATCGGTGAGAAATCACCCGGACGGGGCGAGTACGCTGCTTCCGAACAGAAGCAAGTGCAGCAGAGAGGGCGAGGAGTTGTGTTTTCATAGTGAATCAGAAGTTTTTAAATAGAAGCTATAATCCTCTTTTCTCCTGTGTGACTCATTCTCCTCCATGGAAGTGGGGAGTTGTTAAGCAGCATCCATTTGGACACAGATGGAGGCCAAAAAAGACGCATGTTACAGATGAGCTGTTAATGAACTGTAAGTGGATGAGAGATGGCTAGTGACAGAGGAATCAGTGTTATATTGGAGTATATGTTATATTGGATGTGAAGCTCTGGTGACTCGGTCCAGCCCCTCTGAGGCACTGCTCTGGGGCGGGAGCAACCCTCACTCCCCTCCACTTTTCGGGGACCCCAGGGGGCCCCTGTGTCTCTGTATATTACTGTTCCCACTGCACGCACAGAATCCTTCACCTCCACGTTGCGCACGGAGGGGTCTGGGGCGGCTTCAGGCCAGTCAGGCAACTCCTGGTAGCCGCCAGCCTTGGCATTCAGCAAGTGGGACAATGAACCCAACTGGAAGTGGTCTCGATCTGCAGAAGCACAAATCCAGGATGACTCGTAAAATTTCAAATTTGGAAAGCATGGATTTGGTTTATTTTCATTGGTTATTATTTGTAGAGACGTACAGCACAGCGGCCAATATTCTCTCTAATGTAGCACAGTGTTAACAATGTTACTGATACTATTCTTTCTCACACCTTCAACTCAAACCATTGTGTTGCCCCGCCCAAAACATATAACGGGTATATGACATGTTGGTTACCTGCACTCTGTCCTAGTAAAGTTTGAAAACCTCTACACTAGACCAGTGCTGGCGATGACATAACTTGTTATTACAAGAATACTTAATCTAGTTTTAATGGTTAGTAGAGAGTCTTAAATTTGAATTTCATTAGGAGATACGAGCCCCAAATATAAGTCCTAAAGGATATTACAAAAGTTGTCAATTTCTTGATAGAAATGTCAAGAAAATCGAAAATAAAAGATCAAGAACCAGATAAAAACCCTCCTCGCTGATCAGAGCACATATCTGAGTAATCTTTGTTTCAGTGTTCTTGGTTATCTCAACAATTTGGGACTGTGTTAGCGTTCAACTCTCTCAAAGCTTTATGTAAACAGCTTCCGTACCTTTAAATGGAGACTCGAGCACCGGTGCAGGTTTGAGTGCGAGGAACAGTTTCTTAGCGTACTTGCTGAGAGCTCCACTCTTCTCAGTGGGCACGATGAGCTGGCGGATGAAGCGCGCCCGATCACGGATGTCATAGTTCTGGTCGTACTTGGCCAAATTGAGAACGTACTGCGTCAACAGTTTGGTCTGTGAGAAGACGGAATATAAAAGACATGTCGGATGAGGATCATATAAACAATTATATCAAAACACTGCATCAGGTAAGTGGTTGATAGTGTCACTAGGTGTTTGCTGTCATCTCTCAAGATTTTTGGATGTTGCGAGGTAGTTGCTAGAGTGAATTCAAGGGCTGCTAGGTGGTTGCTATGGTGTCCTGGGTAGTGAACAGTGTCAGGGACCATTGATCAACTGAGACAGAGCACTTTAGATTAATTTCCTGTATCTGTGTCACCACTGCCATACCCCTTTAGGAGACTAGCTGTGGCCCTGAGTCTATTCATTCTAATAAGACAAGTGAACGTGAGTAAGGATTATGACCAATTCTCTGCGGTATAGTCACGGAAGTAAATACTGGACCCAGTTTTCACAAGCCACATATGTTCCAAACATTCTGACACTAAAACTGCATTTTTCAGAAAGACAAATCAGGAGAAAATTTTGTCTGAGACACATCTCCGTCTCAGCAACAGACTCTCATGGATTTGGCAGCACCGAAACTCTTCTCTCTGTGGTGCTGAACCATCAGTCTGGTTTCACTGTAGTGCTGCCAACGTCACTTTCCAACCGGATAAAACAGAAATTAAAATAGATTTATGTGTGAAACTATGAATTAAAATAAAAACTGAAATAAAACTTGTGTTTCTTGGCTTGATAATTTTATTACTGTTGTTGCTAAACTGTTTTTGGAGAGGGAAGAGAGAACGTCACTAGGACAAATTAGAGTCGTAAGATGCTTACTATGTATCTACAAGTAGTAAGTGGCAGTAATGGAAAGTACATTTACTCAAGCACTATACTGAAGTACAATTTTGAGGTATCTAATTCAACTAATTCAATTTTCTGCTACATTATACTTTTACGTCACTAAAATTCAGATGTAAACATTTTACTTTTAGGGTGCTTTCACACCTAGAGTTGTCTCGCTTTGGTCTGAATCAGGGACTCATTTTGTTAATAAGTTCTATAATTGCCTAGAGTTGGTTCGTGTTCTCACGGCAGCATTTACAACCAGATCAAATGCCTTGTGTGAGAAAGCTGCTCTTGATTGGTTAGAATTTCGATGTGGGAAAAATCCAGGAAGTAAAGGAAACATTGAAGAAAAGTACACTTGCAAGATAAATGTGACACTTTCTAATGTCACAATGGAGGGACAACTACGCAGGTTGATTTTAGCACTGCTCATCGTGGACTATATTGCTGTCATTGTTCATTTTAGTCAAACCATACAGTTTGAAAACGAGGCGCGGCTCCAACTAGAAAACAATGTTTTGATGCATTGGATGTGCTGAATGTGCATATTAAGGCAGTACAGGAGGAGGTGCACATTAATAATCCTCCAGGACTGTAACATGCTCATGTTTAACCCAAACAATGTGTCATGTGACTGCAGTTGGTTCAGATCCAGGTTGGAAAATGTTCTCACCACAAATTCAAAAACTAACCAACACAAGTTAAAGTTTTACACTCTAATCACAGAAAACACCATTCATACCTGTTTAGAGTTGGTGAGATAAAGCTTGGCGGCCAAATTGATGATTTGTAGCTTGACGATGTCCTCTTCACAGGTGAACGACTTGGCCATCTTCCTCAGGACATCGGGGGCAATCTTCGGTACATGCTCACAATATTCTCCAATCAGCCACAGGATGCTGGCCCGCGCCATCGGCACCTGAGGACAATTACAATTAAATTAAATGGTTGTGTTTGGGTTTTGACAGGATAATCCTCATTTGGCAAACTTGTTTTAACACCACAACCCACTAGCTTTTAAATGTAAAGTTAAAATCCAGAAGGATACTTTAAAACAGGAGGTAAAACTCTGACATTAAAGCTTCTGGTTACAGTTTGTAAATGAGACGCTCACCTGAATGTTGTCTGTTAGTTTCGCCATGTGCTTTATGATGTCACTGTGCTTCTCTGGTTGCATCTGCAGCAGCTTCTTAATAACCACCACAGACTCAGCTACAACCAGCTCTGTGCAACAGGAGGAGGAGTCACAAGTCATGAATGAACACTCAATATGTTTTCCCTTATCATCATCCTAGACTGAGGTATTAAAATTTAAATTAATTCCCTCACTCACTTAAGGTAACAGGTTGTTAAAGTTGAGGTCTGTGTCTCAAAGATTCGGATTTAACATTCTAAAATGTATCTTCTGCTGCTTCTTTTCCACTGAGGTAAAGTATATTTCATAATTTACAAACGCAAATGAATACGCTTGATTAAATTATCATATTGACCTGATTTCCGATACTGTCTGCCACAACAATTTATTCATTCTACTGTTTATATGTGTCTCAAGTGTCACATAAACAGACTCACCATCTCGGTTGGACAGCAGCTGCACCAGGCCGTTCAGGCACGTGTCCCTCACCTCGCCGATATTGGTAGCACAGCGGCCGATGGCTTGGATCGTGGCGGCCACAAAGTCTTTATCCATGCTTTTAATGTACGTCTGCCAGAAATAAGTGCTCACTCAGTACAATATTACAGAAAAGAAGGATGAAGAGGATGAATCCTGATTAAAGAGAAAATTCTCTCTTCACGGAGCGTTTCACCGTACCTGAAACTCTCTGAGGATGGTGGAAATGTTCGTCTCATTGGCCAGATTGGTGAGAACCTCCAGCTGCGATACACAGAAAAAAAACTTTTTGAACACTGCAAACAAAAAGTGAAACACAAACTATGTTTACTGTAATTACTGTGTAGCTTTTTCCCTTAACGAAATTTTACTGGAACCTGCACCAAAGAAACTTTTTTCACATTCATGTTCTCATCTTAGAAACTGTTTCACTCCAATTCATAGGAGTTGATTCGATAACTCAGTGTAAGTGGGTTTAAAGGGATAGTGCACCTAATAATGGAAATTCAGCCATTATCTACTCACCCATATGCCGTGACCGTGAGACATGGGCCCCACATTCATGTGTGTTCACGTGCTTTCACTGGTGTCGCACATGTGAACACGGTACACAGAGAGGCAGTTAGAGCTACAGGCTACAATGAGGCTAAAAACAGAGTTCAAATGACGTTTTTCCAAATTACTTTTCATGTCGGGGCTTCAGGACACTTGGATCACTACAGACGAGCAGTATGAAGATATTTTGTGGTTTCAATCATGTGTTTTTGGACATTTGAATCTGGGGCACCGTCAGCCTGCATTAGGTGGAGTTGTGCTGCTACCCACTCTACCCTGGGATCTCCGCAAATGATGTGAGGACTCTAAAACTTCACCTGAGCCTCCCTCGGCATATGGGTGAGTAGATAATGGCTGAATTTTCATTTTTGGGTGCACTATCCCTTTAAGATGATTGTGGACAGGCAAAAGATGCTGGCTGCAGATATGCTGTACATTAAACTATCATGCCTCAAGGCCCAAATGCACTGAAAGCATCTGACGCATGTGTTTTGAAGTACACCTTTTGTTTTCAACAGCAAAACACGCCCAAAGGGCTTTAAGATGCTCAAACTGCTTTGACGCCTCTACTCCAAACTTGTTATACTGCTGGTTCAGAGGTGTTGATATTTTATGCCTGCTGTGCACCATAGGAGCATCAAATGAAGCGTGTCAATTATCACTCTCAGTGCATTTGGGCCTTAAAAGTCTTCCATTGATCCAGCATAAGGATTACAGAGAAAACAGATAGCAGCATAATTCTGACTAAAGCAATAAAACAGAAAAGGAAAGAAAAGAACCTTGAGGACTTTTATCTGGGTCGGGTCTGTGGAGCGGATGTAGAAGCTCTTCAGGTACGGTTCAAACATTCCCTGTGAAACACAAAGAACAGGAAGAAAAAAGAAAAATCACTGAATTTTATAATTTCATTATCCACACAGAAACAACCAGAAGGTACCAACAGGTGAAGCTCACCCTTCTCTTAATCGTCATTGTTGCCACGTTCTGAAGTACGACATACTGGACCTCACTGGAGACGGAGACAGAAACAGGAGAGATCGATGGAGGAAAATGAGCAGGATAGAAACAGATATATTTAATAAAATGTCAGTCCCCTTTTCTCTTCTTTCCTTCACTGCAGCCATATTGGAGGTTCACAGCTTTTTACCACAGGGAGAATATTTCTTTGAATATAAAGAATTGGGAAAACTTCATTTAAAGACAAATACTTAAGATGTCATCAGCTCACTAACATATCTGGGCGCTAAAACTCTTACTGTCTTGTTAATAATACATCAAATTTTTCAACTGGCTAACAAAAGATATGGGCAGTTTGTTCAGCGTTAATTTCTTATATGACATTTTTTTGTTGACAACTTTTTTTCCATGATGAAAACGAGACGATGACGAGCTAAAAATAAATTTCAATAATAAAAACTAAGACGAAATCTGTTTTATTTTCTTTGACGAGACGTGACGAAAATGTTAGTGGTGGATTATCAGACACTGAAAGCTGTGAACAGCTGTGCTTGTAATAATCTTCAAATGCTGCATGAGCGACAGGCTGGTAAACTCCAGTAAATAGTCTGCGCCAGGATGTTTAGCTAGCCAGCAAAAACACTCACGCCAGAGCAGCATCAGCCATCAGTGCAAGTTGCGAGCTGTAATTCAGCAGTAAACCATCAGCTGTGTGTCTGACTGTGGATGGTGGAGCTGCTGAATGGATTTGTGGAGTTTGTTAGTTACAACGGTGGCTGTTAGCAGCTAGCTCCGCTTGTTAGCTGCTGAATGGCAGCGGAGCAAACAGCCACCAGCTGCTGGATTTCATTTCATTTCATTTCTGGAGATCAATCAGTCAGAGTTTACAATGAACTTGGAGACAAATCCTAATTGTCTCAGATTAATTATTTGTGGTGTCAAAGTTTTTGAGAGCATAAATAGAGATGTTGAACTTTTAAAATGACGATCAGTAAGTGCGTGTTAAATCAGCCCTTAAACCTGTCAAACACTGATGGAGACATGACAGTTTGTAAGTGTGCAGAAATTATTTATAGTTGTAGAAAAAATGTTTCTTAATGAAATTTTTATACAAGCTGTCACCTTGATTCTAATTTCTAATACATGAATTAACCTCACTGGATTAGTTTAAAGATTAAAAAAAAAGTTACTGGTACTAAAATGTTATGAATTTTTTTGTTGACTAAAACTAGACTAAAACTATGAAGAATAAAAATGACTAAAATGTGACTGAAACTAATGGGCATATTCGTCTCAAGACTAAGACTAAATCTATCATAGCTGTCAAAATTAACACTGGATTTGCTGACATGTAGCCTGTCTGAGTTACTTATTGGAAATTATATTAGCTAAGCGACAAATTAGAGATGATGCAGCCAGATAAATGCAAAAACAAGCTAACTAGTTGTTGTAGCTGAGATGTGTGAAGTTACTCCCAGCTTTCATATCTCCTACTTGGCAGAAAAGAATACAGAACTGTCAACCACAGTTAAACATGTGGCTACAAAGCCACAATCACCGGCAGTAACACCCACAAAGAAACTCCAAATCAATAAGTATTCTGAATCTTAATTTGTTTTATTCCTCAGATTAAGATTCAATAAAAGTAATAGTTGTTTTTTTGCAATACAGACACTGAATTTAAAAAAGCAAACTTCTGATCTACATGCAAACTGCAGGACATCTGCATTTATGCACATGTTCATTTTGGATAGGTTTATAAGTGGTCTGCTACACAACAAGTCCAATAAAATGCATTGAATACCCCAACTAACCTTCCTGTTGAACATCTAAGAATCATTCTTAAAGGTAGTGAACCGGTGTTGTAATTAGAGCTGAGACTCCATACGAATGATAAAGTCTAATGAAACTTATTGTACGGTGCAACGTGTTTCTGATAAATCCCCCACAAAGCGATGCTGCTGTTGAGCCGCTGCTGAGTGATGATCCCATTACAGCACACGCAGAGCCACAAGAGCACTCGTTCAATAAGAAGCTGACAGTTTGCAGGACTTACAGCCGAGAGGCCGACTACGTGCCGTCATCACTCCTTATGGTTTATGCCTTCATGTTTACCTCAGACTCGCCGAGCTCCCTGTTTAATTTCACTTCCTGCTTCAGGGCTACACGGGTTTATTTTACTACCCTCACTTGTCATTTTTGTTTTGTTCTCGCACTGTTTTCCAGTTTGCTCAGTTCACAGTTTCCTCTTATCACATTCAGCTGTGTATTTTTTGTTTTTGTTTTTTCCTTTTCGACTGAGACTCATAAAGGCAGCTGTCATTATTTTCAACCTTAGCTCCATTTTCAGCCACAATAACACTGTGAGACGGCTCCTGCTGCTGGTCTGACTACCCATCCAAAAATATTTTCTGCCAACATCTATGGTACTGCAATCACAGCAGATGTTTTATTTCATATTACAGACACTTTAACTCACCTGTGGCTCCTTAGGAGACGGACCAGGGCCTTGGCAATCACCCCAACTTCTGCTTTAGGGGCAAGATGGAAATACAGCTGAGCCACAGCCATCACCACCTGGAACGTGCAGAGGAAACAAAGGGAGGGTTAAATCTTCACCAATCTCATGATATAAAATACAGTACAAAGTTGCATGTATTATATTATCTATCTGGGTGTTCAACTTTGTTCTCCATTCAGAATTCATTCATTTTCAAATGGCAGTCCATTACCATCACGGCCTTACATCGCCATATGTTGCAGTGCAGATGTAAAATGTGATGGATTTATTCTGCCAATGTTTTGGCCTCTAAGGTCCAACAATTTTTTGGCACAGACTCATTCAAGAGTAGGGGTTATGTTTTTAGGGCTTTTAAAGAGACAGTTCAGCCCAAAATCAATAATATATATTTTCCCTCTTACCTGTAGTGCTATTTATCAGTCTAGATTGTTTTAGAGTAGCTGAGTGTTGGACTTATCAGCCATGAGATGTCTGCCTTCTCTCCAGTATAATGGAACTAGATGGCACTCAGCTTGTGGTGCTCAAAGAGCCAAAAAAATAATTTGAAAAATTCAGCAGCAATGTCTCTTTACAGAAATCATGACCCGGTTACTCAAGATAATCTTCAGAAATTGTTGTGAGCAGCTTCATGTAGAAACTAGTTCTACTATTATATGCTCTGTGATTAATTAATCTAAATTAATTGGGTACATCTTTACAGTGCCAAGCAGCGTCGTCTTCAACTCTTGAACAAAAGTGAATGCCAGAGTTCTTTTTTTCCTGATTTCTCTGGTCATGTAGCACCAATTTCAAAAAGTATTTGTGTCTTTCTACTGCACAGACGGCCTAGTTTTATGTAGAGAATATCTTTCCAGAAGTGAAATACGTCTTTAATACAATAATATTGGCCCTAGCTGCTTTAGGTAGCACCTGCCGTGGGAGTTTCTTACTTCCAGGTATTCACTAGAGAATAAAATAAACAAAATGAGAGCTCCAAACAGGCCCACAACAATATAACTACTTTAAGACATCAGGGCAAAGGGAACCATTTAAGGAACCGTTTATTAATTACTGAGCAGGTGCAAAACAATAAGCTGCATAAAGCGCAATTACAGAGCTCACTGATTGTCTGCTACACTACATGTAAGATAAGGAAACACATTAGTTGCCAGAGGAACAGGGTTAATCTTGAACCGCCTTGAAGCAAACAGCTCGACTGCAGCAGAACAAAGGCAGAATAATGTGTGTTGAGGGAATTTCGTAACATCTAACACGGAACAAAGCGGGTCTTCCAAGGTGACCACAGCAGTTAGTAATGTGGCGCGATGCTTTATTAATTTCCTTCGGGAGATTGTCCCCATTTCAGAGTGAGAGGTCAGATCTGATTAAGTGCTCAAGGGCACTTCAGCTGCTTGTTAACATGAGCGAAGGTCGAGCATCTCAAGACCTCGACTGCTCACATCACCGGACCTGATGTTCAATGTGGGATAACGTTGGAGAGGAAACAATTATGATGTCTACCATGGCAACTGCCTCAAGAGGAGAGTTAATGGGCCATTATACTGATGTAAGGTGTGTGTATTATTCAGAGGCAGTGGTCTTACAGCTGCGTTGCGGCTCTGCAGGAGCGGCTTGGTGTTCCTCAGCAGCAGCCGGTGGTCTGGATCCATCACATACGGCTTCCTCTTGGCCATGGTGGTCGCCTCTGCCTTCTTTTCTTTCTCCTCCTCGTCCTCGTCCTCATCTTCATCTGAGCCGTAGAAGGTCTTGTCGCTTCCCTCCTCCAGTAGGGACTCCTGCTGAGACAGTGAGGATTAAACAGTGTGTTCAGGGACAAATCGTGCAAAACAGAAATCTCTCTGGCTTTGAGAGAAGTTCCCGGCTGCTTAAAAAGTCTCTAGAAGTCACCAGATGGTAATTTGCTCTTCAAAAAGCGGCAACACTGTATGAGAAGCATCATTAGACATCCTTGTGTCAGACAAACATGCAGTGAAAAATGGTTCCCCCAATTTGTCACCGCATGCATTGGAAATTACCACAACAACAATGTTCATCGCGGTATGAAAAATGGCTCAATTTGTCGCTGGTCGTGTCCAGAAAATAAGTCGACAGGTGGGCTTGAAAAACTGATAAATATAAGACAAACAGAATCACCAAGCTGGCAGCGGTGAATGAGGAGAAACAATGACAGGATGGTTTCAATTTGTACCTCTGCACAGTCACAATGGCAGAACCGCATGAATAAAATTAATTCGACAAAGTAAAAGTTGTGCACCTACAAGCTTTTGTTGCACAGTAATCTCCACTAATTCTCTTCCTGCAATTAATTCATGGCAAATTATGTGTTGCTGACGACACACAGCCAGTAAACCTCAGAGTTTTTTAAGTTTGCATGGATTTCTGTAACATGCAACAATGAATGAAAAGGTGGATCCATTATTTTTATATATTTTATATATTTATTTTTTCTGTAGCTTTCCAGCGGTGTTACTGATGTGCACAAACCTGTAAAGTCAAATACTTGTAGAAGTTCGTATGTTCAGTGCAACCAGTAGCTCAACTGCTAGAGTGGGCACTGCATGTACAAAGGCCATATCCTTGCTGCAGTGGCTGTGCTTTCAATTCTGATCTGCGGCCCTTTGCTGCAAGTTGTCCCCTTTCTCTCCCCCTTTCAAGCTCATCCTGTCTCATCTAATAAAAGCCATAAAAATGATCCTAAAAAAAGCACCATGTTCCACCTCCAAGCTAACACTTTCCCGACTCTTCAACTGACATTGTCAGCAAATGGCATGTGTGCAGGGTGAGAGGTAGGGAGGGGCATCAGCGCTGTGACCTTTGTCACTGCTTTTTTGCTTACGGCTTAGTGGGAGTTTCCATTTGAAAAACACAGCAAACAAAACAGATGACCCGCCCTTTAAACAATTAAAGCAAATGGTCTTTTATGTGATCAAATATACTTAAATACTACAGTGTACACAGTGTGTCTTTAAATGGTGCACGGTACACATGGTAGCAGTAACAGTGGAGTGGAAAAGATATGGTAAATATGATTGTGCGAGCAGTGGTATAGTGCAAAGTAGTATTAACGCTTGATTTGCTAAGAGTTGGTGGTGAATAATTCACTGATTAACTGATTAGTCAATCCACAAAAAGACAGTTAACAAATTTGATAATGGATTCGTCTTTAAGAATAACTAGCAGGGAAAATTAAACAAAACTAGAAATGATCACCCCGTGGTTGTATGCCCTTCGTGAACCTGTCAAGTTTCTCTTACAGTTTACATCCATGTCTGTGAAAACATGGATGCTTCACACACACCTTCCCCATGGCAGCACAGAAGATCTACACAATTAACACAGTTTCAAGGTGGACACACCCAAATTTAGAATCACCAGTTCAGTATCTGACCAAATGTCTCCCCTTCTGTTTCTCAGGTATGATGCTGAATAATGGACAGAAAAGTGTTTTTTCAGAACATTATGATGTCACAGTGAAGCTGACCTTTGACCTTTTGGATACAATATGTCATCACTTCATCATTATATCCTGTTAGACATTTGTGTGAGATTTTGTCAGAATTAGCAAATGAATTTCTGAGTAATGGCCCAAAACATGTTTTGTGAGGTCACAGTGACCTTTGACCACCAAATTATATGCAGTTCATTCTTGAGTCCAAGCAGATGTTTGTGCCAAATTTAAAGAAATTCACTCAAGGTGTTCTTGAGATACCACGTTCATGAGATTGAGAAAGATGAGGTCACAGTGACCTTGATCTTTGACCTATGATCACCAAAAACTAATAAATAAATTCTTGAGTCCAAGAAGAAGAAAAGTTTCTTCATGCCCTCCTTAGATATCACAACATGAGTCAGAGATCAAGGCAAGGTCACAGTGACCTTTGACCACCAAATTGTCATGACTTCATCGTAGATGTTTGTGCCAAATTTGAAGAAATTACCTACAGGTGTTCCTCGGATATCACATTGACAAGAATGCAATGGATCAGGTCAAAGTGACGTTGAACTCTGACCTCTGTCTACCAAATTCTAGGCAGTATATTATTCAGTCCAAGTGAACGTTGCCAAATATGAGGAAATTTTCTCAAGGCTTTCTTGAGATACTGCATTCATGAAATAAGATGAACACTAGATGTTTGTGCCAAATTTAAAGAAATTCCTTCAAGGTGTTTTGGAGATTTCACATTCATGAGAATGAGACAGACGGAGTCACAGTGGCCTTGACCTTTAACCTACGACCACCAAAATCAGTAAATCCTTGAGTCCACGTGGACATATGAGCCACATTTGAATAAATTCCCTCGAGGTGTGCTTGAGTTACCTGTAAACATAATGCCTCTGGCCGAGACTATCAGCAGTATGAGGGCATAAAAATAACTTCCAGCTTCACAGATGGGAAGTTTTCACCGCTTTTTGTGTTTATTTCAATGTAATTTAAATATTTAGGGTTTTTTGGACTGTTAGTCAAACAAAATAAGCAGTCAGAAATTGAAATGAGCATTTTTTTCACTATTTTTCGTCATTTTATGAACTTAATTATTAATTAATCAAAAAGAGAAACAAAAATACACCAGAGTCATCATTAATGAAAATGATTGCTGGTTGATGCATTAGTTGTTACATAACTCATCAAACTGGCAGAATAAGAAGTCTGACATGAGTTGTATCACCACAGCAGAAATAAATACTTAATTTTTAATATTTCCCTAAAAACTGGTCACTTTTGGACGACTGTGCTGATTCTGTGTGTGTTTCTTACTCACGTTCATGTTTGGGTTGAGGAACTGGGTCCTGGCGTAGCGAGTCAGCATGTTGATGATGACGACCTGCCCCCACTCCTCCACGTCGATCAGGAGGTTACACAGCTTCCTGTAGTTCTTGTGGATCAGGTCGATGCGCTCCGGACACACCTCCTCGAAAGCCATGACAACGCTTCCTGCCACCAGCTGCAGCACACAACAGGTGGTGATGTTACCGTCATGTTCTTAAATGTCAGGAGGGTACAGGTTGTCTGTGAGGATCACTGAGGCACAAAATGAGATCCATGCGCTCTCAAATTACATTTTAAGCTAAACAATAAACTTTTTGTGGACGTTATAATACATCTTATGCAACAACTGCCAGGTGAAGAGGGAGACTGATTAAACAAATGATGAGCCTTGAAACAACTGAGGCAGTGAATGCAATCTGGTCACTGTGCACAGACGCTGGTTTTCATAATTTGTTCACTTTATCAAACTGTTATTTCCATTTGTTAAAGAATAAATAAATAAATAAATAATGAATGTGGTGGAAAACATGCTGAATCAGTGGTGCAAACACCCACCGTAGTTTTATCAGCGAGGAGTTTCTCTATGACTTCAATCAGCTGGTCCTTTTGTTCTGGATCCAAACTGAGAGCAGAGGAGAATAAAATCATTTACATGCATGAAACATGAAAAGCTGGAGAGAAAAAAAGTCACCAATAATTTGATCATAAAAAAATAGACGCTACTAATGGATTTTCCTGACAGAGCAGTGATGGATTTACCTTTTACTTACATTTTTCAATGACACTAAGTCACAACAAAATTTGATCTTGGCATAGTGGTTCTCTAACTGAGGATCAGGACTCTAATATACTGCAGGCTCAAAAATCAGATTTCTAACTTATGTATCATTTATGCTTCTTTTAATCCTTGATATAAAGACTCTGCTCAAGCAGCCTCATCTGTATCTAGACGGCATATTTAATAAGTACTAATGAGTGAAATAATAAATCTACCTAACTGCCTTTACACCCAGAACAGACACTCAGGAGCCTGAGATCTGAATAAATTACCTGTAGAGTTTAGGAATTGCATGAGCAGCCGTCTTCCTGACATATGGAGACATATCAGAGGCAGCCTCTTTGATGGCCAACATCATTATGGGGACGATGATGGTGACTCGGATGCTGGAGAGGACACGCAGAGCGCTGGCTCTGATCAGCTGGTTCGGATCCTGCGAAAGTAAAAAGCAAAAATTTCAAAAGCAATACTGTCATCTGCTAAGAGTCTGTAGAGACAGAACTGTACTTCAGCGACGTTAAATGTTATGCACCACATATCTGGAACAAACTCCCAGAAAACTGCAGGTCTGCTGTAACACTCAGCTCTTTTAGACCAGGAATGAAGACTTTTCTGTTTGCCACTGCCGTTTATTAAATCAAATATTTATTCTTTCCTTACACTGCAATGTAACCTTTATCCTTGTATTCTACACCTGTATAAGTATATTATAGCTTGTTTTTATTTAATAGTGTTTTAAGTCCTTAGCGACTTGGTTGGGAACTAGAGGGTTGCCGCCCCAAGTCCCCGTCTGACTGTGGAGGGACTGTGACACCAGCATTGGCTATCCATGGAGCCAAGCTGCCAGCATGGCTGAAAACATAGAGTAAATCTTTATTTCATCACAACATAAGTTCCCCAAGTTTTGATAAATGTTTCTTTCTGTTATAAACAAATCAAAATGTCATCACTTAGGAAAGCTGCTGTACCTTCAGCCCTCGCTGAAAAGTGGAAATGGAGAGCAGAGCGAGATCCTGCTGCTCCTCGGCATATCGCACCAAGTAAACATAGACCAGCTTCTTCACCTGTAGAGAGGAGCAGTAGGGGGGAAACAGGCAACAGATTTCATCCAAATTATGTAGATTAGTTCAATTATTTCCACTGAGATAAATCTGAAGCGAAGAGGGGAAAAAATGCAATTTTGTTCAGGTGAGATAAAGCCAAACCCCTGGGCTTTTAAAAATGTGATAAGTTGATGCATAAATTACAGGCTAAACAAAAAACAGCCTTAATGCAGAGAGAAACTGTTTTTTTTTTAACACATAACACAGTGAAGAAAACGAGCAACAAACACATGAAGCAACAAGAAGCCAGGTTCATAACAAACCTCAATGTTTTTGCAGGCCACATTTTTCACCACAGCAGGGAAGAGATCTGATGCATTTTTACCTCGGGCGATCATCTGCAGAGAAAACACACACCGGAAAGCAAATCAGAAAATCAGCAGCGAGGATTTGACAAGGTGACATTTTTCAATCATTTCTAAGAGAAGGTGCAACTTTTTATTTTTTATTCCAGTCTCCTTTTTTTCATGCTTTCCTTCCTTTCTATCTTCTCAGTCCTGTGGGGAGGAAGAGATGGGTGTGGAGCTTCAGATTATGAAATATGAATATTTAACAGCTGACTGCGCAGTTTGTATCTCCAACCACTGTTGTTATATCATCTAAAACTGCCCTTGTCTCATAACTTAAGAATATTAAGTCTCAGGATCTTAAATACAGCTTTAGTGTGTTTACAGAACGACTGCACAGCCCAGTCGCCAGGAGTAAATGTTGGCACTGTTGGCACACAAAACCAGGTGCTTTTTGCAACCTGTCTCTGCAATTCCTGCTGCGATAGTGCAGTGAATAGCAATTGTGTTTTTATTGAGACATCACTGCATTTCCAGCTGAGATAGTGTCACGAAAACCAGTTAATTTTTACCAAGAAATTGCTGCATTTCCAGACAGGATGTTGCCACAAAAGTGGTTGCTTTTTACAGAAAAATACCTGCATTTCCAGCTAGAATAGTGCCACCTAGCAGTCGTTTTTCACAGAGAAATTGCTGCGTTTCTTGTCAAGAAAAACAGTTGATTTCTATCAAGAAAATTGTTGCATTTCCGACTGAGATAGTTCCACAAAAGCAGTAGATTTTTACCAAGAAATTTGCTACGTTTCTAGCCAGGATTATGCCACAAATTTGGTTGCTTTTTACAGAGACATTGCTGCATTTCCTGCTGGAATGGTGCCACAAATGGTGCTACTAGCTGCTTGTTAATTCCTGCTATCAGCTGTTTCCTTTTAGTCCACCACCAGCGGCTTGCACATGTGGCGTCATCCCCTCATGCCCACAAGTCATCAACAGCCCCTCCCAAGGGCGCCTTGTTCTGTTTAAACCAAAAAGGTTCTGCCAATATGTCTACCTTACGAGGCGGAAAATTGGGCGCCTCGGATCAACTCGCCAATCTGGCTCTGTGTGTCTAAACGCTTGCAGCGTGCCGGCAAAACGGCCCAACATTTGCAGAAAATCGCGACCGTGCGCTTACTGGCTTGCGCGCCCTGAAGACCTGTGTGAATTTTCCACAGGCGATATTTTTACTTCTTTGTCTATTCAAGAATTTACCCACAAATGCTCCACACCAAGCATTATTATTTTATTTATCTTTGTTTTTATTTATGTATGCCTTTTTTACTTATTTATTTTAATACTGTACCTGAAGTTATAGTTGAGCAAAAAGGAAAATGTTTCTTAACCTGTGTCACTTTTTTTGTAGAAAAAAGATATTGCAATATATTGTGTGCTGTAAGGTGGTTTGAAAATAATGAAATCGGAAATGGTCAAAACCGGAATTGGCCATCCAAACACTCTGCAAATCGGAAATCGGTATTGGCCCAAAAATTGTAATCAGTGCAAGTCTAGTTGTTTTTAACCAAGAAAATTGCTGCATGGGTCGCCCAGTAGCTCAGTGGGTACAGTGGGCATCCAATGTACAAAGGCAATGTCCTTGCCGCAGCGGCTGTAAGCTTGATTCCAGCCCATGCCCCCTGCTGCATGTCATCCCCACTCTCTATTCCCTTTTCAGGCTTGAAACTGTCTTGTCATTAAAGGCAAAAATTGCTGCCTTTCCAGCTGGGATAGTGTCACAAAAAGCAGGTATTTTAAGCCAAAACATGCTCTTTTCCTAACTATAACAGCATGGTTTTTGTGCATTAACATAACCACAAGTTAAGCATAGCGTACAGTTTGAACATATCTACTTCATATAATATGATACTCATGAAACACACAAATGTAACATGTCTGTGGCTTGCAGAAATGCACAATGCCAAAATATACTGTGGTGACTGAGTTCCAACTCCAACCATGATGCAAATCAAGTTTGGTACACAGAACAAGCTCTGGGTCTGTACTGTGGTCGAGACTGTTTAAAAGTGATGCATGCTGAGTTGTACAAATGACAACTTTCCACGCCTTTGTCCTTCCAGTCAACGTGCAGCCGTACCTGCTGATCAGTGAAATCCCAAAGTAAACATTTATACTCACAGCCACGATGCGCTTCATTGCCTCCAGCTTCAGCGAGTCTTTGTTGCTGTCCAGCATCTCCTTCAAGTCGTCATGTCTAAAAGAGGAAAACACTGGAAATCAGTTCACGGCTTTTTATTTTGCTTATTTGTTTTAGCAGCACAGAAACAGCCCAAGTCTCTGATTACCAAGGCCCCAAACAAGAAGCACAGACCTGTTTAAGGATTTCCATTCAACGCTCAAAATTTATCAAGTCTGCAAGTGTGACCCAGAAATTATTCTCTTTGAAGTGTGAAACTCAGCCAGCAAAATGCGAAAAACCTTTGAAACTGCAGCTCATAAAAGCGGGGTAATTGGAAAATGACATAATCCCTAAAACATGTTGACTGCTCTGAGAAATTACACAGATATTTTTGCAGGAACGGGGGAAGAAACTTTCCTCTATCAGACGATGTGACCCAGCACGACTGTAAATCAGACAGGAGGTCTTCTAGTATCACAGAAGCTCAAGTCTTTATTATTTAGATAACTCAATAACTACTGTGGGAATGCAGAAATGATTAGTCGATTTACTGAATAATTAAATACCAAATATTCAGATTATCAATTAATTGTTCAAATCATTTATCAAACACAAATTTACAACAGTGTTGGTTCCAGCTCCCTAGATATGAGGATTTTTCTCTTCTTTAAATCACTATATACTGAATATCTTTGTGGAAAACAATCAGTTAGAAGACGTCACCTTCAGCTTTAGGAAATATGTTTGCCATTTTTCACTTTTCTGACAATCAATTGATTAACTGTGAGATTCAGCTGCAGATGGGCTGTACCAAATGTCCCTGTTTTTCACATTTGAAGCTTCTAATGAAGTTTTTCAAATGAGGCTACAAATGTCTGTCATCATATTTTATGACTTCAAACAAAATTTAGAATAAAGTGGTTTGTCAGATTAAATGAGTTTTTTTTATTCTTTATTTTTCTCATTAAACCAACTTTATTTAACAAATAAATGTAATTTATGGTGCTATTTGATCGCTGCTTTGGAGCGTCCTGTTAATACAAGTGCATTTTGACCGCAGTGAAAATGTTGGTGTTGTTGGTATGGATTAAAGCAGAATATTCTTCTAGATAAACACGCCTGATTATTTCTTTTAAATGATTATATTTATCTTTTTTCCAATAAATGTTGACTTTTGGACTTTACAGTACTCTGGAGCATGACAAAGCAAATGTTGGGATCACACGGGTCAAAAACAATCCTACGCAAATAACACTCAAATTCTACAAAAAGTACCAACTCATAATATTCTTGCAGCCTAACTGGTGGAGCAGTGGTGAACACAGTTGCCTCACAGCAAGAGGGTTATGGGTTTAAATCCACCAGCTGCTGACCACCTTCTGTGTGGTGTTTACATGTTTCTCCAGCTTCCTCCCACAATTCAAAGACATGCAGGTTAATTGGTGTCCACAGGTGTGAATGTGATCGTGAATGGCTGCCTGTCTCTACTGTGTGCATTCCAGTACCCACACTACCATTCTACATAGTATGCCAGGGAAAGATTTAGTATGTCCTAATACATAGTATGTCAAATGCAGTACACCAAAAATACCAGGATGTCCTACTACATCTGATTTTGCAGTATGCCAGCCAGCACGTCTGGCTATTTTGACCCACAATCTTCTGCACAGCGGACGATACGTCACATCAGCTGAGCCGCAAACAAATGACAGCTTTTTGACAGCTGATCGGCAGCTGTCAGAGGTTCGCAATGATGGATAACAGTGCATTCAAGCAACTGATGACCAGTCGAATATTAATAATAGGAATATCAATTGTTTAAGTGAACAAAATAATCATGAACATTACAAACAACAAAAGGACATAACTATAAAAATAACAATGACAGAAAACTGCAGATGTAATTTCACTGTCACAAATATGTTAGAATCTACAATCCGTGCAGTTATAACTTTAAAGTTAAACTACACACATTGCAAAGTAACAACAGCAGAGCTCTCAGTGAAACTCGCTAAGTCGCGTCTCCAAGGTAACGGATATAAAAGCAAGAGGGTCAGGGCCCAGCGCTCGACAGTGCGAGCGTTTCACTCGCATTTGCGACTAAAAATAGGTGTGTGCGAACTGTAAAAAATATTTAGGGGCACATGCGCGCATAAAAAAATCAGCCGAAGCAGCCTATATTTTTGTCAATAAAAAAATATGATAATCTAAACGCAAATGTTGTAGGAACCTCCGGGGAAGCCCTCTCCCCGCAGTTAGGGACCGTTCTCCACGGCCAGGCTGTCGGCTGGGTGGGAATAAGTCAAAGTGTAGCGGAGATGAGGGAATTGGAAAAGCGGCTGACCTCCGGGGAAGCCTGCTCCGTTCTCCCCGCAGTTAGGGGCCGTTCGGCAGGGTGGAAATAAGTCCTGCAGAGTTTCAGAGGACCTGGAGAATGTTTTAGGATAGTAAGAACATTATAAGATAATCATATTGCAAAGATAATATATATATAAGATAATAACATTAAAGACAAAATTAAATTGCAATACTTTTTCAAAACTTGATGATTTTACCTTTCTATACATTTTGTATACAAATTCATTAAATAATTTTGCTTGTAAATTTCTATTTGCATCATGTTTATTACGGAAAACACATTATTTGATCAATTTACATTGTGCCCCTAAAGTTCTTTGTGCGCTCCTTACTTTTTCAACTTATGAGCACATATGCTCCTTGGGAAAAAAATTTGCGTCAAGCCCTGAGGGCGTAAGTTTATGAGACAGTAGTATGTCCCGATTGTGTGCATACTGCATGCAACAGTACATACTTTTTAAAGGCAGCCGCAGTACCTACTAAAAGTAAAAAGAAAAAGTATGCGATTTGAAACGCACCCTATGTGCCAGCCTGTGATAGTCTGGCAACCTGTCCAGGGTGTACCGTCTCTTGCCCATTGACTGCCAGCACAGGCTCCAGCCCCCCACGACCCTGTGCCAGGTTATGGAAAATGAATGAATGAATAATCTCTATCTGCAACTGTGCAGAAATACCAGGTTTTAACAGGATGAATGGACATAGACAAATGAAGCTTTGAGCATTCGAATGGTGATTTAGAATTTGAATATCAGTGTTACAAATGAAGCTTCAAACTACTCAGTACAGCCCAAACCTGCACAGTTAAGGGGTAACTGTCATCCATCATAATAATTATGCATAATAATTGCACTGCTAAACACAGAGGGTTATGAGAGCACTATTAGTTTTGCAGGATTTGGTTATAAACCAAAGTATTGGTGTTGGACAATTCAGATTTTGACCTGCTGTTGGCATGTCAGGGATCACTGAAGTTATTATGATTCATCCGCAAGACATTAAAACATATAACCTACAGTAAATGCTGGTATTGTTTTCCCATTTTAGGATCCTAATAGCTGTCTTTCCTATCCACACACTGTAACCCAGTTAACATCTTTATCCTTCCACCGTCAGAAACGATGGGAACACACCAGTTTCAGCTTGCACACAAGAAGCAGGATTCTCTAAGCCAACATCTCCACCCTGCTGCAACACAAACACACAGAAACAACAACCGACTGTTTCCACAATACCTGTCGGGAGGAACCTGCAAACAGCGACAGTGCCGACAGGATCAGTGCTACAGCTGCCAAGATAAAGACGCTGGCCTCATTGAATGTTGGAATACTGATTGATGACATCTGTTCTGCTGCGCTCTGTTGTCAAGTAACACAAGACGACAATTTGTTTTTTTCTGGTTCATGAAAAGCTTTGAATTTATAGTTACAGACATTAAGTGTCTGGAAGCTTTTGAGACAAAACACAATGTAATGCATTTTATATCTTTACATGTTGGAATAAAGAGAAGAACTCAGAGACACTGACTTTAAGCGACACCTTATTTTGGATGAGAACATTATATTTTTGGTACCTGAACAGCCACATACAATGATTTTATTTACACTCCTTAATTTATATCAACTGAGCACAGACTATTTATAGAAGTTGAGCCTCTATGATAACAACAAAGACTTGCTCCAAACATGCAAGTCACACTGAAATAGCACTTGTATCTTGTAACATATACATGATGTTGCAGCAGATATGACGCACACTGGGCACAGCCACCTGGATATATGTGAATAATTCATTTTGTTTGTTTTTTTACAGACATAATGGACATAAATCATCATCACTATAAATGTGTCAAGGCCTGTCATGATAATCACGTTGTATAGTGTATGATATTGCCCACAGTGTTTACATGTGTGTTTGTTCACAAATGAATGTCACCGACATTTTAGCCAACATGACGCCAGAATAAACAGCAGGGTTTTCCTGACCATGATAAGAATTAGGTGCAGTGCCTAAGCGTTTGAGAACAAGAAAAGCCGCTAATAACGTTTAGCTATTGCGGTAATAAACATATTTTAATTCCTATAGAGTCTCCTGTTATTTTGTTATGTAAAAACTTTTATTATGAAGCAGCAAAATAAGGAATATTGAGTTTTCGAGCAGCAACTTCACACAACTTCTAATACGGCGGATAGCGAACATAAACAGTAATATAAAGCAGATATCTAAAGTAAAAACAGGACGCAGGAGAGAAACTAAACTTCAAACCACAGAAATTCAGTTAGAAGCGAGAAAAGTACCGAGAGCTGAACTTCTAAAAACACCTTTCTCTCTGGTCTCCTGCAGACAGAGGAGAGGACAGTCTCACAACACACACACACGGCTTGTTTGAGGGGGAAAGACGGGGCGTTGGGTGTTGGCTGCGGTCGGCTAGTCGCCACTGCTACCGGCTTGAGCTTGGGCAGCCCAGCTTTTGAACCTACTCCGGGGAAGGAACAAAAATCGGCGCAACATGGCTTGACTAGACGCGGCTAAAAGTTACAGAGAAAAAGGCCCATAGTATTGTACTTATTGTCTATATTGCCCAGCTCTAGTATAAAAGTATCAAGTAGGTCTAAATCCAGTGTAGTTTCAAACAATTAAAAATCTTTGTGGGCGAGTTAAAAACTTGTTTTCCATCTGTTGAACTTTCAAATGAATCTAGTGCTGGAAAATGATTTAAACATTTTTATTTATTTAGGCTGTTAATCTTATTTATGCACAGAGCATCAACAGATTATCCTGCTTGAAAATATATCGATATACCGTACATATTCATTTATCGCTCAGCCCTT
Organism: Epinephelus cyanopodus; assembly: GCA_026686955.1. NCBI lineage: Eukaryota > Metazoa > Chordata > Actinopteri > Perciformes > Serranidae > Epinephelus > Epinephelus cyanopodus. The sequence goes on from CM048917.1 coordinate 11,930,251, forward strand.
ATAACACTTACTAAATCACAGATACTGTGTTTACATGCAAAGTGTCTGTGTTGGTGTTAGTTCAGCCACCTGTATTCATAAACACAACTTTGAACCCAAAACTACCGAACGTGAGGAATCCACTGACTGCAAGAGTCGATTTGGAGGAGTGAAGGGTGGGGTTTGGCTGATGGTGGGTGGGGTGATTAAATGGCTGCAGAGTGGTACACTAGTTTCCAAGGCAACAAAGGATGCAATAAAACGAAGTGCAGTGATTTCCTGCCTTCCTGCAGAGCCTTTGTTGCATCTGACTGAAGGTCTGTGGAAACGCAGTGAACAACTCCTGGGACTTTACGCTCTGATTCATGCCACTCACACTGATATGTAACAGGTGCCACATGATACAAGGCAATTCAAACACAGGGTGCTCTCTGACAGAAATACTTTTATTAAAATGTTTTTTCTTTGTCTCTAAATTAGCAGGATATCTCTAAAATAAATAAAATGAAATATCTACTTTTGCCTAAAAACACTGTAAAGCATCCTCATTTTCCGTTTATCTTCCTTCAAATGTCACGTAGTCTTTACTAGATGTGGTGCACAATATTTTTTATATAATGTAATTAAATTCTTGCCATATTTAAAGTGCAAATAGACAAGTTTTTTTTTGCTTTAACTCATTATGAAGTAAGTGTTGATGACACAACGTAATGGCTATAGAATAATGACACCATTTGCATTTAGATTGGTTCCCATTAAGCTTTACTTTCACTCTGCAGCTCTGTCTGCCCTTTGCTATGATCTCCTGGATAAACACAGGCTTCGATTCACAGCATGCATCAAATACTGCGCAACTGAAACAGGAAGAAAATAGCACTTTTGTTACCCCCAGTAGCTATCAGTGGCTATCCCCAGTTACCAAACAGTATCAATATAAGTTCTTTAAGGTTACTATCCCCAGACAACTTGTGTCCTGTGATTGAGCTATCGCTACCATTCAGTTTAGGTATGTTATGCTAAAAAAAACCCACTAGATGTCGCTGTGTCTTGAAATAGGTTTGTTTATTCGACATACTATAGTTTTGGCGGTCTCACTGAACAGAATATAAGTATGATTTTTTTTAAACTGGCCTTTTATGGTAAATGTGGTGATACTAAGATAATGAATTCCCAATTTTTTTTTTAAATAAAAAAGGATGAATATTCACTGTTGTAATTTAATTTAATTTAAATTCCACTGCAGGCATTATAACAGTACAGAATTTTTGAAACCCTGTCAATCGTTTGGAGAGGCCTATCTTTAAAGATTATGGGATCTGTTAAAAAATAACACCGATTTTTATTATTATGCTCCAAAAGTAATACAAAATGCAAAGAAAAACATTTACATTCCTGTTTTTCTGAGTGAGGAAGTTATGGGATTTAAAAAAAACATTAATCAATTAAACATTTTTAATTAAACATTGAAACATTCTCTGTAAATAAAATAATAAATTTAGAAGATTGTGTTGCTTTTACATGTCCTCTGAGTACTAATCTCTAAAGTTTAATTAAATGTAAATACTATAAACTGCCCAGTCTGATTGTAATTGGATTTTAACTTTGTTTTTTGCTTTATGTCTTAGTCCTACGTGCAGTGAATACCACATACACTTTAAACACACTGAAACCAACACTACAAGTGACTTTCCAAACTATTTGATCCAGCTGTGGAGAGAAGTTTTAAATCATTCCTCTGTGTGAGTGGGAGGCTGTTGGGGTAAACTACATATTTCATCTTTTTTGGTGGTGTGACAGCAGTGAATGGAGGCCTTGCAGTCTGTGAGGAGGTGGCCGCTGCAGAACACTCTTAATTTATCACGACTCGAGTTTTAAAGTGTGTGTGTGCACAGGAGCATGTTTGTGCGTACTAGGAAAGATTTCTGCTTTCGTCTCCATCAAGCATCAAAGTGTTAATAATTTCATTGCATGCAAAATATAGTTCACACACTTCAAAACCTAAATTCATCAAAGAGCGTCAAATTAAAACCTGACGGGATCTATAAAATGCTGTTTCCATGATGGGTTATTTTTGGACCTGTGCTGACGCTGGTTTCTTGGTTACAAATATGTGGCTTAGTCCTAAAACAAATTAAAAATATAAACTGTGTGAAGACACAAAGATAACTTTGCCCAAAGCAGTGAAAGCTCAGACATGAGGATGAGTAACACTAATGCTGATTTGTAGCAGAAAATGAAGGTCCCGCTGGTTCATTTCTCACTGTGAAATCATGATGATGGGTCGCGGCCTCTGGCCATGTCTCCAGAAATATTAACATTTTTATCAACTAGTCTCTTCATTACAGCCTGAAACCTCCTTCGTCCACTTCCTTTGATGTCAGTTTCCAAACCTTGAGTGTTTTTTTTTCTTTATAAGGGACAAACTATTAAAGGCACAAAATTTAAATGGCAGATTTGTTATCTGTCTTGGTTATTTGACTGTTTATGAAGCACATTTTGGCTAATATATCTTGAACTGGGAGCTGTGGAAGCAAAATTAATCCATTTTCAGGATTCCTTCATTTAAATCACAGCTACTTCTGCTTAAACAGACTGTTCAGCATATTAAATATTTCACCCCTCATACTTTGAATGTCATAAGCTTATGCTAATAATGTTAGCATGCTGGTTTTGTGGGGAAAACGTGGGGGTGAGATACACGTGGGGGGGAAGACACAAGACCGCTGTTCGTGTTCCAATCCAAGTGAACTTTGAGTTGACGTACATTGTCACGTTATGTTAAGTACGTAACTTTATGACTACCAGCCATGATTTTTTTCATACACCTAACCGACGTAACTTTACTCTCCTAAACATAAAAATAAAAACAAAAATAAAAAAATAATTTCACGTTGAGTACTTAACGTGACATTGCCCGACCATGATTCTTCTCCTAAACTTAACCTACATAACGTTACTCTCCTAAACCTAACGTACGTCACTTTACTTACTCAACGTAATGTGACGTTGCCCAACCATGATTCTTTTCCTTGCATAGACTAACTGGTTGTGGCACAGATTCATTGGGTGGTAATTCATTATTCATTTGAACCACTGTAAGAGGATACGTTTGGCATTCATATTGTTAACCATGCTCACAAGCTTAGCTTAGACCTTTCCATGCTAACCTTTGCTAATTAGCACTGAACACAAAAGTACTGGTCACACTGGTAATTTCATTGGTATAGCACGTAATGGACCAAAGGTGTTGGACAAATTTAAATATTTATCTGATGATACTACTAAATAAAACCTTTTGGGTTTACCAAAGTTTCTTCAGTTCATCCTGACGGGGTAACATGCCATTAGGATTAATCCTCTGAGCACCATGAATATCTGTAGCAAATGACAATTCAGCCAATACTGTTGAGACATTTCAGTCCGGACCAAAGCACACTGACTATGTTTGCATGCACCAAATATAACGTTTTTTGCTCTTATTGCGAAAAAGACAATATTCTAACTAAGCTATTTGCATGGCAAATAAAAATTAATAATCCACTGATATTCCTGTCTCCATGCAGCCATGCATACTTTGATTAAGGTGTCCTAACATGTTGTTTGAACATGTGAACACAGCATCCCTCTTTCATTCTTTCAACCACCTTCTTGACAAGGTTGGTGTTGTCCGAAAAATGCTCTTAAAACCTGAATAATACCAGCACATCCCATATGTCCTAATCGGGAAAATGCATTTGGAAAAAAAAACTTTTGTGGGATGTAATACGCTGTTTACATGATTGTCTCAAATTCAGAATATTGTCATTTCTGGAATATTAGCATGCATGTACTGTAAACGTAATCACTGTCATCCCTATTGCAACGCCAATACCATCCCAAAAAATCTACAGTTAATCACAATCAGTTGTAAACACCACATTTTACTGTCTGAGCTTCTTACTGGGAAGAATCTACTGTAAAAGAGGCAGAATTTCCCTTCAACAGCAAACTCGCTGAACCCAACTGCTGCTACATGATGTCGCTCTGACCTTGTTCTTTGTGCTCTCACTCTCTCTTTCCCTACACGTAGAACCTACAGCTGAAAGCAAAGAGCTGACATCACTCCTCTGTGTAATATCAACAGCCATTCCAGGAAACAAGAAACTAAATTATGACTTGCGGGCAAACTTGACGGCTAAATGTCAAAACTCACCTGTCACTTTCACAATATGTAACGGTAGAGAAACTTTCCAACCAAAGACTTAATTTGTTTTACAGCTTGTGTCAATTTACCACCTTGATGAGCCTCACTAATTATTAGCATGACAGGGATTTGTGTGGCTTGTTTGATGACAAACAGGCCTTTTGAAGATCTAATTAAAACCGGACTCCAAAACAAGGATTACATTTGCTGTGGCTTTGGCCAAACATTAAACCTGTCAGAGGGGAATTATCAGCAATTTGCAACCACAGACAAGTCACACATGCATTATTAGTAAAAGTCACAGTGTTAGTAACAGTAGCACATGTGGCATTAACAATTTAATAGAGGATAAAAACTCTATTTCATTATTTTATTCACTGTAAGTCTCCAGTATTTTATCTGTCAGAGCTCATGATACAGCGGCCCAAGAGAAAGATTTAATGGCTCAATGAATTAAAAGGTTCGAAGTTATGAATGGACCTGGAGACAAAACACAGCCCCGAGTGCTTCACAGTCTATCTGATGCACCATGATGTATTTAACCAACTATAAATGCCACCTCAGTGACTTATCTGAGAAATAAACCCTCATCTGAAGCACCTACAGGAAAAACGACCGTCTGACTGGGTGAATACGTCCCTGCTCATACCCACAGGGCCCGCTGTAATTCTACACCAACACTGGTTCTCTCGTTTCTCTGGATTCTGTCCCGTCCTGCCGAACAACAGCTGAATTTACAAACACCTCTGAATTATTTAACCCGTCATGGTACAACAGAGCACACCAGCGGTCGGGTTACCTGGCACCAAAGCCAAAAGATCAGCACGACTTTGAAGCTCCAGAGTCTCCATGGAGGTACAGGCCTCCCGTGTTCAATGATACAACTTCAGATGTCATGTTGTTCGCCAAGAACAGAGCTCTGCAAGGCTGCGACAACATTAAAAAGAAGTAGATAGGAAAATGTATTTGCATGAATCAGAGGAAAGTGAAAGATCGAAGAGTTGCAGCTTGCATTTATAAGCAGGCTGTTTTACATAAGCCGACTCTCTCAGCAGAGACTTTGAAAGTTTCTTGTTTTTTATTTTTTTATTTTTGGTGACGGATGTAAAATATGCCTACGCTTTAACCGACCAGGACTGCACCTCAGCAAAGCTCTCATCCTGTAAAATGAGCATAATCTAGTTTATAGGTACGACCCAATAAAATCCAAAAAGTGTAATTATAGCTCTCTTTGAGGAAATCTATTTCTGAGGAGCACCACTTTTGATGTTCGTTTGAAAGGTTTGCAGTCTAATTAATTAAAGAGTGCAGCAGCTTCTACAGCCTTTGCATGATATCAAAAAATACGGAAATACATGTCTTATGGGTAACAGCACCAACGCAGAAAAGCTATAGATCTTTATGAATTATAAAAAAGCTACACACAGTATAGTATATTACTGTAGGTAAACTGGAACCAACCATTCTTCCTTTTGCTTCTCCACCAAGTCTCCTCACTTTTCTGTTTGGGTTCTTTAGGGTACTATGAAATCTAACACCAGTGGTTCCCATCTGTTTTGACTTGTGACCCTTAAAACTGAAGCAGTGTCTAAAAATAAACTGCCGACCATTTTGATTATCTAGTAATTGTTTTACTCTTTTTTCAAGCAAAAATGTCAAACATTTCCTGGTTCCATGTTGTTAAATGTGAGAATCTGCTGTATTTCCTTCTCTTCTTTGATAAAATCATCGGTTCCCAACTGGTCCAGACACAGGGTCCAGATTTCTCCTTAGTCATTAGCTCAGAGTCCACACAGTTTGATATGTTCAGGGTCATACTTGCGTTTGGCCATGTCATCAAACTAGTGTGCTGTCTCTGTCAAGTAGCTGTCTAATAGTCACTCACTCTACAGCAAAAAACAGCACTCACATCAAAATAAAAGCTCTGTGCTGGAAATTCACTGTACCTAAACTTTTGACCCATTTTTGGACCATGACCCACCAGTTGGGAACCACTGTGCTAAATGAAGATTCTCTGGGTGTTGGACAATTGGTTGGACAAAAGAAGCAAATGCAAGTTGTCACTTTGGGCTCTGAGAAACTATCATGAGTATTTATCTCTAGTATAATGGAACTAGATGGCACTTGGCTCGTGGTGCTTAAAGCACCAAGAAACATACATTTGAAAAACTCAACAGCAATGTCTCTGCAGAAATCATGACCTAGTTACTCAAGATAATTCACAGACTGTACTTGTATAGCACCTTCCTAGTCTTCTGACCACTCAAAGTGCTTTTACACTACTGAGTCACATTCACACACAGGCGGCCGCGGCTACATGGTGCCACCTGCTACTCGGTAACCATTCACGTGCACACACCAATTGAATTGCCATCAGAAGCAATTTGAGGTTTAGTATTTTGCCAAAAGGATACTTCACTCCTCCAGTCCGGACCGGAGGAGCGAGAGAGGGAGCTCACAAACCTCAGACTGGTGGACAACCCGCTCTACCTCTGAGCCACGGCCATATCACCTGGCAGAGGTAAGTGTGCATGTGCTGCTAGCTCACCTAGCACCACTGAGCGAGCTAACATTACAGCTCAGTCAAGGAGGACGCAATTTATGTTTCAATATCTTGTTGCCACTTGTCCATGAGTAGATGCACGCTTCCTTCTGCATAGTGATACAGTTTATTTAAGACAAGTCAGACACTTCTACAGTCAATATCCCCAACACTCGGCAATTCACACCAAAATAATCTAGATCAACAAACAGCACTACAGGCAAGAGGAGAAATATGTGTTTTCGATTTTAGGGTGAACTGTCCCTTTAAACATAACTGTAGTGTGAAAGACTGAACAGGTCTCGACCCTCCTGGATTTCCCTACCGCAAAGGTTGAGTTTGGAAACTGCCACCACCTCCACCACCTTCCTCCGATAGTGCTCGCTCCTCATTGTCTCCACCGCCTCCTCCTCCACCTCCACCTCCTCCTCCTCCCGTACCCCCAGATCGGAGGTGGCGCAGCTCGTCGGGCTGCAGGGCACTGTACCAGGCCTGCTGCCCGCTGTCAGGGGTCAGCACGGGGCTCTTGTCCTCCTCCTGGCCCTGGACCTGACTCTGCACCGTCTTCACGATGTTCACCGCGTTCACCGGCAGCTGCAGCAGCTTCTGCATGGTGGTCATGTTTGAGAAACTTGAGAGCTTGAGAGCAACCTGTAGGATCCCAGGTAGGTAAAGTGGAGAGACTGCAGCTTTCTTACGCCACTCCTCAGTTGGATGAATTCTTCAGATCCTCCTCAGACAGTTTTCACGCAGCACAGAGCAGCTTCAGTGAGACTCTGTGTTATAAATACTCCTTCCCTCTGAGGGTATCCAATGTGGATATTTCTTGTAAAAAAAAAAAAAATGATGCAACAGACCTCTTCCTGTGCCTCTTGTTCTCCACAGTGGCAGGCTGATATACTCCTGAGTGCTGTAATCCAAATCCACCAGAGCCCCGGTGCACTGTGGGTTTTTTTTTGTCTTCTGTTACTGCTGAGTCTGTACGCATCCAGTGAAGCAGCAGACATCAGCTGCACAGTAAATGGATGCTCGGCAGAGAGGGGCGTGGAGTTTTATTCGCCTCTCCTCTCGCGACTCCTCCCGCTGCTTCCTGCCGCTGCACCAGCCTCTCTCTCTGCCTCCCTGTGTGTATACAACATGTCCACATATCTGAGCTCTCCAACAATGACACAGCCTCTCCCATCTTTTGCCACGTTATCACCCCCCCCCCACCTCCTTTCATGCTTGCCCTCTTCGCTCCGCCTCGTCACATTAGCGCCTCGAAATCTCGCTCAACTCTCACTCTATCACAGCTTTCTTTATCCGCCTTCATCCCAAACTCACTGCCAACAAACCTTTTTCGATACCGGACAGATCCTTTTAAATATCCCTCTCTCCTCTTCTTCATTATGTTTATAAACCTCCCTGTCTTATCCATTTTTAATATTCAGTGAGGTGGCTTTTTTTTTTACCCTCATCTTACATGACTCAGCTTTCTTGGCAGTGTCGTGATGAGGACATCTCTCTCTCACTCTCCCACTCATTTCTCTTTGGCTCGAACGAAAATAACCTCCTGGAAGCACAATTCACATATGCTCTTCCTGTGATCTGTAACGGGCTCAGTGAGGATTTGCTGACATTTGCTGAAGACTAATAAGATTTTTAACCTGTGATGTCACTAGGAAATACACCCCAAGGCTGCAGCATTTACAGTAGTGCGTTATCTAATGTTGTAAAAACTGATGTTGGATATAACACGGAGAGAATCTCATCCTGCGGTAGCTTCGGAAAGTATTTTTGATGGTTTAACAAACTCCAGTCTTTGATCTCTGAGTTATCAGTTTAGGAGGAGCATGTTCAAGTCTAAATAATCTTCATCTCACAGATATGAGAAACATCTTGGTCATTATTTAAAACATCCTAAGAAGATCCAGCTCAGTAAATCTCTTATGATGATTCTGACTACAAAAGACAGCTGCTGCCGTCTAATTTTTTAAGCTCTTTTTGTTAGATTTTTTTTCTTCCTGTCAAAACTTGTATGTCTGATTTTGGGTGCAGTGCAGTGATATATTCCCTAATTGAAAGAGGCTTACAGTTAAAGGAATATATGAAGGCTTTCATGAATTAATTAACTCTAATATATATTCAAGTCCTGAAGCTGGATAATTGATATTCATCCCTCACTGGGACCACAATAAAAAGTCTTTTAGCTTTACTGTATTATCTTTGACGTTTTTTAAATTCTAATGCCTGACGGTTTTTTAAAGTAATGGTTCAGACTGATATCCCTTTTCGACAGTTATAGTCTGGCTTGGCTTGGCTTGGTTTGCGCTGTCAGCCCAGTGCAGCAGGGATTTGCACTTCCATTACAACAGGGCCACCTTCCTAAAGATGTGCATTAAACTGATGATGGCTTGTCTTGAGTGATGACGTTTAAAACAGAGTGCTGATCCACGGCTAACGTCCCTTTGCTGCGTGTGTTTTTCCACAGCAGGGCAGGTAAAAAAAGTTTACCCGTTGGAGGTGAGCTGTTTGCAGAGGTACAATAAGAGCCTGTTGTCTGCAGCTCTTCATCTACATTTCACTGTGGCTGTTTCTGCTTTTACTTTCCTCCCTACTGTGTTATTAGACTTGTCTTTATTGAAGAAAAGACGACAAGAGTGGGGGTCATCTGGGGCTAACTGCTGTTGGAGAGGCGTCTGATGAGAGCCACTGAAGAGCATGTGGTCCGGCTTTTGTACCTACTCCAGATAAGGTTCATCTCTGGTGGGGCTTGGCTTTCCTCAACATGGCCAAGAGTAACAATGGGAAAAGGGTATTAGCTGTGAGGACTGATACTGTTTTTATGTCTGCTTGCTAATTAAAAGGCAACATTCAGTTGTGATTTACTGGTCCATCTACGTCCCAACCCTCAACCATGGTCATGAGCTCTGGGTAATGACCGAAAGAATGAGGTCGCAGATACAAGCAGCTCCACAACTGACCCCTTTCGAAGTGAAAAAGCAGCGGCTCTACTCCAAGCTTCCTCCAGATGTCCGAGCTCCTCACCCTCCCTCTAAGGCTGAGCCCAGCCACCCCACGGAGGAAACTCATTTCAGCCACTTGAATCCACGATCTCACTCTTTTGGTCACTACCCAGAGCTTATGACCATAGGTGAGGGTTGGGACGTAGACGGACCAGTGAATCGAAAGCTTCGCCTTCCATCTTGGCCCTCTTTTCACCATGATGGTCCGACGTAGCACCTGCATCACTGCAGACGCCACACCAAACTGCACATCCATCTCACGCTCCATTCTACCCTCACTCATGAACAAGACCCCGATATACTCCTTCGCTTGAGGCAGTAACTCTCTCCCAATCCAAAGGGGGCCACTGACATAAATTTAAAAATCATATTTTCCACCAAAGAACAAGAACCAAAACCAGCCCCCCTCAAAAAAGCCAATAGGGCAACCATCACAAATAAAATACAGTAATACTAGTTTTACATTTGATTTTATGGTTTGAGAACACAAAGTGTTGCAGAGCTCAACAACAAAACAGTACCAGCCAGACACTTAAAATTTCAGCAGTAAAAAATAGTCACAACATCAAACACACTTCTATTAAATTTAGAACAGTCATTTCAGACTGAAGGGCAACAAGTACCTCTTAAAGTGTAAGAAAGGTGTTTGGTTTTTTGTTCGGAGTAATAACAACACAGAGAGAGAACGACACGGTTCGAGAACTGAAGCATCATCTCACATCTGCCGTGTTTCCAAGGAGACGACAGTGAAGGTCGAGTCATGTTTACAGACAAACTGGTTAATCTACCTTCACTGAGGAGATCGACTTCAGCAAACACAGATACAGACATCACATAACAAGACTCAGCCTACACTCTAATCAATTAACAAAGGCAGGATTTAACCACAAGCAGTTTAAAAACCTCAATAAAAATCATAGCAAACATCCTGCAGGGAAACATCTCCCCCTCCAGATCAAAGAGTCACAGTTCACAGCCACGAAATTACATCAACCATCTGTAAACAATGAGCTCCCTCTGCTGGTACATTATTAGTGAAGCAGAAAACAGTAATGCAATGTCACTACATGTTGCCAAACTGAGACACAGGCAGACAACAGGAGTAGAACACAACAGGTGACATGACAACAGGCACAGATACACAAAAATCTAACAGGGTGTCTTAAACTTAGTGCTTTTAAAGACTTTTTCAAGCACTAAATGCAAATAGTATATGTAGTCTGGTTCAGAGGTAGGTTTGATGTATGAATATGGTTATTAAAATGAGTTAGGTTAATCTACATTTTGCCAACAGGTAAGTCCAAGTATAAAGTAAAATACAGTATGAGGTTCAGTGGTTGGTTTAAAGATTTGTAATATTAAAAATGTGAACCTTGAGGACCTTGACTCATTTTGACAAAGTTAAATTTAAAGATGGATAAATGACATTAGATTAAATTCATTGATTTTCTGTAGCCGCTTATCCTGTTGGGAGTCGCAGGGAGGGCTGGAGTCTATACCAGCTGACACTAGGCAAGAGGCGGGGTACACCTTAGACAGGTCACCAGACTATCACAGGGCTGACACATAGAGACAGACAACCATTCACACTCACATTCACACCTATGGACAATTCAGAGTCACCAATTAACCTGCATGTCTTTGGACTGTGGGAGTACCTGGAGAAACACGGGGAGAACCAGGAATCCCTTCGCTCTGAGGTGCCACATTTTAGATTTTAGATCAGAAGAAATGTTTGTAGCAATTAAGACCTCAAAATGTAAGACTATTCAATGACTTTTAGGGCCTAATAGTTATAAAACTGAAAATAAAACTTTTTAGGGGCTTGAAGACACCCTGCTCTGAAAGACTAAAGGTTAAAGTTCAGTGGAATTGCAAGTAGAGTTGTTTCAAAACGACATATCCACGACTTAACAAAGACAAGACTCCACTCCTACAAAACAATTGTCAAAATGAAAAACCGCCTTAAAAAAAGACATCATGCAATGAAGACCTTAAAGGGAAGCTCCTGTATTTTTCAACCTGGACCCCATTTTCTCATGTTTTTGTGTCCAAGTAGGTAATGGCAACAACAGTTTTAGAAACTGGTTCCGTATTTAGTGAGACCATTGTAGCCATCTGCAGTGAAACAGGCTGCAATGTTACCACTTGGGGCAATTGTGCATCGTCAATTTTTATTTGTTTTGACACCAACAGGCTCAAAATGTTATTCTAAGTGTCTGACAACATAATGGAAAGAATACCTACAGAGATAGAGCATTTTGTTTAAGAGTGAGGTCCTTTGTGTTTGACCCAAAACAGCCCCAAAATTGCCATCGCCAAACCCACCAGACTCCATTTAAATAAACAGTAATTTTATCGTAATAAAAAACACTCTATGCACACTAAAATTATTTTTTTGTCAGACAAAAAGGTTCTTACTATTTGACGCAAAGGTCTATCTCTGTAACAGTTCTTTTCACAATGTTGTTTGACAATTATAATAATAGTCTGAGTCTGTCCATGGCAAAAACAAGCACAATTGTCCCAAGTGATTACACTGCAGCCTGTTTCACAGCTGCCAACTACAGCCCTCTCGCTCAATACTGGACCAGTTTAAAAATGTTTGTTCCCATTAGTCATTTAGTCACAAACGTGGGAAAACAGGGACGAGATTGAAAAAACCAAAGTTAGCCTTTACCTTATAAATTTCATGGATATTATTGTGATATAATAAATGTCACGAACAGGTGATTTTAGAATAAAGCTGAGATGTGTGGACTGTAAATCCAACAGAAGGTGACACATCCAGAGTCATACAGTATAACTCACAGCACGAAGGCCCTGATGAGTCATATGAATGTATTTAGTAGCTAGTATTAGTCAGCATACAGCAGCCTGTCGCGGGGCTTTTCTTTTGCTATTCTTATTGTTTGAAAGCTAAATCAAATAACTATTCACACCACCAACATGTCTCAAAATAAGAAGCGGGAATTCAACTGCCTCTTTTTCTCACACTGAAAATAGATTTTTAAAGCCCTACACGCCCTGGAAAACCCTCAGTGTTTTTACTTATTTTGCCAGATTACACCTCTGCACAGGAGAGTGGGTGTGTATACTTAACACGACATTTCTGTTATTCTCTGTTAACTGTGTTGCATCTCTTAAGGGATGGCCCTATTACACTTTGGTTATACAAAAATTCACTCAATATCTCCTTACAGTACAGCATGCACGCTGGTGTCAGGGCTCTGCCTCTCATATTATTAAGTGAAATGAAATTAATGATGAATTCTATGAAGCTGCTTTGATTTTAGGTCTCTGGCGTCTTTCCTGCTGGCTCACTGTCACAAACACTGGAACACAACAGAGCTGTTGTTTAGTAACACCTGTGCTTTTACCGCTATGACAAGTAAAAAAAAAAAGTCTGCTGTGTGAAAGGCCTATAGACGCACTGATGCACTGTGTTTGGATATGGTTAAGTTATTGTTCTCACTTGTCTCTTTTTTTTAGCACATTATCAAACTGTCAGACTGAAAAAAGACAAGAAATGTCACCAATTAAGCTTTTATGTATTGTTCATTTATTTGTTTATTTATTTATTCACTTATTTACGGATTCATTTATTGCTTTTAATGGCAATATTTTGCCATAAAATTTTCTGTATCTGTATCTTTTTCTTATCTGTGCTCATTTTGGGCAGTGTTCAGACTGGAAGAGGGTGGGGCCTAATTGGGAGTTGTTATTTTGAGCCTGATATTGATAAGGGTTAATCAGTAGTTGCTATATTTAATATATAGTTGCTATATTTGTGTAACATAAACATATTTACAGAACAATCTCAGAATTAAGCTTAAAGTCATTTTTCGATCTAAAGAGTAAGCGATTAAACAGTTGTCCAAAATGAGGATTTTCCTTCATCACCAGTACAGATATTGACATATTTTACTCGTATAGGACTTGTATTCATCTAAAGTACATTATTTGTACTGGATATTTGTTTAATCCAAGTATTCGGTTCAGCCCTAATGGTTACCAAATATAACAGCTCCTTTCTCCGCTACAGAGAGGGAGATGTGTCCCAAAGCTTGCTGCTGTGTTTACAACCTACATCTTGATGGAGGGTAGTGCTGCACGATTTGATAAAATTGTGCGATTGCGATTAGATTAATCGTGCAGCACTAATGGAGGGTGCTTCATTCAGCTGTAAGGGGGGCTACAAATGCAGTGACACTCTGAGACAAAGTGGGAGTGAGTAGGGTCAAGTTTTGGAAAGGCCCTTAGTGAGGGGCAGACCGGATAAAATAAAAACAACTAGTACCTTACAGAGCAGCAACTTACACCTTGATCATTCTTACTGGTGCCTAACTCCCTGCATCGCTCTGCCAATGAGACCTTTTTCACAGCAGACACTGACATTAATAATGACATTAATAATGACTGCATGACATTTAGGTGAGTGAGCTCTGGGGCTTTGGTGCTGTGCATGCTGGCTCAATAGCATGGCTTGCAGGGACACATCATGGGTCTGAGAAATTGTTAATGAGATTAGTTTCACCTGTGCCTTAGCATTATAGGACTCTAATGAAAAGCACGACTGTGTGGCCGTGCAGCGTTGCATGATGGACTTGCAGCGGAAAATAAGAAAAGAGACGGAAAAGAAAAGCATTTGGTTTATGAAGAACATTAATTTGAAAAGAGTGTTTTCAATGGTTCATTCATAATTTAGATTCTACACACGTAACATACTTTTTATGAATAAACATGAATGCGCTGCTGTTGGTGCTGCCGTTCATGCTTCCACAGGTAGTTTGTCTAATCTGCAGTATAATAAATGATGTAATGTTATTTATATCATAGTAAAGACGTTTCCACAACAACTTGCTGCTCAATAAACAAATTCGGGCCGTGTGTTGTTAAGGATATGGAAATATGATACATATCTGATACAGGGGTTATGATTCAACATGTTGCATCACTGTAAGAAAGGTGATATTGCAATTAAACGGTCATGAAGGCCATATTGAAATGCAAGGAATCCTAATTATTATGATTTTTTTTATATTTATTATTTAAAGCATTTTTGGGTTCCTTGGGATACACGAAAACTTGGCCCGTGTTAGGACTGACAAAAACTGCAATCATATATGGGACTCCTTATTGGATATGGAAAATCGTCTCGATAGTGGCCCCTAATAGTTTTCAAAGTCAATGCCCCCACTTATAAATTTCACGTAGATGAATAAAATCTAGTGGGAATATCATACCCAGACTTACAAAAAAGTCTCTTGGAGCCATAGCCTAAACCCTACAGGAAGTCCACCATTTTGAAATGAATGTGCAATTTTTATGCGTTTTTGGCCATTTCCAGGGATTGTACTTCAACAAACTCCTCCTACAGATTTTATCAGATTGACTTCAAATTTTGTCTGTACCATATTAAGACCTTTGACATCAAAAGTTACTCAAAGCCTGAGTTTTCATCAAATCATGTGACCGTGGCCAGGCGTCAAACCTCCGTGTTTTGCAATGAAACAGGAGGTTTGCAACTCCAGTATATGAGTATCTACATGCCAATAATTGGTTATGGCTGGTAACAGGAAATTACATGTTTGCAAAGCTGCTCCAGTAAAAGTCCAACTTGGGAGGCTGGCCAGACTACAATTCTCAGCCCAATTACTGTCTCAGATGTTATCCCTAATGTCACCGTGTGGGCGGCAATAAAAATCAGGTACGCTTTCAGTAAAATACTGATTTACACTTTTATCCACACTAAGACACTACCCATAATTAGTTTATATCCTAAAATTCTGTAATAGCTGTGGAGTAAATTACGAATAAACTCTACACTACAAATAAAAATGACATTTATTATCAAATCAAAATGCACTGTTTTCCACAACTGACTCTTTCATGGAGACTTGTACACAAAATGTAACTAAATCATTCCTTCATAATAGTAAACTCGTGTTGTAACACCCTCTTGCATCATGCTCACTCACTGTAAATCACTTCAGGTGACTGTTGCTGTGTTCATCCTGAGTTTCTGCACTGTCTGTGCATCAGACCGACAACAATCCTCCTGTGTGCTAAAAGACACGTGTTCCCGGTAGAACAAATTGTTCCCGTGCAGGACGCCTGAGTTTTGCTCCAACTGGAAAAATCTGTTGATGCAGTTTGTTTGTGTTTGGCAGTTCTATATTTATCACTCTTCCTATCGGCCTCATGAATCATTTAGCAGATTCTTTATTAATGCAGCTGCAGTAAGCACAATGATGTGCCCTCTGGTTATCTGTTAGCTGTCTTGTGTTGCTTTAAAGCTCATACGTCAAACTGTAAACTGCAGTAATGTCCTCAGAATAATAAATGAATCTGTAAATGTACATGTGGATATGTGAGTATTTTGTCTTTGGCTTGTATTGTTTACATTTTCATGTGAGAGTATACTGGGGGCTTCTAAGACATACTTCCAAAGTTTTAAGAGATTTTAGAGGGCAGATAAATATAGACAGTGCAGGCAGTGTGGTTGCACTGAGGCCCTCTAACAATGTGTTGGGTGGAGAATGGACCCTTATGAGTGATTGCTATCTTGGAAATATGCCTGTTTCGAAAGAAGAACTCTCATGAAATTCAAAACAGTGCCATTTCCTAAATATCCCCGAGACCTCGGCTTCTTTTTAGCATTTTTACTTTCTCTGAGCTGTTTGAGGTCGGAATGATCTGATGAATATTAAAAAATAAGAGTTGTCCTTGAAGAGGAGGATTTTTTTTTTTTTTCAGATATCTTTTTGGGCATTTTTGCCTTTAATTGGTAGGACAGCTAAGCATGAAGGGGGGAGAGAGAGGGATGACATGCAGCAAAGGGCCACAGGCTGGAGTCTAACCCAGAGCCGCTGCGGCAACAGCCTTGTATATGGGGCACCTGCTCTGTCCACTAAGCCACCGAAGCCCCAAGAGGAAGTACTTTTTAAGAAAAAAATGATGTCCTCATACAGGGACGATGGGTTTATTTTTAATATGCACAAGTGTGTAATAAAACGAGACAATAATTAAGCCCCAACGCCCTCAAATGACACGATAATAAGGTCCCAATGTCCTCAGGAAAGATAATGATTAAGTCCTAATGTCTAAAATTGAGTATGCTAGTTAACAGCATCTCATCTTGTCACTGTTACTAAAATTGGTTAAGTTTGTTGCCATATCAAACTACAAACATTATTCATCATACATAAACAAGTTTAACCGTTAAATGTGATCAGGTTTTGGACCTTGTCCACTTTGTGTCGGTATGGGCTGCAGACTGACTTGGCAGAGAGGGCTGCCATCTTGTTTTAAAACTGATTAGTGTATTGTGTATTGTGTATGTCCTTGAAAAAGGACATCTCCGTCTTCCGTCTGTTTTCCTTTATTTGTAAAATGGTTGGTAGCATCTAAAACAAAGTATATGTTTATTCCAAAATAAACTATAATAAACTATTAAAATTGTGAAATTAAAATAATTATTAATTTTCTTTGGTATTTTGGTGATATACAGATATGCAATGATTGCTGGGTAACATGTAGCCTATGTTAATGTTATCCAAAGTCGAGTGATCAGTGACGAGATGGTATGTGCACGATGGCGTACACATCATCATATTACCCTGCACTGGGGCCCATCGTCACTACCTTACGCCACTGATTCAGGGTGAGATGTAAAAACAGGCCTCCTGTTTGACGGCACGTGAAATTTATTTCAGTCTGTTATTTGCTCTGCCACCTTTTCATGGTTACATATCATTCAATATGGTTTTAATTTTATCACCTTGGATTATCATCATTATCATTAAGATTATAAAAGCTATAAATCAATTACGAGATGGACAAGAACTTAATCAGCAACAATTCTGATAATTGCTTTATTGTTTGGGTAATTTTTCAAAGAAAAATTATATATAAAGTTAATTATAAAACCAGATATAAAATCATCTGGTTCCTACCTCCCGAAGATTACCTGTTTGTTTTCTTTTGTTGTTGTCTTAAGGTATTAACTGAATGTATCTGGATAAATAAATCTCAGAACTTCTCTGCCCCTACTCCAACCCCCACCTCTTACTCTAGATCCTCCTAACTATGTCTTTTAACTGTCCCACAGTCGAGGCTGGTAGGTAAGGGAGATCATGCCTTTGTGGTAAATGCTCCAAATCTCTAGGAATGGTTATTGCAGATAGTGGTATATTTGTCAGCCAATAAGTAAATACTACAAGACACTAAAGAAATGCCAAACTAGCTTTAAGATAATTCAGAAACACGTTTTTACATAGTTTACATAGAGAGCCCTAACAAGTTTATTTTTCAACTGTAAAATATCTCAATCTCAATCAGGGGAAACAAGGTGGGACAAGGACGAAAGTTAATGCGGGGAATGTCCCAGTGGTGTGGGCAGGTCCAACAACAGTGCATTTATTTTGAAAGAGACTGTATGTAAATGTTAAATTTCCTGTGAAAACAGAGGTGTATTTTGAAAAACAATGCATGTAACAGACAGAACTTGACACAGAGTCCCAAAACGTCAGCAACCAATGCACTCAGGGTACCTTGCACATCGTACGTGGATGTGGAAGTCCATGACCAGACACGCCAATATGTGACAAGGTCGGGGTGAGAAGATGTTGTTACAATGGTCATTCTGCTGTTTTGTGCAACTAACTTGTTTTAAATAGCTACTAATTGTTTTTTTTTTAAAAGAAAAAACTTGAGGACATATATAGCAAATGGCACCACGTTTAAATTAATAATATATATATTTTTTATCATTTATCTTTGATCACAGGTATATTTCCAAGGTGGCAGTCGGAATCACTTGCAAAGGCCTGCTCTATCTATGGGCCCCTTCACCCCAAGGACCCAAGAGCAATCGCACTGCCTGCACTGTCTATATTTTTGCCCCTGGCAGTTAGAAATTTCATATAGTGGCAACAGTAATATCTATCAGATTTATGAAACTCCCAAATATCAATATCAGCATCGGTGGGGTGATAGTTAAGTTCTTTGGACTAAACAACATGCACATGTTTAAACTTTGTTCCTAATATTTATCCAAACAATAAATCGAATAAGCATATTGACAAAATACTCAGCAGCATCAATAATGGCAATAATCATTATATGAAGCCCTTATTATCATTTTCACTATTATTATTATTATTATTGTGTTTATCCAGTTTCTTTACTGTATAGCTGAAAGAATTAAAAGGACACAAATGAGAACCTGAATAGGAACAAGGACGAACTTATCCATCCTTTGTTTGTTTGTCTTTATAGAAGCAATACTGAATAAGGGTGTTATTCCTCACATATGACTGATATTAAACCCTTTTCCATGTCCTAATAAACCGGATATATCTGTGTCTGTGTGCCGACAGTGAGCCGTGCTGCCGCTCTGCGCGCTGTCCAGCAGGGGTGGTGCTGAAAGAGCTGGAGCTGAGGCCTGGCATCTCTTCTGACAGGCCTCTCACATCACACCTCACACAATAAACAATAAATACAAACACCACGAGCCCTGAGACGTTTCAAACACACCCCAGTAAAGGCACATATATAAAGTCAACACCCGCACTGAGCCTCCATTAAGACGCTGCTGCCTCGGAGACCAAATCACGGTGAGACGTTCACGACCACAAACAGAAAAGCAGACACCGCTTTAAATCCCGGGCCTGAAAACAAACAAAGTTCAGTCTCTGTGTTGTTCACATGTTTCATTCTGACGTGTTAAAAATCACTTTCTGTGCATCTTAACAGACAGGAAACCACATCCACACGGCGCCTCCCCCGCCATTAGCAGCCCGGTATCCCCCCACAGTATGACAAATAAAATCGGCGTCAAGCGGCACCGAGGCAGGTGGCTCGTACCTTTTGTAGTCGGAGGAGAAAATCCCGCCGCTCGCCGGGTCGTGACCATATTCGGGCTCCCCGACGCTGGACGAGCCCCCCTTCTCATCGTTGAAAGCGGAGCTGGCGGACATTGCCGTGGCTTTCTGTGTCTTTTCTGTCGCCCTCACAGAGCAGCGATGGAGATTTAGTGCAGAGGGCAGCAGGATATACGGCTCTTAAAGGCGCCGTTATCTCCGAGATGCTCGGTGCAGAGGGGGAGGGATAATGCTCCCGTCACGTGACGTACTACGGATTGTAGTCCTTAAACCCGGAAGTATTTGATACAGGCTCCCTCAAGTCTCCCTTCACCATTTCAGTGTCTGTCTGTCTATCTCTCTATCCATCTCTCTCTCTCTCTCTCTCTCTCTCTCTCTCTCTCTCTCTCTCTCTCTCTCTCTCTATATATGTATGTATAGAGAGAGACAGACAGAGAGGGGGGGGGGGGGCTGGGCCTGGTTCACCTGTGTGACAACTAATTATAACATGCACAAACTTACAGTTAAAATAATCGTAGCAATCAAAGAAAAGTAAAGTCAACAAAAAAAAATGGCGATCCACTCACGCACAAGATGAGATGTACATATTATGAGTGTCACCACCCATACCCACATGACCCAACTTTCCTAATAACCACAATCACAATAATAAATAATAATATCCCAAAACACTAACCAAAAACACATAATAAAAATTAAAAGCCAACCCAAAACTTTCTCCTACCATATATATGAGGAGAGCAATGTTATCTTTTGGTCCCGCTTGAGTTGTGACATGAAATCCAAATATGTTAATGAATTTAAAACATAAACTTTAAAGTCAAGAAAGTCATACTTTGTGGTAAAACTGTTGAGATGTAAGCTTTTGAAATAGGGTTAATTAGAAAGACTCAAGAGTACACAGGAGGAGGTCGCGTATGTGACGTCATAGCTTTCGCTCGCTTCCTGCAGCTTGGCCTCCCCGCTGAAATTCCACTGTTTTATGATTAATCGATTTATGATTGAAGATGTCTGTGTGTTTTGTGCCAGGCTGCAGTCGCTCCAAGCTGCTGGAAGCGAGTGAAAGCTGTGACGTCACATACGCGACCGCCTCCTGTGTAGTTTTTCTAATTACGTTTTTTCAAAAGCTTATATCTCAACAGTTTTACCACAAAGTATGACTTTCTTGACCTTAAAGTTTATGTTTTAAATTCATTAACAACATATTTGGATTTCATGTCACAACTCAAACGGGACTAAAAGATAACATTGCTCTCCTCATTCACTGCCATTCATATTTTTTCTGATCTAAGGTCCCATGAGCATCACATGACTTAGGCACTCTCTCTCTATATATAACTATATCTACTGTATATATATGTGTGTGTGTGTGTGTTTATAATTTCATTATTTATTTTCAGTAATAGTATTGATTGTAGCTAAAATAAAGCCAGCGACGCATGGTGTCCAGTTTTGTGGATAGATGATTAAGTGTATTGTCCTCCCAATATAAAATCAATACTATCATCTGCATTACTCCTTAGATGTAACTTGATGTTGTCACATTTTATTTACCTGCAAGCCTCTCCCACTGTAGGAGGACTGGCAAGATATTCCTGAGCTGCACAACATTTCTCGCATTCTGTCGGCCATCTTGGTTTTAATTAATTTGTGTTACACTTACAACACCTGGCCAGTGGGTGGCAGAGTGTGTCATGACGCACTAGGCTCCACCATAGTGACTTATTTGCAACTACAGCATCAAAATCCAATGTACATAAAAGAAAATGGCACAAACAGATTTCAACACACTTGTGACTCTTGAAAATGTGAGAGAAATACATCTATTGAGAAAAAAAAGCTTTGGATCTTTAACTTAAACCTGGGAAAAATGCAAGCAAAAACAAGAGTGTTGCGATTACAATTTGCTTACTACTCATCATATTTGGTTAATATTTTGTATTAATAACCTTCATCTGCGAATTAACCTGTAACTGAAGCCATCAAATACAAGCAAGACTCCGAAGTCAGTTTCAGATTTGTTGAAACTTTGCTGTGATATAAAAACGAGAATAACTCAGCTGTGTGAAACCAACTTCAATCTCAAACGTCTTCCAGGAAGTAAGTGACAGGGCGCGAGGGTCGTCGCGTTTCCATGGCAACTTGGAGCAGTCAGCTAACGTTAATTAAGGAGACAGACGCGTTTTAAAACACAAAAAAAAACTGGTAAAACTCCGAAAATAATGAAGAAAAGTAGTCTGGTGCTTAACTCGTAAGTTCAAAGACTCACAGGAAGTCATTTTTTTTACAATACACATAAAGGTAATTGAGCTAACATAGTTCAAACACGTAGCAGAGTTAGCTTAGCTTAGCTAGCGGTGGCTAACGTTAGTCTAAGTTACTAGCCTAACCGATATGCTGATATCTTCATTTTGCTTTCTTCTAGATCTTCTCAAAGAAGTTCCAGCAGTAATAGTAAACGCAACATCCAGGATAGGAGCACAAGTAAAACCTCCAGAAGAGAAGTTAAGGTATCCATTTATCTAAATAACTGTAGGGCAAATGGTTGAGAGATCTACAATTTAATTTTGACTAGTCATAATTCAAGTTCAAGATATCTTTAATTATCATCAATTGAAGATATCTACATGGTCCTTTCTAGATATCTTGAATTGAGTTTCAGATAGTCAAAATGACGTTATAGATATCCGCAACTGAATTATGACTAGTCAAAATGAGATTGTAGATATCTACATCGTCATTTTGACTAGTCAAAACTGGAATTATAGATAGTCATAATGTAATTGTAGATATCTATAAGGACAAACCCCATACACATGAATGGCAAAAATAGTTTGAATCTTACTAGTCAAAACTGAATTACAGATATCTGTAACTGTAGTTTTGACTAGTCAGAATGACGTTATAGATATCTGTAATTCAGTTTTGACTAGTCAAAATGACATTGTAGATATCCGCAACTGAATTATGACTAGTCAAAATGACATTACTACTAGTCAAAATGACGTTATAGATATCTATAATGGTAATTCCGGATAGTCAAACTTAGCGATTAAATGTTAAAACGGCTTGCCATAGATATCCTGCCTTGTAGCTGTGGCCGGCTGAGCAAAAAAACTTATTTTTTTTACCCAAAGTATAAGGCTTAACATTTGTCTGAGCTTAGGGACTTACTTAAGGGTGTCTCACAGAATCCCTTAAAAAGTTTCCTTTGTGAACTAAAAGTTATTTACAGCACTAAAAGAGATTTTATAACTGTAAAATTCTAGACTGTTTGCTTGTTTGCTAGTGATACTTGTTACCGCTTCACCTGTCATTGTCTCACAAAGTAGGACTGTAAATACTAAAGAAACAGCAGAGGAAAAGAAGACAAGAAAACCAAATTGTTTGGAGGTAGAAAATGTCTTACCTCTGGACGAACACAGTAAAAGAAAGCACACACTAAAAAAGTAAATTTGATCCACAAATAACAGAGGCCCAATAAAAAAACACATTTATCACCAGAACCTCGGCCATGTTAAGATGGAGTCAGAGGTACCTTAAGTTAGTTTTCCTCACTTTGGTTGCAAAGGTCTTTTGTGCAAAACTTAACTAACTTTAAGGGATTCCTTAAGTATAAGATCATGAGAAGGACAATATCTAAATGCTTAAATTAACACTTAAAAGAAACAGAGAAGAAGAAGAATTAAGGGTGTTTTGTGCAACCGATTTTATTTTAAGGAAACGTTAACTCAGACTTAAAAGAAAATCTCTGTTACTGTGTGAGAGTGTGTGAACGGTCACTGGGTAGCCATTGGCACCATGTTGATAGCCTCGGCCACCAGTGTGTGTCCATGTATGTGTGAGCGGGTGAATACTACATGTGACATTTAAAAATTGTATTCAGTTTTTTAAATTAAGTTAATGATATTAAGTCATCCTTCAGCTGCCAGCTAGATATATGGTGCAGTGTTTTAAAAATAAATATTCAAGTTTTGCTTAATGTAAAGTCGACAAATAAGTAATAATAAATAGTAAAACTATACGTGATAGTTGAAATTATATTCAGGTAAAAAAAAGTATGGGACCGTTTGTCATTTATGAGGGGGGAGGGGTGGTGCAAAAAGGCGGGGGCATGTCGAATCATTTTTTAAGCACTGGGAAAGGACTTCATTATTTTGGCTTAAAGTAGGGGAAAACAAATTTAATTTAGTATTTATTTTGCTATAGATTTGTCTTTCAAAAATCACCAAAATTACACCACACATAGCCAGAAACTGTAAAAACAAATCTGAGCTCAAAGTATTCCATGTCTCATGTAAATTTTGCTAAAAATAAACCGTTTGCACTCACTAACCAGCGTGCACTACAAGAGTGAAAAACCAAGGTTCTTTTCAACTCCAGGATTTCATCGTAACCCTTAACTTTCAAACATCAAAGGGTAGGTTTTAAAAATCTAATCAAATAATAAAAATTTATGATTGAGGGAGGGTCACGCATTTTATGCCATTCACTCAAGGAGGCTCAAGGAAAATTATTTGTTACTTCAAGGAGGGTCAAAATAAATGAAAAATTAAAAAACATAAAAACGAAGAATAGTTAAATGACTTACAATTTTAAGGTTAAATTCTATCAAAAATAAATTTCTTTGGAAAGGCAGAATATGCACTTTGTGTATGTGACATTTACCCATTAAGATTCTGAGATCACTCGTGTGTGTCCTACTTTGGCTGTGGTTCCTTCGCAGGTGTTAGACAATGATGGCAAAAATGTCACTCCTCAGCCCCTGTATCACGCAGAGCCCCGAGACATGCCGTCCAAACCAGGCAGATTTTTTTTGCATGAAATCTCTCCTGGCTCAGGTTCAGACCACTGGAATACCAGTTCAAGCTCCAGTACACCCTTTTGCAGGTACCAGGTGGCAACATTCACATGCACCCTCTGCTCTGATTATTTAACAGCAGCTCTGGAAACAGATTTATTGAAAAAGTGGACAGCAATGGGTGGGAAAAAGTGGGATTTATAGGAATATAAATATACAGTATGTAAATGGTTGTGTTTGGCAAATTTTCCATTATCATATATAATGACCATGTGTTATAGTTGGTTTTGTTTAGCGTGTTACAGCCACACAATTCTGACCACAAATGTCAAGCTGTAATGACACGGTTTCTGCAGCTCATTTATGGGTAGTACCCTACTATCCAAACTCTCTACGACAACTTCACTGACTAAAGAGACTGAGGATAGTGTTCCTAAACCGGACATACCAATAAACCCTCCAGCTCCAAGCGGTTAGTATTATTTCTTTATCTTTTTTTGTTTTTAATATGTGTTATCATTATGTTGATTATTATCATTGTTTTCCCCTGGCGATTTTTAAATCCTGTTGTTTGAAAACCCCTTTAATTTGTTCAGTTTGAGAATGTATTGACAATACAGTTTTTTATTTCCATACTATATGCAATAAAATATTGCCATATGCAGAAGAATACAATTAAATCTACAGCATCTTATGATGAAATGGCCTTTTTGCAGCAGATAGTCCTTTGTGGTATTTCACACGTGTATATTCAATATTTATATACATATGTTTGTCTCTGTTCCCTGCCAGAGGTGCCGATGAAAAGAGACAGTGTACAACAACATGTGACAGAGGAGATGCTGGATGAGGAAGTGGAGATCTGCCTCACTGAGACAGACACCATTTCTCTTCTGGACATACCTAACACTTCTGTGTCAGAGGATGCTGATGATGCAGAAGATATTCAGTGAGTAACGTCCTCTGCTTGTTTGTTTTCTTGAATGTTAGGCAAGATCTGTAATGCGCAACAGAAATAGGAAGTAGAGTTGCACGATTATGGCCAAAATGATGATCACGATTATTTTAAACAATATTGAGATCACGATTATTTATCACGATTATTCATTGCTTTAGGGACAAAATATTTTTAAACATCAATATCACAGTAGATCATGTTGATTAATTGTGGGAAGCCAAATTATGATTAATTTTTGATGAATTGTGCAGCCCTAATAGGAAGTGGCACTTTCCTCAGCTTGGGAACTGCCTGTCACATACTGTACAATATGTATGAAGATGCATGTCAGTTAATGTTCTCTGCAAACACGCGAACCAGTAACATGTTGTACTCTTCTTTGGTTATAACAAACTGTTGAAGTTTTCACCGTTCTTACAGAGAGACAAACACTCGATATGCTGCGCTTTGCATGAACAAAATGGGCAACGATAAGTATGTGGCACACTCAATGCAGACGTTTACTGGAGCACCAAAAAGCAAAGAAACCCAGACTGACACGCTCAGCATGGCAAATGAAGGTTAGGCTTAAGAATCCCGTGTCTGCTGTGTCTGTTTAATGGTCATTTCATAAGACTTGTTCAGGTTCACCAGTACGAATAATGTGCAGGTCAGTTTATAGTTTTAAACCTTAAAGGTCCCGTGTGTAGGATTTAGGGGGATATATTGAGAAGTTTTCTTCAGTGTATAATCGCCTGAGGATAAGAATCATTGGCTTTTGTTACCTTAGAAGGAGCCATTTATATCTACATGGGGGGCAGGTCTTGACCATGTAGTCCACTATGTTGCACTAAAATGTTTCTACGGTAGCCCAGAACGGACAAACAAACACTGATTTTTACAATGGAAGTGCTTTATTCAGTGTTTTTACAGTTTAAATCACTGGGCCCTCCTGAACATCTGATCTGACGTTATCTGGGAAAATGTTCAGCAAACATTAGCAGGCGCTGGACTAGCAGCATGTCTGCAACAAGCAGAACAGTGTCAGAAAAACACTGATTAATAGCATGAAACTGCTTTATTTAGTTTTTTGTTGGTCGTTTGTTTATTACTGTTTTCGATCACTCATTTATTTTTGGAGAGGAAGAGACCTGTGCAGATGTAAAATCCCTCTGAACAATAAACACTGGAGGAATCCTAACCAGGAGTTTACATTTGACTTATGGGAGATGTTTCAGCTGGTTGCAGTCTGCAGTCCTCACTGCTAGAGGCCACTAAATGTTAAAGTTAAAAAGCTCAAATGTTTTGTCTGACAATGTAACCTTGTGGATGATTAAACACACAAAAGTCTGGCAGTAAAAGTGACATTTATTTCAAAGTCCAACATGAAGTCTCCAAAGACAGCAGCCAAGTTTTCTGGCTGTATTTTCTAGCTGATGTCACGTTGTAATGTTTTAGTGAAAACGAACACCTAAGACTTAATGTGATATTCAATTGTTATCAGTTCAGATTTTTCTGATTGATGCAGTTAGCTTTCCAGCCTCAGAATATTGCATCGCAGTCCATCAATTTTTCCTATAGTATCTAGATAAAACCCTGCTGTGGTGCTGAGTTATTACTGTTCAGTTTTTCAAAGTGATATTATCTCATGTCCACAGGCACAATAGTTACTATCTGGGACATCTATGACTCTTTCTGTGGCCAAAATGAAACCCAAAATGAAAGTGAGATTGCTGATTCTCCAGAGAGTACTGTGAACACCAGCAAAGGTCAAGAGAAGAGAGGAGAGAGGAGCAGCAGCACAGTCAGTACAGATAAGAATACCTGTAAGAACACTGACTCTGTTACATGTGATGTTTAGGAGACGTCTAAGAATGAAAAGATTCTTGTTTATTAAGACTAGTTTTGCACTAACAGGCACGTGTCATTATCTCATATTTTACCCCCTCAGGCAGCACCTTGAGCTTGTTGTTAGAAAAGGAAATGAGTGGCAGCAGTATAGATGCTGAGTCTGACCCACAGCTGTTCATGATGTCAGAGTCATTCCAACACAGCTTATTAGTGATGGAGAGGAACATCGTGGCAAACATCTTTCAGCCCAAGCTGGCTGCTTATAGACAGCTGCCCATATTCAAAGGTAAACTCAGATCATCACTCCTTTGGCACATTGTTGGTGCAGGTTAACGATAGACTTAAACTCAGGGCCTTTGTCCTTTTGCTTCTACTACAACAAAACTTGTAATGTTGATTGCGTAAGACTCTGACAGCGTGGTGAAGCCTAGGACCAAGAATCAGAACAAGAAGGTCAAGGAGAGCTCTTTACCTCCAACTCTTGAACGTCTCTGGGCTTTCAGCTGTGAGCTCACCAGAGGATGCAACATCACCAGCATGGCCTGGAACAAGAAGATCCAGGTAACACAGGTCAAAGACCAAAACACACAAACCAGCTGCTGTTGTCTAAGATCAGATACGATTCTGCACCAGTGTCAGTGTCATTATGCGTTTGAAAATGGGATTTCCATTTAACTGCCTTCACACTTTATAAGCAACATTTAATATACATTTTTACAGTGTAAATATATCTGTAGTTTGCACTTTACATTCAGTACTTTAAGAACTGTGTGAAGCACTTTATGATAAGCAGCAGGCTTCAAAGAGGCACAGCGCCGAAAAGTACACAAATATAGCCAGGCCAAATCAAGCAGCATCATCCAGGGCTAAAAACACGGAAGTGGCAAAAACTACACTTCTTTGAGCGGCCACTTGACGCTGGCTCTACAAGCCAGTCAATCGCCATAGACACCCAAGTGAAGATGCCCAAATTTAAAGCATTAATAAACATGTTAACAGCCTGATGGGAAAAAAAAGGAATTTGGTCTCTGTAGCTAATTTCCCCTTTCATGACACCCCTCGCTCCTCCACAGCACCAGCCTCTTGTCCAAATGTGGTCATTTCTGGCTTAAAAAAACCAAGATGGTGACGGCCAAAATACTAAATCCGAGGCTTTAGAACAGGAGTCCACAAACCAATGGGTTATGTCACAGTGGCTATGTCCATTACTTTTTACCGTCTATGTGTGAAACTCCAAACAAGGGTGGCTCTTAGATTGGATTTTACGTTTGTTCACAAACAGTTCCTGCATAGTATATCTTAAAACTCTGTTTGTGCTCTGCGCTCCCTGTAAGGATCTACTGGCAGTGGGCTATGGCAGTTATGACTCCAAGAACCAGACACCAGGTTTAGTCTGCAGCTGGTCGCTCAAAAACCCTACGGTACAGTTAGAATTGTTTTGCCCTTTATTTCCTTTCAGCCAACATCTTAGTGCCCTATCTAAACTCTCCAGTGCTATCAATCTACTGTATATTATGAGCTATATAAATGCAGTTTGTTTATCAGTTTAGTTCTGATGGGAGTGACTGACTCTAAATGTGTACCTTTTGCAGTGGCCAGAGCGAATCCTCCACTGTCATAGCTGTGTGACTGCCCTGGATTTCTCAGACAGCAGCCCCGGTCAGCTGGCTGTGGGGATGTACGATGGGACTGTAGCCATCTACGACGTTCAGAGTCGGGACACCCCGTGTATCGCCAACAGCAGGTGAGGACTCAGTGTTTGTGTATGCATGGTAGAGCATGGGAATCATCACACACACCCAAAACCTTACTATTGGACCAAACGTCTTTGCTCCTACCTGTCCTAACATTTTTGTTTTGTAGCGAATGTTACAAGAAGCACCTGCATCCAGTGTGGCAGGTCAAATGGATCACACCATGTCAAGAGACATGGTTATCAGACAAGGAAGCTCTGGTCTCTTTGTCAGCAGACGGCAGGATTGTCAAGTGGATTCTCTCTGGCAATGGTCTTGACTGTATAGGTACTGTAGTCTGCAGCAGTTTCAAACATATGATGATGAAATCGTTTGAGAGTAAATATAGTAGATTCAGAAGAACCTATTGACGTAACCTTTGGTAAAACATGCTTGAATGAGCTTTGTGTTTAAAAGGCAAGGAAACAACAACGCTCAGTATGATTCTATCACTAGAATTGACATAATTTCATAACCTAGGTAATTGTTAATTATTTTTGCCACTATGTTGTTTATGAGTTGTTTGGCAAAATACTGTAGCTCTACCACTGTAGCAGGCACAGGCATGAGTTTATAAAGAGAACACAAGATGGCGCCCCATCGTCCAAATAGTGTAGCACCGCATGACATCATCTTGACATTTTCTATTGCAGTGCTCTAACACAACAATTATAATATCTATATGTTTTTTAAATTATGTGTTCTTAGACCTGATGAAGCTAAAGAAGACTCACAACCGTAAGAAGAAAGCTGAAGAAAATAAGACAGAACTTAGTCTGTCAGGAAGAACTTCTGGTCTTTGTCTTGACTTCCATCCAACGGTAAGTAAGTCACAGAAATCACTTCGATCCTAGGCTGGTTTTAACTGATCTTAGTCCTCAGGCTACAAGCTTATTTCTCTAAAAAAAATCATAAAGCATTTCACCTGACTTCCTTCTTCCAGATTAATTTTTTTTTCTTGTTCTCTGACTTCATAATGCGTTACATTTCTCCTGGATTGCACTTCTGCTACAGGCTTCTGGTATATATCTGGTTGGCACATCGGACGGCCTCATCTGCAAGGGCTCCATCTCCAACAGTCAGCATTTTCTGGACACCTACCGAAAACACGCTGTAAGATTGTCTGGATAAACCCTTTGATTCAATTCGTTCATTCATTTTCAGTAACTGCTTATCCTCTCAGGGATGGCAGGTGGGGCTGGAGCCCCTGTAACACAAAAGAAGCAGGAGTCGTGGAATAGCAAGTGAATTTAAGGCTTCAACCAAATTTTAGTCTCATGAATAATGCTTTGACTTAAAACCAACTTGCAGACCGAACCTGCAAAAAGTAGTTTGTGTTGTTCTGGCTGATGAAAATATCTGTGAGGAAAAATGTGGTCATCATTTCTACATCTTCCCATGGGCAGAAATACCTAATTCACGTAAATGTGACAAGTAGAGAACTGAAGAACACACAGTCACAATAACAAAAAACATGCAGTGCTGACTTCAGTAATGCTTCTACCCATTTACTACACTTTGATTATTTCAGTGTATTGACTCCATATCACATCCCGCTCTCTCTCAGCTCCCCGTGAACCACGTTGAGTGGTCTCCATTTAGTTCTGATGTCTTCCTGAGCTGCTCCTCTGACTGGACCATCAAACTGTGGAAGCAGGACTTCTTAACCCCCATGCTGAGCGTCACATCTGCCCAGGAGGCCGTGTCTGCTGTCAGGTGGTCCCCAAACTGGTCCACAATATTTGCAGTCATCAGCGGTCAACAAGTGGAGATCTGGGACTTGACTTCAAGCATGTGAGTCAGACTGACAGAGAGCCTGTGTTTCTAGAGCTACATCTCTTTTACTTTTATTTGATGCTTTTATCTGAGTTGGACATAAATCTAGTGTCCGCGAAATAAAAAATGTTTCCTTTCAGGTGGAGCCCGATCATTGTGCACGATGCTGCCGCTGGTGTGAACATGACGTCCCTGCTGTTTACCAAAGGGACAGACTGTGTCTTGGTCGGGGACAGTGATGGGCAAGTGACCGTCTACCAGCTCAAGAACCTCAGTGTGGGAGGAGACAAGCAGGTAAACTGATGTTCTTCATGTAGCCTGTTGCGAAACAAATAAAATAAGCAACAACGTGCATGTATGAATTAATTTGTTGTGTTTGGTAGATTTGCAGAGCATACAAGTGCATACAATCTCTTTTATAGCAAAGCATAGGCAGGACAATTTTTGAGAGAGGTCTGGATGTTACAGAGGAAATGATTTCATTTTTAGGGGACCTTGCAGAGCTCTAAAAGTCAAAGCAGTCGTTACAGCTCTGATCTGGTACAGACTTTGTGAAGCATCAGTACAGCAGAGGTAGTCAGTGCAGGGACAAACATTTAGTACACTGTACACAGGTCAAACTGTCTTGTTCTTTCTTTCAGGTGGCCAGTTTGGAAGACATCATTCACTCTGCAGTTTCCAGGTCACTTTAGATTATTTTAAAAACTGATCGGGGTTTAAAGGTTTCAATCCATTAGCCATATTTACAGTCTCAGACAGAGTACTTGAAGCACTACCAAGGCGAGAGCCACTTTACATGTTTGTAATCTCAGTGAATTCTCTTATGTTAGTTGTGTTTTTGCCAGTTGTTCAAATTTTTGTGAATTGAAGAATAGTGTGGAATGTTATCTAGAAAGTTATGAAATAAATGTTTCATTCAGTGTTGTTTATATATCTTTGTTAACAAAACAACAGGATTTATAAAAACAGGCAAACAAATGCATGTGATATAAAGAAGCTGATGGACAGTGTCGACAAAAATAGTCATAAAAAGGCCACAAAAAAGAAGATGAGACAGTCATCTTACTGCCAGGCACAGTCAGACTGAATAATGTCAAAATAAAGAGATTTTTGTAAGCTAACACTAAGCAGCTTGACGTTCCCCTGAGAGCTGAAGGCCTGATGCTGACAAATTGTGATGAGAAGATAAATCTGGACCTTAACATGAAGATGTAGGGAGACCTCTACTGGCAGATCACATTTATGTTTCACTCTCTCACACTCGTTCTGTATAATTTAATTCATTCGACAAAGACCTGAAACAAAGGCTCAAATTAAATCAAAATTTAAAAACACATTTCTAAACTTTTCATGGACATAAGTTTGAAGCTTTAAGAAAGTTAAAACCAACCATGGAGACAAACATCAGAAATAAGATCGAGGTGAAACAGAACAAACTGGATATCAAGAATTAAATTCCATAGTCCATATAACATATTGATTTTATGCCAGAGTTGTTTAGGCTGACAGTCACTGCATCATATTTCCATCATGTGTAATTATCTTGTTGGTGTGTATGTATGTGGATAAATACTGAATGCCAGTTTCCATGGCAGTAAACATCACATTCAGACTGTGTGCAGAACTCAAGAATGCGTCCGCTAACACAGTTATTCTGGATGACAGTGCTCTCTTTCATTCACACACTGGCTCGGACAAATTGCATCACGCTCCCCGGACCAGCTGGTATGTCTATGAATGACGGACTGCAGTGCGTAAAGTTGTGCGGACTTGCCTCCACATTCCTCTAAAAACAGTGTCAGAAGAAGGAATTTAAACACAGCTGTATGTGTGTAATAGTGAAACTCCTGTCCAACTTCCTGATTTCCTGATTCCCTTTCATTTCACGTCCTGATAAGCTATTAAAGGAAACGAGAATTGCAGCTAATGTTCTGTGTCAGTCAATATGTTTACGTTTTGGATTTTCCTCTCTGACTTTATATGTGAAAACCTTAACACTTAACACCAACTGAATATGTGTAATGAAGAAATTGCGGGCGTGAATGCTGCATGCTGAATAGCTGACGCCACACTGTATTGCTGGCTTTAAACATTGAATAATACAACTAATGTCTGAATGATGTGCCATACTGACACACCGCAATGCTGTCTTAACTGTGTGACATGAATTACGCTTGTTTTTTCATACAGTTTTATTCAAATTCAAACCCACCACCAAGAGAAAGGGAAGATTTAAAATAAGATCTCTTAATTGTCCAACCTTTTTCTCCTCGACATAACTGAACTCAATATGACATCAAACAAAGAAAAGAAAAAGAAACCATGATGGAGATGGGTTTGCCTTTACGACGGCATATATAGCAGTTGCCCCCACTTTATTAGCGTTGTAAGACCCTGTTCTCTGGCAGACACTCTGTTGGAGGGCCTGTTCTCTCCATGGGCCCCTTCTCCCAAGGGCCACAGTGCAACCACACTGCCTCCTGGCTGTAGCTTCATATTTAATGGACATGGGTATGGTGTCAATCCTCTTATCTAGGCAAGAGAGCAAAAGATGTCGGACTATTCCTTTAAATAAAGATAACCTTGTTTCTGACCTGACTAAACCTGACAGTAAGAACCACCACTCCTAAATGGATATACTCACGACTCACAGTACTAAAGCAAAATATAATAACAGTGAAAGAAACTTCTGTGAATGGTACTTAATAACAAGTAATATCTAAGTTGCAGATAACTGATAACATGAAGAAAACCTCCGAGCAGATCTTTTATGGTGCGTGAAATTCTTGTCATCCAATAAAACCTCTTAATACCCTCATTAAATCTGTAAGAGAAATGACACTTAAAATAAAGCAGCATAAAACAACAGTTACTGAATATTTTTGATAAGCTGGAAGTCTTTAAATCCAACCCAACAGGGAAAAACATGAACAAATATGTCCAAAGCTTATGTTCAAATCAGACGTCTGTGTGCCACACACCAAACCAAGACTAACTTCCTTTTTGTTAATGTGTACGGCCCGTATCTGCTGACAGTGTGATTTCAGAGACAATGAGTGTTCACCAGCAGGGCAAGGATTCACTGGAGTCGTAGTAAAACACGCTGATGACGAAATTGCTGTTATATTTTTACCCCGCCGTGATCTGTGACTCCGTAAAGGTCACGCGTCCTCACACGGAGCTGCTTGAGTAAGCTCTTCTGCCTCCTGCTTTTTCAGTAAGCAGCAACAGGGACGGGAAGATTTAAGTCCCATGACGGTGGGTCACAGACAGAGCATGTGATTGTGGATGAGATCAACACATGGAAAATCATCTGTATGTGCTATTTAAGTAGTGACAGAGGAAAAATGCCTCACTGAGAGTGCAACACAATACCCTTTTCCTTTACCTTTTCCTCATTGAGTGTTGGGCCTGAGAGGATGTGGGCACAGTTTGGTGCTGTGTGGTCTGGGTTTACATCCCGTTTTATAGCCAATCAATTGTTTTTCTTTTACTTTGTGTTTCATAGCAGGAAGTGAACCTGGATTCGAAAGTGACGTGAAGTTGCTTTCTGACGGCTCTCAGTTTTAAAACAAGTGGCCTTGAGTTTGTTCACTTTTTTTCTCAGAAAATACAGTTTACCTGCCTCTGATAGTTATATATGCATATAAATATGTATATATTGATCTTCATTGTGCAAATATCTTCAATCAAAGCATCCTCTTCTCTTCCTGTAAGAAGCTCTTATCTTTTCGCTCTCACACAGATAAATTAGAAAACTCCCTCTCTGGAGGAGGGAGGAAAGATAAGACAGTCAGGCTTAACTTCACTGTGAGTATTGTTTTGTTTTTTGCTGTTTAAGCAGAAATGAACTCTTATAAAACAGTTTTCACTATTTTGTCAGTGCTGGGAGGCTTATGAGAGACAAATAAAGGTTTGAGTGAGTTGAGTGGTTGTCTTTTGTTCTTTTGTCTCATGAAACCAGGCCCATATGTTTACAAAAAGCTGTGATAAAACTGCTTTTTTTAAAATTCACTTTATTACGGAATAGTATTGTATGTATTGGAAATGACCACAAAGAGTTGCAAATAGATGCTAAACGACCAAAAAAAGACACTAAATTGACTAAAAAGAGACACAAAACAACCAAAAAAAAACACGTAACTCTATGTCAAAGAACCACAAAGCAATCACAAGGAGACACAAAATGGCTACAGAGACACTAAAAAATCATAAAAAGACAACAAATTTCCTCAACAAGACAAAATTACTTCAAAGAGATCTGAACGAGTACATAAACAACAAAACAACCAAAAGAAGGCAAAAAAAAATACTGAAAAGAGACACAAATCAATCACAAGGAGACACAAAACGACTACAGACACAAAACAGCTACAAATAGACACTAACAACCGAAAAAGACACAAAATTTTATCAGTAAGACACAAAATGACTTCAAAAGATGTGAATGAAAAGACAAAAAGAGACATAAAACATCAAAAAAAGACACAAAGTTATGTTGAAGGACAACAAAACAATCACAAGGAGACACAAAATGACTACAACTAGATACTAAACAACCAAACAAGACAAAATTTCCTCAATAAGACAAAATTTTCTAAACGACTACAAAAAAATAACAAAAGAATCACAAGGAAACAAAAAAATGACCAAAAACATAAAAGATCCAAAAAAGACGAGATTATGTCGAAAGACCATAAAACTATCAAAAGGAGACAAAAAATGACTAAAAAGGGACACAGAATTATGTCAAATGAAAACAAAACACCCACAAGGAGACACATAATTTTTTCATATATTGTCCTTCCTCCTCCAGCAGCAGACAGAGACAGAGACGGGGACAAGGACAGAACTTTTGTTCCTAAATGTCGGACTGCACCTTTAATGTCCCTGAACGCGCCCTGTGGTTGTGTTTGTCCAATTAGTGTGTAGGTGGAGCCCAGGAAGAAGCCGACAGTCACACACACACACACAGGGAGAAACACTGGTTGGTGTGTTGTATATTTTCAGTTCCTGTGCGCGGAGCAACCCGACAGAAGTTAAACTCAGTGACACAAAGTGAACCTGACACATTGACAGCTGACTGGGTCCGATGGTGCTGGAGGAAGAGTTCCCGATGATTGAAGTATCGATCCCATCGATGGAGAGGGAAGTGGATGAGTCGGGAAAATCCAAAAAGGTGAGCACGATGTTTGATGTGTCCTCTAACTCATGTTCACTCTCCTGAGCAGAGCAAAACACTTTAACTCCTCCATAACCACCAGTTACTGTGTTTTAAACCGCCTGTTTGCAGTTTGGTGTGAAGGTGAATGCGACACCAGGTGAGCCAGGTAACCTGCAGGAGGAGTCAGACTGAGATCTGCTCGGGGTTTAAACCATTTCTATCCAGATGTGCACGAAATACTCACATCATGTAAAACTGTAACAGCAACAGTGGAGTCTTACATCTGAATTTAGCTCAGGTAAAAGTAGCTGTGGTGGAAAAACTGCCTCAAGTGCTGTATTTAAGTACAGATTAGAGGTGGGCTGCTCGTGCTTTACTTTCATTATCTGCTGCTTTATTCTCCACTACACTTCAGAGGCAAGTGTCCCTACTTTTTACTCCACTGCATTTGTGTGATAACTTCAGTTACTTTGCAGATTCAGGTAATAATACACAATATAATTGGCAAATACATTATGTTTTTTTTTTATTATAGATGAGGATAAAACTGTATGAGCTACCCAGCAGAATATGAAGTTATTAAAAAACCCATAATATAATTTACATTATTCTAAAGTGGGCCATTCTGCGTTGAGGGCACTTTTACTTTTGGAGCTTTTTATTTATTGTTTTTTAATGACCAAATTTTATTAAGCAGTTTGCATATGTAATGATACAGTAGCACACATTTCATGTTTTTTGAAATATTTACTCTTTTAAACCTCCCACACCAATCAAAAAAAGTAAAATAATGATAAATGAATAAAACAAATAAAAATGACTGAGTAAAATACATAGACACAAAGTAGGTGTCCAACTAATTTACAATAAATAGAAAAATAAATCAATATTAATAAAATTAAAGAATAAAGGTCAGCTGGTAATACTCGGATCAACCTAACCTCACACCATGTAAATACTCCATTACATGTAAAAGTCCTGGATTTAAAATTCTAGTAAAAGTACAGAAGCATTGGCAACAAACTGCACTTCAGATATCAAAGGTAAAAGTCATTATGCAAAATTGCCCGTCACTCTTGTACTACTATGACTGGATCTTATTATTGATGCATTGACATGTGCTCAGTTTTTAAGTGTTACAATCAGTCAATAATTGAAACTGTTTTAAATGTTTTTGGGAAGTTGAATCTAAATTAATTCATCATTTATAATGTCATCATTTGTTGTGTGTGTAAAAACTTAAACTAAAAAATAACCACTAACTTCAGCTGTAAAAAAAAAAAAAGTAGTGAAAAGTGGAATATTAAGTGCACCTTCCAAACTGTTCTTAAAAACGGGTCTTTGTGCCACTGAGAGGTAAAATGTATCTTTGTCAAAAATATGTTTGCGTTTTACGTCAAAGACCTGAGTTATGTTTGCACACCTTCAGGCGTGCCTCTGAGCAGGAGGAGGAAACAATGTACAGTCTTAAGCAGTCCTCCATTCTGGTGGAAGAACTCGTCTTTTACTTGAATTCAAGAGAACTTTATTATACTGAGAAAAATTCTTGTGCCAGAAAAAGTGAGAGCTGCACCCACATACTTATAACAAAGTCAAACGCGTTCTCGGTGGGTGTTGGCCTCCACCACGGTTGTCCCTTGTCCTGTTTGTGATATTCATGGACAAGATCTCAAGGTGCAGCGGGGGGTGGAAGGAGTCTGGTTCTTTGCAGATGATGTGGTTCTATTGGCTTCATCACACCGTGACCTCCAGCAGGCACTGGGGCAGTTTGCAGCCGAGTGTGAAGTGGTCGGGGTGAGAGTCAGCACCTTAAAGTCTGAGGCCGTGGTTCACTGCTGGAAAACAGTGGATTGCTCCTTCTGGGTTTGGAGAGAGTTACTGCCTCAAGCGAGGGAGTTCAAGTATCTCGGGGTCTTATTCATGAGTGAGGTTAGAATGGAGCGTGAGATGGATTGGCGTTTGGGTGCAGCATCTACACCATGCCAGACTGTCATGGTGAAGAGGGAGCACAGCACCCCACATTTTAAACCACAGGCGTTGGTGTATCCTGTTTAAGGACTCATTAAAGCCGCAGTGTCTCAGTTTAATAACTCTGTTTTGCTTCAGTAGTTCACTGGTGTGATTATAAACTGAGTTGAGCACAGCAGTCTGAAGTGAAACTAGTCAAACTTTGAAGAATGAGATCGTGTGCTTGAGGACCATCTTAATCACATGATACTCAAGAAATAACGCAGGGGCTCTTGAAGAAAAGAGTCAGCACATGGGAACAAAAGATGACCGGTTTCGACTCTGAGCACGAGGTCTTCGTCAGGGTGCCAGAGAGTTGAAACCAGTCAGTGTTTTTAATGTAAGCAGCCATGTTTTGAAATAAAGGCTTTTTAACTTCATTCAAACGCATCTGCTCCTGCTCCACGCATGCGTGCCTGAAGTTCATCTTTTGTTCCCATGAAACTAGTCAAACTTCCAGAGAACACTCCCCTACTTATTAATGTCTAATAAATCACATCCACACCTACATGTTATAAAGTTAAAATGTGACACCAGCCTGGGGAATTTGCTGCAGCGGACTGAACTGACCTGTTTGGTTTTATCATCTCAATCTGAGAACACATGACGTCAGACTCGTGCTGTTTTTTGTTTACATTACCGATACATTTTTGTAAGCTGTGACTGTATGAGGACGTCCTGCAGTTTGTTCTGCACAACAAACTGCAGGATATTTTAAAATGAAGAACCCATCTCTGATAAAAACAAGAGAAATCAGAAATAATCATATAAACCCACAGACAGCAACATGATCAGCAGGCCTACATGTAGTGTATGGGGATGTATTAAATACACAAATATAAATATGAATTAAAGGTGATAAAGTTTCAGTGGTGTGACACATCCATGCTCGTCTGTCTACACCGACTTCCTGAGGATGCATCTGAAGCTCTGTGCCTCCTCCTGCTGGAGAAATTGCGTGGCTGAATCATGATGCAAACTTATGAGATTAACACTGCGCACTTTTTTTTTAACTTCAAGTTTATTTAAGTCCTTAATTGCCTTGTTCATGGCAGTTTTTGTGTGATACAGAGAGAGAAATCTGTACTACAGTATTAGTTGAAGCTGTATCATGTGTGGCATTTATAATCAGCTGTGTCTGATATTTGATTGCTGCTACACGTCTATCTTCATTTAATAGGACAATGTTTTAAATGACAACTTAGCAAAAGTGTATTGTCTTCATTTTCTTCATCAGTTTTAAAAGCATGTCAGTGCAACTTTAAATGTTCAAACAGACAATTATTATATTTTCTAAATGACAGATTGTGAATTAATCCTCTGTGTCTCTGTTTTTTCTTTGCAGCTTTTCAGAGTTGAAGTTTTGTTCAATGGGAGGAAACATTTTGTGCTGAGAAGAAACAGCGAGTTCCAGAGTCTCCACAGAAAAGTACGTTCGCAGTTAATATGTTGTTATTGGATCACTGTGTACTGTGTGTAGCTCTGCATATTATTCTGTGAGGTTCAGGAGAAGTCTACTCATCATAGGTTTAAGGTTTAAGAATAATGTTATCACAGCTTTGTTATGCAGCCCGAATGTCTTGTGCAGCACGTTTCCTTCCTCATAAAACATTCGGTTCAAGGTTCAGCTTTATTGTCGTTATACAACACAAGATGAAACAATAAAATAAGCAGTGACATAGAACAAAGTATGTAAAACAGACACACACACACACACACACACACACACACAATGCACAATATCTGCAGCATCAGTGTAATGTTAAAGTTAATGTGCAAAAAACTCTTGCCTTTTTTGCTGCACTGCTACGTCTCTTGATTCACTACTGCCACCAACCTAAAGTCAAATATGGAACAGTGAGAAACAAAACAACAAGATGTAAATCATGTCACACAGTTTGATGGGCAAAATGGGACTCATTCATAGAAGTGCTTCTGGTGATCAAACTCCACAGAGTTCCATTTTACGTGTCGTGCCCCGTCCTGTTTTTATCACAGCTGATCTGAGTCTTCATGTTGCATCTTGTGTCACCTGCAGCTCAGGAAGATCATCCACACTCCAGACTTCCCGAGCAAAAGGAACCCCCATCTGAGGACCAAGCCTCTGGAGCAGAGGAGGCACGAGCTGGAAGACTACATCCAGGTAACACATCCAGGAGTCCGCGCAGTGAGGGGAGAACGTCCTCGACCACTCTCCAGTAGGATTCAGCAAGCTGCTGTCCTGCTGACGTGAAATCTCTTACAAGGATTTTGACTTCATAAAAAGCACATTTCAAAACAAGTTAAAAAAGCACTTTTTACGAATAAAAAAGTAAAAGAATGAATGAGTTTAGATGGAGAATACCACGACAGGGTCCCTGTTTGAAGACCTAAGGCTCCCATCAGTGGTCAGAGGTAGATGTATGAATGTTTAAAAGTAACCCTTAAAGCATCAGGGAGACGATGGAAAGATTACTAAAATTGTTGCGGTATGTGATCTACGTTTAGTTTTTGTTCTGGAGCAGTTGGGAGTCGAGCATCAGATATTTTGCTAAGGCAGGTGAACAAGTTGTGATGTATTGATATTTGATATTTAATATGTATTTCTAGCATGTAAAAAAAAGACATGAACATACAAACAAGCAGACAGACAGG
Organism: Epinephelus cyanopodus; assembly: GCA_026686955.1. NCBI lineage: Eukaryota > Metazoa > Chordata > Actinopteri > Perciformes > Serranidae > Epinephelus > Epinephelus cyanopodus. The sequence goes on from CM048917.1 coordinate 11,970,750, forward strand.
AAGTAATATTAACAAATAATGAAAAGGAGTTGGAGGAAGTATAAACTTATTAAATCCCACCCTTCTCAGTAAGCCAATGAATGAAATGAAACACAGCTTCCTTATATAGATAAAGCCGTACCTAAGACTATTACCTTTTAACTTTGTCACACAAAAATAACCTATGCACATGTATATAATATTAATGACTAAATATTTATCTTACAAAAATCTGTCTCAGTATATAATATAAATGACCAATTATCCTATTATTTTAATTATGAGTATAAACCAGTCTAAATGTATGATATAATAATATAAGAATTCCAAAAAAATAAATATAAATATTAGTAATAAATGTATATCTTAATCAACTTGTCCTGCTATCTTTTTATATATGAGCAGGTGAGCGTATGAATTATACAAGGTATGAATATACGTAATTTTGCCACTATACGCATGTGTGTACACCCACATACCCATAAATGAATAAATACTTGTTTACATATCAATATATTGTTAATTACAGAAGAATAGAAAATATATTTGTATGTATATGTAAGAAAGAAAACATGGAGGAATTTTTCTCAAACTTTGGACTGGAGGACGGGTCTGATTTTTAAATTCACTGTACCACAAGAAAAAGTAAAATAAATAAATAAATGAAATAATCAACAAAAAAGAATATTACTAATATTAATAACAACAATAAACTTTATTTTTATAGTACAATTTATACCTCAAATGCAACACAAAATGCTAAAAGAAAATCATGATATTTATGATACATAATAAAAAAAGAAAAATAAAATAATGGAATTAAAGATAACACAAAATTTAAAAAAAATAAATAAATACATAAAAACAATTTATTTTGAATATTTTATCTTTCTCTTGATGGTTATTGTTATTAAATAAACATATTATTGTCAGTATGTTAATAAATATTTTTATTTTCCAAATAATAATCTTAATTTTAATATTTTTAATAGTAATATTTGTACTTGAAAATGTTAAATCTAAAGTTTACTAACCATTCTGGAAAATAACTACTAAATATTTGAATGTGCTACATGAATATTTGATCAAAGCAGTTTGTAGGAAGGTCATTTTTCTCCTGTGCACCAAGGAAATGTGTCAAAGGAGTAAAACTGCACCAAACAAAGACTTTATTTTACTTAGATGCTAAACATATGATGATTAACTGATGAACCAGGTAGTGAAAATATGTTTTGTTTTGCCACTTGATCACTAATAAACCCTCATAAACCTGTTTGGATCTGAACCAAAGACACAAATTTTAAGAGTCCGATTGTTGTGTGTCGCTGCAGGACATCATCTATCAGAATGAAGATGTGCCGCAGGTGCTGCTGGACTTCCTCCATGTGAAACACTTTCACACAGGGATCAAGAACAGCAGCATAGAGTGAGTCCTTCAGTCCACTCTCCTCTCGCTGCACCCACAGATGTTGGACATGTTGCTATATTTACACCCTCTATTTTTAGGATTGGGGGCAATGCAGCAACATAATAAAACTTTAGACACATTTCTCACAGTGGTGTGGAGCAGCAGCTCTGAGTCTGACCCACAGTAATGATCCAGGAAGGAGAAACATTCAGATATACGTATAATAACATCAGTGGTAAAGGTTTTAATTTCCAGTTTGGACCAGGCTACATGTTGTTTTGCTTTTGTCTCTGCTTTACTTAATTGAATACACATAATTCAATTCAAATAAACACAAGAAGTTTGTGCTTTAGAGAAAGGATCAACACTCAATAACCTCCTGAGCCCTATGATAAGCTATTATGGCCAGGCTTAACTATACAGACCAGTGAGCAGTGATAACTAACATGTCTTTGGGGTCATCGGGTGGGAACCTCCTTTCCCAGTGTTTCGTCTAGTTGGTCCCACGACACCTCCAGGAGGCTAGACAGTGATCTCTGGCATCCCAGAGACACTTTCCTAATGCCAGGTCTCACCAACCCAACAACCTCCTTTACCTTACTTACGCATGGCTTTCTCAGCCCAAACAGCACTGCCACCTTCAACAAACCCAGGCTTCGTACATGCGAGCTCCAGGTAGAGACAGTGCCGATACTACCTTTCCTAACACATTCACCATACTCTATTTCACACGCTACATAGCATAACTCCAATATAAGCTGAAGTTAAAGGAGATAGATAAACTCACAGGATCAGCAAACACACTCACCTTGCAGCATGGTCTCAAACAAAAGGGATTCAAATAGGCCACTCCCACACTTAAATAACCTTCCTCTTCCTGGATTTTCTCCTGAGAGGACTGATTGGTGGATCTCTCCACCTGATCTCAAGGAGTTATGTACCCTGCTTAGTAGTTCCCCCTGCTGGCCCCCAACTTACATTATTTTTTCTCACCCAGATCCACTGGCTAGCTCTGGCTGCTTCCCTAATATACATAAAAGACATGAACAACTTATTATGTAGTACAGTCGTGTGCTGCATGTGGGCGAGAGGGATTGTCCTCTTTATAAAGAGTTATTGCAACTTTAGACACAAAAGGACTTAACTTTCTGTATCAGAGTCGCCTTACAGTTGTTTGTGACCGTGTCCCTGCAGGTAATCTGTAACAGTTTTGTGCTCTAATTTCAGATCACTGGATGAACTGGACAGTCAGGATTACAGGTGAGAGCTTTACTATTGTCTAGTTGCTGTTGGGTGACTAGTATTTCCCCTTTCTCTCTCTGTATTTATGTGTTACACTATACGTCCTGTGTCCACTAGAAGGAACGTAGCATCTGTAGGATTACTGAGCCCTGTGCACAGGAGATTACTCTTCTTGTCTCTACAACACCATTGTTTCAGTGATGACCGAAGCATTTTAATGACTACAGCCAGACCCTGTTTGCTTTTCAAATGAGGAGGAACAACAGTCATATTACTGTATGCACTGCTTACTCTGTCAGCCCAGAACAATGGACCTCGACCTTCAACAGTTCCACATGGACAGCCTGTATTTTGTCATTTGTCTGGTTCTAGATACTTAATGACAATTAACAAGCATTCACATTTGTTATTAGTTGTCAAGAACCTGTTAGAACCTCATACACTGATGTAATAAACTGCATCAAATGAAGTTACTAAAGTAATTTTCTTATGAGGTACTTTTCTTTTGTTGTGTTCGCACAGGGCGCAATAAAACAATGTGCGCAAGTGAAATACATGCAAACTCAACGTAAAGACGTGTGCGACGTGATGGACGCGAGGCAAAAAACATGAATTAAACGGCACGAATGAAGCAAGTAGCGTGGTTTTCGGTCATATGCCTTTTTGCGAGAGTTAAAAAATCTGAACTTCATCGACTGATTCACACCGCGATAGCCAATCAGCATTGAGGTCTTTCGGAGACGTATGACACTGAGGATGCACTGGTGGAAGTTCATTCATCGACTCAGCAAGTCAACACATGATATTCTGGCATTCAAACATGTGTCGTACACGCATGAAATTGCTGATGAATAAATGAACGTCCTCAGCATCATGCGTCCCCGGAGGATCTCAATGCTGATTGGCTATTGCACTGCAGATCGGTTGCTGAAAGTCAGATGTGATGCGAAATTGCGCATTTATTAATTTGTGTATTTCGGGTCATTCTTGTTGCGTCCATTGCACCAACAACTTGAGTACTGTTTATTTTAACTCCCACTGGACAAGGAATTATTGGTGTGCATATAATTTTGCATGGTTGTGCAGTGGTTAGCATTATCGCCTCACAACAAGAGGGTTCCTGGTTCGAACCCAGGGTGGGGGAGCCCTTCTGTGCAGAGTTTGCATGTTCTCCCTGTGTATCAAATGTTTGTATTTGAAGAATTGCTGTTGCATATGACTGACAGTCATATTTTACTTTTGTTTCCTCAGTTATTCGTTAGAAAATCAGCAGGTGTTGGGATTTTTTCAGGATCCTTATCTCTGTGACAACACATCAGGTAGGACAAACTCTGAGAAAACACAGAAACAGCTGCTGACTCTGTGCATTTTGTTTTTTTGAATTGAAAAGCATTAAAAAACATGCAGACCTTTGTCAGACTGTGTAAATCCTAAGCTGTGTCTCGTCCTGCAGATCTCCCTGATGTTGTTGTTGACGGGGTTCTTCAGGGTTTTTATCCGCGGGACGTCCGAGTCAGCTTCACCGCCCCCATCTTCACTGAGCCCGACCCCACCACGATATAGACGCTTCAAATTCAAAGTTAGATTTAGTGTTTGAAAATAGCCAAACACATGATGCCAACAAGAAAGAAAAAAACAGCCTGTAATAGGTGAGGTAGAGGAAGCTTTTGTCCAAAATCAGCAGCTCCAGTGGGATTTAAACTCAAAACGCTCAGCAGGCTTTGTTCTGACTCCACCTGTTTTATTGTTCTCACAGCTCTGTGGGAATCTCATATTGAGGCCAAACACCTAAAGTCCTGCTGAAACTTAAATCTGTTTGCAAAGGTAGTCACTCTGTGTCCGTTTTTAGGGAGTTAAAGTAGCACACAAACAGTTTTTAATGTAGATGTGACAATAATATGTGCCTTTTATTCATTTTACTATTGTTTGATTTTAATAAACAGGAGCAGTGGGAGTGTAGAAAATGACTTGAAATCTAGATAGGGTTTAGTTTTTAAAGATATTGCAGTTTATGTTTTTGTCAATGGGATAAAGATTTATAAAAGTGAAACATTTATAGTACTTTGAGTTTATTGAGGCTGATGTAAATTTCAGCCTCTGACGCCTCCAGCTGAGACTGAGGCAGTCGCTTTTTAAAACAATGTCTTCGGTGTAGACAAATCTTTGTTTTTAATTGTGTGTACTTTTGTATTGTGTGGTTTATACTGAAATTTTAATAAAGTATCAAACTAATCAGACTCATCATGTGTGAATTCTCCATTTAAACCTAAACTGTAGAACAAGGAAATAAATGTTTAGTAATGAGGCGCTGTTCAGACACAGTGGTGTTTTTTTCTGTTAAGACACTTTTCTTTTGTCATGTAGGTCACTAATCAGGCAGCCAGGTTGTTAATACGTCCTCCAGTGCTTGAGGAGATATGATCACTGGTCTGACCTGCATTAGCAAGTGTTTCATATATATTGGCTGTTTGGGACCTCATTCACCAACAGAAAAGATTCACTGCAGCCTTTTTTGTTTGTTTTTTAACAAAATATGTTTTTTACTTTTATTCTATTCTTGTCTTATTCTAGTAATGTATATATCGTTGTTGAATTTCACACTTACAGCCTCATATTCTCATTTCTATTTTATTTTATTGCTTTATATTTACATCTATTTCTTATTCTCACTTCTTGTAGTTCTCTATCTATATCAGTATCTGTAGTGCTGTTTATCAGTCTATATTGTTTTGGTGTGAGTTACTGAGTGTTGGAGATAACAGCCACAGAGATGTCTGCCTTCTCTCCAGTATAATGGAACTAGATGGCACTCAGCTTGTGGTGCTCAAAGTGCCAAAAAATACATCTGAAAAACTCAACAGCAGTGTCTCTTTCCAGAGATCATGACCTGGTTACTCAAGATAATCCACAGACCTTGTTGGGAGCAGTTTCACGTAGGAACTACAGGTAAAATATGTATTTTTGATTATGCAGCGAACTGTCCCTTTAAGCCTCTGACAACTTGGTTTTAAATCTGGATTCACAGTGTTTCTCTATAACATTTGAATATTAATGACTAAACAAGCAGCAGTCGTAGTTTAAGACAGACTTTAAAACACCCTGATTCATTATTTAGTATGAGAACTGCTGAGTCTCTCTGAGCCTCTTAAAACCAGTGAGAGACAAAACGGCACAAAAAGGAAATCTGTCATGTAAAATAGAGATGCCTGTTTGAAACGTGCATGTTCATGTAGAGTCCTGTCAGTGGCAGTATAAAGCTTTTATTAAAAATAGGCTTTTAAAGGGATAGTGCACCCAAAAATGAAAATTCAGCCATTATCTATTCGCCCATACGCCGACGGTGGCTCAGGGAAAGTTTTAGAGTCCTACACGAGATATTTTGTGGTTTTAATTATGTGTTATTGGAAGTTTGAATCTGGGGCACCGTAAGCCTCCATTAGGTGGAGTTGTGTTGCTACCCACTCTCCCCTTGGATCTCCGCAAATGTTGTGAGGACACTAAAACTGCACCTGGGCCTCCCTCGGCATATGGGTGAGTAGATAATGGCTGAATTTTCATTTTTGGGTGCACTATCCCTTTAAGGCCTTTAAGCTGTAAACCTTCAGTATGTGTGCACACAGTAAGGGCGATTCAACCACATCTTTCTGGACGTTTTTTCCCCCCAACACTTGAAAATGTTCAAAATGTCAAAAGCATACTTATGAAACATGTAAGTGGGAGACAATTATCCTTTATGACAGAAATATTAAGCAAAACAAGACAAAAAAGGTCAGTTATTTCTGTTAACAGCATCTATTTAGTGAAAAGTAAAAACTCTTGGACATTTTAGTTTCTCAGTAAAACTATTTTTCAGACAAGGACCTCCTATTTTTTTTTTTTTTTTACCATTCTCAATATTAGGTGATGCATGATGGGTTTACTCCTATAGACAGTCTGCAGGTGTAGAGGAAGTCCGTTTTCCCAGCAGCTGCCACGCCTCCCCTCAGGTGAAATAGTTTACAAGCAGCGACAAGCAGCGACAAGCAGCTCGGGCAGAACATTCACACAAATTACCTGAGGGAAGAAAAGACTTGAGTAAAGGTAGAGATAGGGGCTGTAATGGGCCTCTTGATTGGTTAACTGTAAGATCTGACTGGTCTGCTTCACCCTGAACTGATGACAGGTCAAAGAGTTAAAGGTGTTTATTAGTGATCAAAGCAAAATCCAGGTCATCAAGTCGGGACTTCTTTCTTAGAGCAGTAACAAGTCTAGTGTTTATTACAAGTAAAATGTCACACAGACCTTCCTGACTTATGATATAATACAATATGATACAATAAACGTTATTGTCCCCATAGGAAAATATGTCTTGGACTCAGGAGCTGCACAGGTATTGCTGCCTTACAGTAATAGTCCAGAAGAAATGAAAAGCCTAGCCCACAATGTGTGTTTGTCTGAGAACAGACTGCTCACACCGTGTCTGGAGGGATCGGTGTCCCTTCCTCCCCATGACCCTCATGGCTGTCTGAACCAGACAAGCAGGTTTGGATTTTGACTCCACAGTCAGATTTCTAAACCGTTGTGACATACCACACCTGACAGCATTCTCCAGAAAAGACTGATAAGATAAAAACATGATCCTCTGATCCACCCCCAAACACCCGAAGTCTTCTCAAGAAATACAGCCTTTGCTGTAGTCGAGAGCACACACCCTCCAGCTGCGGCTACTTAAAGATTTAAATTCCTCTTTTGCAATGGAGTGTGATGTCACAGTGTATTATATGACATTGTGATAACAACTTTTATTTGATCTGTAGGTTTATTTCTGTGAGTTGCCAAACTTTGACTTGTACTTTCATAAATTTGGAGGACTGTTGGAGACAGATTTTTAAAAACAAAAGGCGATGCAGTGAACACAGAGATATCCTGACCTTTTTAGATCCTAGTGTAGGTAAAGCTCCAAAAGCTCTGGATCCTACATTTCCCATAATGCACCTCAATAGCATCTGTCATTAGATCTTTTTTGATTAAGGTCTAATGCAAGATGCGATCTGACTCTGCAAAGCAAGTAATGCTGCTGGAACTTACAGTCCGGTGGGAAGACCTGATGGAGGAGGCCCATGAGCAAAAGAAGGCCAGATACCTTGAGCCATTAGAGGCCTGTAGAGGGAGCGAGTGAAGGGCCCGCTGTGAGCCAATCACAGTGAGCTGCAGGGGTTTCCCTGGGCAATCTGTGCACCAGGCACTCAGGCTCCTTGGCATCAGAGGGTTGCAGGAGAGGAAAGCTGCTAGAAACATCAGCGAGGCTGCAGATAAAGCCTCAAAGTGGCTGTGGATCAAGAGGGCAGTGCTGCTTGTGTGTCCAAGCTGCACCATCTAGGTGTTTCAAAAACTACCTTGACTGGCAAATGTCCTAACAAACGTCAATTCCAAATTTTTTGTACTTTATTTTGTACATCTTTGCCATCATTTAAGGTTTGACTGGCGCTCTTTTTAATCACGTAACCTTGCTGTGCCCTCTTCTTCTGCAGTGGTATAATGACACCTGACTGGAGAATATGTGCCACCTACTGCTCAACTTATAATTTGCATAACAGTCGTGGATGTAAATGTGAACTGATTTACATTTTCCTCTGCTGAAATTCAGATAAATCATGCGCTACACTTGGATGGAAATCTGGCACATGACATGCCACAATATCATCTGTTTAAAAGCTTATTGTGGCCCAGTCGTAACTTTTTGCCACAGGGTCAATGATTCTAGCCGAGCCAAAGGCCCTCAACAGTTTAGAAGTTTAAAGGTTTATCATAATATCTTTATTTCAACAGGACAATCCTCTTACAGTGGTGGGAGAAGTATTCAGAAAGATCTAATACATCACTCCACTGCAAGTAAAGTCATGCATTCAAAATCTTACTTAAGCAAAAGTATGTAAATGATATTAAAATGTGCATAAAGTATAAAAAGTAAATGTATTTATTGTGCGGTAAAATGTTCCCTGTCAGAATTTTACTATTATACACAATTGGATTAATATTACGGTAGGGTAATGTTTGCACACTGTAGAACACACTGATGAGTAAGTGACTTTGCATTTGTAATATAAAACATAGAGAATAGCAATACATGGTACACTGAATCAAGGCTGGGTGCAGACAGAAAAGCTGCAGCACTGAAATTAAAACAAGACAATAAAAGCCAATTTCACTTTAAACTTCCTAACTAGAGCAGCAGCATGTACATTAAATGAAAGTTTGTCATCTATCCATATACCCAAGTTCTTGTATGAGGGCACTGTGTCAATGGATTTACTGTCAGACGTGAAAATGCTAAAAGAGAAGACCATAATCTTAATTTTCTGAGCATTTAAAATTAATTGTAGGGTGAAATCTGTTTAAAGAATCCATTTAAAATCAGTTTCTGGGCTATTTAAGACTTAATAGGCTGTGTTACCTACATTTTAAGGCTCAAATATGTTTTGCAGCTCCAGTGAGATTTTTAAATTTTATTTTTTTGGCCAAAAGTGGCTCTTTTGTTTATAAAAGTTGCAGTGCCCTAGAAGTGTAAAACTGCATGACATATAAAGATTCAAGTAATGTAAAAGTTTAGGCTGACCAAACGTCCTCTTTTGCCCGGACATGTCCACTTTTCACGTCCTGGGTGTCCGGGGTGTTTATAAATTGATGATAATGTCCGGTTTTCCTTCCGTCCGTGAGTGCACCGTGGAGCACAAAGTTGGATTTTCTAACAGGCCTACAGAAGAGGTATTATTTAGAACATTATTTCATATTATTTATTTATTTATTTGTCCAGTAAGACTTGAAAAGATGGCTATTATTTTACAAGTTGATTTTTCTAATACAGAAGAGACATTATTTCTATCATTATTTCATTCCAGAGATTTCACATTTATTTTACATTTATTTATTTTTGTAAAATTGAAACTTGTAAAAAGATTATTATTTTAGGCATAATAAAAGCAAGTTGAGTAACCTCTGAGAAGCCTTTCTGTCTTTGAGAGATATTATTTTGTAATATAACTGAATTTTCTATCCATACATATAAACTTTAAATATATTAAAATTAAAAGGCATCTTTGAGTAAACTGCGAGTATCATTTAAGTAGGCTATCTCGTGTCCCGGGCGAGTGTCCTCTTTTTTGGAAATCAAAATATGGTCACTCTAAGTAAAAGTGCAGCAATAGCCGAGTCATTTTACTCAGATTGTATTTGTATTTGTATTTATTTATTTATTGAGTTGGGACAATGCACATTAATCAACATTACTGCATTGAGCATCAATGTAAAAAGATGCTAAATTTCATCTGTAGACACAAGGCAGGTACCGACACAACACAGACACAGTAAGACTTTAAAACCTCACTACTAGAAATCATACAATATTCAATTACAACACAACAAAACAAACAAAACACAGGCAGACAATATCAAAACTAACATTATTGTCCTGTGAAAAGTACCTGAGCAGGTTTGTATTTTCCTGCAGGCCCTGAACACATATTTCTCTCCCAGCTGTTCCTCACACTCTGTACCATGAATGTACCCTGGAGTGGCGCATGCGCAGAGCGGCAGACGGAAGCCGCTGCTGTGTGCTGGCGCTTCGGAGCCGCTGCCGTGTCTCCCAATCATTCCTCCCTCAATGACTTGAACCGACCGACTTCTCCGCTCACCTCTTCCTCTACTTAATGCTGTTCATGTGAAGAACCAGGAAACAGGATCCTCTCTCTGACCGACTCAACTTGAAGCCTGCGCGTATTTGTCGGTACGTGCCGCTAATGAAGCTACTTGGGTTTTTTTTTAGGAAACTGTAATGAAGCTGAGGTGTGTTCAGGAGGAAAACTCTCCCGGCTCGGATTTAAATTAGATTTCCTGCTAAGCCGTGCTACAAGCTAATTGTTACTGTCAGATTAGCTTTGTTTAACTGAAGCCAAGGATACACCCTGTGTGCTGGTGCTAGCATGTTAGCTAACAAACTGTTCCTGTGTGTGTGTGCGTTAGCAGTAATTTAACCCGTGCATCATGTACCATAAAGTACATTACTCAGCCCCAGCCTAAAGGGCAGAGCCTCTCAAGGGGTCATCATGGTTGTGTCAGTCCTCCTGGGTGGTGTCAGGGAACATGAACAACTGTCAGCTAAGTGTAAATGTAGAGCTCACCCACTGAGTTAAAGTCCACTTAATGAGATTATCTGCAGGTGAATTAATGTGCAGTTAACTATAAATACTGCGTGGCTGTGTTTCTGTTGTACCACAGCACATTTGAGGTATTTGGTGTCTTTGCTTTGCTCTCACTGTACCTGCTCAGAGACAGACATATAGCCAGGAGGAAGCACAACAAAGCTGAACAAACAAAGGTAGGGAACAGACAGGACTACTGTGCGCACACAAGCATGTGGGGAAATAAACGGGTATAAATATTTATGTACCTCTTTTTCCCTTAAGAGGCAGGGTGCACCCTGGACAGGTCAGCAGACTGTCACAGGGCTGACACATAGAGACAGACACCCATTCACACCTGTGGACAATTTAGAGTCACCAATTAACCTGCGTGTCTTTGGACTGTGGGAGGAAGCTGGAGTACCTGGAGGAAACCCACGCTGACACAGGGAGAACATGCAAACTGTGGACAGAAGGTTCACTCACGATACTCAAGTTACAATATAGGAAAAAGTTCAAAATAAAGGAAAGGTTACAACATTATGGCGAATATAAAGGTGTTGCAATATGATGGAAAACTTTGCCAGCATCTGTTTTCAGCTGGTTCATCTCACTTCAGTCATTTTTTTGTATCTAATGGACTGAAAGAAGCAACTAATTTCATTATTTTAGTAGGCTACCAAAAGTTTTATTTGTATTTGTAATGTTAGTAATTCATAAAATGAAAATATCAATACTTAGCATCCATTTATCGATATAATATTGCCAAGCAAAATATCGCAATACTATGGTGTATCAATTTTATATATATATATATATATATATATATATATATATATATATATATATATATATACACATATATATTGCCGTAGCACCTGCGCTGTAAAACTTTGCGCTGCATGTGCGAGACAGGGCTGGTTATTTGTTTGAGGTGAGTGTAGTTTTATGTGTGCGAGGTGAATTGAGTGTGCGTTGCTATTCTACAGTCTACCGAGGGCGCCTGGGTGCGGGCAACAGGTTTGTTTATGAAAATGATGCAGCGCTGTGATGATACAGACACCAGATGTGATACTTTGTATAACACTATAAAGTGTAAAGAGGAAGCACTGTAGTGTTAACACATCAAGTTTTAACTTTTTTATAAATTGATGGTACTTCCTGCCTCCATTTTTTGTGCCTAAATAATAATAATTATAATAATAATAATAATAATAATATTTAAACAGCCTATAAATAATTAAAACAATGTCTGCATTTTTCCAGGGGCGTCAGAGACTTAGTGGTTAGAGCAGGTGTCTAATCCATTTAAGGCGAAAAAAGCCATTGAAAATAATCTTAATAATAATTACTTTTAAACTCCCCATTACACGTTTTATTTCTTTGCACTATTTATGTAGTTTACAACTTACAGAACACTTGACTTGTATACAGACATTTTTTCATTTTTATTCTAATGTTGGTCATCTGTGCTTTATATACACCGATCAGCTAAAATATTAAAACCACTGACAGGTGAAGTGAATAACATTGATCATCTCGTTAATATTCAGTGTTCTGCTGGGAAGCCCTGTGGATGCCACTTGATGTGCTCCACCTACCCAAATACCTTTGCAGACCAAGCACACCCCAATAGCAACGGCACTCCTCACTGACCTTGGCTCCCCAGCAGGACAATGCGCCATGCCACCCAGCAAAAACTGCTCAGGAATGGCCTGAGGAATGTGACAAAGAGCTCAAGCCATCGACTTGGCTCCCGGATTCCCAGGATCTGAATCCATTCGAGCATCTGTGGTACATGCCAGTGCCCCACCTCACAACCGTCAGGACTCGGATTTGTCACCAATGCCCTGCTCCCAGCCACCATAGGACATCCTCCAGAGGTCCGGTGTGCTTGTCTCAATACGTCAGAGACAAGTTGGTTCCAAGGAGGTCCCACCGTGTTTCCGGGGTAACTCTGGGGTGTCGGCACATCCCACAGATACTCAATCAGATTGAGATCAGGGGAATTTAAGGGCCAGGTCGTCACATTAGCTCTTTGTCACATTCCTCAAGCCATTCGTGAGCAGTTTTTATGGTGTGGTATGGTGTGTTATCCTGCTGTTTGGGTGGTGGAGAGCACCAAGTGGCATTCAAACGCCTTTTTAAAAAAATAACTGCTAGTTAATGTTCAGTTTACTGTGATGTCAGACCAAGAAAAGCAGCAAATCTGAGAGGCTGGAACCATCAAATGTTTGAAATTTGTAATCAGTTATAACTGCTGATTGTCTTTGAATCAACTAATCAATGAATTGACATAATTTTAGCTCTAATGAAATGTTATTTTTCTACAAATCTGTGTTGTTTAAGTTAATTAATCCCTGCAAGGTTTAGGTAAAGACTGGTAAAATTAGCTTAAGGTTTTGTTGTTGTTAAGGTTTTTGTCATGGTTGTTTATGTCTCCAAACACTGATCATCACTGTGCAGCTCTTAAATGCCACCACCAGTAACAACAATACCTCAGTCGATCATTTTGAATGCTTATGGTTGATATGAGACGGAGGAGTGACTGATTTCCTTTGTCGCAGGAGTGAGTGGGAGCATCATGTGGAGGAAGGCTTCAGCGGCAGCCCTGCTGGCGTTAGCTGTTGGCTATTTCTACCATGGCGGCCCAGTCCTGCCAGAGCAGATCCTGCAGTACATCAGCCTGCCAAACTTTCAGACATCATCTCAGAACAGCCACAACAGCCTGGAGCAGGTGATCTCCGCCGCCTGGGAGACTCTGATCACTCTGCCGACTCGACAGTGGAGCAAAGTGGCAGTAGGGTGAGTTAGATGCGTGATGAGAGATGCGTGTCTGCTCTGTCGCTTGAAGCTGATCTACTTGATCTTCTGTGCACTGTGGCATGTTGAGAGGCTGTAGTCAGAGCTGTGAGTGTGAAGGAATGTGTAGTCAAGAGTCAGTGCCAGCTCAGATAGCTTGGTCCAAGAAGTGGTGCCCAGTGAATTAAATTACTCTCTATAGGTAGCCTGTAGCCTTTAGGCTGCTGTAGAGGAGCCAGCACACAGGATGGAGGTGGAGGGTGATGATTGGCTGGGGCTGAGGCACCGCCCACCAGAGGGATGGACAGATTTTTTTCTACCAAAGAGAGAAGTGAAGGAGGTTATTTTTAAAGTCACAGTAAAATGGCAAAAGGGAAACTTTGGTATTTTTCAACCTGACTGACTAATGGAGACAAATGTTTTTGAATTTGGTCCAGAACTGAGGGAGAGCTGCAGAGGCAGCACAGGCTGCAGTGTAATCCCTACAGGCAACTGTAGGAGGGAGAATACACAAAAGGGCGGAGGTCAAAAATGAAATGATATGAACAATTAGTAACATCAGTGGTGCGTCCGTGTGCCAGCATGAGTGGAAAATGATGTGTGGAGACGTTGCATACTGAAAGAAAAGACAATGATGAGACGATGTGCACTGCCAGCCCACCACTACCTGCAAGGGGAGGAGAAGGCATAAGCAGGCCAAGAAGAGTAGAGACACAGGAGGGGTAGTCACAGTGTCGCAGGATGTGACTTTTTGTAGGAAAAACAGTGGTGGAAATATTAGTGAGAGCTGGAGAGAGAAGTGCCGGGATGACGGCGTGATATTCCCGCCTTGAGCAGGCAGTGTAAAAGGAGCTAATGTAAAATATTTCCAAGCGAAACTGGAAACTGATTTGATTGCTCAAGAGTGAGTACGGCTCAGTGAGAGCAGAGCGATACTGAGCTGTGGAGGAGGAGGGAGAAATTAATAAAATACTTCACCTCATCATGCTCTTGTCTGACCCTGTTCGGATTGCTTTGCCAGCTATTAGAACGGTCAAGCATGGTTTATATAATGGTTTGCTTGTTGCCCCAAATCACATTTAATTAGATGAATACACACTCAAAGATGAGTAGATCAGAAATATGTTTCGCAGAAAGAGAAAAGAGGGTGATTTTGCTTTTCACTGTGTCTTAAAGACAAACGGACTGTTTTATCTTTTTAAGGAATTTGTCTGTACTGTTCACAGAATTGTTTCAGTTCAGCAATATTTTTTGGTTGTCTGGTGTGTATGGCTCTCTTGAGGTCATGCCACAGCATCTCAATGGGGTTGAGGTCCGGACTCTGACTTGGCCACTCCAGAACGCGTAATTTCTTCTGTTTGAACCATTCTGTTGTTGATTTACTTGTATGTTTGGGGTCGTTGTCTTGTTGCATCACCCATCCTCGTTTGAGCTTCAGTTGGTGGACCGATGGTCTTATATTTTCCTGCAAAATGTCTTGGTAAATTTTGGAATTCATTTTTCCATTGATGACAGCAATCCGTCCAGGCCCTGAGGCTGCAAAACAGCCCCAAACCATGATGCTCCCTCCACCATATTTCACAGTTGGGATGATGTTCTGATGCTGGTGTGCCGTGCCACTTTTCCTCCACACATAGCGTTGTGTGTTCCTGCCAAATAACTCAATTTTTGTTTCATCGGTCCACAGAATGTTGTCCCAGAACTGATGTGGAAAATCAAGGTGGTCTTTAGCAAACTTGAGACGTGCAGCAATGTTCTTTTTTGTCAGCAGAGGTTTCCTCCGTGGTGTCCTCCCATGAACTCCATTCTTGTTCAGACATTTACGTATTGTAGAGGTATGAACAGAAATGTTTGCATGCGCCAGAGAAGTTTGTAAGGCTTTGGCTGATGTTCGAGGATTCCTTCTCACCTCACTGACCATTCTGCGCTGTGCTCTTGCGGTCATCTTTGCAGGACGACCACGCCTGGGAGAGTGGCAACTGTCTTGAACTCCCTCCATTTGTAGATTATTTGTCTAACTGTTGAGACATGGACATTAAGGCTTTTAGAGATACTTTTGTATCCCCTTCCAGCCTTATGTAGCTCAACAATTCTTGCTCGCAGGTCTTCAGAAAGCTCTTTGGTGCGGGCATGGTTCCCATCAGACAATGCTTCTTCTGAACAGCTATTTCAAAACTAGTGTGAGTTTTTAAAGGGCAGGACAGCTTGAATCAACTCCTGCAAACTCGTCACACTAATTGAACTCCATGTTGGATGACACCTGAGTCAAAATAGCTCTTGTAGAAGTCATTGACCTAGGGCTTCACATACTTTTTCCACCCTGTGATGTGAATATTAACATTTTGTGCCCAGTAAACAAAAATCAAAACATATTTTTTTTGTGGAGTATTACTTTAGGAGAATGTACGATTGTATTGTTGTGACTTACATTAAAATCGGAACACATTTTCTGGCCAATTTATACAGAAATCCAAGAAATCCCAAAGGGTTCACATACTTTTTCTCACCACTGTATCTGCACAGAAACCTCAGACACACATTCTGACATGTTGACACCAGATCAGCTTTACTCTGGGCTTTTAACAGCTGCCCCAGTTTCTGCAGTTTGGTCTGATCAGCAGCAGACCTTTAAAAACTGTAGCCATATATCCCCAGGATCACTTGAAGCTAAAGCCAGATGATAACTCAGTTACTAACAATCAAATAATCGGTACTCTGTGTTTCTGTCCTCTGTTGTTCAGGGTGAATGCCTGTGTGGATGTGGTGGTCTCAGGAGTGGGCCTGCTGCAGGCTCTGGCTGTGGATCCTGGCTCCGGCCTGGATCATGAAGTGTTGCACTCTAAAGAGGACTTGAAGGAGGCCTTCATCCATTACATGGAGCGTGGAGCAGCTGCCGAGCGCTTCTTCAGCGACAGCGAGACCTTTCAGAGGATCGCACGTGCCGCAGCAGAGTACCCCGGTGCGAAGGCAAGGCTACCTTACTTACCGGACTCTACAGGATGACATCATGTTGTTATATGAAGTCATGTTTTTAAGTGATCTTCCCTCTAGTTAAACTTTGCTTTTGTCTTCTTCCAGCTGTACGTGGGAGGGAACGCTGCTCTTATTGGTCAGAAGCTCGCCACCTACCCTGATCTGATGGTACGGCAGCATGTTTCTGTTGTCAACTCAGATACTTTCCCAAATTTAATGAGCTCTTAAATAAACAGAAGATTCAAGCTTAAATCTATTTCAGGCAGTTAAATCAAGTTTTGGGAACTTTAAATTTGCAGAAGTCAATAGAAAATTGGACTAAAGTAATAATAAACACGAGAAAACATGTTTTACGTTTATACATTTTGAGAGGATCAGTTTTTATACCATGAAAATGTGTTTTGGGAGCCTTATGGACACACAGAATCTATGGCCTTCAAATGACTGTTAATATTTTTAATGCTGCAGGTTTTATTATGTGGGCCAGTTGGTCCTAAACTCCACGAGATGCTGGACGAGCAGATAGTCGTTCCCCCGGAGTCTCTGCAGGAGACGGATGAATATCACCTCATCCTGGAGTATAAAGCAGGTAAAGAGAAGAACAACTTTCAGCTTCTACGGGATCTGTCCAGACTGTTTAGGTGTTTTTATACAACAGTTGTTATTTGTCCTCCAGGTGAGCAGTGGGGATCGTCTCAGGCACCTCAAGCCAACCGTTTCATCTTCTCCCACGACGTGTCCAACGGGGAGATGAGCTCACTGGAGACGTTCGTGGCGAGTCTGGACGAGTTTGAGCCCGACCTGGTAGTCCTGTCGGGGCTCCACATGATGGAGGGTCAGGGCAGGGAGCTGTGGGAGGAGCGACTCAAAGAGGTCAGTGGCTCAAAGCTGGTCTTCACAGTTTCACCATCCATTTGCATATTTTGGCCCATTTACTGCAAGTTATACATCCTTAATGTGTAATTTCTGTTTGCCCTTCAGTCACAGTGTATTAAGCCTGATCAGTTTATCAAAGAAAACATAGTCTACTTTAATTGAAGTCTATTAATGTGTGGGAAAACAGTGAAAAGTAAAGGTGACTGATTCCCTATCTCCATACAGAATGCCATTTAAATCAATATTAAATAAATACATACATAAATCAATAAACATAAGTCCTTACACAAATAAATGGAGTGATAAATATTAGGGGTGTGCCGTATCATCTGGTTCATGATAATGCAGGTATAATTTTTAATATCATATGAAAAATTCATCTTGTGATACTTGTGATATTTTGCTATATTTTTTGTTTAGTTTTCACTGAATATTTGAAGACTAACTGTTAAAATCGATATGTAAAACTATTTCACTTATTTTGTTGCAATTTTCTTTTTAAAATTAATAATAATAATTTGTCATATCATCAAGAATATCGTTACGTAAATAAATGTAAGTATGAATATATGAATGACTTCACGTACTTAAATAATTAAACAATATTTTAAAAAATGAATATATATTTTTATTTGTTTTATTTAAAATTTATATATTTAAATTTATTTATATATTTATTGCCTCCTAATTAATGGAATTGGAAAATAAAAGTCTGCTGACATAAATAAAATTAGTCTTTTAAAAACATCCTTTTAAAATTAGTAATGTATTTATTTCTTTTTAATAACCGTTGGCTCATTTATATTTGCATTTTTTTATTTCAGGATTTATTTCATAGCTATATTTATTTATTTATTTATCTCATGGGCATGGTCATACATTTATGTATTTATTTATTAAAAAAATATTGACTTAAATGGTTTTCAATATCTTTTATAGTTCATGCAAGTGAGCATTATTGAAAAATATAGTTAAAAATCATTAAATTAAAAATATCTCTCCTCTTGTTTTTAGCTGATTCCTTAACATAGAACAATTAAAAGAAAACTTTGAACTACTTGATTTCTAACATTATGCCCAATATAATGTTGCATGACATGCAAGATTCATGGTGTAAAGCTAATACAGACGTCACGTTAGTAATTCCTAACTAAATATGTATCATTATCATTATTATTCACAGTATATTGGCAGGATAAAGGAATATGTGAGGTCACATGGCAGTGACTCATAATATATATTTTGTCGAGGCTCATCTAACATCTTGTAACTGCTTCTTCACAGGCAGTGTTAGCCATATCTGAAATCCGTAAAGATATTCCCATCCATCTGGAGCTGGCGAGCATGACGGACAAAGACTACATGAACAGCATCATGCAGGAGGTACATGTGTGACAACAGTCGTGTCTCAGAGCGCCTTCCATAAAGAGAACTTCCTTCACAGAGAAAAGATGAATGTGCTCAAAATCCACAAATCCCTGAAGGCGTCTGTACGCTGGTATTTAATTAAAGTTTTTTCTCTCCATTTCCCGTTAGCAGGTTATGCCCATTGTGAGCTCCATCGGGCTGAACGAGCAGGAGCTGCTCTTCCTCTCTCAGGCCGGCGAGGGGCCTCACGCAGACATGGATTCCTGGAAAGGCATTCCAGATGTGGGTCGAGTCAGCGACATCCTCTTCTGGATCCTGGAGCAGCACGGCCGCAGCGAGCCATTGTCCGAATCGGACCTGACTCGCATCCACTTCCACACGCTCGCCTACCACATCCTGGTCACGGTGGATGGATACTGGGGGAACCAGGCGGCAGCAGTGATGGCGGGGGCGCGAGTTGCCAGCAGTCAGGCCTGCGGGCTCCAGGCGGTTGACGTTAGCAAAGTGCAGCTCAAAGCCCCGCTGGAGTTTTACAGCTCACACACTGGGCCACGAGAGAAGCTGTCCCTGAACCCGACAGAGCCTGTTACCGTGTGGCGCAGAGGAAACATCACCTTCCACATGACAGCCGTGCTGGTCTGCAAACAGCCGTTACGGACAGTAGGGCTCGGGGACGCCATCTCAGCAGAGGGGCTAATGTACTCAGAGTTAAAGACCCAGCAGCCCTTCTGAGGTTTGCTTCAATCTGACACTCGGATGGGAAATGCTGAGAAGACTCGGTGAAGCTTCAGCCACAGCCGTGGTTGTTGGGTCGGAGTCATGTTCCTGAACTTGTTCAGACCTCTGTGTCCTGATCCAGGTTCTGTGTCTTCCTTCCCGAAGCTCCGCTGAGTTTAAGAATGTGATGGATGGCGTTAGTTATAAATCCTGCCTGATGACTCCTCCAGCCTGCTCCGGTCTCCTCTGTCCTCCCTCCTCAAATCCTCCAGCAGAACTTTACAGAAGCGGATCTGACGGAGCTGTGAGGTGGCCTGACTCTATGCACCGGCCGCGGCTCAAAGCCATCTTCACAAACTCCAAAGAGTTTTGTTGGCTCACCTAATTTACTTTGACCTGCATATCTTAAGTATGCTGTGCCTTGAGAACATACCAGAGTTTAGGATATATTATATTCACATGTTAGAGCCAGACAAATTTAAGCATCACATCAGTTACCCTCCTGAGATAAACACACATACACACACACATATATACAGTTATGTTCAACTGGAAACTGACGAGCGTCTTATTATATTGTAGAATCTAAGTGGTATTCTCGATGTTCTGTGTTTCTTCAACTTTTGGTGCATTCATGTCAAATAGTCACTAGATCACTTGAAACCTCATTCTCCCATGGGTGTCTGACCTCTGAACGTGTGATAACTGTTAACTAGATATACTTGACTTTTTGTTACTTGTCCTGTGAGGGTAAAAATACTAGACAGTGTGACTAAGTCTGTGTTCTCTGTTTTTGGCCTAAACACTCCTACTATAAAGACGTTTATAAAGTCTGCATCGTAAAAATAACAGTAACTATACGGTTATTTTAATTGCTGTTAATAAATTACTTTTTTTTTTATGAAATACTGAAATTCTACCACCTGGTTTTGAAGGGGATCCTTCTTTATGCAGCAACGCTCAGTTTACGATTAGGTGTCAGCTAATTAACATAAAGGTTGTGTTGGTGATAAAGTTTAAGGTAAAATTAAATTTCAAAATCAAGTGGAGGCCAGATGTTATCAGGGTTACTGTACTTGTTTGTTTGTTTATTGTTTTGTTTATGGAGGCAAATAAGAGACATAAATATCTGAATATTAACAGCCACTAAATACTTAATATTGGAATTTAAACACCACTGAACCCACAGCATTGAAATATGTTACTCTGAAAATTAAAGGGGCAAGTTTGCATGTTCATGTCAGTGTGGGTTTTCTCCAGGTACTCCAGCTTCCTCCCACAGTCCAAAGACATGCAGGTAATTGGTGACTCTAAAGTGTCCGTAGGTGTGAATGTGAGCGTGTCTGCCCTGTAATAGTCTGGTGGCCAGTCCAGGGTGTATGGGGAAAAAAAATAATTAAAATATGAAATTTCTTGCAATTTCAAAAGCTGAATTTGAATATAATGTTGTAAATGTTCATATGAAGGGTTCCCACAGTCATGGAAAACCTGGCCTGGAAACGTCATGAAATTAGTCAAAATCGTTGAAAGTTTTGGAAAAGTCAGGGAATTTTGTTGTCTGTGTTAATAAAATTATTACAGTAATCTTCAATGGATAGCCTTCCACTAATGTAACATAACAGCAAATTTATTTTTCGTAGCTGTTGACGTAACATCACTCTAATACACGTCTGTGTGACAACGTTTTGTTTCCCTATTATGTACGTTTCTTCATTTTCTCCTAGCTGAAATTAAATTTCAACATGATGTTTTAGTTGTCGTTAAAATTGAAATATTTATGCCTCTTATTTGCCTCCATATTTGTTTTTGATTCCCTCACTTATAAAATGTGACTGTGCAACATGATTGGCTGAAATATCTTAAAAGCTGTTCAGTGTAACGTACTGCCAGGAAAGCTAGCATATAGATACGTCATTCTTTTTTATAGGTTGTTTATTGTTTCCTTCTGAGTTTACTTGGGAACACCTGCATCATGTTAGACGTTTAGTACGTGACTGTCAGAACAATTTATTATACCTCACATGGCCACTGAAGGCATGCAATAATGGAGTCTTAATGCAAACATACAACAACAAGATGTATGGCGTTTTGTTAAGCAGAATTAATTCTTTGCACTAGTACGAAGTGGCGGGCACGCCTGCAGAGGTGAATGTAACCTTAACTCCGAACCCCCCTTTATTTTTAGCAAGTACAATCTATCCATCTTTTCTCACTTGACTGTTTGTGTCTCATGTTTTTAACACCTATAACTGTCGACAAGTTTCATTTACTTGTAGTTTGTCATTAAAATATGTATGGAGAGTAGCACTTGGTTTTATTGTGGTGCGGCAGGTTATTGTGGATATTTGTCAGTGTTGGAAGAACTTAATTTGTCCTGAAATTAACAGTTGAATAGTCAATTATTGATCGACTTACATTTATCAGCAATGATTTTTAAAATTGTCTGTCAGATATTCGATGGTTTCAGTTTTTTAAACTAATTGTTTCTGTTTTTGTGTTATTGCAAAGTGACTATTGGTCAAACACAACATTTCAAGATGCCCTCCTGTGCTAATCGGTACTATACTTATACTAATGGGTATATATTTAACTGGAGATTTATTTGTTTTGACCAAAGAATTAATTGAAAAATAGTCAGTAGATTATCTGGTAATAATAACCGCTAGTTGCTACCTTACTTAAAATAGTATGTCGGAATTGGATAGAGCAATCTACGTGTCGAATGTTGAATAAATTTAAGAGAATAGTTCACCCACAAAATGACCATTTGTATATCAGTTACTCACAGTGTTACATTGAATTAGTGAAGAAAGCTTTGTTTTACTTGCATGCCTTTTATGATGAACAGAGAATCCAGAAACACAATCATTCTTCATGAACTGAGGTAAAAAGAAGGCTGTGTTAAACAACAGTAAAACTATATCAAAACACCAGTTCAGTCAGGAACACTAGTCAAAGAAAACTTTATTTCCATTTGCAGTGTTATATTTGGCGGTGTGGCTCTGTTCTGGGGCCTCTCTGCCTTTCCTAGGCCTACGCAGAAAGCAGAGAGAGCAAACCCTGCCCTTCCATGCGCCTACATGGAAAGCCTAAGACAGGGAGGGCAGCATCAATGACAAAGAGAAATGACTGATAAGTCAGACACAGCATGAAAAGGAGGAGCTGGGGTGGAGGCAGGTTGCGAAGCAGCTTGCAGAGGAAGCAGCAACAGTAGGCAGGCCAGAGCAGTTTAAATAGGGCGCCCTGAATGAGACCCATTGACCCCTCATGGGTTAACTCAGCTATGCTTGGAAGAGATCCCAACACTGTTTTTGAAAAAGTATTTCATAAATTTTACAGCAAGACAATGACAAAAATCAAATATCTACTCTGATATTTTGAGCTGTCAGTGTCAGTATTTATACAGTGTAAGCAGATTTCCCATCCTGTTCCAAATCACATCCACATCCAACAAGCATTTAAAAGAGTATCTCTGATATATATTTTAGTTTCCCGGGTCCAGACTATATTAGGCAAATATTTTAATATTGTTTCAATCAAATATCTTGAGGGTAACATTGTAGGAACACACGAGAACACACTGTTTATTTTACCAAACCCAAAGAGTAAAGTTACTTCTCAAAATCATCTCTTTTATGGAAACTGAATATTCTGGAAATCTTGGCAGACAAAGTTTGGTCAGACTCTGTTAAATTCCTTATTACAAATAAAATAAAAGAAGTTCACTTGAAGGTTTTACACGGATACTAACCCTGCAATGCATTATTACATCAATTTAAAGAGGATATTTCTCCAACATGTTCTTTCTGTAAAACCAACCACAACTGCACCACCTGCACTGTCTATATTTCCATCCCTAGTTGAACTGCAATATCGCTGACTCTAACAGCTCAGCTCAACTCAAACTTATAATTCAGGGAAAACCACATCAGGGAGACACAAACGCTGATAAATAAAAGTAGAATTTGACCCTGGACTTAAAGAGTCAGTGGTGGTGGCAGATCTGATTGGGCAGACACAGCAAAGGTTAAGTCTGGAGCCCCAGGTCAGCTGACCTTAGGGAACTGGGGGTAGAGTAGGGGTTAGGAGGTCGTGAATGAAGGATGGGGCCAGACCATAAAGATAGCAATGAATAAGAGCTATTATGACCTCTCAAATAACTGTTGAATTTATATCTAATAAAAACAAACAAGGTGTATTATATCTAGTTTTTCATCTTCCTTGTGCTGTTTATTGTATGTATTTTTTTCTCCTATGTTCTTCTCTTTTTAAGTGTGATTTTGCTGTTTGACTTGTAGCGCTGAATTGATCATTTTTCAATGACATATTTATTTTCTTTCTTTTACTTTTTGTTAGTTCAACCCATATTTAACCAGGTGAGTCCCACTGAGATCAATGATGTCTTTTACAAGGGAGACCTGGCCGAGACAGCAGCATCCAAAAAAGTTACAGCCAAACAACCACACTATAAAAAACGTAGAAATAGACCCAGCTGACTCATTCATCCTTGTACTTGAAAGAACGTTAAATTCAGACAAGTGAAACCAATCCATGTAGTTTCGAATCTTTTTGAAGTTTATTCCAGGTGAGAGGAGCAGAGCCCATAAAAGCTTTCTGTCCCGGCTCAGTCTGAGCACTAGGAGCAGACAAGAAAACTTGAGATGTCAGACTGTAGCTACAGTCATCAGTTTACCCTGTATGTCTTTACAAATGGACAAATACCAGTGACTGAGCCTGCGAAAGGTCAAAGATGGCAAACCAGCCCTGGGATAAAGGGTACTAGTGTGAGTGGGGGCTTTACAGTTGGCAAGAAATCGCAGTGCACTATGATATGCAGCATCTTACATGTGCAATGTGCAGATGCGTTCATGTACAACAGATTGCCATCACGTAGCAGCAACCAGTCTCTTCCCAGCCTCAAGGGAGAAATAGGCCTTGTTTCTGAGATAAAAACCTAACTTCAGCCTCAGCTTTTTAAAATGCACATCAGTATTATCATATATTTAAATATGCATATGCACGCTGTATTTATCACAGTCTGTCTGACGAGCCTGAATCACTGGTTTCCACGCTGAGCCGGTGTAACGCGGCCTCACCTGATTGGCCAACACTCTCCTGTACGTGAACCAATCAGAGCGCTGTGCGGCTGCGCGCTGTGCGCACGGCGCGGCCCCTGCAGTCGTGGAGGCAGCAGCAGCCTGGAGCGGCCGCCGCGGCAGAGTCTCCTCCCCGGATACCGCGCTCCTTCCCCCCGGCTCCTATAAAGCTAGCACGACTCCCAGGCCGTCCTCGGGCTGCTCCGTTTCTTCTTGTTGATGGTTAGACTCTGCGAGAGAAGGATGAAGTTCCTCGTAGCCGTGACGGTCATTGTGGGATCGTTGATTTTTCTCGCTTTCCCTAATGGCTCCTCTGCTGACGAGAAGAAGAAAGGCCCCAAAGTAACCGCGAAGGTAGGCGCTGTGTTAGCTCTGGAGCTAGCTGGAAAATCAAAGCTGCCTCTCTCTCTGCTAACCGGTAAATGCTAACCGTTAGCTGCAGACTGCTAAGCCACGTCACACGCAAATTCGCCTCTAACGGTTCATCCTTTAGCTAACGGCCGGGATCGTTTGCTAGCTTGTTAAGCTAGCAGCCAGCAGATGGCTAATGTGCGGTATCATGTCTAACGTTAGCTCAGTAACTGAGGGCATTTACTATCATATCATAAATGGTGCACATAATTACCCGTGTCAGCAGAAGCTGAATGTAACGGGCATGCTTCTGCTCCTAGCTAACCTGAGAGCAGCTAGCTAGCGTAGCTTCGGCCTTTTAACTGTTAGTATTTCCAAATTCACCCACTATTAATTCCCCTGCACCCATTTTAGCTCCAGCTATCACTTCAGGTTCAAACTATTGATTATTCCCTCTGTAGCTAACACTGTGCTGCAGCTCAGTGAGGCCCAGTCAAATGTTGTGTCTGGCCTTGTTGTGTCTGGGTGCAGCAGGTTTGTCCACGTCTACAGTCGTTAGGAAGCTGTGAAGTGGTCAGTAGCTGAACCAAAGGTCCGCTAGTTTCAAAAGCAAAAGTCGTCACCACCTGCAAACAGATCTTGTTGAGAAAGCCTGACACGCCCAAATCTCTCTCTGTAAATGCATCTATAGTAAAAAACCGTCTTGCACCACAAAATCATGTTTTTGTACTTAAATCAGTGAGTTAGTGAGTCATGTAGGAGAAAGTGTCGTGCAGACTGAAGGAAAAACCATTCTGCAACTTTAAAATATGTTTAACTGAAAATAAGAACACACAGAATAGAAATTCATAGCTCTCATGTGACATAATAACCTGGAGAAACATCAGAAATTTATATCTCTTAAATATTTATGGCTGGTATCAGGCAAACTGCCTAAAAAAGAAAGGCTTGATTACAGCAGTCGATGAATTAGATGGTGTGGTGTTTCTAACCTTTACATTAGCACTATGTGAAACACTGGAAATGATTCACTGCATGATGTAACCTATTGAAAGCTCCAGTGCCTGTATTATTATTATGTCAACCCAACCCATCCATTCTTATTTAAGATATCAGTATAGGGTTGCAACGGTGTGAGATTTTCACAGTATGATAACAGTCTCAGACAATATTTATTAGAATTATTAGTAAAGGAGTGAAAACTGAAAGGTTATTGTTGGTTGAACCAATTTTTTATTGTTATTATAATTGTAACTTTTAACCATTTTGTCAATGGAAGAATGTGTAAAAAGTCTCCCCTAAGAAAATAACTTGCATCAAAGGGAGAGAGAGAGAGTCAACATCATATATAAGCAAATGTAAACAGTATGATGACTGTCAGCTTTTATCTCACCCTCTCTGAAACTGGAAAATGCTGTAACCCTATATCAGTAGAATGAAGGTTTTGCCTCATCATGGCAGATATTCGAGTGCATAATAACTTAACACCTTTACTTCTGTTTCAGGTGTACTTTGACATGAAAATTGGAGATGAAGAAGTTGGAAGAATTGTCATCGGAGTGTTTGGGAAAACTGTTCCCAAAACAGTTGACAACTTTGTCGCCTTGGCAACAGGAGAGGTGAGAATGACGGTCTATAATGAGTACCCAAAATGCAACACTCTTCGGTGATTTCTTTCACCTAAAAATCACCAGTTTCATGACTGACTGCAAATTAAAGGGGGGAATTGTGGTTGCTTACGTGATCTAAGCTGACACACACTCAAAGACTCATTCCTCTGTTTTAACACAGTTGTAAGTGCACAGGAAATGTATCAGGTTCGTAGTCGGGGTGTCACGATGCACCAGTATTGACGTGATGATTAAAAATGAAATAGTTATATCATGTTAATAACACATAGGATAATAACGTGTCAATAATCCAGCACCTCTTCTGTTTGTTTTTGTTCTTTTTCTGTCTCCCTCCCCCAGCGCCATCTGGTTGCCATTTCACTATCCATTAAGTGTAATTGCTCTTTCTGTACACTCTTGTACAGTTATGTAGACAGACTCTCTCTCCACCCCCCACACTCTTATTTTAGTCTCATTAATTTGCCAGCAATTGCACACAACAAACCCACACTATAAACGAAGTTAAAGATGATTCTGACTGATAGCATTATTACTGTTGTTATTTTTGTTCAGATTTTCTCTATATACTGTAATAATATAATTATTGTGAACTCTTTTGGCTATAACACACTTTAAAGAGGACCTATTATTCTCATTTTCAAGTTAATACTTACTGTTACCTCCCTCAGTGACAGCTCACCCCCCCAAGGCTACATCTTTCCCTAACAATAGCATGTAGCTACATGTGTGTTAGCAGTGTACTTGCAGCCAGGGAATGGCTGTAACGGAGCATAGCAGCCCTTTATACTGTGAAAAATCACTAGTAAAACCTTCTAAACACAACCGGACATGATCCAGCAGGAATGTGACCCGAAACCAGGGAGAAACTAACAACATCTGCAACCAAGACGGCATGATTCTGTGACATTAGCATAAAGATTCATGCTGCAGCATAGGCTACGTAATGTTAACATGTGCAGTAGCATGCCTGGAGCAGATGACCTTAGAAAGAAATCTGGGACACTTTGACTTCATACCGTAGCCTGAGTAGAAAAAACCAATTAGAAATGGTGTGTTTAGAACAGTAGGAAATATGAAGTCACTCGTGTTTAATATGAACATCCAACTTTGTAACGCTATACATAAGAAACAAAATACAGAAAAGCATAATAGGCCCCCTTTAAATAAGACTTGTTTGTCATCTGTTTCTTATCTGTCTAAAATGTCAAATACCAGCAGCTGATCTGTCAGATATTTTTATTTATGTTGTTTTGTTTCTCTCATAATGCAGAAAGGATTTGGTTACAAGGGCAGTAAATTCCACAGAGTCATCGGTGACTTCATGATCCAGGGTGGAGACTTCACCAGAGGAGACGGCACAGGAGGTAAGATGGCCGCCGACACCTGCAGAATGGCATTTATATCAGGACTCAGATCTGTCTCTGCAAGAACAAACATGCTCATGGCCTTCTGCATGAGTGCTGTCCTGAACGTTTAATGACGTACAGGGTTGGTTCACTCTTGGGCTCTTTTGGGTTTTACAAAAAGACTCTGCAACTGTTGAGAAAATGAGAATTTTCAGTGCTCACCTTTTCTCATTTCCATATAATTTGGGTAAGAGATCTCCTGAGTGTGTTCATGCTTTAATGAATTAAAGATTTCTGTTTAAAAAAAAAGGACACTAAGGACAGGGATGTATTTAGTGATCACCCAAAGTTTTCTTAAACTTGTGCCCAGAGGTAGTAGGAAGTGTCACTGCACCATTTTGTGCCAACCCTGGTTGAGCACACTGACATTTGGCAGCTGTCCTTTAGGAATGACTCACACAAGCCAATGTCATCAGATAAAGGGAAGATAAACATTCGGCAGAGATCAGATGCAAAGGTCCCTGTAGGGAGAAAATGTTTGTGGAAATGACATGATTCAAAACAACTGATTGTTTTGCATGGAGTAAAACAGCGCAAATATATTTTCTTTGAAATTAAGGCAAGAGCATCTACGGAGATCGTTTCCCTGATGAGAACTTCAAGCTGAAGCACTACGGCGCTGGCTGGCTCAGCATGGCTAACGCCGGCAAAGACACCAACGGCTCACAGTTCTTCATCACCACCGTTACGACACCGTGGCTGGACGGCCGACATGTCGTCTTTGGAAAAGTTCTGGAGGGAATGGTGAGTGTCAGGTCACTGTCTTATTTACAGCTGCATGTGGGCGACTGAACATCCAAATCTTAAGTGTGTTATCGCCTGTTATCCAAACACTGATCTGTTATGTTTAGTTTGAGACGTACCTGCGGTGTCTGTTGGAATGCTGAGAATAGCGGGCTGAATTCCAGACCAAAATAGACTCTAGTTGCCTTCTGCACCCTCCTCGGGCACATCATGGACAGACATCAAACAAAGGAAGATGCAGTAACGTAATTTCTTAAAGCAGAACGGAGAGCTTTAGGGTGCTTTCATATCTAACTTTTTTGGTTCAATCAAAACAAACTCGAGTCTGTTTGGGTTTAGGTCAAATGCGTTCTTACATATCGGCATCAAATCCAGTATCATGCATCACTACCATGACCACATCGCCAAGGAGGTTATATTTTCGCCGGCATTTGTCTGTTTGTTTGTCTGCAAAATAACTCCCAAGTTCTGAACGGATTTTGATTAAATTTTCAGGAAAGATTGACAGTGGGACAAGGAACAGATGATAAAATTTTGATGGTGATCGGTTGAAGCGAAGTGGATAAAATGGTGGGAAATCCGAGCTGCTTGGCGGACGTCTGCGCTCTCCGAATGCTTTTCTACTTTTTATGTGTGTGACGCAGGGAATTTCCACCCAGAAGTTACTGTAAACAAACATTATGATTCGCTCTATATAACCTATTTGTGCAAATCAGGTATTTCCCTGATTAAAAAGCCGTTAAACCTGCTGTGCTTGTATTTGACTCTGTGCACCTGATCAGTTCATCAAGTCCATCAAAAAGTGTGTGGCTGTGAACCCACAGTACAAAGCCCAGAATCATAACTGTACAGGACGCCTCCATTTTGTCCCGTTAGATAACGTTTTATAATCACTTACTTCCTTGAACTCTTTGTGACACAAAAGAACATAGATAAACACATTGGAAGTATTAAAGTGCTGGGGTGCTTAGCAGGTCAGTGGGTGCTTAGCAGGTCGCCCCATGTACAAAGATGGTGTCCTCGCCGCAGTGGCCACAGGTGCAATTCCAGCTTGTGGCTCTTTGCTGCATGTCGTCTATTCTCTCTCGCACTTTCACACCTTGAACTTTCCTGTCATTTAGGGCAAAAGCCAAAAAAAATCTTAAAGAAAGAAGTATTAAAGTGCTGCTTAAACTTCTGTCAGTCACCAGAATCTGATGCAGGATGACAGTCGGTAATACTGGATTTTCACCACTTGGGGGCGCAATTGACTCATTTAAAATCAAAAATGACCATAGGACAACATTGACAGTAACACTTTGTTTCTTTTATTCCCTGTATAACAACCATGTTTACGCCTCTTGGTTCGTTTGTAAAAAGTCAATGTAAACAGGAACCGGACCAGATCTAAAAAATGCAGTGGTGAATCAGTTTCCTCCTTTGTCTAGACCAAATAAATTTAACTATAATGTTAAAGCGTCTTTAATAAACATCTTGCTTCTTCACCACTTTTCTAAAATGCATCTTCAGTCTGCCATCAGTAACAACAGATTGTACAAAAAGACTGAGTCATGAACATTTCATTACTTCAGGTTTTGTTTCTGCATTTAGCATATTGTAACATTCAAAATTGCAATAATATTGTATCGTGAGAATATCATATTGTGGGTCCCTGCTGTGGAGGAGTCGACAACAAAACACATTTTAGCCACCTAAAAACAATAAGTATCAGTTAAAGGATTTACTGTATTGAAAGTATTTTTACTGCTTTTACTTCCCATCAGACAGTCTGCTCCAACAGGAAGCCATGAACAGCTTCAGTTCACCATCTATGCTCTTGTAAAAACTGCCAGACTCCATTGACAAAAACAGTAATGTTAGCTCACTGAACACAGGAGCAGCTGGTCGACTGCTGCCTCGATCAGTTAGTTAGTTTGTGTTGTTGTGTGACTTTGGCGAATCCATGCTAACCCTTGTAAACGCCAAAGTCACACAACAACACAGCTGCTCCTGTGTTCACTGATGTTGAATCACTGGCTTTGAAGAGAGCGATATAACAGCTCAGTTTCCCTGTTAGAAATCCCTGACAGTAACTTTAAGCAGTGAAAATATTTTAAGTATAGCGAAGACTAGTTTCTGATGTTGGATACAACTGTTTTGTTTATAACTCACAACTTTTTTTTCTTATTTTTCTTCCCCCCTCCAGGACGTGGTGAAGAAGATCGAAGCCACAACGACAGACACTCGCGATAAGCCCCTTAAAGACGTCGTTATTTACGATTGTGGCAAAATCGAAGTGGAGAAGCCATTCGCAGTGGCCAAGGAGTAGAGCGGTGCTGCTGGGGGAGCCCAGGAGGAACAGGACTGTGAGGGGTGTTGGGTGGGTGGGGGGGACATGGGGAATCGTGCAGGCCACCTTGTTTTTATCACTAACAGCCCCGTGGTCCTGAGGAAGGGGCTTTGGGGTCATTCAGTGTCCGTGGCTGCCGTCTTAAAGCACCAGAAGAGCATTGACATCGAGCGATCATGACGACACTCTGGGTCCATTTACCAACGAGCATTCCAAGGTGCACTTAACTGTTCGTTGTTCTTTTTTTTTTTTTTTTTTTTTTTTTTTTTTTTGTAAAAAAGAAAATGAAATCTGAAATAAAGGTTTCAATTTTTGTTAAACTGCTGAGTGAATTTCATTACACCTGAGTGTCACTGTCACCATGAATGTTTGGCTTTACGTATTACTGTGAAAATGTTTCACATGTTCATAGGTTTGATCTGATTTAGGCAGAAAATGTGGGTGTTGGATGCTACATGCAATAAATCACTACAGCTTATTTACAGTCATACACATACTTTGTGGTAATTCTTCTCGTGGCCACCAGGGGCACTGTTTACCTAGATATATCGTTATACTTGAATAAAAACTTATTATTTTGCACACATTTCCACTAAGAGAAGGCAGCTTTGCAGGAATAAGAAACAAGCTTTGGCTTCTATGATCACTAGTGGAAATTAAATGAATGTATTTATCAAGGACTGTATTTGAGATACTTGTACTTGAGTGTTTCCATGTAATGCAGTTTTATATTTTGACAGTATGACAGGCTATTGGTATTATATATTATCAGTTACTTAGATACACTGATTCTGATTATTAATACAAAATCAAAAGATCTTTTTTGACGTATTAAAGGGCTGGTGTGTCTGATTTAGTGGCACCAAGCATGAGGTCGCAGATTGCAACCACTTGAAATGTCTCCCATGAGCTGCGCCAAAGCGTGAATGTGCCTCTCCAGGACAGCTGTCAGGATTTATGGACAGGGGGACATTTTTCAAAGTGGGCCCTTATTCCACGGCTATTACTTCCTGCATTTATAATCCAATTAATCATATTTGTATTATGTATTATTTGGCCAAAAAAAATCTCTCCAATGAATGATTAGAGAGAAGTGAAATTAAATATTGGCTGAAGAAATTACTGCAAGTTATTATTACACCATGAGATCAAATAATGACTGACAGATCATTGTACACAGTTGCTACCTGGTGGTGGAAGAAGTACCTGTATATTCTACTAACGTAAAGTAAGCAATACCTTTCCTGTTACCTATAACAGTGAAATGTACTGGATGTATTAAAGTAAAAGGTACACCTTGCTAGTACCAGGTGGGACCTCTTTTGCCTTCAGAACTGCCTTAATTCTTTGTGGCACAGATTCCACAAGTTGCTGGAAACATTCCTCAGAGATTTTGGTCCATATTGACATGATAGCATCACACAGTTGCTGCAGATTTGTCAGATGTGAATCTGCCGTTCCACCACATCCCAAAGGTGCTCTATTGGACTGAGATCTGGTGACTGTGGAGGCCATCGGAGTACAGTGACCTTATTGTCATGTCCAAGAAACCAGTTTGAGATGATTTGAGCTTTGTGACATGGTGCGTTATCCTGCTGGAAGTAGCCATCAGAAGATGGTACACTGTGGTCATAAAGTGATGGACACGGGCAGCAACAATACTCAGGTAGGCTGTGGTGTTTAAACCAGGCTCAGTTGGTACTAAGGGGCCCAAAGTGTGCCAAGAAAATCTCCCCCACACCATTACACCACCACCACCAGCCTGAACCGTTGATACAAGGCAGGATGGATTCATGCTTTCATGTTGTTTACGCCAAATTCTGACCCTACCATCTGAATGTGGCAGCTGGTACTGGAATACTTTTATAGATGACGAGTAAGCAGCATTCAAATGTTACAGCTTGTGGTGGTGGAGCGAGTATTAAGTTGCATAAATATATGAATTCAGTGAAATGCAGTACTTGAGTACTTATTTACCTTCCACCCCTGTTGCTACTTTCACACAAGTGAAATATCTGAGTGCTTCTTCCACCACTGCTTAAAACTTAAAACAATAATCTTATAAATTACATGCTTTACATAAGTCAATTCTTATTTTACAGAGGACATTTGAGGACACTGAGAGACACATATGGACTAAACATGACAGATGTTTATAGCTTAGATCAGAGTGTTGGTCTGAACTGCAGGGGGCTCCCTCGCACCACAGATGTCAACTGCACAGCAGAGCAGACACAGTCCATGTTTGTGGTTTCACATGTGATTTTAGTCCAGTAAAATGAGGAATGGTGCATTTCTGTGGTGCAGTCAGACTTGTTTAGGACATAAAACGGCTCCTCTGGATTTCCACTTTGTTCCACTTTCGTCTTACATTGTCCCCGAGGGAAACAAAATAATGTACAAAAGTATCTCCAGTATTTGCTTCTGCTGTCTCCTCTGCGACGGGTGGATTTTACTGCACAGGGACACTTCATGGTTCATGTTGTCAATTAAAAAGAAAAAGCTGGATGCTAGACACACCTTCCTGTGATTGTCTGATCTTCCTGATGCTCCTGTGGCAATGAAACCACTCCCATCTGGAGCTTCAAGCATGTGTATAAAAAAGTTCAGGTCAGGCGAGCTGTCATGTCTTTACAGTGTGTTCTGCCTGACTGGATTTCAGACTCATACCCAGCAGCAGTTTATGGATTACAGTGACTAATCGCCTCTTTTGCAGTCATACAGGGACAAAAAACAGTTTGTTGTTGTGTATAAACAGTGCAATAAATGCCTTTGTCACCATATGGGAATAAATTAGGGACGTAGCTATAAATTTGGAGCTCATGCAGCATTAAAACTAATATTTACAAAGCTCCCCTCTCTTCAGCTGCCCCTGATAATATCTGATATAATCCTCGTAAAATAATGTCATTCATTCCCATGAAGCCATTTTTAGAAACAGTGTCTGGAAACACGTAGAGGCCATGGGAACAGTGCTGGGTGACAGATCGGCATTCCTAAACATAACTGACCTCGTCTGCTTTCGACAGCTCGTCTGCAGACAGAACGTAATCTGAAATGTGTTCCCAGTTTCACATCTCAAGCTGGGAAGGTTAATCACTCATCTGTTTGTTTGAGGGCCTGTTTGTTAGAGATTTAAATAGACTGAAACTAGTCTGTTTAAGAACGTCCTCCCTTTAAGCAGACCCAGCGGGTGTTTGCATGTGACCCTTGGGCGTGTAGGTTTAGAATATTTGAATAATTGAATATTTAAAATATCATGTCAGTTTGAAATGCAAAGTCGTGTTTGCTGGACTGTGTTTGAAATATTGCAGCTTTTTTAAAGTTTATTATTCTTTAGTAGTCCAGTTATTAGTCCGTAAGACTTGTAAAAGAGTACATCTGTCCATATGAGTGTTTAACAATTATATATATAAAAAAAAATCTTGTGAAATTTAAAAAAAAATGACAAAATAGTGGGTTTTATTTACCCCCCAAATTGCATGAAAGATTACAAACCAATAAATTGATAACTAGGCCTATAAAAGGTGGACATATCATAACTATACTCAATATAACAACTAAACAAGGTGTTAACTGAACAAACTGACCTGTCAAAATGACACACAAAGCATATATAGTGGCTTGGCCAAATCATATAGTACACAAGGGGCAACCAAAATAGACGGCAACTACAACTAAATATGAAGCAAAACCAATAAGTCCTCCCCATGACAAGGCAACATGGTTTGGTCCAATAAGTTGGCTTCAGGATTTAAGAGTCCTCAGCCCTCAGCCACGCACTTTGTCCCACAAGGAAGGGACCAATCTGGCAACACTACTCAAGACTCGACTTGGAGTTGCCTTCGAGGACTTGAGACTTGATCTGGGCTTTGTTTTGATCTCACTGCCTCTTGAATTTAGTCATTTGTTTACTTTCCTCACTTCGGTCTCACTTCTCATGCGCTGAGCTGAACTGCAAATCAGTGATTTCTCTCACCGAAAATGTCAATTCCATTGTTGTACTTTTATTTTGAAAGAGACTGTATGTAAACGGTAAATTTCTTGTGAAAACAGAAGTGTAACAGGCAGAACAACCAACGCACTAAGGGTACTTTGCACGTCGTATGTGGACGTGGAATGACCATGACCAAACATCAATATGTGACAAGGTCAGAATGAGAAGATGTTGGGTGTCAATAAGCGAGATGTGAGTCAAGGAATAATCCAAGATACTTGTAGGATTCAGTGTTGGTTAGTGTTTGATTTGCAAAATAAAATACAACAATACTGGCAATAGATTGCAGCTGAGATTCCTAAGATAATTGGAATGGAGTTCATCTACATATTTGCGACATTATACCATGGAAAAATACACCCATGACAACCTTGTGTTCTTTGTTTCTTAAATAAAAAAGAGTTGCAAAAAAACATAAACAAAAACAAGTTCCCTAAATGTTCACAAGCGTTAGGCTTAAGTAAGATTCTTGACATGCCATGTCCTATAATCCTCCAGATACACACCCTGACTTCTCACCACTGGGAAAGTCCATCTTTATTTTCAGGCGTGGTTTGGTATGATGTTGCATAATTACAGAGGAGTGTGTAAACGCTATGATCAGAGTATCATTAGGAAAGATTATCTC
The DNA here is from genome assembly GCA_026686955.1 of Epinephelus cyanopodus. Taxonomy (NCBI): domain Eukaryota; kingdom Metazoa; phylum Chordata; class Actinopteri; order Perciformes; family Serranidae; genus Epinephelus; species Epinephelus cyanopodus. The sequence continues at coordinate 12,006,453 of CM048917.1, forward strand.
ACCATAATATGAAACTATATAAGTCACTGTTGCTTTGGTGAGCTGTGATTTAAGATGCAAACATGGATGTTGTTCCTCAGAGGGGTTTACAACTAATTTAAGTCTTTGTAATGCATGTTTTTCTAATAATTGATTTAGGGGAAATGTGCTTCAATCCAGCCAAGGAAAACTGTTTTTGATTCGACATGGAGAGCCGGTCTGCGCCCCCCAGTCCTTGTTTTGCCCAGATTCACTCAGGCGTCGAGTGACTCACCAGAAGGAAAATATGGAAAGAATTCCCCGGAGTCGGCACAACCGTGGACTTGGTTAAACCCCCTGTTGTTCAGTTTGGCCTTGTTTGTGGCGATTGGGGATTGTCCGGTGAAACAGTGTTATTCTTCACTTACTGGCTTTGCTGGAAAAGCCGGACATATCTGGCATAGCTTCCTGCAAGAGGCTTTGTCAACGAGATTAAAAGAACACTGGAGAGAATCACAACACGGAGCGTGGAGGTATTCTGCCACACATCCTGCCCTCCTGTCAAAGACCAGGGAAACATATTGTTGTGTTTGTCTCCACACTCTGAAAGTCTGAGTGAAGCTGACACAGAGCAGGTGTGTCTGATGTGATTTAATATCTGGAATCCACTTGAGAGATTATAATCTGATTACTTAATGAGAAAATGGATTCTTGCAATGCCGATGATAGACCTTCAGAGAGTAGTCAGACCCTCTCTTCTGTTTTTCCCACCCTGGATCCCGTTTTCCCACGTTTTTGTTTATAAGGGTTCTTTCACACCAGTTTGTGCAGTTCGTTTGGGCAGGTGTGAACACAGCAATCGCACTCGGGTGCTCGACAAAACAACCAGACAGAGACCTTCTTGACAAGGTGCTAAGTAAGCCATCAGGGCAACAGGCACCCCTGAGTCCTACATGGGTCTGATTTTCAGAACCCACTCCCAAAACCAGTAGCTACTGCAACATTCAGCACTGCATCCGCCCCACATGCACATATGCCCTCTTAGTTCTGTAACCCGATGTGTCGACACAAGATCTGCAGCCTGACCTGCAACTGTTATGCCATAATAACCATGTGATGCTCAAATAAATCAGTTGTCAGAAGTCTCTTTCATAATGGTGGTCTGGAGGGAAAATGCTTTTTGGGTCACAGGGGATTTTTTTCCCCGCTAGGAAAAAAATGGACGCAGTGCTGAGTTGTGATCCAAGGGTCCTGATTTGGATGTGTTATGCTAGTAGCAGCTTTGCTAGCAGCAGGGCTTTGGTTCTCCAGGACACTGAGAGACTTCAGTGTTGTCTTTCTTTGTGTTTTGCATCATTGTTAGTCTGAAACTGGAATCTTCATCACGTGAGCTCTGGTTCTTTTCAGCCACTCTTTCACTGTCTTTATAGTAAAGACCTGAATGGTGGACAGCTGCACAGATTGATGTCGCTCTGGCAGCTTCTGCAGAAGAGGTCTGAAGTCGCCTCTTTACAGTTACTGAGCTTGGCAGGACTTCAAGCTCTAGAGTCTTGGTGGTTTCATGTTGCTGACAGAGCTCACTGTGCTGCTGGGGGCCTTTAGAGTGCTTCACCAACATTAATAACAATGCCTGACTTCACCTCAGATGTGTGCAGAGTTGCATGGACTTCATGGATTAGTTTGAACCTCATGTCTTGTTTGCTTAAGTTGACACAGTTGTCAAGTTCAAATCCAGTGGTGACCATCCAAAGTTATGGAAAACCAAAATACATTCATTCATTCATTTCGTGGTGGGGGTTACACCCTGGGCAGGTTGCAAGACTATCACAGGGTTGAAACATAGAGACAGACTGTCACAGCTCAAATTTCTTAGGTTGTGTTTTTTATTTCATTTCCCCTCAGTATTTAGTGTGTGTCTTGTTTTCTCTCAGTGCCAGTTCGTCTTAGCTCCTTGTGTGTCTAGCGTTCCAGCCTCTTGTTTCTCTGTGTTCTTTTCTTGTTTTTTCCGGTTTAGCCTGTTGATTGACCCTGACTCATCCCTATTGGATTAATTTGCCGTCACTGATAGTCCTGCTGTGTACCCAATCTACCTTTTGACGCAGTGAAGACTGTGTTATTTCACCTGAACTGTTCACAGAGTATTCGTTTGAGTCCACTCTCACCTGCTTCACCAGTTGTTACACAAACAGCCATTCACACTAACATTCACATCTACGGACAATTTAGAGTCACCACTTAACCTGCATGTCTTTGGACTGTGGGAGGAAGCCAGAGTACCTGGAGAAAACCGACACTGACACGGGGAGAAGATGATAATGCCAACCACTGCATCATCATGCCACTACCCAAAATACATGTCATTTTTAAAGTAAATCATAATAATCTGAATACGACCAAAGCTGCTGCACATACTGTATTTCCAAAACCTCAACTCAGAGTTAGCTGGCAGGGAAGTAGTGATGGCCTGCTGAAAGTCTCCAGCGAGTGGAGAATACTTTAAAGGATAAAGCTGCTGTTCTTCTATATTTTTCATCTTGAAGAGACCAAATCTAACAAGTGTTGTGTGTTAGTGTGCCTCTTAATACTTTCAGATAGGGTTGGGCTGATGTAAAAATTTTCAAACCAGTTTGACATTAAGCCAAACACTAGACTGCACTGCTGTACGAAATTTCACCATAGATGTTGCACTTGACTCAGCAGCTGTTCACAAGTAGAACATAATAACACTGTGTCCTAACAGCAAACGAGTGTCTGACTATCATGTGATGCTCTCTGTCCACACTGTAAACAGTAAACATGTACTTCTGTTACATTATGTAAACAAACCACGTAGCTATCAGCTGTGCACTCAAGATCAGACTGGAGATGAAATCACTTCAAATATAGGCAAGTTGCCTACTTGGTATCCTCCTACATTTGTATTTCTAAACAGAAAACACATGTTTCATATTGCTATTTACTTACCAACCTCAGTTAAGATTTTAAATAATGCTGTTTGATGCTTTATGGGATGTGTTGTGCTTTGCTTACGGTGCTCTGTTGTGTGCTGCTGTTATGTGCAATAAATGAGTGGCTGAATGTGAATTATGTGTTTTTATAATTGTATAGTTTATTTTTTGTGGACTGTAATTATAAGGCAGCAACACTTGTGCAGCTTCTGAGTCCAAGACAAATTTCCCCACAGGGGCAATAAAGTATATTTTATTGTATTGTATCATATTGTATTGTATTGTATCGTATTGTATAAATGACATACAATATAACCAACAGTAAGTAGGTTGTGATTAGAGCTGATCATTTACAGAAACTTTCAGCTCCCTGGTGATCTCCCTCCAGCCAGCTGCCACCTTATTTAGGTTTCTGAAGTGAAATAAGGAAACATCAGGTTTATTCCTCCTTTTAACTACCTGAATCAGCTGTTCCTCATCCATTGCGGACAAAAGTTCATCTCAAAATGGCACGTCGCTCACAGCCAGTTAGGACCTGTCTTTCATTGCCTTAAAATCCAAAATATTGCCATGTTAGTGCAGTTATAGTTTTCTTGAGAAACTAACTGTGGCATGTCTCCTCTTGTCTCTCAAAACACACTTAAACTTTCTGGTAAACAAACACAGTGTGCGTGGCTCTTCCTGCCTCCCACCTCTACTAAAATTTGATCTCAGCTTGGCTGTAAATTGCACACGGCTTGTCAGACACTAGTGGCTCCGTCAGTTCATTTCTAAACAAATATAATATTATATTAATCATGTTGTCATATTACTTTTTACGAATGCAACAGGAGTTAGATCTAGTGCTGTGACTCTGTCAGCTCAGGTTACTGGTGTAGGCCACTTTTTAATTTGCCAGAACATGTTATAATGAGGAATGCTATTCAGCCGCTTTGCAATAAATCAAACCACTTGAAGCTCCAACTGCACCAGCAAAACTGGAAATCAACCAAACGCCACTTTCCAATTCCAAAAATCTTTGAAAACAGGTCACAGATATATAGTTTAATTATTCTTTTAATCTGTGTAATTTCATAATTATGAATATTTATGAAGGAACCAACAAGGTCTCACTCCGAAGTCATCGACGCTTGGGCAGTGACATGCGGCATCAGACACTGGCGAAAAAAGCCAGCCTTTTAACGGCGGCAAACTTCCGAGTAGAGCTGGTGGGAGGTTTTGTTGGGTGGGTTCAGCAAACATGGACTTTCACCAGGGAGAGAGGTGTTTATGTCCCCTAAGACTATAAAGCCAAACCCTAATCCTAAACCCAACCACATCAACCAAACGTCAATTTGCAGTGTTGTACTGGCGTTGTGCGTTTATTTGGAAAGAGATTGTAAAGAAGACAATGCATGTAACAGGCAGAACTTGACACAGTGTCCCAGAACGTCAACAACCAACGCACCCAGCGTACCTTGCATGTCGTATCTTGACATGAAAAGTCCATGACCAAATGTCGATATGTGACGAGGTCGGGGTGAGAATGTGTTGATGCCTTTCAGCCTGTATAACTGATGTATTTTTAATAGTCTTTGGACAACAGTGAAGATCTACAGCACAGAGGAATAAGATACTTTGGTTTTGGTCTTGTCGTTGGTTTTGTTGACAATAAGGAAAATACAATATATTACCAGCCTTACCCTTTAACTTCCGATAATTGTCAAGCTTGAAATACTTGAAATAACACTGATAAAAAACAAACCTGCACCAATACCAGTCAGCAGGTCAAACAAACCTGTTTGGAAGCAGATGAAAGTGGCTCTGACTACAGGAACCATCACCAACTCACCAACCATCAACAGACATTAGCCTCTGCAGTTTAAAGGCCTGAATAAATCCGGGATCAAGTTCAGCAGAGCAGCAGCCGAAGCACGTCCACAAAGATAAGGAAACACAAACATACTGTGTACAAATCAGAGGGGAAACAGTTTGACAAGCGAAGTATAAATATACAACACGAGCAGCAGCGTGGGAAAGGTCGCCGTGAGAACTGGGCCTTGTGTTTTTGTCAATGAGTTTAAGATCGCCGGGCTCTGACTCCGGCACAACAGACTTTTGGGTTCCCACCCAGACCTATAGCCGAGCGAGCCGTGTCACATCCATTTCTTCATTGTTCTCCAGTTTCCTCTCTGGTTTCTTTACCCCTCCTTCGCTGCTTGCAGAGTTTGTCATGTTGTTCTCTGGAAGGAGCTTTCTTTCTGAACATGGCCGAGGCTGCGGTGACACGCCGGGTTCCCACGATCTCCTGCCCTTCCTCCAGAGTTACTGCTTGCTCACCGCTCTCAACAGGAAGACGGTGCAACAAGGCCACGGAGAGTGTGTGCTAATTTAGGCCGGCTGTGCTGCTTTTCTATTGTCCTGAATGGGAATTACGTGAAAGACCATGTGCCTGCGTCTCCTCTGGAGCTCATCACCAGTAAATCTGTGTGTGTGTGTGTGTGTGTGTGTGTGTGTGTGTGTGTGTGTGTGTGTGTGTGTGTGTGTGTGTGTGTGTGCTTTAAACTTGTGAGACATGAATGTACTTATAAGGACAGAAATATCTTCATAACCAGTGAGTAACATTTTCCAGTGAAGGTCAGGGTTAGGGGTTAGAGTGCAGCACAGTGCTTCCTCTCTACTTTTATCATACAAGACAGTGGTTCCCAACCTTGGGACCCCTTAGGAGGTCGCCAGGGAGTTCTGAGGGGTCGCAAAACAAAACTGGAAGGAAAAGCATAAAAGAATCTGCTACAATAATTTTTTTTTATTCCAAATTTGTCATTGATCTTTGCTTTTTCAACGTCGTTCAGGGTGTGGCTCTTGGGTTGGACATGTTGGGAATTCTGGCATTCACCACTTTGATTCAGACTGAAATGTCTCAACAATAATAGAATAGATTCTCATGAAATTTTGTCCAGACATTCATTGTCCCCAGAGGATGAAACATAATGACTTTGGTGATCCTCTAACTTTTCCTCTGGCACAATGAGCAAGTTGACATTTGAGGTTTTCAGTGAATTGTCTCAACAATTATTCCTTCTATTCTGGCTACCGATAACACAACAAGACGACATTTTGAGACCCCTGCAGCCTACAGCCCTGTGGTGGAGGGTCGTGTTTTGCCTCCAGCTAACAAACTCACATCATTGCAACAAAGGGCCACAAAAAGCCATTACTTTATGTCAAATGGTCACAAACCAAAAAAGATTGGAAAACAAGTGGCTTACATTTTAGTTGGTCACTGCTGTAGAGCTAAAAAGTGTCCTTTAATCATTACAAAATCATTACTTATTAAATCATGGACTACTTTTCTTTTGCAGTCTTTTGAGCATCATATATTAAGGACACACTTCAGTACATAGACAGCTTTTGTGTGTGCTCGCTTATTATCCTACTATAATGTGGCTGAGCCATTAAAACTTCATCATACTTCACAGAAGTTTCACTTTTAATATCTTTACCTCATCTCCTCTCTATCACCTCTACCTCAGCCTCAGGATTAAAATTACAGTGTGGTTAATAAGTAAAATCACAGGGGATAATAGCTTTCCGTTTGCTCTGTACGGACCAGGTGGCCTTAATGCTCTGTACACTCAGTCTGGGTACTTGGCTAATTAAAGTCACTTCCCTCCCGGCCTGGATGCATATTTTTGGGGACATGATAAAAGCTGTGGCATGGGGAGAGAGCTAAGTGCTCTTCTAGAGACAATAAAAGTGCTGCTGCATTCCTGCTCGTCTCACGTAGCCGGGTAATAGCAGTCGCACTGGGTTATGCTGACTAGCTAACAGAGGGGGTTGTGTAATAGTATGAAATATTCATTCTTACTGTAGCTCCTCAGGATATGGACCTGGTGCCAGATTTTTACGGCCCTTTGATAAGTGTGTTGGGAGAAATAGAGGAAATAAAGTCTGTGTGTATGCATGAAGGAGTGAAAGTAAGTGTATTTTGATTAAATATTTATGGGTGCACATACTGAAGGAAGGAACTGTAACTTGTGATATTTACACTGAAAGTCTGCTCAGGCCCTTTAGACATGTCCCTGAGGTGTGCATACAGGATGGTGGGTGGAAATGGGACAGCAGGTCTTATGTAATAAGGAGCAGAGCTGAGGGGCAACATGGGTTTCTTTTAGAAAGCTCTGTTGGCACTCGAGGCATCGGCATATCCAGTCGGATACGGAGCCCACTGAGAGATTACCCACTTACACAGTTCCTGCAGACTGCTGAGGCGACCATAATCCTGCAGCCAAACCACTGCTAATCTTCTGTGGGACTGCTGCTTTGAGAGATGGGAGTTCAAATAAGAGAACAGGCCATCTGTTGTGAACTATACCAGCACCTGCTTTATTGTTGTTAAACATTGTTTTGTGTTGTTAAGAATGAATCAAACAAATAAAATATAATGAGTAAATTTGTCAGCTTTAAAAGTGTTGATAATTTTGGAGATGGACAGATATGAAAGTGGTACCAATCCTCTCATCCAACAAGGTAGCTTAGGGCTCCAACCCAGAATGTTTTCTCAAAAGTCCCAAACCAGGCACGTGCACAGATAGACCCCAGGTAATGCTCAAGCACCTGCCCTTTTGCCTTTTGTCTGGATGAGTGCCGTTCAGTCAGGAACACTCAAGAAAACTTTATTTCCATTTGCAGTATGATACTTGGCGGTATGGCTCTGTTCTGGGGCCTCTCTGCCTTTCCTTTCATGGAAAGCCTTAGGCAGACAGAGCACACCTGTCTGCCCCTCCATGCGCCTACATGGGAAGCCTAAGGCGGGGAGAGCAGCAGCAAAGACCCCCGGGAACAGAACAGAGCGGCATCAATGACAAACAGAAATGACACTGATAAGTCAGACACAGCATGAAAAGGAGGAGCTGGGGTGGAGACGGGTTGCAAAGCAGCTTGCAGAGGAAGCAGCAACAGTAGGCAGGCCAGAGCAGTTTAAATAGGGCGCCCTGAATGAGATTTATTAATTGGTTGTATAGAAAGGAATCATGTGATCTATCAGCTGACTCCCTTCCATCAATCAGCTGCTCCATCAGTTGATTGGGCTGTTTGAGATCAGCTGATGCAGCTGGGATGTGAGCTGGATTAACACTTTGCGCAATTCTTTGCAAGACATGTTTTAATAATTTCATTCTTTAGTTTGTAAATTAGGCCCATGGCATCAGTTCTCAGTTAAAAGTGTTGTATGTCCAACAACGGCAGTTGAGTCAAGCCCCTGCCCCTCCCTCTTCAACTTCCTTTTTGGCATGTAAATCAAGCGCCCTGCAGGGCAGCATCATGTGTCCCTGACTGTGCCTTCATGGACAGTCAGGTAACGATAGTGTTTGCCCGGAGCCTCAGCAGAAAGGACTGGAGAATAAAGTGATCTTGTGTAAAGATTTGTTGATATTGGTAGTTATTTTCTCTATAGATCATTTAAGTGTGTGCAGTGTGTCACTGTTTTCTAGATGTAGAAAGTGAATGTATATGTGTTGCAGCTGCTAGGTGCATATATTACATAACATAAGTAAGCAAGACATTTCCCTGCTAATTACTGTGCACAAATGTATTGTTTGTTCTTAGGCCTCAAACACAATAAACCCTCTGGTGCTGGCAGATTGAAACCTCCTGGTAGGTGCACTTTGTGTGTGCACATGTTTTTATGCGTGCGAAAAATGTTTGTTTAAGAGATGTCTGCTTGAGCACCTGACCTGTAAAATCTCTGAGCGCAGCACTGTCTCGAACCTTTAGATTTTTAGAATATGTTCAACTTTGTGTCATTCAGATAGTAGAATAAATGTCAGCCAAACATTAATTCTGTGAACTCTACGCCAGCACAGTTCGACCTGCATTTCCCTCAATTCACCCAGTAAATTTCCACTAACCCCGCCTCTCCGCCACACTCACCTGCCAGCCAATAACCTGTCCACCACACCCACCTCTTCAAGTCAACCCCGCTCACTTGTGCCTCATTTCTACCTGTCGCTATAAAGACTCCTGCACCACATACTCACATCGTCAGATTGTTCTTTGTCATATCCATGCAAGACTTTCCAACGTGTGCTCCTGGACTGCTTCCTTGTTGCTGACCTCGCCTGTCTCTGACTCTCCTGCTCCGTCAGCTCCCCGGTAAACCACTCAGCACTCTGTCCCTGACCAAGAGCTCTGCTTCTGTGTTCCTGGTTTCTGTTTGCCTGTCTGCGCTGTGAGTTTACCTGTTCTGCTGCCTGTGATTTCCTGTGCAGGGGGAGGTACCTCGCCGTGTGGCTGCACATTCTGCCTTTCTGCGTGTGCTACGGCATCTACTCATCATCACCGTTGACTCCTCGACTCTTTACCTCTACAGTTGGCTCCTCACAGGTGTGTTGGCTCCTCTCGTGTGCTCCCCGGTCGGACCCTCTGCTCGTCTGACTTCGCCTCTTGTCTGCTTCCTCACGGTACCGCTGCACATGTTTGAACTGTTTGCTGTTAGTGTGAATCCACTGGACACCAATGACTCACCTGCTCTCTGCTTCGGCGTGCTACGCCGAGTGCTTAGTACTCAACCCATGTCCTGGAAGCCTCCGCGCAAAGACATTAACTCTAGCTGTTGTTTCCCCTGCCTGCTCATTCTGTATTTGACAAGCAAAATATAAAGGACGCTACAAATGTTCCTGTGGTGCTGTAATTGGGTTCCTACTATACTGCTGACACTTCTCCAGCATAGTGTAGCAAAAATGCATCTTAAAACGATAACGTCAGAGAATTTTTGTTTCCTAAAATGGCCAGTCACCCTCCACATAAGTTGTTTTTATGGTTTCAGAATTACGAAGAGAATAATTAAATACAAAACAGGATATAGTCTCTACAGGATGTTTTTTTTCCTTGGCAATTATCATGTTTATTCCAAATGATGTACAGATATTTAGGCATTATGTCATCTGTAATGGCTTGAAAACTAGTTCATATATCTGCTGAAATGAGAGCATGACCCCACATCCTCCTTCAGGTTTGGGCTGAGTGTAAATGTTTACAATGTCTGGCTCCGCCCCTGTGGGCAGTGAAGTCCTAGACCTGGCACTTAGTTTAGTTTAGTTGCACATGCATGTATAGAAAACACAGGAAAAATAAATTAAAAGTTAAAAATTTGTGCACGAGAAGTTAGAAGTCTAAAATGACTTATCAAGATTCCATCCATCGATCCATTTTTATCCGCTTATCATAGGCCGGGTTGCAGGGGCAGCAGGCCAAGCAAAGCACCCCAGACGTCCCTCTCCCCAGCAACACTTACCAGCTCCTCCTGGGGGACCCCAAGGCATTCCCAGAACAGATGAGATATTGAGATATGTAATCCCTCCAGCGTGTTCTGGGTCCGCCCCGGGGCCTCCTACCAGTGGAACATTCAAAAAAGGCACAAACAAATGGCAAATGAATCAACGACGTGTTTAGAGTCAAATTTGAGTCCTTTTCAGATGTTTTTTTAATAATGATCATGTAGATGATGATGATTGTAGAGATGAAAGAAGGTTGCTCCAAAGAGATGGTTCTCTGTATTTCAGAGAAGATTGATTAAGAGAAGTCTGACAATATGAAAGATAAAGGTCTTGTGGAATATGCCTTTTGGAAAATGTTTGGCAAGTCATGAGTCAGATGTACATATTTATACGTGAGTACACAAGTCTGGTATATGTTACACTTTGATTTTGCTACCTGTAAAAACGACCCTCTATTGTCCTAGTTTCATTAGTTTGGATTTTAGATATACTGAAGTCATGAGCCCATATGTCATGATTCTACGCCTCATTTTGTCACGGCCCTGGCTGTGTCACTAGTTTCCCTGTGTTTTTCCTCATCCTCTGTTCCCCCTCCCCTTGTCTGTCTCGCTGTGGGCGTAGCAACTCCCTCACACTCCTGGGTTCCCGATTACATTCACTCAGCTCACCTGCTCCCTGCTGCTCACCTGAAAGCCATCAACCCTGCAGTGTAAAACACTGGCTCTCCTCTCCAGTCCTCGCCAGATCGTTGAGTCTTCCACTGTGGTACAGTCACGCTTCAGGCCGCTGTTGCATTGTGAATTCAACCTAGAGATTTGCTTGTGTACCTTTTTTAATCATGGATACTTACCTTGTGTTTTCCTGTGTCGTAGGATCACTGCCTGCCTGCCTGTTTGTTTTTCTGCCATGCTCCCAGCCAGCCAAACCCCTCCCAACCTAGTTTGCTTCCCTGACATCAACCCACTCTCCTCAGCATTAAAACCCCTGTATGTTTCCCTACTGCTACGTTCATTATGCCGGCTATAAACCCCCCTTTTAACCACTTTCTTGAGTCTGTGTTCTGCGTTTGTGTTCACCTTGTTGATTATAACACATTTAAGTGTGTTTGTCTGAAACACACAAAATAAAATACATTTTAACTTGGTATTTTGCTATTTTTTTTTAGCATTTTATTTAATTTCACTACATTTCTACAAATTTTAATTCTCCCCATGATGGTATAAATGAAGTTTCAAAGAATTGTTCACACAACTAGGAATATGATTTTGATCAAGAAATAATACCCTCTGTTTGATTTAAAAAAAAAAACAAAAAAAACTTTTTGTTGTTGTTGTTGCAGTTGCATAAAACCTGTTAACTGTATTTAAACACATTGACCTGAAAGAATATGAAAATGAGTCACCTGAGTGATGGACAGACAGGCGGCTGCATCTCAGATATTTTCATCCTGGGAGAAGCCAACAGCAACCCTCCAAACCTGCCTGTAGCTGATTATTGCTACAGACATTCATTAACTGATGTGAGACATAGATTATGAGTGTGTGAAGATCAAGTCCGCTGCAGGACACGGTCAACAGCTCTACCTGGAAACAGTGAGACACCTCTGCAGGGCTGCATTACAGCCAGACAATCAGCTTATGAAAGGTGCTGAGTATGACTGCAGAGAGAGGACAGCACGGCTCTCAGACGTGAACTCAGCACACGCTGAGAGAGTTTTATCACGTGAAGGCAACTTCCTCAGGAAAACAAGTTGACACGTGAGAGTGACGGGACTGGACCAAGTCTCCTCCCAGTAGTTTCAACACCCTTCGACTATCTGACATTCTCCATCTCAATACAAAGCAAGACTTAAGCCTCTGAAATTAGGAATGTAGCTTTACTGGTTGGATGCAACCTTTGAAGGCAGATTATGTTCGATAGATTTTTGATAAAATAACACAACCTTACTTGATTTAAAGAAAGTGACATCAAAAGAGGACACAGTCTACGAAGCACGAGTGGTACTTTTTTGCACCAAATTGCTTTTGGTTTCTCTAAAAGATATTTGATTTCCTGAGCTTCACAACAACCCTGTAAAGAAACAGCCTGTTTAGACATCAATAATTAAAAGTCTAAGTGCACACAACCCCCAGACTTACGGTTAAAATGTGATTCCTTAACAGATCAAGTGTCCAGTAAACATGTAAGTCTGTGGTGTTGTAAATTAATCTAGCTAGATGTGATTGATTTCACATGGAAGTAGACACTTCTCTGCAGATCAGCTACCAATGATACATCTTAAACATGACTGTACATTGATTATTGGATATGTTTTCTTGGACAAGATCACATAGGATACAAAGAAGTCTTACAGGAAGTCGTGAATAGCAGTAATTCTCCTCGCCATTTGGGATCAGTAGGACTTGATAAAAAACAAAGCATTGTCTTTGACCAGGAAGTAGTTTTTGAAAAAAAATGATGTCCTCATATGGGAACAAAAGGTTTAGTTTAAATAGTCACCAGAGTGTAATAAAATCTATAACTGTTCATTTCAGATCCTGAACATTGTTATGTAAAAATAAAACTGCAAATGTTTTGTAACTCTGTGGGTTAGGGGTCACTGTTAAAGCCTAAAACTGCTGTGCATAACGAAATTGCAAATAATGCAACATATCTCAAAGCTTTGTCATCTGTTTGTTTTGTAACTCTGGATGAATTTTCCCTACTCCATACTAGAGCTTAGATTCTCTGCCCGAGCCAGACCCGGGTCGGGCCGTAATTTCCCGCCACTATCCTCGAGCTTGGACGGGTCAGGCTCCTCACAATAGACCTAGGCTATTGATGGTGCCACTGGTGGCGCACATGAGTTGTCGACAGTGACAAAGTGTGTCGGCTCGGAGAGAACATGCACGGGCTCGGGTGGGGTTGGGCTGGATTTTTTGGGCTCAATCTAAGCTCTACTCCATGCTCCTTCTGTCTCTAGGAACAGTCTGTCACAACTAACTGGCCTGTGTGAAATGCTGCATTAATACAATAACAATGTCCTGGAACAAGATGATAATAAAGTCTCAGTGTCTTTGAACAAGTATTTCCTGATTAACAGCTTCTTAGTCTGTTACTATTGCTAAAAGTTTGAAAGCAAATTTGTTTGCCATATCAAAGACAAACAATATAAGGCATAAATAAACAAGTTCAGTCGTAACATTTCATCAGGTTTCCACTTTTGTGTCGGGATTGATTGACTTGGTCGAGATGGCTCATAGAGTGTCCACAAAAGAGGACAGGTCTATGTTAAGCAGATTGTAGTGTATTGTGCAGCAAACCAAGAATGTAAAGTCCTCATCTGGGGGCGCAGGGTCACAGGCTTGGAAGGATTACTGAGCAGGCCTGCCAGGCACAGGCCCATGTCACCCAATGTAACAACTATTGACCAGGAAGAGATTCAAAATGACCACAAACAGATGCAATGGAACTGCAACTAGACACAAAATGATTACAAAAAGCGACAAAACAATCCTTGAGAGTTATCACATGACTAAAAGAGTCACTGAATTACCTCAAAGTAAGATACACAACCACAAAAACATGCAAAACAATGACACAAAACAAGGCTAAACAACTATAAGATGTGTGTCTTGCTCCCAGGTTTGAAAGTTTAAAACATTCTCACTACGACCTCGTCACATATTGACATTTGGTCATGGACTTTCCACGTCCAGATACGCTGGCAAGGTACCCTGGGTGCGTTGGTTGTTGATGTTCAAGTTCTGCATGTTACATGCATTGCATTCTTTCAAAATACACTCCTGTTTTCACAGGAAACGTACAGTCTCTTTCAAAATAAAAGCACTACATTGGCACAAAACTGTGAATAGATGTGTTTTCCTTCAACTACAAACACATGTGGTTGGGTTTAGGACAAAAGAACAGGGTTTGGCTTTACAGTCTTACGGAAATCATCTGCCGCGTGACTTGGACATGTAAACAACCTCAAATCATCCGAAGAACAAAAGCAGACAGCGTGTTCTTCCTGTCCTACACACATTGTTGATAAAGACCTCACCCACAACAATCACTATCATCATCATCATCATCATCATCATCATCATCATCTTCCATTGAAGATCTGGCAGAGAGCTATGGGCTCAGTTGTTGATGCAACATGAGAACAAAAAGTGGACGTGAGCGTGTCCTTGTGCTTGTTGTGATCACCTGAACACAAATAAATCAACCTTTCCTCACACAGAATGTGGGACACTGCCAGAGAGGAACAATGGAAACTTTAATTAGATCAGGTGGTTGTTCAGGGATCGTCATAACACAAACTGTCACATAATATAACCAGATACACAAAAACTACACTACACTCTTTGTCAGGCTGCACAGATTGTTTAGCTACAAGCATGAAACCTGACGACAAGTATATTCAGAAGTTAGTGACCCAGTTCTGATGTTTCCATCCAATGTAATGCATATTTTTTAAACACAATGTATACGAGGAAATACGATCTTTTTATTTTTCAGCAGGGGTAAAATGTTTTTCAGAATCTCTCTGATCTGAGCCGTGCACCTGCAGGCAGCACTGTGAGATCATGCACTTATAAATGACACCGCTGCTCAAAAGGATGGGAGAAATATGATTGGAGGGCCTTTAAAAACACAGAATTAACATCTTATGTTTCTTGGCTTGAAATCTAAGAACAGAACATCGAAAAAATATCAGCATCAACCTTAAAAAGAACCACAAACTGTTCCTTTCCTCAGTGGTACATACTTCCCTGATCAACAGCCTCAAAGCTGAGTTCTTGGCGAGGAGGCGAAAGAGCTCCTGCAACATGAATCTAAGTGACAAGGCTGCATTAAAGGGATAGTTTGGATCGTTTAAAGTGGGGTTGTATGAGGTACATATCCATAGTCAGTGTATTGCATAAAGTAGATGTCAGTCCACATCCCTCACGTTCGGAGAAGCAGGCAGGAGTAACATCACAGAAGATAAGCAATGTACTGCTGTGGATGGGGGCACTAATAAAACTTATTTTAGCCACCTACGTGTAAGAAAATGAATATCAGTTTAAGTGCACGCTATATTTACAATATTTTTACCGCTTTACCTTGCTGGCAGACAATCCTCTCCGACGAGGGACTGGAGCCGTTATATCGCTCTCTTCAAAGCCAGACTTCATTAAGAAAAACAGTCATTTAAAAAAGAAAATTAATAATCAAAATTACTTTCTTTGTGTTATTGTGTGACTTTGGTGTTTAATAGGTTTAGTTTGGACTCTTAACAGTCACACAATAGCCCTTTTTACACAGAGATCACGCTATAGGGCCGTTACTAAGTCCCTTCTTCATGCCTCCTTTGCATTTTTACACAGAACCAAACAACAGTGGCATAATGGCGCTCCAGCCCAAAACCAAAGGTCAATATGTGACAAGGTCAGAGAGAGAATGTGTAGGTTGCTCCAGTGTGATTTTTAAATAGCATGCTGGCAAGCATAACCAAAAAAGGCATGACGGGTAGCACAACAGCACTGCCTCTCGTGTGACATGTAACAGATGCGTCGGCACTGCAGCCCTTTAAAAACAATAACAATGGCATTGACGTGGTAACAACAATCATTTACCTTCTCTGTTATATGGCAGCTTATCTCATCCTCTGCTTGAGGGTAAGGAGCTCCATGACCTCATCGTTTTCCCCATTTGTGGACATTTTCAGCTGCTGTTTTTCTTCCCTGAGTTAGCCGTTAACTGCTACCAGCTGTTTTTTAAATCTCCCGCGATTGGTCGCACACATAACACATCGTAAAAACATCACTCCTTTCCTGTCCATGATCCTGTCCTGCCAGCTTTCCTGTTTATAGAGACATGTTTTAGGGCTGTGACTACCTCCAGTGGCGGATTAATGGCGAGACAACTCTGTCCCCTTTTTGTGCAATTGTATCTTATATACAGAGCATTGGGGTGTGTGACGGCATGATATTCCCACCTTGAATGGGCAGTGTAAATGGGGCTACTAACATGAACAAACTAATAGATGGAGGCATCAGTAGAAAGCAGCTCCTGCGTTCAGTGAGCTAAAATGAAAATGTCCATGGAGTCTGGGTCGGTAATGTTGGTTCTATCTCTGGCAGACTGTGTTAAGCAAGGAAAATACTTAGCACTCTCGAAATTCACACTGTGGCCAGCAGTGAGAATGTAGCTTTTGCTGAGTGCGTGAAAAAATGTGTGCTTACAAGAAAAAGAGTGAGACAAAGGCAGGCTTGCACAGACATTTTATTATTATAGGTGACACACCCTTCAGCCCTGATAACACCTCTGATTAGGCCCATTTCTAAACATCTGGAAGACGCTCTTTAAGTAGTAGTTTTTCAGTCTCCCTCCCCACAGAGCTCCTGCTGAATATTTCATCCTCAAAGCGCAGATAAAGTGTCTCTGCGCCGTTCACACGATCTGCCTTTGTCTTCGGCGTGAGGAGCTCGCCGGACAAAACGAAATACCAGGTCAGCGGTGTCGGTCTCAAACAGCATAGAGGCGACAGATTGAAACACGAGAGATGCTTTTGTTTCTCAGCCAGCATCTCATGTGCGACTCTGTGATGCTGCGCTGGAGGTCGCGGAGGGCGATGGAGGGACAGTTTGTCCTGGAAACTAAGATGCTCGGTTTTCACCTGAGCTTCAGCTCCAGCTCAGACTGCTCTTTGTCTGCTGCTACTGTACATCTGCTGCAAAGAGTAAAATCAAGGACTGGTTCTGAACTTTTACTTCATTGTTTGTTTTGTGATTTATTTATGTGGCCAGATAACTTCTATATTGCAGATTCTGTTTGGTCAGATGATTATAAATGATCATATAGGCAGTGGAAGATAGATACCACCTTACTATGTGGTATGTGGCACAAAATAACTTCACATAAACTTTAGTTGACTGTGATGTTTCCTGAAATTTCACATATTTTGCATCTTAAGTGCCCTGAGGGACTGACCTACTTTTACAGATTTATCTCTGTCTACATCAGTGCTCTCTTTTCAGTCATGACATTGCTATCCCAAGAATTTTGAGATTTTTGGTGAGTAAACCACCTAAGTCTATCTCTCAACAACTGCAGGATGGATTGGCATCAAATTTTGTACAAACATTCATGGTCCACAGAGGATGAATCCTGACCTCATAGTGTCACCATGAGGTTAACATTAAATGTTCAAAGTCTTGATAACTGTTGGAAGAATTGTCAAGAAATTCGGTCCACACATTTAGTTTCTCTCAGAATGAGATGGAGTCAAAACACGACTCTCCACCACAGGGCTGTAGGCTACAAAGGAGTCTTAAAATGTCGTCTTGTTGTGTTATTGGGAGCCAGAATAGAACTTAAAAAACTTAAATTTTATCACATACCAGCCGCCACTGCCTGTCAACAAAAATGGAGACAACTATGGTTAAATGTGATAAGACCAAAGGACTGGATGGAGGCGATCATTGAAAATGCTCACATGTGCAGCACACACTTCATATCAGGTTAGAGAAAAAGTATTTCCTGTTGTAGGGATGAAAATGTTATGTGTATTAACGGTTATCATGTCCACCTCATCAGACACTGGGGAGGGTGTCAATGTACACACTGATGTTAGCATTTAGCTCAAAGTGCCTGTGTGCAGCCTCACAGAACTGCTAGCATGGCTGCTAGCCTCGCTCTTATTCTGTGTATTTATTTGGTAAAACTGAATAAAAAACTAGTTCTTTGAAAATGCAAGCTATCATAAATACAGTCAAAACATGGGCTACATACAAAACTGCTCAAACTCTGTCTGCATGTAGCCATTTAATGATCATGTGCTAATTCTGTGTTAAGTGTTATTCCAGGAACAAGCTTGTACTGTTTATGACTGACAAATGTTTGTTTTTACCTATATTAAGTACTCAACTATACAGACTTCACACTGAACACCTCTCACTTACATGCAACAATATAAAGCTGTAGAAGAAAACCTAGGCTAACATTTCTTTTACCTTCACTGTAATGCCTCATTAGAAAGTCACATTGTTTTTGAGCTTGTCACACAGGAACAGCAGCAGTCCGTCAGCGTTGTAGACAGAAAACAACACACATAGGGAAACATGTCTCAGCACATTTCTTTGCATTACAAATAATGAGGCCAAGAATTTGACCTTGGCCTCAGTATTTGTTTGCAGTCTCAGTGTGACTGTATCGAAAAGCAGAAATAGGCCACCAGCCTTCTTGTCTCATTCAACTGTGAACTTGTTAATTAGATTGTTTAAAACTGTCAAATTATTAATTATCTTTTAATAAGATCATGTCCTCTTCATATTAAGCCAGTCTGTGTTTCAGACAATGACACTGAATTAGAAAAGGACCGACAAAATCCCTCAAGTGTCACCTTCATGTGTTTTTCTAATTTTTATGTTGTTGTGCTTATTTATTTCATCATAGGACGAGGTAAATGTGAATGTCACAGATAAAAGGGACTTCTCTGTTGAACAACATTAACATCCAGTGGTGTTAAAAATTTGAATTGATTTTTGAAATGCGTTAGAGTGACTGTCTTTATTTTACTGGATGGGACAGGGCATGGGGGAAATTTGAAAAGATGAAAACTTTTGTACTGTTCTCTTTAGATTTATGCAATGAAAATGACAATACCACAGTCAGTTGACAAAGAACAATTCTGATTCACTATCTGTTACCATAAATTCACAGTGGGAGCTGCTCAGTACACCCACAGTTTTCTATCAGTGTCTGCTGGGCAGCTTTGGTAGAGCAGTGAAGAGGTTAAATGTCTGACTGCAGCACCGTTGTTTAGAGAGGAGAATCTTCCTCTTCCTGTCTCCCTGGCCATTTTTTCACAGTTGGTTTGAGAATTAAAACAAACCACATTGGAGTATCTAGACTCGTCCTAATCTCCTGAATAAATATCCCACATCTCCTCACTGAGAGACATCTCCTCTCCCAAATCCAATCTATAAATATCCCCTCATGTCTAATTTGTTCTTTTGTCGGGTTCCCTTCCTGGTGTGGTTGTTTGGGACGCTGCCTGTTCCCATGACGCTTTTCACCAAGGGGGTGAACCCTGGAAATAAACATTATCCTTATTTATCTGAAGTTAATCTTACAGAGGAGGAGATGCAGATAAATGGAAATGAAAAACAAAATGATCTAGGAATGTGGATCCTGCATTCGTCGTTAACCTTCAACTAGAAACTGAGCTGACTCTACTATTAAACTCTTTGTAAGTCACTCTGGAGACACGAGTGGACACCAACTCCCTCTGAGGGTTTCGCTCACTGTTACATCATGATGAGGGTGCTGTTTCTCGGTGGCTGGGCTGGCAGGGGGCAGTGACCCCCGTGTCCCCTGCTTACCCAGGCAAGCTGGACCGCCACCATTAACGCAGTGATGTGCCAGGATCAAGTAGCTGGGCTGCTATCTTGTTACTAATCTGATAATCTGTTTGGCACGGGGGCTCTTTTCCATTCCTCCTTACATAACTGGGTCTATGTTCAGATTCAGGATGAGTCTGGGCCCAGAGATGACCACTGCGAAGGACACACGGACAGTTTGAGAGACGGAACAGGACTCTGTGGTCCAGGGAGCGATTTAAGCTTGTTTAATGTGTCTCCCTAGTTTACGTCGATCCCTACAGAGGTTTTTCTACGGAGGGGTCAGAGGTCAAGGTCAATCACAATGCAGGGAAATCCAGAAGACCCTCAAAACTGCTGTTAACTGTGATTACAGTATTACCTTTTTAAGGTCACACAGATCTCTGTTTCCCTGTGCCCAACAATCTATTTACTGACAGCCTCTCGACCTCATCCAGAGCTACAGCAAGTACCATCTGCCTCAACATTTTAGGAACTAGCTACTAATTACTGTGAGAGAAAAAAGAATAAATTCATGGTAGATTGATTACACAGCGAGGTAAGGAGAAGGAGGTGGCGGCATGGTTGCCTGGCAACAAAAGAAAGCTGCAGCAAGTGTTTTTTGTTTTGTTTTTCACTGGTGGTATTCAATTTTTTTTAAAAAGGCAGTAATCACGTTTCGCATTTTGCAACCTGCAAAACACAGTCTGTGTGATCGGGGCCAAAGATTATATTAAATCTGCAAGTGTTTACTTTTTATTTCCCAATCTGTCTTGCACAACACAAGTTTCTCTAGTAAAATAAGGCCAACCCTTTCTCAGATTTTCACCAGACGTTTCCAAGAGTAGCTATTGGACTGACAATTTGATTGCCTGCAGGTGAGGACAGTGTTACCGTGGCAACCACTGCAAATGAGCTTGACTGTGAGAAATCGCTCAGCATTTTATTTACTTTGGCATCTAGGCTATTTTAGATGTTTCTTGCAATACAGTGAACACACAATGCTCTTGTTAAGAAAAGAAAAACACCTTAAGGTGCTATCGCATAAGACGTAATTTAAATTTTGAGCTATAAGGGACTTGTTGAGATTGTAAAAAAGTGTAATTTTCCAGTAATAGTAACATATTAGAGCCATGGATGTGAGATAAACTAAGAGAGAAGGAAGGATTAATGGTCATACTGTATAGGCTCAAAAAGTGCCCTATCATTTTTGACGCTACAGTGTGTTACATGCAATGGTTAGGCTTTACTGTATGGGCCGGTGGCAAAGTTAATGACTAGCTTAAAAAAAAGGACAGGGTCTGCATGCAGCACACCTCCGTCACACCACCAGTAAACTCATCCTGCAGAGCTGATTCAGAGAGAACAAACACTATAGAAGTAGGCCAATTCCTCACGGCAAAGATCTATTGAAATACCACATCAGGTTATTTAAGGATACTTTACAACAGTATCACTCAGGAAAAAAATGCATTTAAAACTATACTATTAGACAGTAATATGAGGGAATATGTGTAGAGACAAAATACTTTTTAATGCTGCTCTATACATATAAACATACATTTATTCTACTAGCAAGAGGGTTCCTTCTTTGCATATTCTCCCTGTGTCAGCGTGGGTTTTCCCCAGGTTCCTCCCACAGTCCAAATATATGCAGATTAATTGGTGACTCTAAAGTATCAGTAGGTGTGAATGTGAGTGTGAATGGTTGTCTGTCCCTATGTGTCAACCCTGTGATAGTCTGGTGACCTGTCCAGCGTGTACCCTGGCCAGACTCAACAGGTTACATACTGCTGAGGTGCTTGTGTATCTCTCCTTGGGGATCAGTAAAGTTTCATCTTAATCTACAAAATTATATCATCAACAACATCATTTATCTGTTCATTATATTTTGTACTATTATATGAACCTGTAAAATAACTAAGGTAATCAGATAAAGGGGTAGAGTCAAAAGTACAATATTTAAACTATCTAAAATGTAGTGGAGTAAAAAATAAGAAGTAGCAGACAATGGAAATAAAGTAAAGTGCAAGTACTTCAAATCTGTTGTAGGTGGGGGAGAATGGTAGCCTGGAAAATCCTGACTCAAATCTAGAAAGATTTTGAGTCTGACCCTCACCGATACACCCTTCCTACCCACTAATGAGGCATATTAAATGCCGCTGCATGCAATTGGATACCACGATAACCAATCAGAGCAAAATACAAGGTGATGTATTCATTGCACTAAGCCCCATTTGTTTGCAGACCAGTGGTGCTAACTGATATATTATGCTTTTACCGTATCCCGTCGGCAAACCGGCAAAAACGTCCTTCCTGGAAATGAAGGCTTCTAGGGCAGTCTTCTGTTCCTCTCTCAAGGAAAAAGATAAGTGTAGTTGGCTTAGCGTTTCTTCCAAAGCTAAACTGAATGGACACGGTCCTTCAGCAGCTGCCATCTTAGCTGTTTACTTTTCGAGGCCTACGGCGCAGCGCTGTCCTCATCATGTTATGCCCGCCCACAGCCCACCGCTGTCAGATAGATTGATCTGATTGGTCCAATGGTGATTCACCAGGATCTGCTGCCAGATCCCCGTGCAGAGCAAATTTGAATTTGTTAGGGGCGGGGGTTCGCAGAATGGAGTTGGAAATGGGGCTATAATAAGCCTGAAAAGCTGCAAATCATAATGGAAGTACAGAGAGTTTTTGCATAGAGATTAAACACCATCTCTTGTAGTTGCATTGGTTTTAGAACGTTGCTGAACGCAGCACTGCAAGTAGCTGCATATCCTCCTGAAACCCGAACTTTTGTTTGATATACTTTTTAATTTCTCCTAGCTATTTGGGATCAGTAGGAACCGATAAGTATAAAAAACTAAACACTGTCAATCATAGTTAAGTCCCAATGTCCTCAAACGAGATGATAATAAATTCCTAATGTCTTCAAACAAGTACTTCCTAATTAACAACTTATCTTGTTAATGTTGCTAAAATTGGTTGCATTTGTCACCATATCAAACTACGAACATTATTAATCATAAATAAACAAGTTTCAATAATAACGTGCTCAGGATTTGGACCTTGTCCACTTTTGTGTTGGGATAGGCTGCAGACTGATTTGACAGAGATGGATTTGTGTATAGTGGTCTGACTACCTCAAGATGGCGCAGAAAGTGTCTACGAACGAGGACAAAAGGTCTGAGTTAAGTAAAATAAAGTTTAAAGTGCAGTAAACCCAAAATGTGACGTCATCATATGAGACGGTCTCAGGAGGATACTTCAACTCATCGCGTCAAGAATCTTTGGTCTGAAATGGGTTTATGAAACAACAAAGTGAAATCAATGTTGATCCATATTTCAAAATCACAACATAATTCAGCAGTGATTTAGCCATGCCCCAAATAAAAGTAAAAAGCGTGACAAGCAACCCCGTCCTCCCCTGCAGTACTGAACGTACTGTCCTTTCCATCACTCGTATGTATATTAAGATATAATTATTTAAAGAAAACAACCATAACGTGTATTGACTTTCAGTGCACTTAGTATAAAATACGATTATCACAGAAGTCTGCTGTTTTATTTGTGTTTTAACCAGATAGTTTTAATCGCTTTATGTCAGTTTGTTTACTTTCCTGTGAGGGCTTGTCTTACCCATGATGCTTTGCGGCGGCTATAAATACCCCTGTCGTGCGGCTGTATCCTCAGAGTCGCTGCTGCGGAGCGATGTATTGATTCTCCATCGTCTCTCTCACCAACTTGTCACCAGAAACTTTTGCCACAACACGGTGTTGTGTTAATTTACGGATGTTGAACTTGTCCGTCGAGTTTTTATCGAACAGCAACAGTTTTAGTTTTCAGAAAGGAGCTAAAGACCCGTGTTTCCTCGAGCCTATCATGCTGAACACAGAGGAAAGGTAGGAGGATGCTAATGTTCATGTTCTGCTAGAAACATTCACAATAACTAACGTAACTAACACACGTTAACGGTTGTTGTCCGTGTCAGTCGGTGGTGTCGGTGCTGCTCAGCGGTTTGTTTCAGTCGGTAACAGCGTGTTAACTAATGTAGAGTTGAGCTTGTCAAATTAGTTTGGATGTAGTTCAGGCTGGTTTGCGAAATAGCAGGAAATAAACTGCGGAAAGAAAAACTAGAAATGACCACAGTGACAGACAGACAGACGGCTGTGGACAGACCTGACAGGACAAACAAGAGCTGTACGTTAATGTTAGCAGACTGAAACCAGCAGGATAACTGCCTTTATACTTTATTTGACTTTACTGTCTCTGTAACGTTACATACAGAGTTGGATGCTGCTGCAAACATTCACAGAGAGATGCACCGGACACAGTTTGATGGTTTTCTACGAATGTAATGCAACAAAAAGGTCTCTGAACGTATCAAATTAAATTAACTATCACTTAATTTTAAGATTGTGAAGATACTGCAAGGCCATTTAATTTTTTTAAGACCACACTTCCCATCAAGGACACATTTTTAAATCTCGATTAAGTTACAGCACATTTCCTTATTTAAAAAAAAAAAAAAAAATCCCAAGCATGAAACCTTTTTCCAAGTATCATTGCTCCTTCCGGGAATCTGCAAGTTGCTTCTTGTTTGTTCAGACGATCCAAAACAGGGATGTGAAACATAAAGCCCGTGGGCCAGATGTGGCCCGCCAGAGGGTCCAATCCGGCCCACAGGATGACTTTGCACACTTAATATTAATGCACATGTCACGGCTGAGAGGTGCCAGGTTTCAGGAGCAGCCTTCATGTAAAATGCAGCTTCAGAGGCTAGACTAGATTACAGCTATCTGAAAATTAATAAATACTTACTGTGCAAAATATTGTCAATCAGCAGCTTCCGTAGCCTCCACACTTTGCTGTGTTGATGTCTGCAATTCTACACAAGGGGTGGAAATATATGTAAAAATGCACATGACTGATGTACTTATTTTTTCCTCAGACATCTCAGGCTGTTCATTATCTGTTTTAAATAGATATTTTCAGAATGTACTTGTACTTTTTTACAACAAAAGAAAGGGCAAAATTGGTAGGTGGTGTTATTTCAAAGTCATCATACAATGGTTTCACTGGCCCATGAACTAAAGAGAGTGCTACAACCAACAGATCCATTTAATCAACTAGAAACAGCAAATGTTTGATATCTCAGCTTGATAAATAATTTCAGTGATTAACTGATTAATTTTGACCAACTAATTAATAATGATTTCTTTCAACAATAAAGAAATTGACTTGTGGCCTACTGGAAAAAAAATACACTTATTACAATTAGCACTGAAATTATAAGTCAATCACTGAGTGAGAAAATAAGTCCAAAAACAAAGTCACTGATGAAGCAAAAAATACAAATTATTTGCTGATTGTAATTTATATTACAAAATATATGTAATTTTTGCCCCCTTTTGGCACAGCTTATTTCCACACATTTTCAGCTTTATTTCCAAACACTTGTTAGAAAACTAATCAAAAAGTAATGAAATGTTATATTAGTTTAAAGAAGTAACTAAAGAAATCATATTACTTATTACATTTTCAACAGGGTAACAAATAATCTGTAACCTGTTACATTTCAAAATTAACCTTCTCAACACTTTTTTTTAATTCTGTTTTAATCATTGGAAACAGAATATTTTCCTAATTTTGGTCAGTTTTCGACTGTTGGTTGGGGAACAGAATTTTCAGGCTAGTGCTGATACTGATATTTGAAAGTTTGGATGTGTTATCTGATATATTTGTGTGTTTTTTGTGCTGCTGCGTTGTATTTTGTACTGAATGTTCATCCCTGTGCGTCACTATGGTGGTCCCTTAGGAAATTGTTGTTGCTGTGGTTGTAATATGTCTTTTATTATGCAGTACTTTTTTTTATGTGATTAAAGTGGTTGTACAGCAGGCCTAACAATCATTCTGCGAGTGATTGCACAGATAAATTGTAGGCTGTGTGTTTTCTTTCTTTGACTCTCTCCTAAAACAGGCACACGCCTTGTTTTTGTCCTCTGTGGGTTTTATCATCTGACACAGAGAGGGAGAGGTTCATTGATGCTGTGAGCCAGAGCAGTGACTTTATTAGCTCTCCGACTGTTACGGCCGTGTCAGCTAAAGGCATCAACTGGCCTACATCTGCCTGGTTGCGTAACACGCTCTCCTCTACTAGTTCACTTCCCAAGCAGCAGTGGATTCTGCTTTAGTGTGTGTAAGTGTGTGTGAGGTGTTCGGGGGTGCAGTCAGTCAGAAACAGCTGGATTATCTAACCTGACCTACCTGAGTGTAACTAAGTGCTCCTTGAAGCGACTGGCACACTGCTCTTTTCAGTGGTTGCTGTAGTTTCTGGAAGATTCTGAATCAGAGCTCTGCCGAATTTTCCATAACAAAACCAAAACATTGTGCCAATCAGTTTTAACATGAGGTCTTGGGAGGTCAGCCATCGCTATTATTGTTGTTGACTGCAGGCGCTGCTGTGATACAGACCTTAAGCATGCACCTACAAGTGAGGAATGAGTTGCAGACGGGCTTGAAATGAGCACATGATCGCACTGGAAAGAATGTCCTTGAACTTGAAGAGGCTCTTAACATGAGGAAAAGGAAAAGTCATAATTGTTTCCATTTTTAATCAATCTGTTTTTGATTGTTTGGTCCATAAAATGTAAGACATTAGTAAAAGATGCCTATCGCAACTTCCCAAAGCCCAAGCTGACATAGAATTTGATCCTTTTGTCTGGTCAACAGTCCAAAACCAAAGAATTGCAATTCCGGTCAGACATTTTTGTTGCCATCTCACCTCTTCACCCTTGGATGTTTGTTTTCTTCCTGTTTCGTGGGAAACATGCTAGTCTCTATATACAGACTCTACATTCAGTGAATGTAGAGTCTGTAGGCAAACCCCGGAGATCTTGCCTCCGGAAGAAGAGTGGAACAGCCCTGGTTTCCGGTTGTAGGCTGTTTGAAGTTCGTGTGATAATGACCAATCACGCTTGAGCCGGCTGCAGTTGTTGCCAGGTTAAACGGCCCACGCGGTGAACTAATGAGGCGGAACATAATTGGCGTCACTGCAAACTTTGAATCCATTGTAATGGTCCTCCGCCCAAATCAAACCAGACTGCCAAGAAAACAGGAGTCTGCCCCCAGAGGCTGTATCACCATCTGCCGGAAGTCAGATGCCAAATACAACCGATGGATTCCGAGAATGTCAACATGCCAACTCACTCGATGTTAATTCTCTGGATAATTATCTGCTCTATTCACACATGGGCTCAATTAAACATTACACAGACTTTTCACTGGGGAGCTGGCAGGATAAAGTCTGTTTAATGTGCGATCCAACTGATTCAGACATTTGAGTTCTTACATACAGCTGATGTCAATATAATTTCAGGTTTGCAGTGCGTGTGTGATAGGTGCTCAAGTTAAATATTTTCAGTTTCTCACCAGGTGATTTTGATTAAGCAACTTTGTTGGCAACTTCCGGTGTCATCCGATGAAATGCGGTGTGGCAGACATTTAATGTGTCACACCACCCATTACACAGAGGCCACCACAGATCATGGGACACACCATTTTTACTGAAAAATGAATAGGTTGATGTTGTTTCGTGCCAAAGCTAGTGTTTTCACAACAGGCAGGACACATGCAGGCATAAGTGTTGCATAAATAAGATGAGTTATGACGTTGCTTTGTTCATTCCTCAGTTTGATGTCATTCTATTATTCACTGTTACCACAGGCTTATCAAACTGTGCCTGTACGGACAAAGCCTGTGCTGAGTTATATTGATGCAGGTGTTGGTTTTCACAGCCTGCATTAAGCCTGTGTTTTCGATGGGGAAAGTGTGTGTGTAAGGGATGTTTTAAAAACTCCCGTGTACTTCGTACAAGTGCCGCCTGTTTGGTGGGTGTGAGTGGTGTTGCTTATATTTGTACTGTTTTACTCCAAGTAATAGTTATTTTACTTTCACAAAGTGGTAATGCATCTTCCGTGTTTACCTAACAGTCCAACATTGCCGGCATTTTTGCACTTCCCAGTCAGACAGACATGCTCACTTTTATGATGCATGTGTACAATGACTGTGGTAAACCTCTATCTCGTCCTCTACCACCGCTTTGTGTCGGACATTTGTGGTTTTAACTGGTGTGTCTCGACAGCTATGAGACGGATCACCATGAAATTTGGTACAGGCATTCTCTTCCTTGAGTGTCATCATTAAAGCAAAATTTGAATTTGTCCAATACTTGGTTTTATAACCAAATTCCTGCAAAACTAATAACATTTGCATCATCCTTAGCAGTACTTTGTGTTTAGTGGCAATGAGAAAAATGTAATCGAAGGAAACTAAGATGATGAACATGATAAACAGGTCTGCCAATCAACTGAATGTTAACACTCATTTTGAGCATGGTAGCAATACACCATTTCTGAAACACCTCAAACATATCTTTGACATTTATGTCTTGTGATTTCTTGTTATTTGCCAACATACACATTAATGCCAATAGATCTATGACAAACTAAAATAGTCAGATGATTTCAGCCCTGTTGATGTGTTAGTTGGGTTTAGTTTAAATTTGCTGAGTCAATATTGATCCTGCAGTCAGTGCCAGAGTAACAAAAGGAGTATTTATTTGCTTTTAAGCTTTGTTTATTTGAATGTCCTACTGTAGGCATGTCCCAGTCTTACCTCAAAGATCAGTCTTGGGGCCAATGACGGCATATTTTAAACTAATCAGGATTGGCTTTAATGAACGATATCGAGTCCAATTCGATTCTTTGTTTTATGTCAGATGTCAGGTGGTTTTACTGGTGAAAGTTTTGTGCACAGCAACAAGTGCAGCCGTCGTCATCTCTCCAACTCTGTCTCTGCTCCACTCCATTCAGCGCCCGCTGCAAAACACCACACGTCATAAATGACAGCAAAATGCAGAATGAGTGTAAGAGTCTCTTGTGTCTACTGTCATCTCTTGTACATGGTGTTTAATCCAAAGCGCTCCATGTGCGCTGTGCAGCTGTTTTATCTTGTGAAGTAGAAGTATCGAATAGGCACTCTGTATTAGCAGATAGTCAGTATTAAGTGACTCAGATCAGGGGCAAAAAACTTGATTGTGACATCCTTGTCCTGTTTTACAATGGTCTGGTTATTTAGACTAGTTTGGTTGTGTTTGTTGTCTTCTGTGTCTGATCAGCCGTGCACAGCCACAGTTTGGGTCCAGGGGTCAGCGCTGTGTGTTTTGACAGGGATACGTCCATCCACACTCAAAGCACGTGTGTGTTTCCTGTTTCTGTCTCGACATGTTTTCCGACACGCTTCTCTGCCAAACTTCGGGGGTCAGAGGAGGTCTGAGGACCCTCCTGTTTATTTTCCTGCATACAGCAATGTGATGTTTATGTCCCCAACCGAAATCATCTTTACCACAGGTTTTTGTGGGGGCTAACAAGCTTGTTTATGTTGACAGTCGGGGTTTAAGTTTAGGCTTTTTCCATTAGTAACTGGTAGTTATAGTGTGAGAAGTTCGTTTGGTGTGTTTCGGTTTTCTTGGAAGACCTGCCAGAGCGCTTCCTGTTTTGGTTTAGTTGTGTGTTTCTTGGCTGTCGGTGAAACTCTGCCACAGCAGCCGGCCAGCTCGGGCCGTTCATCCCCTCAAACAATCCACCTGAATCAGTTCTCAAAACAACTCACAGCTCAGGAAGAGCAAACTGGCAGTGGAAGCAGTCATCCTTAAAAATAATAATAAGTTCCTCTTGCATACACACACATGCCCTCACCCCTCCCTGCGGAATCGGACGATGACGCACTTGGCATCTTTGAGTCTCGCTGCAACACACAGATGATTAAATCCTCACCCTCATATTAATACAGCCCAGGCTTGTGAGTGTAGCCTTCACAGAGCGGTGCACAGAGTCCACTGCACCCATCAAGTTGACCTTCTTTAAAAACGTAACCCATATTCTGTTTTTAGGGTGACCTCATGACCTATTGGGGGGCTGTAGACTTCACCTCTCCAGCTGGACTGGCATTATGGGACACGGGGGCGGGGAGGGCAGAGTGTGGCTGAAATGTCAGAAGACGAAAGTGTTGCCTTTCAAAACAAGCTGGCATTTCCATCAAGGACAGGCTCTTCTGTCTGTCTCTGGAAGGGAAGATGGAAAAAGAGAAGCAGGTCTTGACATCTTGGCAAGTGCGCTAATCTCTTCCCCCTGTCTGCGTCCTACCTGTCGTCCCTGATACACTCTGTATCACTTTTGTTTCTGTGGAACAAATGAAGAGGCACTCTCGGCAGTTTAAAAATGTTTTAATGGGGCGCTGCCAACATTCACCTCATTCCAAACGAGACTGGTAGATTTTTAACCTGCTGGGTACTGCTGCTTTCTGTGTGTTATGACTGCAGCGTTTCTGCATCTATTTTATTTAGTTTGTCTTGTGTGTTTATTGTAAGTCAGGAGGGGAATGTATGGAAGTACATTTACTCAAGTACTTCCATTTATTGCTGCATCTACTTCACCACATTTTAGAGGGTAATATTTGCGACGTGCTTCTTACTCCACCACATTTATCCAACAACTACAGCTACTGATCACTTTGTAAAGGTGGGAAACACCAGAGGACCAATAACACAATATAATCACAGTACTTAAGTTTAAATACAGTATTGTGATTTTTAAATGTTTTGCAATATGCTGCGATAACATATATTGGGATTTATTACCTTTTTTTAATTGCAAAGGAAAGGAAAACTGTCATCTGTTTTACCTAAAAAGACAAACTAAAGTAATTTTTATTGCAGCAAAATGTATCCAGTGGACTGAAAAAAGCAATTAATTGTAATTTTCTGATAGTCAAACAAAGGTTTAATTTGTATTTATATAATAAAAATTTTGATATTTGGCAAGTATTGATAGAATATTGCCACGCAACATATCGCCGTACTTTATAGCTTTTTTCCCTCTCCCCTATGACTTTGCAGGTTCAAATTTTCCGCACAAATCCTACAATGACTGTATTAAATCTGAAGCATTGTTATACTGTAGATTGAACTGAACATATAAAGTATTTAAAATAACAATATTGCTTAAAAGTTCACGCATTTGTGATAATAAAGTGTCATATTGTTGTGACATGGACAGGAGCCATTCTGCTGTATAATGAGTACTTTGACTTTTGATATTATGATTACATTTTGCTGATAATACTTTTGATTTTTAATTACAATTAAGTTATCAATTTATCCGCATCTATCTTCTCGACTAATCAAGTGATTGGTAGGTCTATAAGACATTAGAAAACACTCAAAAAGCAAATTAAGTTATTTGTACACTTAATTTTCCAGTTCATATGTTGTCTCTGCCTAGTTAAGAACCAAGGAGTGATGAGACGGGGAAAGAGTGTGGTTGCGATTGGAGCTTCAAAGTGAACAGGCCAGGCATAATGAGCTTTGTTTTCCATTGCTCACTCTCTTGGCTCTATGCAGATCAGGTTGTCCAGGTTACCTACCTGGCCCGCGGGGAAACTGTCTGCACTGCACAGCTCCTCCCTCGCACAAAAACAGTACCTGATGTTTGTCTGTGGCACAGTTCTCGGCCATACCCGTATTCGCTCACAAACACGTCGGTCTAGCTGGTGCAGTTTCTGCCAGGAGATTGTGTACTGTGCTGGGTCTGATTAAAGGTGTCACACAGTCTCTTGGGGTCAAAACTGAGTCAGACTGGGGAGGATATTCACTCATGTTAAAGTTGACAAAATGAGAATCCTAAGCCCTCGTGTCCGGGCCCGTCTGGAAACGTCGGCTAGCTGCCATCATGTCTGGTTTCAGATGAACGACTGTAACTCCACACGCCAGAGATGTGTGTTCCCAAAAGCCTCACAAGCTATTTGCAGAGGTGTTTACAGATCATGCGCTTGTTTATGATACATGCCTTCCACCACACACACAACGCGTCAGGTACCCTTTTGAATGCAGTTATAAATCATCGGCTATAATTTTGTCTGTCATAAGCTCAACATAAACAATCAGCCTGTGATGGATTTTCAGGAGTTGGTAGACTGAAACTTTACTGCCCACATCATTTACTTGTTGGCTTTGATCTTTGTTTGTGTGTCATGAGAAATATGCCAAAATCTATAAATAACCAAACAGACTTGACTAACTGGACCACTGCGCCTCATGCTTAAGGACACTGAGTTCCTGTTTCTGATATGAAACGTCCGGCAGAATCTGCTGTTTAAGACAAACATCACAGTATTGCTGCGAAGAGTCAAGTCAGACTTTACTTTCTCACAGGTTATGTCTGAATGCAAGTTCGGCCAAACACTTGGAAACCTGCAAAGAACATAAAAGGATCCAACAAATGAGCAACCTGTATAATCCTGTTAATTCCCTCTGGTTGTCCTGTGCACTGCGGAGGTGGAGGTGGGGCATGTTGCCGCAGGTGCTTTATATTTGCTAATTACAGGGACGTGCTTAATGAAGTTAAAACGGGGTTGTGTGAGAGCAGCAACAAGCTGAGAGGTTTACATCATCATATGTTCCGGCTAAGTGTATTTGAATTAAAGATGCCCTGTGGAGTTTATTTTTAACAGTCCTGAGGTGTAACAAACATGCACACCCTCCATAATTAAACAATTGTAAAGAAAAATAACTTTAAATTGTGCTTCTCTTTGTTTGTTGGTGTGTTACAACTGCTAACTGACGATCACCAAAATAGGGTGAAACAAGAATGTGAATCATGAGGGGTCGGTTCATGAAAACACTGCTACAGAGCACTACTACCAGTTTCCCTCACCGACTGTTTTATAGTAAGCAATAACCCTCGACAGAAGGGCTTTATCAGATTCAGAATTACATAAGTCGAATCCGATTCTTCCGTTTAAAGTAGAAGTACACTGCACCGCGCACTGGACGAGCAAAAAAAAAAAGCCTGCTAAACTTAAAGCAGTCTCAGTTGAGTGAGTTGTCTCAGACTGAGGATTTGAATCTCCGACTTTCAAGTGGCCGCCCTACTCGACAGGTCACTTCAATGACTCTGACCTAATCTTGAAACACTGGATGGACTCCCGAACAGCTTTGGAAGCAGCCAACACCAACAGTGTTCACACAGTTTTATTTGGCAAGCTTGCAGCCGGTACTTTTGTGTCACAATGAGTGCAGCTTTTTAGCGGTTAATTGGTTGGTTAATTGGTTAGTTTGACGTATTAACATAACATAATTTATCTGGCTAGTGTCATTACCACTTTCCTTGTTGCAGTCAGCAGTAGTAAGAAGTGCAGAGTTTGGGGGTGTTGCACTTGCAGGTCATTGGGGGGGAAAAAAGAGACTGTGTGTGTGGAAGGTTATTTTTAAATTTTAATTTTTACAGCAAGTACAGGACAGCAGATGAGATTCAGTGACACCATCTGAAATTCTAACCGATTCATTTTTTTTCTCCTTTCAGTTCTTGGTTAGCTGGGTCGCGGCTGCCAAGCTCTATCCCTCATTCTCCAGGGCCTCAGTGGTGCTCCTGATGCCCCTCACCCACAACTGAAGATCCCGGGTGGGCGAGGGACTGTCAGGGATCACTCTCTCAGCGTGCTACTACACAAGGTGCCATCCCTCGACCTCACATGACTACACAGTGACAAAAACATAACCACACAACATCTGAGCCCATAACACAAAGTGCTGCTTATAAAACAATGGGAAAGTGCATGTGTCACATTGAGTTACAGTGATGTCTTGGCTAGTGAGTTTACAAACAAATATCGAGCCAAAACTTGCCACATTAATTGTATTAAAGAGGTACAAATGGTACAAGTCTTTGTCCCAGTTACGTATTTGAAAGACTTACTAGAGATAAAATACATGACGTAAAGGCTTAATGGTTTCAAGGGAAAGTAATGGAAAAGTAAAAGTTGTTGCGTGTTGGTCTCTGTGAGCACTTTAGATATTAATTGTGTTAAGTGCTTCGTCCCTCAGTGACCACTTTAAGTCAGCTAATGAGT
Organism: Epinephelus cyanopodus; assembly: GCA_026686955.1. Taxonomy (NCBI): domain Eukaryota; kingdom Metazoa; phylum Chordata; class Actinopteri; order Perciformes; family Serranidae; genus Epinephelus; species Epinephelus cyanopodus. The sequence continues at coordinate 12,039,924 of CM048917.1, forward strand.
TGTACCCTCAATTTGCAAAGTCACTGTTTTTAAAGCTTAAAAATCCTTTAATCTGTCTGCTGCTCGTCATCCGCACCTGCAGTGGATATGCATGAATTCATTCATTCACCTAGTTTCTCCTGGTGGACTCAATTTTTTGAATACAAAATAATGAGTTTATTCACATAGAGACATCAGAAATAAAACAATGCAGCTATTAATAATATAAAAATGTGTTATGTAAGCTTGTACACACACCCCTGTCCTCTGGACTGTGTGTGTGTGTGTTTGTGCACGCGTGACAAATTGTACCTCAGACATGTGACTGGCTGTCCCCGGGGATTAGAGATTTAGGATCAGACAGACTAGTCACAACTGTCATATTAACATCCTCATCTATCCTCGGCCAGCAACAAAAAAAGCCCCTTTGTAACGTTGCTGGTTTATCAGATTTAACTCTTTCATACATCTTCTTTCATTTACATTGACTTTTACACACTTAAAGACTCATGCATGGAAAGTTATGTAACACAGTTTACCTTTATTTACACACTTGTTAGTGTTTACAGGGATTTACATGACAGTTCCCTCAATGACTCTGCATCCAGAATAGGGCCGAGTGGACTTTAGAATGACTTATAACTCTGCGTAGTATCTGTGTGGAAGACAACATCAAATCCAGTAAATCTGGCAGTGATTTAATTACTGTTAGATGACTAAAAGCAAGAGCAGCTGCAGGGATAAAAATAATGTACCACAAGAACATGCAACACGTGCTAATCTGTCTCAGGCTGGTTTATCTGAGTGAGTGTCTGACGACCAGTAGCTAAGGAATTAAAAAAAAAAAATTAAAAAAAATTCAGAATTGGTTTGACCACCTCATCTGTTAGCGCATAAGACTTGTCCTCTGCAGACACGATACTGGGTGCTGCTGCTTCGTCGAGATACCCACTGTAACCACTTCCTCTTTGACTCATTTCACCTCACAGCTGCTCTCAGATGCAGACGCTGTCTTTACACCCAGCTTTTAATTTCGTGTCATCTGATTTTTGAAGCTTAAAGAGCTCGGTGGTGTAGTGCGTAACGCTAGTTGCACAGTGACTACAGCTCAAAATTTATATCGTCAAATTAGAGATTGGGCCCTAAAATGTCTTTGTCTTTAGCCAAAGCCTCCTCCATTCTTAAAACAAATCTTAACATTTATGCAGAAAAAGAATCCATAAACTGAATGTTTCGTCCTTTCTGTCTTCCCTGTAACAATCCAGGATGAGAAGTTAACGGTGACACAGGCCGCTCCAGCAGGTGGGGACCCCTCTTTTCTCCGCTTTCAATACCAGCTGAATGAGCGCCGCTCGGCCTCCTGGGAAACAGCTCTATCAGGAGACAGCCTCTTCCTGGAGATCCCTGCAGGGCCGCTGGTAGACGGGAGCAAAGAGGGGTAAGGATGTGTTACGACCTCTAACTTACAGCACATGAAGCCTCCTGCTGTGTTTTCCTGACACGCTCTTGTAAAAGTGATTTCTTGTTGAGTGCAAGATCTGTTTCACAGAAATCACCCATTACTTAAAAAGAAAAAAAGATCAATTGTTTTCCTACAGTATCAGAAATTAAATGTTAGTCGAAATAATCCTACCACATCCTGTTTATCAGAGGAGTTTAGTGGAAGTCTGCACACCATATGGCTCTGAATTGAGGCTGTTATCATCATGTTTTTACGTTATCAGTGTGTCTCAAATTTTAACGAATGCTAATAAGTTTCTGTTTCCTCCGCCTGGCTTTGTGTCGGGTTGTAATCGATGCCAGCGCAGGGTAACCTAGCCTGCTGCGGGCACAGTGCCAGTGGTTTGAGCAGCCAGCTTTGCAGCTGCCACTGCATTATTATGTAAAGTTGCAGCGCTTATGTAAAGAGAAAAAAATAAAAAAGAACTTTGTGTGTGCGTCATCGCCACTCCCCTCGACTGACTCTGCCTCTCTCTCTCTCTCTCTGTCTGTCTGTGTGTGTTCATGTTCATGTCCTCAGGCTAACTGCTCTGCTCGAGTTTGCGGAAGAGAAGCTTAAAGTTAACTATGTGTTCCTGTGGTTCCATAAAAACAGAGAGGACCGATGTAAGAGCTCTTCTTATTTATAATTATGTTTTGTTTTTTAAAAGGCTGGGTTTGCTTCTCCCAACCTTTTTATATTGATTTGAAAAAACTGTTTATGCACATTTTTTTGTTTTTACGTGCTGTAGATTGTATGTGTACATGACCAGATTAACCAGTTATGGGTCCGGGGGCAAAACTTTGTTGTTAACCAAGCAGGACTCAGGATGTGTAGGTGTACATTAGTGTAAAGCCTGGAAGCACAGGTGAACACCTGTCTTGATGTTTGGAAAATAAATCTATTGACTTCCCCGCCCTCTGAAATATACAAACAGTGATAAGTTGTTTCGCACACTGGACTTATTTATTGACAAACAGTTTATCCATCCCTCCAGCTCATCTGTCGTTTCCACATATGGCCGGTTAGCACAGGTTTCAGTATGGTTACTGTGACAACACTTCCTGCTGTAGTTCGCCAAAGGAATAATTGCAGAAAGTTATTCCCCCTAAAACCACAAAGCATCAGCTTCAACCCCAAATGGACCTTAATTGTCTCCTACGGGAAATGTCTTGCGTCACAAACAGACCTGAACATAAATTATAACAAAACAAAAAACTAGAAGGGCAGAAAATAATTTGTGTATTCACGCCATGATTCGCATCCACTTTAAAATTTAATGTTTTTTTTCCCTTGATCCAGGCTACCCCCTTGCAGTAAGTTTCACAAAAATCAGGCCTGTAGTTTTTCTGTAATCCCACAAACTGAACCAAAAACATGGTGGAAGGAAAAATAAGTAAAACACTGCCACACACACACAAGCTCAGATAAAACAGTGTACTGATGACAGCATATCATAAAAACCTGGTGTACATTCAGCTATTATCATCATCATCACCAACCAAATAAGAGACAACATGTTTCTGTAAGTCACCTTAAGAGGTTTTGTTGGGTGTATTTTTAACTCTAGAAAGACGGGCTGTTTCCCTTTGCCTCCAGTCTTTATGCTAAGATAATCTGACTACATAAATGTCAACGAGGTCTGCATGATATATTGTGATATGAAAAATAGAGACATCTCACCAGATGACTTGAATAGTTTTATTTGGAAATAATTAATCATTCTATAATTGCTGGTGAGATTTTGAGGGAAGTGCATCTGAAACACTGAAGACTTTTCTGAGGAGGAATTAGGCACCAATCCAGGCTGAAGTTAATGACCCAATATGTCATATTAATAATACATGTTGCTTACACTAAAATGAGGAGGCTCCCTTACGCTGCTCTCCTCCTGTTCCTCGATCATTTTCAGGTTGTGATTGACTGCTAGCAGAGTGTGCTTTGGTTGTTTATCCAACATACTGGTCTAGTAGATTAACGTTAGTGTTAATGTTGCCTTTCTGTCCTTGCGACTCCGAACTGTTAGGAGACCTTTGGTTTCTTTAGGCTAACTCAGTTAGTTAATTAGCTTTAACAGTCCGGCAACTCTGCGGTAAAGAATAATCAAGAGACGTTGTGATAATGTTGCATTGAACAGATACTTAATTTCATCCGTGCAGTGAACTCAAAACAACCATTAGTCATGGACAATGGGAACTTTGTGAGTTTTCCTTTTGTATCAAGGAGCAAAAATTGGTGTCTGATGTCTTTTAATTAATTTGCCATACTTGATATCATGCAGCCCACGTCGACTCTCATCTCTGTCTTAAAAAAGTTGAACTTGTCCTTTGTACAGATTTGTAATTAATCACCTGACCAACACTAACTAACACTGAGTGAACCTGCAGCCTCAGACACGTTCATCACTCAGGTGTCACCAGTCGAGCCTCTCACACTCTTCCTGTTTCCTCCCCAGTGTCCATCATCAAGACGTTCCACTACATGGGCTTTGAGATGGTGAAGCCGGGCCACCCCATGGTGCCGGCCCGGCCCGATCTAGCCTTCATGGTTTACTCTCTGGACAACAGCAGCTCAGACGAGGAGTGACTGCCACACCGTCTCCTGACACCTCCCTCTCCCACCCTCACCCGCTCCCTCTCTGCCTCCCCCTGTAGAAACATGCCCTCCGTCTGTTTTCTCCCTGAAGCAGTTGAACCCACAGAAAATCCTTCATCACTGACAGGGCGGTGTCACCTCTTTTTTAAGACTTGTGATTTAAGGGGGATGTTTCGGAGTGATAGCATTCTCATGTGACGCAGACACCAACCGCCCCGCCTCCTTTCCCTTCTTCCCTGAGGATATCTGCAGATTGGATAAACAGGGAGCGGCGTAGCTTGAACTAAGCCATCACGTGCATTTTGGGATTTTGGCTTTTTTTTATTATTACTATACTACTTTTCCTGGTTAGTGGTTTCTCTGTTGGCCACATTATTTGTTTGTGCTGCCATCAACAAGTCAAACAACCGTTTGACTTTCAGGAGAAGGTGGCGTGTTACATCACAATTAAGCATATCTCTCCTCCGACCGCTACGACCTTTTATAAGAAGAGACTTTGGTTTGTCGTTGTGTGCTCTGTATCATGCAAGCTGTGTTTGGTAGGGGTTAAAAGAGGAAATTATAGGTTTGGTTTGGTTAATGAAATATTGTGATGGTTCAATATGTGGATAAGTAAAAGCCTGATCTGTTACATTTCACATTAAAGCACGTGTAACATTTCTTTACTCTTCCTCCTGGTATATGTTCAGGCATCATTCCAGCACACCTCACCCCCCTCTGGGGTTTTGTTTTTCGCTCCAACACTCTAGCCACAAATGTGGAAACACCCTGTTAGTCTCTGCAGACACGTCAAAGCTAAGACACAGCCTGTATGTTGAATGTCGCAACAGTATAGCTGCCAGCTCATGAGGTGAGCACCTTCCTTCTTCTTCCTCCTCCTCCCTCTCTGCACTATATTCAAGCTGTCAAACTGACAGTGCGAGTTATTGACGAGCCTGAGAGGAGTTCACACACACAGAAACGTTAGAGGTTGTTTTTTTCAAAGATAAGCTGAATAATTGTTGACATAAGATGGTCGGCTTCGAAGAGGAGTTCCACTTACCGTTACTTAGCATTAAAATGTACACGTAATGTATGAATCTAGTGAAGCTTCAGCCCCAGTTTGTGCATCTTACGTATTTTTATGACAAGTCCCAGAGCTAGAAAACCCCAGAAAGTTGTTTTACAGCACTTACTGTTCGATCATGATCCAAACGAATAAACAGTATGCTTCACAATTAAAAAAAAAAAAAAAAAGCTATGTAAGCCATGTCCTATTTAGGAAGCTGGAAATTGACATGGCCACAAGAAATGCATTATATTGCATGAAAGTGTAAAACAATACCGTTTAAGATCAACGCAGGCACAACCTGGGGCTGGTGAGGCTTCACTCAGCCCTGTAGAGTCATCCGTAGATCGATCCCGCACCAGTTTAAAGCTCGATTTGACACGAGGCTTTCTGTGCCTAAAGAGGAGCGTGCAATGTTAATATTTTTTACTCTAAAGTCTTACTGAGGAATGTTTCCCACAATTCATCCCGTGCAGATTTTTAAACCTGTGCTATGTGAGGAAGGAGCTCATCGTAGCGGTACAACAGAAGCACTTCAGGTGATAATCATATATGCAATTAGAGTTAAAAAAAAAACAAGATTTTTTTAGTAACAAATGCCAAAGAGTTCATTCTATCTGTCGCATGCTGTCGATTCAAATCTCGCTTTGGACAAATTCAGCTAATTTAATCTCAGTATGTAAAGCAATATAAACCTACATTCCCCATGCCAGCCGTACTACCTGTAACACCTCAGAGAAACATGATAGTAGTGTGTTCCATATTGGTGTTGGGACGGGGTGGGGGCCTTTTTTCTTGTGCATGTGTTCGGATCATATGAGTCTTCGTTGCTACTGATCGAGCCCTGACTGCGAGCTGTTAGGAAAATGTCAATATATTGAATTTTCTCAGAGGTATATTTTTATGTATGTATATTTCTCAAATGTTTACTGTGATAGTTTAGGGATTTATTTTTTTGTTTCTCAGTGATACAGTTAGCAAGCATTCGATGACAATCCACACTTGTATACTCTGGAAATTTTTGTCTTGGGGGAAAATAATAAAACTTGTTATCTAAACAGTGTTTTCTGTTTGTGTTTGTTCCTCTTGTGCTCAGGCTGTGTCTCAGTATGTGTGGTGCCACATTTACTCTCGCTTTGAGGCTTATTTTAAACTTGTTTGGTGTTTTTTAAGGCGCAACTATAAGCTTGCACGACAGTAAACATGCAGCGGGGACAACACAGGAATTGAGCCAAGGTTATAAAGCTGAGGAGCCAAACTGGAGGCCTTAAAATAACTGCAATTATACAAGCAGAAGACCACGGCAGCCAACAGGGGACTGATATGAGAAAAGAAAACAGTGAAGTAGGGCAGTGATGATGGAGCAGATTTGAGGAAATGAAAGTGTGTCTTTTTTTTTCATGAACAGTAGTCATAGGAAGCTGTGTTTCAGCAGATCGCTGACTCAGGCGCTAATCTCTAACCAGCTCAGCTCACAGCACATTACAACTCACCGCTGGCCCCTCGCCAAGGACTGCAACAGCCTCCAGAGTCAGTTGATCTAGAGATCTATTTTCAGTGTCCAGGCCAGGATGGACTCAGCTGAGCTATACTGGTGTCTTTAATACAACAGAAACCTGCTTTCAAACCTTTGTTGCCTCATCCTGAAGGAGAAAAGACACTCTGTTTTGTGCAGAGCTGTAACCTGCAGCGGCCCTGAGGTGTCAAATACACTAAAATAGAAAATGTCTTACAAAACACAACATAGAAAACAAGTTAGCTGTGAAGTTCTCTTGTACAGACACAAAAGTAAAAATTTCTGTATGCGACATTCGGAGCATTAATACAGCAACTAGCCATTGTTTGCTATGCTTAATACATCTCTATTTAACAGGCTATGCATGTTCAAAAACAAAATGTTTGTAATAAGGACAGGACTATAACTCAATAAATTGGGTATTACTCACATTAGAAACCTTCTGTTGTTGTTTTCCGACTACTTTTTTGGCCTATTTCACTGCACAGCCTGATAGGCCGCAAAAATAAAAAACACTTTCAGTCCCTCTACTGCCTCTGTATCATGGTGTGGTTGATTATTTCTGGCCTAACTATCAATAACTATTTTACACATCCATATTTCTTTGTGGGCAGCTGGAAAACCCGCAAAATTACGTCCGTATTGCAATGAATTGTGGGTTGATAAATCTGTGAAGTCTGCATCCCAAGAAGACTCTCTAGAAGTCTGCAGAAAGTTCACTTGAGGCCCCTTGTAGACTGGATGACTGTAGCCCTAAGCACTCCCAGATTTCCGGGGAACACGGCCGCAAAGTCTGTGAGTCTGCAAGTGTGGTCAAGTGCAGTCATTTGGATTCAGCCTTTATGGAGTTTGTGGCATTTGCTCCAAGTTGGCTCAGCCACCTCCACACAACTCGTGCAGCTTGACTTTTGCACGGAGCCCCTTGAAGTTGACGCAGATACTTGAGACTATGAGTGTGAGCTATCTGAGGAGTGCTGAGGAGGGTTAAGGTTAGATGATAGAAAGAGAGTAGAAGTAGGAAAGAGAAATTTTATTCTTTCTACTTTTTAAATATCTTTTGTCCAGTGTTGTTGTGTTTTGCACGGTGGCAGCTGACGTGGCAGTTATTAATTTGGGTGCTTGATACCTCACCTGGAGATCATCAGGGAAATCCCCATCATCAGTGTTGATATTTGACCACTAAGGATGCTACAAACAACTGTCACCTCTAAAATGTGTCTTCCCGTCTGAAGGACCCCCTGCTGTTCCTACCACCACCACATGTCACAGCAGTGCTATAAACATCTGAAGTCAGGCCTTCACGCTGTGTCACTAATCCCCTGGACTGAAAGACAAGAGGCACATAGTCCCCTGATGGCCTTAATCTTGTGTTGACTTTATATAAACTCACCTCAGATTGAGGTTGGTTAAGCGGTTACCACATCAGCTTCACTCTCAGCACGGTGCTTCTCAGAAAACCGCCTATGTTGGTCCTCGCATCTCAGTTTCCAGCATCCGGTTAGCCGAGTTAAAACCAGCCGGTCGATAGCTAATCCGCTCTAAAGAGACTTACTGTGCCGCAGGCCTCGCTGAAGATCAGATCAAATGTAACATGCTGGATGGAAAATCTACTTTCCTGTGTTTATTATCCAAGAAGGGTCCTGATATAACTGCTGCTGACAACATAATCTCACCACACAGTCCCTTCAGTCGCTGTTTGCTCTGGAGCTTTCTGTCATATTACATGACCTTCATCAGCAAATGGAGATGTTCACATTTTTTATTTTATCATTGAAAGTATTCTCAATATATTTAGAAGCTGTTCAGGAGCTTTTAATGAGGATTTTCAAGGCATTCAGAAAGTGTTCAGACGTGAACATTTCTTTGTTCATTGTCCTTATGAATAAAGTCAGTCTAAAAAAAAAATCATTGATGTAAATATTTCAACTTTGCTATGACACCTGAACTTTAGCCAGGTACCTCCCAGTTCTCTCGATCATCTTTTAGATGTTTCTACACTCGACAGGAGTGTGTCGAGGCAAAAATCTGGGGAGGGTTCAATGAAGGTTCCCAAGAGCTCAGTGGCCTCCATGATACATAAATGGAAGAAGTTTGGAACGACCAGGACTCTTCCCAAAACTAGCTGTGCGGCCAAACTGAGCAATCAGGGGAGAAGGGTCTTGGTAAAAGAGGTGACCAAGAGACGGCCAGATGAAAGACACAGGAAAGCCGCTTGATGACAGCAAGATTGAACCATTTGACCTTTGATCACATCAGAGAGAAACCAGGCACCGCTCATCACCTGCACAGTATCATCCCAGCAGTGAAGCATGATGGAGACAGCATCGTGCCATGTGGGTGTTTGTCAGCAGCAGGGACTGGTGGGACTGGCCAGGGTTGAGTGGAGAGCTGAATGAAGCGATATCCTCAATGAAAACCTGATCCAAGGTAAGGCAGCTTTATTTCAATCAGGAGAGACGGGAGTAAGGAATGAAGATCAGAATAAATGCAAAAGATAGGTGTACAGTGAGCATGCGTGCGAGGGGTGAATAGCGGGTTGAGGAAGAAAGTTACAGACTAAGCATGATAAGTATTGTCTTCCTGACTGGACTTTTGCTCGATCTTCATTTGTGTAGCAAACCCAGACATCCCAGGAGAGACCTCAAAATGTCCACTGCTAGTCCTCATCCAACCTGGCAGAGCTGAGGAGGATCTGCAGAGAAGAACAGCGGGAAATCCTCAAATCCAGGTTTGCAAAGATTGTGTCAAACCCAAGAGGGCTGACGGCTGTGATCGCTGCCAACGGTGCTTCTACTGAGTCCAGAGTCTGAATACTCGTTTTATATTTGTCATTATGAGGTGTTGAGTGCTTTTGACTGGTTCTAATACAAGGCTGCAACAAAACAAAAAGGGGTCTGAATCGGCAGCTTTTAGTTAACATGGCAAACTTTAAATGAATAATATTGCCATATAGACGTCACAGCTAAACCAAGAAGAAAACACTTGATTGACAGTCAAAACACTCACTTCCTGTTTCATAACAAGGACTGGAAAACACCCAGCATCCCCACATAAACATATTTATCATTGTGTAATCATGACGTCCCGTTTCATAACCGTTTAAAGTATGCATTGCACAGTTCATGCAGAATACATTAAGACCATCTGCTGCGTCCCAGAACAGAATATTTAATCCCATATTGATCTCAACTGTAAACCATGAATGTAATGGAAGGGATCAGTTACTTTAAACCTTTAAAGTGGGTTGATACAGACTCTGTGTCCTTGAAGCGCATCAAATAACACAAACAAACTCAAGTTGATACGTCATCATCCTGGATTTATTTTACGAAACAACACAAATGCAAACACACCCGAAAACTCACATTCGTTCTCACACGCAAAACAGTGTCACTACTTGTCCTTCTCTTTCTGCTCTTTCTCTTTCTTGTCTTTCTCGGCTTTGGCCTCCTCGGCTTCGTGTTTCTTGATCAGCTCCTCGACCTCCTTCAGCTTCAGCACTTTGATGCAGGTCTTTCCGTTCTCGCGGGTCAGAGTGGCGATTTCAACTGAAACAAACACACACGGAGACAGACAGTGAGGAACCAGCCTGGGATGTGTCATACGTCATAAGAAAATGCCTGCATGTACATTTGTGGTTTATATTTACTAACATATCTATAAGCACCATGTCTTTTTCAGTTTGAGGCGGTATGAAATGTTGGAACTTTTTTGTAAAAACAACATTGACATATTATTACCTAATCAAGTTATTACAATGACCTTGTTTGCAGACAGTTGCCTATCTGCATATCCAGCAGACACGGAGCGATGTTTGCATTCGCTTGGAGTCACGCAATCTGATGAATTCTAGTCTAGTCTAATATTGACTTTCAGCTCTGTTTTTAGGTCTCCATCAGCCCCCGTAGGAAATATATTTTACTGTGTTCACCAGCTGGTCTTTAACTGTGTTTGTCTGCTGTGAACAGTAAAGTTGAGGCGTTCAAATCAAAACAATGAGCTGAAAGACACCAAGAAACTTTGCGGCAGTGTCTGTGATGTTTCCCTGCTGAGCCGCATCCTTACAGGAATAGTTCAGATCATTTCAAGTGAGGCTGTATGAGATACGTATCCATAGTCAGTGTATTAGGTACAGTAAATGTCAGTCGGCACACTCCCAGTTTGGAGAAGCAGACAGGAGCACCACCACAAAAGCTGAGCAATGTACTGCTGTGGAGGGGTCAACAACAAAATGTATTTTAGCCACCTAAAAAAGTCACTATCAGTTTAAGTGTACACTATATATTTAGAAAACTTTCACTGTCACCTTACCAGCAGAGAGCGACTTCCGCTGAGGAACCTTTTGACAGCTTCAGTTCCTCATCTGCGTGTTCGTCAAAGCCTCCAGACTGCATTTACATGATCAGTAATTTTAGCTCCCTGCCCACAGGAGCTGCTTTGACTGGTTAGTTTGTGTTACTGTGCGACTCTGGTGTTTGAAAGGGTTTGTTCAGAGTCACCAAAGTCACACAATAACACAAACTAACTAACTGATTAAAGCAGCAGTAGACCAGCATCTCCTGTGTCCAGCAAGCTAACGTTGCTGTTTTTGTAAATTGTTAAATCACTGTTTTTCCTCAGTGGAGTCTGGCTTTTAAAGAGTGATATATCGGCTTCAGTTACCCGTTGGAAATCGCTGTCTGACGGCAAGATTAAGTAGTGACAATATTCTAAATGTAGCATATACTTATTGCTATTGATTTTTATCAGGTGGCTAAAATATGTTTTGTTGCAGCCGCCCTGTACACGGCTTAGTTTCCCTTTCAGCTCCTGCCATCTTTGGTGTGTGATGCACTGAGGCAGCAGTAGCTGAGCCCATGGGGACTTGGGCTGGGAACCAGTGGGTCACTGGTTCAAGTCCCTGTCTGGAGCATTGAGTGTGGACTGGTAGCTGGAGCGGTGCCAGTTCGCCACGGCAGCCTCACTCTGACGTCTCTTCATTTAATGCAAGTATCGGTGCTGTTAATGCGTGTGTGTGTGTGTGTGTGTGTGTGTGTGTGTGTGTGTGTGTGTGTGTGTTTTGGGCCTGTGCGTATAAGATGACAGACTAAAAAAATTGAATTTCCTCTCAGGGATTAAGGAAGTATATCTTCCTCTGTTACCCCATTCAAAAGATCCAAACTATTCTTTCAAGTTACGGTTATGAAATCTATTTTATCTTTATCTCAAGTGTTACAATAATTTGCTGTAAACAAGCTACACTTTTTCCAAATTGTCTGTCTGTGTGTGCACCTATCTAACTACAAATCTGCACCTTTCTCTGCAGACAGCTTGCTGACGTCCATGGTCTTATTGAGGACTTTGATGGCGAGGGCGAGGGCTGTGGAAAGTGTCATCTCTCCCTCCTTGAAGTCCTGCTTCAGCATGGAGACAGCCGCCTGGCAGCGAGCAAAGAAAACAAAGAGAGACAAAGTAAGAATCACTCCAAAAACACCATCCTTCTTGTTAGGGCTGCAGAATTTGCGTAGGAGGACGTGCAAAACTTGTCTTCCCATCTGTTTTCAATTGTGAAGATAGCATTTAAAACCTGGGTTCAGTCTCCGCTCTCAGACGACCACCTGATGCCAGATCTCATATCTGCTCCTGAACGGCTCACTGTGTGCAGCACAACACTACCACTGTCCGGATCAGGTGTGTGTTTCCTCACTGGAGACACCCAAACAAAACATGCATGCACTCAGGGTACCGAAAGGCCTCTTTGTGGACAAAAGTGTTCCCACAGTGCTCTGAGGAGGCTCCGTTACCCACAATGCTTTGTGTGCAGCTCTTTGGAGGACCACTGAGATTAGCAGAGCCACCGTGAATCAGGACTTACACAATTAGCTGCCCCCAGAGTCGGCACTAAGTAGGCCATCACTGTTTATTGTAAGCGTCCGGTTCTTTTCATGGACACAGTGTTTAAAAAAAACCAAAACTCTGTGCAGTGGCGCCCTCCAGTGTCACTACGTGGAACAGCAGCTTGCTTGACCACATCTGCACAGCAATCAAATCTAATTATTCAGACTCCACACGTGCTGGTTTTAAATAATTTAATACTGCTGAGAGACTTACAGCACTGTTGTTCCCGATGCACGTGGCCTTCCAGCCTCCGTAGTTTCCACTGGGGTCACTCTGGTAGAGCTGGAAGCCATAGTGTTTATCCCAGCCCATGTAGAGCAGCGAGACGCCAAAGGGACGCTTTCCTGTGAGAAGAAACACACACACACATATGGTGACGTCATCATACTGATTCAACTGAAGTGCCTACGGTGTTCCTAACTTTGATTTTTTTGGAACAAATAGTGGAGAGTACAAAGAGAGTACTCCACAATTATTTATGTACAATCAAACTGATTTTAATTTCATTTATCTGTAGTCTTAGAATCCCATATTACTGTATTAACTTCTATTATTCAGAACTCCTATTTGAGATTAAATGATGGTTGGGTGCTCGACACTTTTGAAAACTGTCACTCAAAAGACATGACGCATTTTTCAACAAATCAAAGTGCTGCTCAACACTTTCCTGTCATGTCACACGCCTTGAGAAATCTGTTACGTCGCAGACATCATCGTTTTTTGCTGTGCAATGTAACTGGGTAGTGTTACTAACGCCGCCATGGAGATAGTCGCTTTCAAACCACATCAATTATGAGCCGCATTCAGCATCTCTGTCTACAGAAGCAGCCGTCTGTCAGCAGCAGCTGCCTTCACCAGGCTGACTGACAGCAGACATTTACTGATCCAAATTATGTTTCATGTCAGCTCTACCTGAAGTGTTTCTATCAGTTGATTCACCAATTTTATTCAGGTGACACTATGATGCACATTATCGCCTCACGACAAGAGGTTTCTGGTTTGAACCCTGGGATGAGGGAGCCCTTTGGTGTGAAAGACATGCAGGTTAATTGGTGACTCTAAATTGTGTGTAGGTGTGAATGTCAGTGTGAATGGTTGTCTGTCTCTATGTGTCAGCCCTGTGATAGTCTGGTGACCTGTCCAGCGTGTACCCTGCCTCTTGCCCAATGTCAGCTGGGATAGGCTCCAGCCAGCCCCTGCAACCTCTTACAGGATAAGGAAAATGAATGAATGAATGAATGAATGAATGAATGAATGATGATTCTATGTGCCAACCCACTGTAGCAAGTGAGGGAAATCTGCCACTCACAGACAGATACAGTTAATAAATTAAAAATGCATATACAGCTGGATATTTATGTGATTTATACAGCCGTCTGTGCAGATCACACTTCACTAAATGCACTGATGATAGTCGTCGACGTGTAAAGAAACACAGGAGGTCTCTGGTTACCATGTCGACAACTTAACACCTTTTACTGAAGCATAAATATATAATAATAACTTCTTTTGGGCAACACTTTTTAACTGTCCATCACCCTACCATAAATTTAAGCTTGAGACAATGATGCAAAAAAACAGATATACATTCAAAAGTGCTGAAAAAAGGGGCAGAAATTAGAAAGCCAGAGATTTACAAGTTAAAGACCAATGAGAAAAATAAAGAGTGAAAAGCTAGGCCAAATACTCCAACTGAAAGAAAAGAAAATTTTCATTTGGACCCTGTATAGATCAGCTTTAAAGCTGTAAACTCTGCATGCAGATGAGACACTTGCCTCTTGCTAAGACAGAACTATTAAGTGCTGCTTTGTACCTCCAAACTGGGTGTAGGCCTGTTTGATGTCACACAAAGCCGTGACCAGCTGCTCGCAGGGGATTGGCTCCTGGTACTGCAGCAGGTACCTGCGACCGCAACACAGTTTATCACATTTATATATTTGTATTTTCTCCCACTAGAACCATTTGGCTGCAGCAGAAATGAGGAACATGGTGTTCCTGACTGGAGCTTACCTCTGTGCTATGAGCCTCAGCTCATTGGTCAATACGTTGGCATCTGATGTGATTCCTGCCACGCTGCACGCCATGTCTCTGCAAGAACAAGGGAAGATGTAGGACCGTGGCAACAGTGATTTCCTTCCTCTGTATACTGAAAAATCTAATTGTTACTGAGAGTCACAGGCTGATGCAAGCTTTTAAAATAATATGTCACTGTAGGTTGAAAGTCACAAAAGACTCACTGTCCTGAAACTACAAACATCTGCACACTGCCAATCGATCAACTCAAAAGCTACAATATTTCAGGAGTAGAAGTAACTCACTCATTCAGCTTATAGATTTTCTCTGAGAAAAACACTTCATCCAGCAGCTTGTGAATGTTCCTCCTCTCAGCAGCCAGCAGCACTCCGTCATTGGCTAAAATCCCCAGGCAGGTGCCAGCATGGCCGATGGCTTCCATGGCGTACTCAACCTGATACAGACGCCCTGAAAATTACACACAGAGCTGTCAAGATGAGGACACAAGCACGGGGCACTGAAAGGCAAGAAATAAGACACACAGTACACACATTGAGGCCTCATCAGCTACGATAACTGAGAGCTCTTACCCTCTGGTGAGAAGATGGTTGTTCTTGAATCATATCGACGAGACTAAAAGGAAACAGAAAACACATTAAGACTTAACGGAACTCAACATAAATTTGAAATAAAGACCACAGAGCTACAAGTAATTTAATTATTTTGTTGGCCTGCTCCAGGAACAATACATAAGCTTTCTTTTATAGACATCTTCTTAACACCTTCAGCTAGAAAACAGGTCTGTTGGGTTTTCTCACTGTGTCTCTCAGTTTCTTGTGGCTGTAAATGAAGCAGCTGCACGCTGTCCAGAATATGATTAAATTTGCTTGTTGATGAAATGCTCACTGAACATTTACAGTGGCATGCAAACACCTTAATTAGTTTGCTGGGGCTCTGGCTTGTTCACAGTCATCACTAGGAAAGACCATGTGATGCAAATTTCAAAGCTTCATAAATACTTTGACTCCTGAAACCTTGTCCCAATAATCAGCAGCCACGGGCTCCTCTAGACAGCTGCCTAGCACTCTGAAAACTAAAATAATTGAGGCCCACAAATCAGAGGAAGTCTGACTGATATATTGCTTATTATGTACAACGCCCAAGCCTAAACTACCTCTCCTGTCATGAAGCTGAGAGGCTGCAGAGATGTATTCATCTCATGCTAAGCAGCACATCAGCAATACAAATCAACAGTAAACATTAGCGTTAACTCACCATTTTTGCAGACTGCGGTCAAACTCTCCCACTGTTGGAAACAAACATAAAGTTCACCTTATTCCTTAATAAATAGCAGTGAAGTTTATCCGAGCTAACCAGCTAGCTAAGCGTTAAAACACTATGTTACACACAGAATCGCTTACTAATCTGTGGCTGATTGTGAAAGTGAAAGAGACAAAACTCAGACTCGTTAACGTCTTTCATGTCCAAAAGCTAATAAACTGGCACTAAACGCTGACTGGCGTTTGTGTGAAACTCCATTATTGGTACATGTTATCGATGTTTAGCGTTGCGCTTCAGAAAAGGCTCGTATTTAGCTAAACTGTCGACACAGATGGAGATGAATCAACAAAATTGTTAGCTAGCCACCGCTGCTGCTGATGCTTTCACACTCAGCTAGCGACTCAGTCATCATATAAATATATTTCACATACGTACCAAGATAGAAAACGTTAATGTAACATCAGATAAGTGGTTTGAATATAATTTGATTTGGTAAAAAATGAAATGCTTACCGCTTACAGTGCTGTCTACAGGGCGCGTGTTGATGACATCACAGGAAGACGTGGTGTCGACAACAAGGCGCGTCTTTTCTTTCTTTCTTTATTCAATTATGTCTCAATGAACAAGCATAAGCATGTGAAGATGGCTCATAACAGTGTAGAACAATTTGATAATTGACTGACTCAATTAATGCATTATGTCTTTCAACTTGTCACCTATAAAGAATTAGCATGTTTGAAATAAATTCTGTAAACTATGCCCAAAATCAATAACAAAAAAAACAACAAGTAGAAGAAGAAACTTTGTTTATACAGTGCTTATTAAAAACAAAATGGAAGATACTAATAAAAAAAAAAACCCCAGAGAGTTAAACAACAAGTAAAACAGGGCTAGAGAAATCGTTTAAAATTCCAATCTAATATATTCGCCTGAGACCTGAACTTTTGTTTGGTATGCTTTTTTAAAATCTTCTAGCTATTTGGGATCAGTAGGACCCGATAAGTATAAAAAAACGAAACACTTTTAACAATATTTATCTCCCAATGTCCTCAAGCGAGACAATACTAAAGTCCCACCATCTTCAAACAAGTGCTTCCTATTTTAATGTGTCTTGGCTCGCTACTGTTGCTAAAATTGGTCAAATGTGTTTCCATATCAAACTACAGACAGTATTAATCACAAATAAATAAAGTTCAACCATAAAATGTGATCAGGTTTTGTACCTTGTCCACTTTTGTGTCGGGATCAGGCTGACCTGGCAGAGATGGCTGCCATCTTGTTTTTACATGGATTAGTGTATTGTGCTCTTACTACCACTAGATGACACAAAAAAGTGTCCACAAAGGAGGACGACAGGTCTTAGTTAACTAGAATGAAGTATACAGTCAAGTCAACCCAAAATGTGATGTCCTCATATATATATACTGTATTATTTAACTCTGAGCTAATCTCCTCAGTAGATCATTTTTTAAAGTTTTGGACCCTTACTTAAAGTACATTGGACCTACATTGTCATCTTCCACATTGCATGGTTTTCTAAATCGGCTTAGCCAGTCTCTGTACATTCCCTGTGAATCAGTCTTCCTGTAACCTTGTTATTTGTCTATACAGCCTATTTGTTTAATGCTGCTTTTATGTTGTTGCAAGAGGTGATGAATGTTGGGGATGAATATGACACTATTTTTATTCTTGTTATTCGTATTTACTTATTTTAGCCACTCGTTTTATTTGTCATGTCTGAGCTGCTTTGTTCTGTGTTGCATATATAAAAATGTAATAAATAATTCTTAGAAAATAAAGAGCTACTGTCAATAAAAAAAAAACATTGAATTGTTTGTGTAGAAATCTTAAGATGTATGAATTGTTTGAGAATTGTTTAAGACACGTCCACATTTTTTCATATCAATCAATCAATCAATCAATTTTATTTATAAAGCCCAATATCACAAATACAATTTGCCTCACAGGGCTTTACAGCATACGACATCCCTCTGTCCTTTAGACCCTCACAGCGGATAAGGAAAAACTCCCCCAAAAAACCCCTGTCTTACAACAACAACAGCATCAAACAGGATTAATTACACAAAAACAAATAATACATCTCAAAGCTATCAAAACTGTTCCCTTACAGCAACTGATTTCACAAAACAACAACAATAGTAAATGGGATTTTGAGCTGCTTTCATGAAACCCAATGACTCCTTACTGTGCCTTTGGAAAACAAGACAAAAACTATTTTAATGAAAAGTCTTGGTGAATGTTACTGTTTTATTGATCTAGGTGAGATGCCACCAGTGCGATGGATGAGGGTCTCTGCAATGGAGTTGGGAGGTGCTTCTCAAAACTGTAACGTTTGGTGATGGTTTTTCTGTGTGGTTCAAATAAAAGGAAATCAAAAATACTGCAAATAAACTGGTATTTAAATTTAGAGCAAAAGCAAGCACGAAATAATGTACTTACGGGCAATATTCATAAAATATTTTGTGACAGGGAAGGGGGGGTATAATTTAAGAGAAAAATTGAATCTAGAAAAACATTGTGTTTGCACAACCTTGAACAGTATATGTACTTCACTGTATGGGTTGGATTTAAATAAAGTCATTCATTCAATTATTCAGATTTGACTTGTTTCTACTGTCATATTTAGGTTAGTCAAAAACTCTTCGGCTGTGTGAGAACAGCTGCGTCTTTATGTAGTTAATAATTTCCACCACCAGGGGGGGCCCTTGGCTTGAATGTGTAGTAAAGATGAGGCTGTTTACTTTCACTTTTACACTGGAATTTATTGCACTCTATCTGAAAATCACTTAAAAAGAACTGACCAGTAAAGAATCATCTTAAGTGGAAAACTCCTCAAAGCTGCCAAACAGAGCTGATTTATTATCAGCGCAGTAAATCAGCTCTTTGGAGTTTCTCTGTAGCTGACCCTGACCTTTGACCCCTCTTGGTCAGGCGATAGTAGTGGTGGAGTGTGTGGTCGCTTTTCAATCACACAGTGTGCGCAGTTTTTATCCTTGGATTTTCTCCTGCTGGATTTCAAGTCATTCCTCTGTTTATTCCAATCAAAATGTTGTTGCTGCTGTCACTCATCCTGAGTACTCTAAGAACCCAGCAAAGGTTCAAACCAGTGTCGGGTAAAGGGAAGGATTGTTTAAGTTTTTGATTATGAGTTGCTACTGGAACTGAAGAGGTTTTATCCAAAGCTTATTCAGCTCATTTTTATTCAACACAAAACAGAGCACACATCGTGACTCTCTGCTATCAGCCAAATCAGTCTGCTGGGTTTTTTCAGATCCTGCTGAATATTCTTTTTCTCAAAATAGAAGTTTGGACAGCTGCAGTTTCCTGACAACTGGCAAACTCCATTTGCAGATCATGTGATGTGATCCAGAACAGCTACTTAATGAATACTTCACATTTAAGAGAGATCATATGTTACGAATCAGCTAATGATTGATGCATTAGTAGCGCTGTAGACCAAACCTCTTTGTTTCCTGTCTGAGGTTTTACTCTCAGTTACACCACCGAGCCTTTCCACAGCCTGGCAGCTTACCTTGAGATTATCAAAAATAATCACATCCTCACATTGTTCTCCGAGGATTGGTGCAGGGAAGTAGAGAGTTGCAGCTGCAGCACCTCAATAAACAACCCATAACGCCGCGCTGTTTATTCAGAGACGAGGAGTATTCTGTGTTGTGATTTGTTTTGTTGGCTCGCCGTGGAGCTGGCTCACAGATCCTCCTGGATCTGCCTGAAGACACAGTTTATAGCTCCTTTGCCATATTTATCTTTTAAAGGCCTCGGACACAGGTCTCACATTGTTCTCACTGCAGACTGTAATTTTTAACATTTGAGCTG
Organism: Epinephelus cyanopodus; assembly: GCA_026686955.1. NCBI lineage: Eukaryota > Metazoa > Chordata > Actinopteri > Perciformes > Serranidae > Epinephelus > Epinephelus cyanopodus. The sequence goes on from CM048917.1 coordinate 12,059,571, forward strand.
AACCCAAAACATCTCCTCTATGACTGCTCAGGAGTGAACTCCCACTCTGTTTTGACATACAGGCTCACGGCTGAGTGATGGGTGCAGACTATCCATCTTCTCTGGCCTCTAAATGTTTGGTATCATAGAGGGGGTTATGTTGTTGTGATCATTATTTAGCTGCCAGCGCTGGAGGCCGGCCTCAGAGGGAATTTTATTGGCCCCTATAAAACTCAGCACAGTGGCAAAAGGTACCCAGCGCCCAGGTGAAATATAGGAGGCTGAAGTGGCCAGACACCAATCACTGTGAGGAGCATGGCACGGATCCACAGATAAACCAAACATTTACACACACACTTAAACTCTCTGTAACATTTTACTTCCACGTGTATTTAACAAAAAGATCAGCTTCTGTTTCTTCCAGTAGTTCATGTGTTTTTATTTCCATCCAGTATGAATGTTATCATTGGATTAAATTGGCATTATCACTGGTTATCAGGGTCATATATGTGTTAGAAGGGTCCTGCTGCACCTACTAGTATGTTAATAATGTTAACAACCCATTAAATGGAAATATTTATTGTTTGGCTGCAACCTTAGGTGGTGGTAGTAATTATGACGATAGCAAAGGATGAACTCAGATGACAAAAAGTTGGTATACAGAGAGAGAAAGTCTGCAAAGGAAGTGGGTAGTGATAGCGATACCAATAAAGTGCTTCATTTGATGCCCATGATGTGAACACAAGGATGTGTGCTTCTTTACGGATGGATAGAAACCTGACAGAAACTACCTGTAGCTGTGGGGGAGAGGCTAATTTTGTCCGTCTTTTGCCATCCAGTAGTTTGGAAAATGTGCTTGGAACATTACCGGGACAAAAACAAGACCTGCCAGGTACGTGGCATGTTTGTAAAATATTTCATTAAAAAGCCGTATGAATGGCTGAACGAGTCATTATGAAAATCTGACTGTATATAATGTATAACCATATTTTAGCAGAATAACATTACTCAGATTCACAGTGTGTTAAAACTAAATACATACGTTCATTTTAATCAAACAAACTTTCTTGACAATCAACATACACAACTGAGTTAAAGGAAATAGCCTGTTAGCTAGTTAGTGGCCTGATTGCTAAGCTAGCACAATGTCATACGGTCTCTCTGAAGTTCGCCGCCAAAGTTCAATTTTTTTTGTTCGTACTTGAGACAGATTTGAGACAGAAATATTACGGTTTCGCAGGCGCATCGGATATCTGGGAGACTTCCATAGGAATAAATGGACAACCGGTTGCCTCGTCTTCGCACACATACATAAGTGGAAACGAGGCGTTATGGGTTCTAGCTGCTGCTGCAGGATTGTGAGCTCCGTGCTGGGGACAGTTGTGAGAGTCCACTCGGCTGCACACACACAATAACAGAGCTGTTGTGCTAGTTGGGCAGACAACTGTTCACCGAGGAGAGAGACTCTGGCGATGGCAGCAACAGAAAGTTTGCTGATCTGGTTAGGCGTTGGGACGTTCCGAGATCAAACCCACAAGGATTAATACAGGTATCATTTCACTGGAAATATTTCAATACTATTATTTTAAGCCAAACCATTATCTTTTCTCTTAACCTAACCATGTTCTATTGGCACCTCAACCAAGTAAAAGTGAAACCTAAAGAAACTGCTCCCAGTGACAAGTGATGAAGGGGATGATTAATAGGCTGATAACTCTGAACCTACTGTAAATGTAGTTGACCCCTTCTGAGCATCTATGAGTCTGATAACCACTAATAACATCCGCACTGATAACATTCACAATACACTGTTATTTCCCACATTACCAAGGAACCAACAGACGAGCACTGTTCCCAATGAATCTACCTTTTCCAAATTGATTCTACTTTTGTTTTTGGATTTCATTAATCATAACGTATGACCAGCTTCATCACACGCCAAAGTTCGGAAACTGTGACACAAACCAAAATTAGCTGTGAATGTTGAAATGGTGGCATTTCCAAGGTATTATTGCTGGGAACTGAGACAGGTATCAGACAGTGTGTCATCTCAGGTGGGCGTGAGATTCTGGGAATCTCTCGGTCCTGATGAAGAATATTACTTTTTCTGGATGGATATGTTTTGTATTCATTCTGGACAAAGGCAGCTGGAGAGCAGTTTTAGGGTCTAATAGTTTTAGGTGTAAATCGGCACAGTGTGTGGAAACTCACACCCTCTTGGCTACTCAGTAAGACTGCAAATGCAATCATGAGTTCAAGTCCTCCGAACACCACACACTCCTCAACACCAAAGGAAAAGTCTTAAAAATGTTTGTGTATAACTAGTTTTTATTAAATTAGCAAATCAGTCATATTGTCCGCGGAATTAGAATTTGAACAGCTGCCTACAAACTCAACTAAACTGTAACTGAAATAATATCTCAAAACCTCTCCGATTCCACTCTGATTAGTAACAGGCTACCTTGTCATTTCTGGGAAATGATTTGGAAATTAAACACTGCTGTAATGCCCAAAACAAATATGAATTTGGGTTGTGAAATACCGGACCCTTTATTACTCTGATTAGTCTGCCTAAAAGGAAATGATATTGAGTCTAAAAATAGGTTATGGATTATTTCTAAAAATGTCTTTTTTTTTTAATACATGGTTTCAATTTTTTTAAGGAAAGAAATAGGCAAATTATTTCTAAATGACAAATTTCTTGCTTGTCTGTTAAATACGAAGCTACCGCTAGTAGTCAGTTAATTTAGCCTAACATAAAGACTGGGAATGTGTGTAAAAATGTCATTTTTTATGCTTTATACATTTAATTAGGTATAATGTATTAATTATGCTGAGTTTTAGAGGTTGTGGTAGATGAATTTTGTTAGTTTGACAGAGCAAGACTAGCTGTTTCCCTTTGTTTCTGTCTTTATGCCTAGCTAAGCTAATTGGCTGCTAGCGGAAGCTCCATATTTACTGTAAAGGATTAATATTAAGCTATATTAAGTTAACTGGCTGCCAGCAGTAGCTTCATATTTACTAAACATTATTTAGTATTTATACTGAACTAAGCTAATCGGCTGTTAGCAGTAGCTCTGTATTGCACAGGAGTATTTATGCTACGCTAAGGTAAGCTACTTGACTGCTAGCAATAGCTCCATATTTACTGTACAAGTTTTATGTCAAGCTATATAAAGCTAATAGGCTGCTAGCAGTAGCTCAATATTTACTGTACAGGAATATTTATGTTAAGCTAAGCTCAGCCAATTGACTGCTAGCAGTAGCTCCATATACTGTACAGGTGTATTCATACTAATCGACGTTATTTGGCTGCTAGCGGTGGCTCAATATTTGCTGTACAGGAATATTTATGTTAAGCTAAGCTAGGCTAATTGCCTGCTATCCATAGCTCCATATTTACTATTCCTGCTAAGCCTAGCTATGTGGGAGTATACAGGGAAATACAGGAGTATTTATCTGCTTTTCTAACTTGAAGCTATAAAGCGAACAAGTGTGTTTCCCAAAATGTCAAACTACTCCTTGAATTTTGCAGACAGTATAATCAATCTGGAAAAGATAAACTTAAAACAAACCCAGCATTTTGTCTTTCAGTAAAAAAAATATCCAAATGTCACATTTGCTAAAATACCAAGCGGCCCCTTTGTTGTTGCTTTCTGTGTTTCGAGGATTTCTTCTTTCTCATCCTGTCTCAGTTTTCTGGTTAACAGAAGAGTCCTGATGGCCTCCTGGCTATTCACCCCACCATTTCAACGTTCTCAGTCTATTGTCTCCACCAGCCCACCCTCTGCCCTCAGCTACTGTCTCTGTTATTTCATGAGAAGCTCCTGTCATTTTGGATGCTGTCGCTGGCCTGAGTGTGCACGCCGAGGGCCCCTCAACACAGAGTAGGATTCCAACTTTCAGGGCCGAAGGGAGGATTTCCTTTTCAAAATGTCTGTCTGGTAAATATGTCGCCGGGCTGGAAACCGATCCCATGAAAAACAGGTGGGATGTTTTCAAACCCGCCACAGGAGTGTGTGCGATCTGTTTCTTCCCTCACACACACTCGAAGGTAAAGAGTGTCAGTCCCCTGCCAGCAGAGGTATTGTCTGTCAAGAGTAAGCAGCCCCGGAGCAGTTTATCTGAGATCTGCTGCTAAATCTCCTCTAATTAGATTCACCAAAGATTCTCTGTGTGTGTTATTTCTGCGCACCTTAAAAAGAGTTGAATTTCACCGAATGCCCCCACGGTGATGACGAAAATGAAACCACACTGACCTTTCAACTGACAAATCCATTTTGACAAGAAGGTGTGTTGTGTAAGGGGAATATTGACTCACAGGGAGGTTATAGTGAACATGTGTCAGAGACAAAAGACCCTGTTACTCATTCTACGTCACAGAAATATTCTAGCATTTCTACAACAACAACAAATTAATTAACTTGGGAAACTTGTAGGCTACATCACGCATGCGAGAGCTCGAGTGGGCGGGGTGTTTGTCAATCATTTATTTTAATTCTAATTTTAGAAGAACCACCACGAGAAAACGTGTTCTTTTTTTAAATTATAGCAGAATTAACGAACAATCAATCATAGCTGTTTGTTTCTGGCTATCAGTATTAGCTAGCACAGCTAACACGCTGGCTATGTTAGCTGAAAAGTTTTCAATTTCAACTTAAAAAAAAAGATAAAATGAACTCAAAGTAACTGTGGTGAATGTTGCTATATTTTCTACTGATCCACGATTAAGGAGCTGATAGGGCGACAGCATTAACTAGCGAGCTAGTGCGCAAGGTAGAAGAGTTTTCTATTTCTTCTTAAAACAAACATTTATGAATGCAAGACTAACGTTATTTTTATAGCAACCATCTAAAATATGCATTTAGCAATCTCTGTCCATACAACATTCAACTGACAGTCTGGTACTTGCACATGTGGACGTCTACAACGGTGGTGGCTCTTCGGCTCTGCAGGGGGATGTTAACTACGTTGAGCATCTTAGCTTAGCGTATTAGCATGCTTACTATTTGCTAATTAGCACTGAACACTACAGCTGAGGCTAAGTGTTGTAGGTATTTAGTCAAAAATAAAAGTTCAACCTGATAATGTTGCTGGAGAAAAGGTTAAGGATCAGGAAAAAATAGGCTGGGGATTTGTTGTACGTTTTCCCTCAAAAAGCCATTTCTGACAGAAATATATTCACACTAACCCAAACCACGAAGAAATACTTCAGCTAACCCTGAGGGGAGCAAGAGTGTGTGTACTAAATGCCATGGCAGTCCATACAATATTTGTTGTGACATGTCAGTTTGAAACAAAAATGTCAACTTCATGGCAGCACTAGATGAGAAGTCACCAAATTGAAAAGACTTTATCTTCTGGATTTCATAAATGATTATACAAATTACCATTTAACAGCTGTTGGGATACATTAATTGGATCAAAGTGGTGGCCGACCAACCTACATTCCCATTCCTCGTGCTGTAAAACTAAGGCCTGTCTCGAGGATTAAAATTTCTCCTCTGCTTTCTTTGCTAAAAACAATATTGAATTAGAGATGTTTGCGAACAGGTGGAGAGGTATTAAACCAGCCTGGCATCACACAGGAATGTTTGCACATAACGACGCCTCTTAGTAACACATCTCTGACAGCAGCAGTAGTATAGAGTCCTTTTTGTTGTCCTCTCCAAGTAAATTCATCAGTCAATGAACAGCCAGGTGCATCATATATCTATGATCAGTGTTTATCTCACTAAACGGGACATTGCATGGTTCTGATTAGATGTAGAAGCAAAGAATACTGTATAGGGTGCCCCAGGAATGAGTCTTAGGGCTGTTTCATAGTCGACACATGCAATGCGAGCAAGCGATAACAAAGAGTGATTAATTTCAAGTTCATTGCTTGCATGATCACCCAACCCAGCATGGTATTACGTGCGCCACTGCATCACATAGTAAAAAAATGGACAACACATTTTGAGACGTAAGCATGCATCATGGCGGCCAATGCGTCTTGATGCGTCCCAGTGCATTCGCGTGCCCTCGCGTCAACTATAAAACGGCCCTTATGGTGCTTTCAGACCTAGAGTTGTCTTGCTTTGGTCTGGATCAGGAACTAATTTTGTCACAAAGCTGTATAATTGCCTAGAGTTTGTTTGTAACTGGACCGAGACCACCTCTTCGAGAAGGTTTCAGTCCGGTTGTTTTGGTGTGCAAACGAGTGTGACTGCTGTGTTCACACCTGCCCAAATGAACCGCACTGAGGGGGCAAACGAACTTGAGTTTCATTGAACCGTATCAAACAGGGCAGGTGTGAAAGCACCCCTAAAATCCAGAAATGCACTATGGCTGAAATAAGATCTGTGGCTGATGTTTGCATTTTGTATTATGACATAAAATCTATCACTAAAGCACCATGTTGTGAATTTTGAAGCTTTTAAGTGTCTTTAAAAAGGGCGGTGGCTAACAATTGGCTAAATGAGACTACATCATGCCTTACAAGCTCGTTGTGGTAGGAATGTTAAATCACACGTCCGTAGTGTAGTTTGTTTATAGCCTAACGTTAGCTTTTTACTTCTGGCGATTGCTTTTTGGCTTCAAAAATCATAAAAGCATGTAAATATAAACAAACATGTTAATATCATAAACGTGAATTTGTCACAGAGTTTATTTTCTGTGATCAAATCCAGTGGAAAAAATCCTGTAGGCTTGTTGATGACGGAGCAAGGGCGAAGCTAACACTGAACAATACTGAATAAATAAATGAATAAATAAATACATAAATAGATAAAAACAGTGAAATACAATGTAAAAATGAAACATTTTTAGTTTTTGTTGTCTGCCTTTTGAGCCCCAGTTTTGATTGAAATGCTGTTATTTTCCTTATTAATACAAGTAGCTAATTGTTTATGCAGTATTTCTGGAGGCTAATGAATTTTTATGGGAATAATTAACATACATCTCAACATGAATATCAGGATAAATTAGTAAACCTCATAAAGACACACTTTAAATAATTAAAAATAAGAGGAATATGGAGTGATTCTATGATCTGGTTAATCCATGCATCTTCGTGTGTGTGTGTGTGTGTGTGTGTGTGTGTGTGTGTTTGTGTGTGTGTGTGTGTGTGTGTGTGTGTGTGTGTGTGTGTGTGTTGGGGAGGGGGGTGTCCTCAGTTTTGGCCACACCCCACACTCATGTCAGTCATGTGCTGAGTGACACTGCCTGTTATTAAAGCCCTGTCTGATCCCTGTGTTAAAAAAAAAAGAAGCCCTGAATAAAAATAAAATCCTAATTAAACTGCCAATTCACTTCTAAACAATTACTGTTATTTCACACAGGAGGGTCCTCCCAAATACCACCCACCCACCCATAACACTGTGATATAGCTCCCACCCTACGGCCCTTGACGTGGACGCGCAGCGCGAGTGCACGCGCGGTACGACAGGCGAGCGATTGTAGCCGAGAAGAAAAAGGAGAGAGCAGAGAGAGGAGCTGAAGGAGGAGGACGACGTGACGGGAGGACTGTGAACAGGAGCTCTCAGGACTACGACACACACACACAGAGGAGAAACTGGATCATATCTGAGGCACATTTGGAGATTCGTGCAGCGGGAGACGTGGTGCGGACTGTTACGCACGACAGCGTTTCCCTGCGGTAAAATCAGCCGGACTTTTTTGGACAGGACGCGCACGGACGGCTTGCCTGCTCTTCCTCGTCACAAACAGAGGGTTTATAGCGGGGAGGTTTGCGGAGCAGCGGACTGAAGGCACAGAGGAGGAGGTAAGCCCATTTTTAACCCCCTTTAAGTGCTCATGGTATTTACATTCAGCTGTCAGCAGGGCTCGGGGAGTGCGGAATGTCAAACCTCGCTGTCTGTCAATCTAACATCAGCTGCAGCCTCCTGCTCCTCATTCAAATGCGACACCACACCACGTAGCATGTATGATTGTGAAAGAACTGGATCGACATGGTCTAAGCACCCTCCAGCAGCAGCAGCAGCAGCAGCAGCCCCTGTACGCACCCAGGGCTCCAGGCTCCCCAGCCCCACTCCTCCCTCCTTCCCTCCCTCCTCACCTCACCCCTCCATCGCCACCGCTGCTGCTGCTGCTGCCGCCTCGGATAAATGTCACGCTGTTTTTCTTACATAATGCGTAAATGTGCAGTTACAGATGTTGCCTTGTGTGTGCTGGACGCCACATCTGGGCTGCAGTGTGTGTGTGTGGAGGCTGACACGGTGCAGCAGCAGCAGCAGCAGCAGCAGTGAACGTGACGCACTAAATGGATGATGATACTATAGAGCTGGATCCATCCTGAGGAGCAGGAGCGGTACTGCTGCTGCTGCTTGTTGGCTTCATTGTCGCAGAGGACGGTTGTGAAGGCTGCAGGGCTGTTGGCGTGTGTGTCACATTACTACACACGGTGTCGAGAGCTGTGACGGACGGTTGTGACATTTTTCGTCATGTGTGAGGCGTTCAGGGTGCTTACATCACATCACTGCTGCTGCTGCTGCCTGATGGGGCATGGCTGAGGATTTTTACAGCTGGACACCAGGATGTTCAGCTGCTGTGCGCCTCTCGTTAAACACTGTGTTGCTATGGATGGAGGTGAATGTTGTTTTGTGTGTTGGGTGTAAAAGCTGCTGTGTGATCTCCTGTTGATCGCAACAAACACAAACGAATCCACCCTATTGTCCTGTAACTGAAACGTGGAGCTGTACATCCTCAAGGTTAGAGCTGAATTGATTATTTTATTAATTTATTTATCCTTTATTTACCTCTTGAGATTAAAAATCTAATATTTAAAAGTGTCCCTTAGATTACTACAACAAGAAGCTCAAATGTATGTTAATTTATACTTGATGTGAACCATAAAAATGCAAAAAAAAAGACAACTACTTATGATTACAAGGACCAGCTATGACACACTGTGTGCAACAATCCTGCAACAGCGCTTTGAAACAACCGAGAAGAACCAGTGTGTGCAACTTTAAGTCCTTCTGCAGGAGTAATTGACCAAACAATGAATTGGTTGATCTGGAAGATAATCGACAGATAAACTGGCAGTGACAGTAGCTGGTAGTTGCAGCTCTTGTCAAGATTTAGATCCACTAGCTGTCTGCAAATGAAGAGGTGGGTGAGTGAAAAACATGTTGATCCAAATTGCTTGACAAAATGAAGTGTTTTAAAGAAGCAGTTTGTTAGATTTAGGGGGAGTTTGGTGGCATCTAGCCTTGACGACTGCAGATTGCAACCGGCTGAAACTTCTCCTGGTTTGAATTCCTCCAGTTTCAGTGGATTTACCTATTTGGTATCCTTTTATATGAATTTGACTCCATCACTCAGAGCTGATGAGGAGACCTAGTAGGGTTTGTTACCCAGGCTTCAGTTGGAGCTGAAATAAGGTTGCCTTTGGCCAGTTGACGTGTTAAAACAGGCCTGTCTGCTTCAGCCAGACCAGATCAGACCAGACCAGCAGTGCCCCCGAGGTCTCTGTCCTCAAGCCCAAAAGTTTTAAGAGGTGACCCACCCTCTTCCTCCTCCTCCTGCTCCAGCTCAGAAGTGCCGGTGTTGAGCAACAGCTCCGAGGAGCCGTGACTGCATGTGCTGAGTCTCTGACAGCCTGTGGCGATGTTCATGAATGGCCACAGGGAAGCCGATGAAGTCATTACAGGTGCATTATTTTCGAAACGCCAGGACAGACCAGTGCTTCTCACCTCCTGCAGGTGATGCGCAGTCGACTCGTCTGACTCCCACCAGAGCTGCCAGTTCAGTCAGGAGGAGAATTCCCTTATTGCGATGTCAACTTTGCTGACATTAACATTTCATTCAGGTTATTACGTAAGTGGCAAAGCCCTCGAGAGCGGGACTGAAAACATTGCTTTGACAGCTCCAGCTGCCCGGCAAACGCGCTCGTGAGTGAAGCGGGGCAGCTTTGAAATGCCTAGTTTTTAAACATGTGACAGAGGAAGACGTCATGGTGGAAGGAGAGCGTCCACGGTGACTGTTTATAACCAGTCACAGTCAATGTAAACATCACAACAGCAATCACACACAAGGAATAGGATGCTGAAATTGAAATATCATTCATTTCAATAATTCATATAGAATGAGAGCCTCTTCCTCTGGAGCTGTTTGAAGACACTGCTTATACTTCTGCAGTTGGTATGTCTTTAGCATTAACACTACTGTCTCTCCTGTTGTTGCTGCTCTTTCAGCATTATGGGCTGTCCATCTGAACCACTCGGGGCCAATTGTTTGTAGATCAGAAAGAGGGGAAACAATGCTCCACCCATGTTGTAGATGAAGGGAGATGCTCCGTTGAGACTTAATGGGAGAACTGGACGTTCAAAGGCTGATGGTGTGGAAATGATTTGTGAATATAAACACACCTCATATTTAAGAAGTAGCCACTCATTCCAAGCTGAAGATTAAATCCTTTTGCTATCAGAAACCATCGAGGTTCATGTAATTTAATTTACTTTGGTGCTTTGATGGGACTGAACAGATCAGAGGGTGGGAGAGGTTCTACTTTTAGGTGTTTTCACACCTGCAGTTTGGTTTATTTGATCTGGATCAAGACAAAAAGGACACGTTTTAGCCTTTTAATGATGAACAGGTAGAAACAGGCTGGAAAAGATATGTTATGAAGTGTAATATTATGGGGATGGCGAGGTTTCACTAATTTTTTTAAATGAGAAACTCCCAAATGCAGCTGTTTTAACTTCTGATTGATCAAGTAAAATCTGCACAGTACGGGCTGCCAGATGAAATATAAAGGCCACTTAAAAGATCACTCTCTTCCCAGCTGATGATAAGCAGATGGATTTAATAGTAGTTAAGCCGTTGAATACAAGCTCAAATCATATGTCTATCATTAAGCCCTTTTTAGACTTGAATCTATCCCTGAAATGTTCAAGAACACTTCCTGCAACCTTTGCTATCGAAAGAGACATTTTTGACCTAAACCAAAAGAAAAATAAAATCCCTGGAGCCACGGAAAAACATTTTTGAGCTTTATAATGACAATAACACAGCCTATTAAGTCTAAATTAGCCAATAGATCTGAGTGGGCTTTTTATGATTATTTGGTTCTTAAACTTTGCAGTTTTGGTGGTGAAAACAAATGAACCTGTCTGCACGTTATTAAATTCTCCCTTTTTTGGATTTAGAATTCATAGCCAGCCTAACTAGAGGGACTTAAGATGAGTCATTGCTATTGAACTTTGGCAAAATTTAGAGGAAAAGGCACCAGGCAGTCGACTGACGAAGCGCATTTTACAGTTGACCAAATGTTTTGTTTTGTTTTTTTAAAGATTTTTTTTGGGTGTTTTTTGCCTTTAATGGACAGGACAGCCAAGTGTGAAAGGGGGAGAGAGAGGGGATGACACGCAGCAAAGGGCCACAGGCTGGGCCCGAACCCTGGCCGCTGCGGCAACAGCCCTGCACACAGAGCGCCTGCTCCACCACCAAGCCACCGACGCCCATCATTTTTAGCCCACAACTGTGATTAATGAAAATCAAAATCTTAAAAAAAAATAACACTATTCATTTAAATATAATTGTTTTAGGTCATAGAGCTAGTGCAGAGGGGCCAAAGACCCACATGTGGCTCCGGAGCTGCAGGTTGCCGACCCCTGACATAGTAACATTTCAGGGAAAATGCTGGTATGGCTGTGGTGTGAATGAAAGCAGTAACATTGCAGATACACGGAGCAGGCAGATCACAAGACTCACCTGATAGCATATTTGAATCCGGCACTTGTTTATGGTTTTGTAGTTACACCAGTGCTTTTGCGGATGATTTTGATACCTAACAACAAGCAATACAAGTTCTTTTGGTTGCAAACAAGCTCCAGAAACAGCTCCTCACCTGCCATATTCCCAAAAATAAGGACTGTCTTCAGCTGCATACACACACATCAAGCCTTGCCCAAGGCTATTAAAAGAGGCATCTTCTTCTGTATAGTTTTATGGTGGTTGGCGTACATAGTGCTGCATTGTCGCCATGTGCTGGACTGTCCCCTTGTGCCATTTATTCCAGCAGTGCCATGGCATGTGTTAAAAGGCGGAAACTGTTTCTGATTGTCCATGTGTGGATGGTGAAAATGACTAGTGATGCTTGATGGGTTGTCCAAATTATTTACTGGGAACTCTGTGTGGAAATAGGCTTCATAACAGTTTGTGGTTGGTCTGCTTTGAGTCTAATTGGAAGCTGATTGAGAATTGAAGCGACTAAACAAGATAAGTTTGCTTGAACTGATTCAGTCGTTAGGTGTAAACGTAAAAGTTGAAAAACCATGTTTCCTACAAATTCCTACACTAAATTATTTTCCCAATTATGTTGGGCTGGATTATGTTCAGAGGGACGTAAAGGTAAAGATTTATTTTTTTAATAGAAAAGCAACTTGCCTATATGATCTCATAGCTGATCCTTTATTCATACCAACTGACATCCAATCACAGATTCATCATAAGCTACAAGCTCTGGTGATGAAGTCTGTATTAGATCATGGCGATAAGCTCATCAGCAGATTTAGGGAGGAGCTCAAGAGCCCATCTACTGTAAACTGCTGAAAATCATTTCAATCCACAAGCCCACTGACCCGCATCTCTGTCCCATCTGACCTCTTGAATTGACGGCTTTAAGAAAAATGGTTTTGTTGTTGTTGCCACTGGATCCCAGTGTCCTTGCTCGAGCAGTCAGATCACGCTCACAACCTGCTGCCGCAACGCTCAAGGCTTCATGTAAGACAATACCAGGATGAGGTCAGTGTCTCGCATACCATGTCAGTGCGGCTATATGCGTCTCTAACCAGGTGTATTTATAGAGCCCTCAACAATGGTGGAGGAGGTGGTGGTGTGGGTGCATCTTAGATAGCATCTGGCTTTGTCCCGACGCAGACGAGAAGATAGTACAGTAAAGTAGTCAGGTTTCCATTGTTGTCACTGGTGTTTGTCACAGAAAAGCTGCACAACGTTGAAGTTTGACAACACCACAGTAGTGTTTATCCACAAATCAAATCTGTAATTTGGGACAAAGCACATGTGTCTCCTGCAAACCTCTTAACATGCAGGAGCTGCAGCTCAGACTGCAGCAGTTGTATTCTCTATAAATTTAAAGGACAGCCTTTGTTACTTTGTGCAGTGTCATATGATTAATCTGTGATGTTAAACAAATATTTGGAGAAACAAATTTTAGTTTTCATTTGTACCTATTTTCCCTCGTCATCTGCTGGTGCTGCAGTGATTTCCCAGAATACTTTTCAACACCTCTCAGGGACTGAGCATGATCCGGTTGCATTGAGCTGTGGGCTTCATGTGTCATTCAGATGTAGATGTAGTGATTGTGGAGCGAGAGAGGAAGAGTCTCACAGCTGTCATTCAAAAAATAGCGTAGCTGCAAAGCATGCTGGACAATTGAGGCCACTGTGAGCGGAGTAATGGACATGTCCTCCTTTTCTTTGTTTATGTCACAACATGTTTGTCATTTTATCAAGTTGTAAGTTTGGCATAGGGTTGCAGCAATATACCGTTTTTAAGGTGTACTGTGATATAAAAGTTTGTTTGCCCCCTAAGTGTGGTTTGTTCGGGCAGGTGTGAACACAGCAATTGCAATTGCTCACCAAAACCGGTTCATTTCCGACCTGGATGTGAAGCAACTGCAGTCACATGACACATTGTTTGGGTTAAACATGAGCATGTTACAGTCCTGGAGGATTATTAATGTGCGCCTCCTCCTGTACTGCCTTAATATGCACGTTCAGCACATCCAATGCATCAAAACATTGTTTTCTAGTTGGAGCCGCACCTCGTTTTCAAACTGTATGGTTTGACTAAAATGAACAATGACAGCAATATAGTCCACGATGAGCAGCACTAAAATCAACCTGCGTAGTTGTCCCTCCATTGTCACATTAGAAAGTGTTACGATTACTTCCTGGATTTTTGATCTGGTCTGCTTGTAAATGCTGCCGTGAGAACATGAACCAACTCTAGGCAATTATACAACTTTGTAACAAAATTAGTCCATGATTCAGACCAAAGGAGACGACTCTAAGTCTGAAAGCAGCCTTGGAATGTACTCAAAGCCTAATATAGCCTAATAGTTCCCAACAAATGCACTCTTTACTACTGTTTGAGTAACTTTTGGTAAAAACCACAGACCCCAGCTGTTTTAGGAAATAACTGAGCCTTTTTTAAGTGAATGTATATATTTCTGACCCATATTTAAAGAAATAAATCTTCACAAGAAGCCAGACATGGTGAGAAAGTATTGCAATGGACAAATGCATCATCTTTTTTTAGGGGATTTATTGATAGTAAAAAATACATAGAATAACACCAGCCTTATCATTTACCTTCACAGTAGCAGCAGTAGAAGTAGCAATGTTAGTTCATGTTATATAGGCTTGATAAGTTAAAAACAAACGGCATAACATCTCTCCAGAAATGCAAAATATAACTAGCAGCATTTTAATATTTCTTGTATAGATGTTGCTTTTGTACTTTGACTGCTAGGTCACACTTCTCTAAGTGTCCTTTATTGCCCTTAACAAACACACTTAGCATAAACATGCTTTTAATCCTGCATACTTCCCAATATTGACTCAGTCAGGCGGATCGTTCAGTGGAACTGTGACACACGTGTACTGTTCATGCTGTCAGTTGAGGCCGTCTGGTGACCTGCTGACCTCTGTGACACTCATGTGACGTGAAAACTGAGAGTAATTTGTCACAGTGTTGATGCTCCGAGTCTTAAATTGTTTAAGTCCATCATATCGACCACAGCCTGAATTAGACGGGGATAAACTCACGTTTGCGCCTTCCGTAAAGCCTTCATATGGTGGAGGTTAATTCACAAACACATTCTCCTTGTCAGGTTTCACATTTTCTTTAGAGAGTAACACTCAAAGAAAGTGTGTCCAAAAAAAAAAAGACAGCCGGCACGAAATCTTACCTCTCTCTTGTGTGGCTGTCCAACAATATTAGAATCACTTTTGCTTTTTCCACAGTCTCCTTCAAAGGAGCTGCTGCAGCATAATATGTGTCACTGGCACAGATTGTTAGCATGATAGCAGAAGTCCTTTTGATTCCAACATGGCTTGATTCGTAGCAGGGCGCTGCTGTTTGTTATTCTTTCAGCTTTTCAAAGCTGGGCCCTCTGTGAATTTCTGCATCCATTATCTCTCCTCACATCTCTTTGTATTATTCATTTAACCTCGTTCTATGGCTGTCGCTGCTTTAGGCATAAACACGGTGTTAAAAAAAAAAAAAGATTCCTCTTCGTGCAAATGTCTCAGTTTTGTCGCTGAAGTTATTTTGACGTGGAGAGTCGGAGCAACTTGATTGTGTTTCTTGCAACAGGCAGCAGCTGGTGAGGGCATGGATGAGTCCCCTGGCGCTGCCCGGGGCAAAGAGCAGCCAGCAGCATCGCCACGTTCCCCTCCGTCCTGCTTGGCTGATCACAGATGGAGAGACAAGAAGAGAGAGTTTGACAGGGGTGATTAGGAGAAGGAGTGTAGGCATTAATACATGTTGAGGGATTCCTTTTAAATCAACCAGCCTGCAGCCGACTCTCTGCATAGCTGGTCTATGCTTCTAGCTTTTATATGCGTCTACCAGCTTCTATATCTGTGGGATTTTAAAGGAAATAAGATGTAACCAACGTCTGGTTGCACTGCACAATTGTGACCTGGACTCTGCGATCACTGGTGTTCAGAAACACAATCTCCAGATCTATAAGCAGCATCGTACTAGACAGACCATGAACTTGTTCTCATGAGCTCCAACTTTTACACAGAAGATATGAAGTTCAATTAAAAACATTCATTTGTACTTGAATTTGTTTAAGGAGGTAAAGAAGTCGCTTGCTCAGTGTTTGTTGAATCCTTGTAAGTTCTGTCTGCAGAGCTGCAGAGTCACCTGATAATTCTGTGTGGGTTCCTCATTCAGGCAACCTCTTTCACATATAACTAGGCATTTGTTTATTATAGCAGCTTCAAAGTATATTTTCTATCTTAGAGCATGGCGACTAGAGGTCTTCACAGGTTCAAAATGATGGACATGAACCAGAATCAACGCAGGAAATTTGGTCCAAGATCTGATTGGTCCCAAGAATTTGAAAAATATACCCAACCTGTTTGTTTCCAAGATATGATCACGGTTCCTCTTGGATCCATTCGGGTATGACACATTACGATCAACAGATCCGTGGTAATAAAACGTGGACCCAAATCTTTAGTGATCTCGCATCCTGGACTCAAGGTTGACCCATAAAGATCTCTTATGACAACATGAGTAAAAGGAAGTCTGACAGGGCAGGAAACAGGAACGGTCAGACAGTTAGGCTGATTGTAAACAATCCAACTATCTAGCCAGATTATCTAAGACGATTTAAACTAATTTGTTTGGATATAATATGGAAAGTGGGTGCATGCTTGAGCCAGTAAGTCGGTCAGTGAACTCTGATGTCTGACCACAGGCAGTTTGGGTCGTAATTTAAGCATTCAACCTTATTTTTCTTGTTTCTAATAACCCGACATGACCTTGTTTGAAACCTGTATGATCGTCTGACAGTTTTCTTGTCGCACCAGACAATTTTTGTAATGTTGCCACATGAAAATGTTACTTCCCTTTAATTCTTTGTCTTTTATCTCCCTCTCTTTGTTGACTTCTGGGTGGTTTAGTGCTCAGAGAGCCCATCCACATGATCCGCATGACCCCAGTCCAAGTATTTAAGCTCGCAGTCATCTGCTGAAGTGTCTTTGATCAGTTCTCCGAATCCCTAAAAGCCTCGAGGTCACTGTGTTACAGCTGACCCTTCACTCAGAGGTCTGCAGACAAGAAAAGGGAATTATTCTTCAGAAATCAATAAACTGTCGCATCAGTCGTTTTGTTTACCAACTCAGGAAGCTGTGCTTTATTGTGTTCAGAATATGAGCCGAGCAGCTGAGCGCAGCCAGGAGCCAAACCACGACTGTCGCAGCTGGACGTCGGTTTGAGGAACCCACAGAAAACAATGGCAGGAGGCTCAGAGGATGTGATGCACAAACTGTACAGAAAAAATATTCAAATAGAAGATGTTGTGAAGCTCCAATCAGCTGTAATCTGTGGAGAACAGTCAGAGACGAGCCCAAAAGCTTCCCTGTGCAGTGTACGTGCACTTAGAGCGTGTGTTTCAGCTCTGCTGCTGATGCTGATGCTGCATTGTTTGTCTCACTGTGTTGCCAGCAGATTGATGGAGCTGTTGCTCAGATTGACAGATCTAGCTCAGCCAGCCACTCTCCCCTAAAGCCAGCCAGACTCTGCCTGTGAAAAAAAAAAAATGCCTGAGAGGGTAAATCAGTAGTAAGAAAAACTCTCGCCCCTCTGCAATTAGCACCGTGTCATTTTGGGGTTCGGAGGCAGCCGATAATGTCACATCTCACACGTGTCTGTGGTTCACTTCTTAAACATTTTTGACAGAGTGCCTGCAGACTCAGGAGGCTGCGTTGTTCAGCGCTCGTGTCACTTCCCCACCGAAAGCCCAATTGCTGTCTTTAATAAGTGCTTGCTCTCATATTTGTGCCGTCTGTGCTGTCAGTTAGTTTGCGAGCAGCGTCTGGTTTCAGTCACCGTGGACCGGCTGCGGGTTGGGAGCCGTAGCCAAATGACGCCCTGCTGAAGAGCGCTGGCAGCAGACACACACGCGAGAGGAATTTGAATACATGCACGACAACGGCGGGCAGGCAAGACGAGCGTGTGACCTAGTGTCTGCCACTGCTTTGTTGCAATATGCTGTTGGCAGTGTGTGTGTGTGACGGAGAGAGACAGTAGTGGCCAGAGCCAGAACAAAGCAGTCTGCGACCAGAGGACTTGGGTGTGGCACGCAGTTTGATGAAGCACCAAATGAAGTCTGATCTCTTACTGCATCTGTTCATTTGTAGGTGCAGCTGTGCATCAAACCTTGATACTTTATAAGCATCAAAATCTGTCAGAGCGCCAAAGTATTATATCAGAATTTTGTAATCTAATGTGATTAATTGTCGTTTTCTTTTAACAAAACCCCGCCCCAGTTCCAGCCTCACTAGTTGTGAGGATTTGCTGCTATTTTCTGTTTTATATGACACATAACTGAATGTCTTTTGAGACATTTTGAAGACGTCACCTCAGGCTTTACTGGATATTTTCATTTCTTTTGACAATTTTTAGACCACAATTAATTAAGAATGTATTCTGCAGATCAGTCGAACACAATCCAAGTCCAGTCAATCTAACTCAAAAATGGGCGCAACCCAGGAGCAATTGCAATAGTTATGTTTCAGAGTTTTTATGCATCATATGCTAGAAGTATACCTTCATGGATTTAGTGGATCATTCTTTTTTCAGGGTCAGAAGCAAAGCAGCATTTTACAGTTGCATAGTCTGGGTGAAATGATGTTAATATTGGAGGGTCTATGTACACCTTTCCAACATATTTACTGTCCTCTCCTAAGTTTTTGGGGCCAATCTTTTCAATAAAGCACTCTAAAGTATTGAAGTATTTTAATAACTGTATGTTTCTATTTCATTCTGATATGAAATATGTTTTACACCTGTTAGCAATGAGTGTTAGTGATGTGTGCGCGGGCGTATATACGCATATCTGTATGGATGTTTGGTCTGTTATGTAAGTTGTCAATTTCTGTCCTTTCTCTCTTTGTTCTTACTCACCTGCCCAGGGACTACGGATGGAAAGTAGCTAGTAAGCTAAATCTGGTACAAAGCATCTTCTCTCATCTCGAGACTTATGTTATTTTGTACATTGTCCCTGATACAAATAAACTTATTAAATAAATAAATAAATAAATAAATAAAGAGGATATTCTGATGTATTGTACCTATATTTGGGGTACAACAACCCAAGAACCATTTTTTGGGGCAAATTTTCCACTTAATTTTCACTTCTACGGGTGTACCCGAATCTAAACTGGGTAAAAATTACTCTGTATATATTTAGTATCTATAATGTTTGAGAGTTATGTAGGGGATTGTAGTGCAGGGAAGGTGAACGGTTGGGTTGACGTGCAAATACAGAGTGTGTGTGAGCTGACTGGTTCTATTCAACTGGTCTATTAGCATCTTTGCTCTTATTGTCACCATCTTATTTTTTTCATGATTTAAATTTGAATAAATTGCCAAAGCAGTATGTAACGTGTGGCTTTTGTCTTTAGCGGGAAAGGTTACAATCGACATTCATTACCGGGACAAAAGCCTGCAGTGGTCATTGATATTTATCAGCTCCAGCTACAATCAGCAGTGATGGAAACACGACACTTATGCAATGCAATGATGCACAGCCACAACATCATTCCAGATTAGTCTGCACTGAGTTTGAAAGAGAGCTTGAACTACCGTAACATTGTCACCGGCCTCCATGCTGCTTTTTGTTTGCTAACCCAGTGTTACGGCACCTTTGTGACGTTGAAATTGACAAACAAGAGAGCAAAAACAGATGCTTGCTCGTCCACTGGCAATTAGATAGGAGTCTGTCGCAAGTGAATACACATGCTCTCTAAGTTTGGTGGATAAAAGGTGCAAGGTGTCCAAAAACTACGACTTTGCTATTTGCACCAAACATAGGTGTCTTAATGACACGTGTATCAAAAACACTCAAACAATACTTCATTTCCAGCTCTCTGTACGCCTTCCTTTCTCTTTTGTTCACCCTTTCCTGCACGTCTCTCCTTCTTTCTGTTTCTCCCTCTTTCCTGCCTCTGTTCTTCTGTTCCTAAAAGCTTAGTCATTCTTCCAAGGTTGTCTGAAAGTTGCTCCGTCCTGCAGTCTGTCCTACTTTGGCGCTCGACTCTAAACTGGGACGCCACAATGCGAATATAGTAGCAGGTAGGAGCCGGTGGTTCGCTGGCTCAAAGTCACATGATGTGTAGATCGGACACTGCAGGTTTTGGACTGCAGACATTTTACCCTCTGTCTTATTAATGTCTTTGTGTCTGCTGTGTAGAGAAGATGATATTGTTTGTGGTTTGGATTTTGTGTCGTTTTGCAAGAGACCAAACTTGATCAAAGTTTGAGAGCAGCAGCTAATTTGCCTGAAATGTAAATAACTCACTATCATCCTGATTCAGTCAAATGTGCAGGAAGTGACATGTTTTTCTCCCCCAGAGGAGCCTTGTACATGTGATTATGCTGTTTGACATGGAGTCATATGGCACATCTGTCAATATCTGTCTTTATTCTTTGAGATCATTGATGAGATGGTGTCTGCCTTGTTAAGAGTCCATAATCACCATAACATAAAGACCCACAGAAGCCATGTTTCCATCATCACTTTATATTTTTCAGGCTCCTTCTTTCTGTTTTCGTGTACAGTCTTTACACTCACCGGCCAATGTATTAGGTACACCTCGCCAGTTCCAGGTTGAACTCCATTTGCCTTTAGCTATTTGCGTTAAGGAGCAGTTGAACAGGTGTACCTAATAAAGTGGCCATTGAGTGTACATGTTATTAAAGCAATTTAGAGCTGAAATGAGTAGATAAATCTTGGAGTATTCGATCAACAAGCTGATAGTCAATTAATTATTTAAGACGGATAAACTCACCTTGCTTTGTCCAGGGGCCAGTTTGTAACTAGACATTAATAATTAATAAAGAAATAATTAGCCTGGACCTTTGTTGGGGGTTCGGGAATCCTCCCCTGGCGCTTCTTTTGATAAACAAGCTCTATTTTGATGCTTTTTTGTATTCACACTGGCACCTTGTTTACATCGAAAGTAAAAAGAGAAATTCCTACTTAAGAAGAGGAAGAAGAAGAAATACTTTATTAATCCCTATGGGGGAAGTTCAGTTTTTTATAGTGCAAGTCTCGTGCAGTCCTGCATCTAGGTCTATCTATATCGAGTAAAAATAACTATAGTTTATCATCGTCATTGACAAACATTTTATTGTGATCCCATTTTGAGATAGTTTTATCACCCAGCCCTACTTGGTTCGCATTAGGACTTAGGCTGGAGACCCTCTGGTTCCCAACCCATATGCCCCTATAGGCCGAACTACTGCCGCCCCGTCCCGTCTAACTGGGCTCCAGTCTGCTGTTCATTGTGAATAAGAAAATGGTCAGCGGGCCATTCGGCACTGTATTATGGGCCAGAAATGGGCCGCGGGCCATCACTTGAATATTACAGTTTTAAGATATGCATCAAGCTAAATGATTGTAACCTGAATATCTTAAGTTTGGGGCTGTTGGTCGGTCTAAACAAACAATTCGAAGACTACATCTTTGGCTCCCAGGAACTGTGACGGACATTTTTTTCTGGACTAAATTAATCAAGTAATTTGGAGAAAAAAAATCAACAGATTAGCTGCAAATAAAATCATATCATTAGTTGTATCCCCAAAGCAGCTTAGCGACAGTCGTTCTGTTTTACTCTATTAGGATCCTCATTAACTGACTTAGGTCCATAAACACTCGGCGAAACAATGAAGACCCAAAGCAGCTGTGTTTTTTTTAATATCGTTCTAGTTCATCATTATACGTATGTTAATGAGGGAGTCCTCACTGTCCTCACACCCACACACACACACACACACACACGTCTTCAGCAGGGATTCAAAGCTTGGCCCTTCTTCTTGTTTTTCCTCTTCTGCCAATCATTCATTCATTCATTCATTCATTCATGGTCTGTACTGGCGACATACCTCTTCACCCTTCCCTGACAGGCAGCAGTTGCTAGGAGCCAGACTCACTCAGTCGCTCTAATAATAAGCAGCTAGTTGGTAACAATAAGGGTCACTGCTGGTGAGCTTCACAGAGGTGTTGTTCTCTACTTATTAACACAGACGCAGATTCAGGTAAGAAACATTCTCGTTATTATGTCTTTTAATAAGCTAATATAAAGAGACATATTTTCAGTCTGTTCAGGCGTGTTGCTGCTTTACATTTTCCTGAAGACGTGAAATTTTCAGTTGTGTCACTGTTGTTTTTCTCCTTTTTAATAATCTGTAAAGAACGTCTGGCTTTGTCGACAACATATAGAGATCCACTGTGATATTTAAAGATGCAATACAAGTAATTAAAATCTTTTGCCTTCATTCGGCAGCTTAATATGTTTGTATGATGCTTATTTTTACTCACTTGTCATCGTTAGGATCAGTAGAGCTGAAATGATTAGTTGATTACTCAATCAGTAAATAAACCAAAAAAATAACAGGCAGCTATTTTGATATAGATTTATCTTGAAAATTATTCTTTTGTTAAATAAAAAGCCCAATTTCACTGGTTTCAGCTTCTTTAATGTGAGTAATTGCTGGTTTTCTTGGTCGTCTTATAGTAAATTTAATATATTCTGATTTTGGATTGTTGGTTATACAAAACAAAACAATAAATACATTGTAAAGGTGAGCTTTCACAATTTCTTTTCATTGATTAATTGAGAAAATTAAGATTTAGATGAACTGATAATGAAAATAAGTGTTAGTTAAAGCCCTTACAGAAACAAAAAGACACTTTTATATTTCAGAATATTATGAAATGAAGACGATGGGAACAAAGGAACACAAGATATGTAAACAAACACCACATGGAACAATAAAGACTGATGAAAAACAGCGTAAAGCGGCAGGTCAGGATGAACAGTGAATACACAGAGGATGAATGATTAGCTACAGTTAATCATTTTGGGGGGGTGATAGTGCTTCATGTGTTCATCAGGGAGTCACAGGCGTCTCTTACAGCTGTTGCGTTAATGAAAAGCTCTGCGTTCCCCGTGAGGCAGCGGCTCTACAGTCTCATCTGGAACAATGATGAAAGCTGCTCATGTAAAACGAGCCGCGCACGCCAGCACTCTCATTGGACGGTGCCGAGCAAAGGGAGTCGGGCGATTGGCTCGTTGCTTCCGAGTAGCCGCGATGTGGTTGGCTGTTGTCACGGTGCTGAAAAGTCTCACCAGAGAGAGAGAATGTGTGTGTGTAAACGGGGGTGAGGTGTATTGGTGACAGTGAAAAGACAGTTGTGTGTGTGTGTGTGTGTGTGTGTGTGTGTGTGTGTGTGTGTGTGTTTGAGTGTGTTATGTGTTTAAAAGCGTAGGTCAAGGTGAGCACAGTGGGGTTTAATTTAGTCGGAGCACGGTGTGAAAGCTGGCCTGCTGTGGCTACATGGGTGTGAATGAAGGGTCTTTGAGTCTTGACACGCTCTGCACAAACACACACACACACACACACACACACACACACACACACACAATTAATAACTAAAGTGCACATTGATGCCTCCTCAGAGATCAGACTCTTCATCTGTATTAAAACCATTAATTATGAGTGAAATTATCTATAATTCACTAATAATAATTTCTGTTGTTTCTCTGCTGTGTTGGAGGCTTTGCAGGCAAACCAGTGGACATGCAATATATATATTTACAGTATGTAATATTCCATACAGTGCTAAATGTAATGTCCCATTTTGCTCATTATTTATCAGAAAAAATTTTCTGGTCTGTAGTTTGTTGTGACGTTGCTGTGTTGCTCAGTCCCTCCAGGATTTCGTGGGCCTCTTTCGGGGATTGATGCACCCTAAAAATACCTGATTTCACAGCAGCTTTTCTTAAAATAATTGCAATGTTTTTAGGTGTTTTTGCAATGAAATTGTGGAAGCAAGTGGAAATTGCAAGTTGCAATGTTTTTTTGTGTGTAACTCATTAAAAAAAAATCAAAGTCAGCATGTTCTAGTAGGAATCAAACCACACTGCTCTGACTTTGTGATTTAAACAACACTAACCAGACAGTTTATCTAACTCACCTTGATTCGTTCAGGGCGTGTAGTAGATGTGGATGCAACAGCCTCCGTCATAGTGATTTGTCTTGTCTGTTGTACACGCATTTCAGTCAGACTCTCAGTGTGTTTTGTGGTTGAGAAAAACGTTTATCCCCGCTTTTGTGCAGAACATCAGGGACTTTCCACGCGTGGTCTTTAGCTGTAATTTAATGGTAAATGTGAGACGTTTGTGTTGCACGTGTCTGAATCCTCACAACCAGAAAACAGGATCTGAGTTGCTATCATCGGTGAAACTCAAAGGGAAACTACTAAGATATGTCAAATTTGCGGAAAAGTTGTGGTGATTGGACAAAATTGCAAGGGTTAGGAGAATTCACAGTGGCCATGGATTTGACTCTAACGTACGGCCCTTTGCTGCTTGTCATCCCCACTCTTTCTCCCCCTTTCACGCTATATCTATGCTATCAAACAAAGGCAAAAAAAAAGCTCCAAGATATTAAGTTTGCGATTATAGAAAACAGAGAAAAGAAGCGAATACTCTCATTAGAGAAGCTTAAAACAGAAAATCTTTGGTGTTTTTCTTGATAAATATCTTAAATAATCACACACTAAATTTGTGTTATTTTCTTTTTTGTGAAGCTAATAGTTTGCCACTATTTTCCAGGTTGTTGTGTATGTCACATCACTTTCAGTTCCCTGAGCCTCCCCATCGATATGCTGCTTTTCTACTGGTTTAGACCTGGTGTATATGACTGTTTGTATGCTTGCATTAAACACAAACTCATAAGTGCATGTACTGGCGTATGAAAATAAACAGCAGGCTCCATCGTGGCCTTTTAAGCCCATTCACCTCCCCACTGTGACGCCCCCACACTTCACATTCAACGTTTTTCTCACCCTTAATTTGTTAAACCCTCAAGCGTTATACTAGACCACGCGTGTCACTTCCTGTGTGCAGATGAGGTTTCCCACCTTTGGCCTTCTGGGAAAGCCCGAGGTCATACAGGCAACACAAAGACGTCTGAAGCATCAATGAAAGGTCAAACTTCCCAATTTCAGTCCAAATATATTGTGAACTTTCTGTTTTATTGTGTCATTGGTGTCTTTGTTTTTGAACATTCGTTGCTGCTTCTGATTTTTTATGTTTTTCACAACACAAATAAGAGCAGATCGTTTATTTACATGAAAATCTCGCGACTCCCGAGAGCCCCGTGTTGATTACTGACGGAAATTTAAATCTCCCTCCTCTTTAGTCTATCTCTGTCTGACTGACAGTTGATTAGGTGGTCGAGACAGAGGAGGGAGGCAGAGCAGCTGCCGCCAGAGGGAAAACAATCAGAGACTCACACACACACACACACACACACACACACACACACACACACACACACACTGGCCTCTAAGTGGATTTGGTGGCTAGAAGGAGGGATGGAGGGACGGAGGGGGAGGGGAGACGGCGTCTCGTGCGCCTCATGTCTAGATCGCCTTGTGGACCGTGTGTGTGTGTGTGATTAGATGTGCCTTTTGTTTTCAAGATGTGTGTGTGTGTGTTGGCAGTTCTGCATAGTGATTTGGTTTAGCCAACAATGTGTTGGACACGTGTCGGGGTTTGCGTGTCTGTAAAATGAAATTTTAATGACCCATGTGGAGAAAACTGGGTCGTTCCACCAACAAATTAATAAGAGACAGAAATGAAATGAAGCATTTTAGCAGAAGAAATAAACAAAATCCACAACTGATGATAACAAATGTGTGTAAGTGTAAGTGTTGACACTGAGTTGCCAGTTTATTAGGTACACCTAGCTAAATCTGACCTTTTATGAAGGTTATTGTGTCTGTTTTTGGTGAAGGGTGTAGTTTGTGGCACGGCATTAAACAAAGAGATGTTTTTTTCATTTCTACCTTCATTCATGGACAAAATAATAGGAACACCTGTCAGTATAACGTAGTACAGTTCAACAAACTACACACTACAAAATGATCAGAAAGTTAAAGTAATACATTACCCACAAAATGATCATTTGTATATCAGTTACTCACCCAGTGTTACACTTTTGTGAAGAAAAGAAGAAAACTGTTTTTCTTGCAAACCTCCAGGGTGAACAAAGAATCCAAAAACTGACAAAGTTCTTGAGGAATTGAAGTAAAAGGGGTCCAACAGCAAAACTGTATCTGTGTATAAACTCTCACACAACTCGTGCAGAATATATCATAATATAATATCCAAGTCTCATTTATCCAGATAAACACATGCATTTCCCTGAAACCTTACTTTTAAAAGCATTTCTGTGTAAACAGGGCAGGCACGCTGCTCGTCTGTCTGGTGACTATTTATACAAAGTGTTAAGGTGGATTTATAGTCGTGCATCGGCTCTCTGCAGAGCATACGCCGTAGCCTACGCCGGTGTGAGCATTTATACTTGTGCGGTGGTGTGTCTGTGTCACTCTGCAGTTACACCTCCAAAACACTAGTCAGCAGCGGAGGTTTCTGTGAAACGCTGTAAAGTTTAGTTGATTCAAAACAAACCCAAAACACACAGTAAACATGGCTTAATAGCAACAACTTCAAACACAAGTACACAAATCATCTTCACTATAACTCGCAGTATTCCCAGACACTTGTCTTTATCTGGACACATTTTCCCCACAAATACAACATGCTAATGTTTTTAGCATAAGCCTATGACATTTTACATTGTATATATTAGCCTAGCTACTAGCTGAGATTTGCTCTACTCATATAAAACCAGGGACAACAGCAATATTGAACAAAGGTAACGTTACAAAATTTGGCTTCATTACAACTCACAAGGTTCACTGACAAAACAACTGTCTCATATTGAACATGTTTTCCAAACAAACACAACATGCTAATGTCATTAGCACAAGCCTATGGCATTTTACATTGTGTAGCTAGCAGAGATTTTCTGTACTCATATGAAGAAGCCAGGATAAACCACACTCAATGGAAGGCTTTATTCAGAATTTATTGTTTCTTATCTCTGAAATAAAAGTAAATATATATAGTGTTGTCATTGGACCCCTTTTACTTCAAAAATTCTCAGTTTGTGGATTCTTTATTGACCATGAAAGCATAGGAAAAAAATTAGTTTTTTTCACAAATTCAGCATAACACAACATTACAAGATCAATAGATGCCTCTCAAAGTGTTGATGCTCCATTTTAAATACAAGGAATTCTACATGTTTTTATGTGCATGCTGGGATAAGATAAGCTCCGTGATTCTCAACTTTTTCATGTCAAGGACCCTTTAATTAGTTCTCGTGAGGTCATGCACCATCATTTGATTAGATTTCGCTCAAGGGACCTTCATCTGAAAAGATTTTGGTTGTTGAATATGATAAATACAGAAATTCTATGGTTGTCAACCACAGCTGAGCCGATAACTGTGGAGGAAGTGAACCCTATAATCCTAACAGTCACTCTTTGACTCTTGCTCACATTCACATCATCTCGATAGTGAATTTAATAGTGAAAGTAATTTCCATTTTCCTGGGGACTCCCTTGAGGACCCTTGGGGCTCTCCAGACCCCAGGTTGAGAACCACTGATCTAAAAAATGGATGAAAAGATTTGTAAGATGTATAACAAAGAAAAAGTCATGAAGGACAAAGCTGGACCTGGTGTCTCATCTGCTGCCTCTAACGTGTTGCTGATGTGAAGTTTCATCACATTTTCATCTGGAGTTGTTGCTGCAGCACATTGTGAGTCTGTATTTATCTTTGTTTTTAGGTGTGTGTGTGTGTGTGTGTGTTTTGAAGGTGGTGAGAGTTTGTGGTTCTTTAAAGGAAGCAGAGACAAAGAGCTCTGACTCTCTTTGTCTCTCAACTCTCATTTGATATAGTAATTAAATCCTCTGATGACTGACTGAGTTAATGCAGTTATTAGTCTCTTTTGTTGCCGTATTTTGTCTTTTAATTAATCGGTAAAAACAGTGATATGATGTTGGAGTGGAGGATGAGTTCACATCTTCACATTACAGTATGTTTATGTTTTTAGATCACCTTTACCAACAGTAGACTTCCTCTTTCTCTGTGCAGCTTGTTCCACTTGAGCAAAGCGTGTCAGTTCACTCAGAGGGCCCTCGTGGTGGAGCGCACTTCCTCTCCATTACACCATCCCATCTGTACGTGATTTATTGATGAGCATGTTATCGGATTCACACACATATCTTTTGTATTCTTCATCCCAGCGTGGTCATGTGTGTGAAAATTCACAGTATAGAGCTGCGTCTGTGTCCGTGTGTGATTTCATGTTAATGGCTGAGAGAAAACATGGTTACACGCTGCCTCTGCATGACGATGATGATGATCGTGTGTGTGTTGCAGGGTGTGTGACTACCTCTCGGTCCCACCCTGTTTTTTTTTTTTTTTAAAAACGTACCCTGAGGCTCATCCTTGTGGGAGATGTGTTTGGCCTATTGGCTGCATTCTTGGGACTAAATGGAGTGTACCTAATCCACGTCATTGATATCCCCACAACACACACTCATCTCACACACACATTGAGACACACACACTTGTGTCTTCCCTCAGGGCCCGCTCTGTGCAGGAGGCAGACTGGTGGCTGCAGACGGACCCTCGGCCGTCTCTGCAAAGCTTTGCTCTTTAAAATGTCAGCGTGAATGTGATGCGTCTAAATGTTAATCAGAAATAGCTGTTGGCTACGAAGCTTTATTACTGCATTCAAAGTGTATTTGAGCATCTCTGACATCATCCAGCGGGATTTGGCGAGCACAGCTGTGGAAATTGACACCGCTTTCCTTCTTTTTTTCGTCTCGTTCCCTCTCTGCCTCTTCTCTTATACCATTTTTTTCTAGCTGACAGAAAACAGACATTTGGTGTGCAGGCAACAACGCACAGGTCTGTGAGTTGTTTGGAGGGTCACCTTCAGTCTGAGTCGAGAGCGTATAGCTGTGAGTCTCAGTTTTCTGTGATATAATCCCGGAGGATTCCCGTCCTCTGTATGATGGTCATATCTAATCTGTGCAGGATTGGACTGGGAGGGCAGAGAGGGGGGACTGAGCCAGGGCTGTTGCCATGGTAACCCCAGGACCAGGGATAATCATTGGGTCAGGCATCTGGTTTCAGGAGAAGCAGAGGGAGATGTTTCTGAAGGGTTTAGGTTGCTAAGTGGACGAGAATTTCACCTCAGCTGATGTTTTGGGGCCGGTTATTGCCGATATGATACGTGTTACGTTTAGCTCAACCTTTTTTCACTCAACTCCCAAATGTTGAAGCAAAAGTCTGACATTTTGGGAAATACCGGTACACTTGTTCGCTTTCTTGCTGAGAGTTAGAGAACAATATTGATGCCAGTGTCATTACTGTATGGTAAATATGAAGCTACAGCCAGCAGCTGGTTAGCTTAGCTTAGCATAAACACTGGAAACAGAGGGAAACTGCTAGCCTGGCTTTGCCAAAGGTGAAAAAAATCAGCATACCAGGTATCAGCGCAATGAAAGTTCACTAACTAACACTCAGAGCCCGGTCTCACTCCGAAGTTGTCAAAATCCAGCACTTGGGCAGTGACTTGCAGTGTCAGAAACCAACAAAAAAGATGTCTTTTAATGTCAGCATGATACGCGCCTGGTTGCTGTCATAGTTTAACGGTGCTCGCCAGTGTCAGGCAGAAATGCGGCGGGTCTTTTATTTCCTAAACCCAACCATGTTTGTTTGTACCAACGTAGTGTGTTTATTTTGAAAGAGACAGTACGTAAAGGTTAAATTTCCTGTGAAAACAGAAGTGTATTTTGAAAAAAGACAAAGCATGTAACAGTCTGAAATTGACACAGCATCCCAGAACGTCAAGAACCAACGCACCGAGGGTACCTTTCCTGTCGTATCTGGACATGGAAGGTCCATGACCAAACGTCGATATGTGATGAGTGAGAATGTGTCGACACTCAACGATGGTAAATAAGCATATTTATCAAAATTTCAAACAAGTTCTTTCAAAAAAAAAAAAAAGAACTCAAAACATTAAAGGTTTTAAGGTTTGTCACCCAGTCTAATCTCAAAATTCTTTTGTCGTCTGAGCCGTAGTTCCCAACTGGTGGGTCATGGTCCAAAAGTGGGTCACGAGTCCATTCTGAATGGACCGTAAGTGACTCGCAAATGTTTAAGTTTGTAAAAAAACATTTAATTTTTTAAATACAGTGAATATCTGGCACAGAGCTTTTATTTTGTAGTGCCCACTTCTGCTGTAAAGTGAGTAACTAATGGACAGTTACTTAACAGAGATGGCAAACTAGCTAGACGACATGTCCAAACACAGGTATTGATGTTAAATATGTTAAACCGTGTGGACCTTGAACTGTTGACTAAGGAGAAATTGGGAACCACTGATTTAGAGGACATAGTTTTTTTTTTTTTTAAAGAATATTGTGTATTTAAATGCCTCAAACTGCATAAGTGTAGTAAGTTGCCTGAATCTTTTGTCGACTCCATCAGCATTTACCTGTTTTAAGGACTCCAACAAAACAAAGTGTAGGAGTTCATTCCTGTGCATGAGGCTGTTTGAGTAACTGTAACCAGGGCCGCTGATCTTGTTGAGGTAAGACCTTGATTTATGACCCTATTTGGAGTCATCTTTGCCAAAGAGCCTTTTGTGTCCCTCTGAGCCTCCAGGGTCAGAACAGAACACCGTCTCTGCAGCACCGTCTCTTTTAGCGCCATTTCATCCATTTTCCAATGATAGGACGCAGCGGAGCGTTCAGTGCCAGAGGTCTTCACTTAATAACATAATCACTTGACCGCAAAGAGAAGATGAGAATTGCTATCAGCTGCTAGATCCATTCCTGTAGCCCTGAAACTGGAGTTGCTCAGGACATATTGGTTATTGAATTAAGTGGAGGTATCGGGGATGTGTCACTTTCACTGCTTCTCTCTGTTCTGTCAGTAGCACTTGTCCCTGAAAGAGACATTCACTTATCCCAGCTTGGACATTGTGGAAACACACCACCACTGAAACCAGTTTAATGAACAGTGGGGTGTTCGTGCTTATTTTGCCAAATTGTTATTTAATAACAAATGAACAAACCCTGAAAAAATGAACACTGATAACTTTATAACCAGGAAAATGGAAACATGAGCTAAAACAATTAGTCAGTTAATATGCAGAAAATTAATCTGCGTCAGTTCAGATAATCGGATGATCTGTTCAGTCAGTCTATGAGCAGAAATGCCAAAAAATAATCACAGATTTCATCCTATTTAATGTGAATATTTATTGCTTTTCTCACTTGGCGCCCACCAGCTCACCTGGTAGAGCAGGCGCCCCATGCACAAAGGCCATGTTGTGGGGCAGCGATAGCTCAGTCCACAAAGACTTGGCTGAGGGAATGGAGGGTTGCCGGTCAAGTCCTCGTATGGACCAAGCATGGAGTGTGGCCTGGCAGTTGGAGAGTTGCCAGTTCACCTCCTGAGTGCTGCTGAGGTGCCCTTGAGGAAGGCATTGAACCCCGAACTGCACGGGGTGCCTGTCCATAGACAGATCCCTTGCTCTGATATCTCTCCATTTAAAGTATGTATAGGTCCTGTTTGCATATCCTCTTGCAATGGAAGGGGGTGGCTGTAGTTCAGAGGTAGCAGTTTGATCCCTGGCTCCTCTAGTATCCTTGAGCAAGATACTGAACCCCAAATTGCTCCTGGTAGCTGTTTCATTGGTGTGTGAGTGTGTGTGAATGGGTGAATGTGACGTGTTGTAAAAGCACTTGAGTGGTCAGAAGACTAGACGAGTGCTATACAAGCGCTGTCCATTTAACCACATTTACCTAGTAAACAGTAGCAACATGGCGGATTTGTGGTGACAATTTTTGTGGTGGCAAGAGATGTCTGTAAATTAAGGTAACGTTTTTGAGAGCATTACCCGCGCAAACTATCACAATCAAGTTTTGATCCATTCAGTCCGATAGCAAAGTCTAGAAGAGCCACAAGATTAAATCATCTTGTCCCAGCTGAAGTTAGCTGAGTGCTAAACCTGAAGTTAGTCACTTATTCTGGAAGTCTCTGGAGTGATTGCTATATGGGCCCAAAGATGTGGAAGATCCAGGTATTTTCACACCTGGCTTCATGGGCCACTGAGCAACCTTCAAAGGTGTTAACGGCCCTGTCTTCAACACTGGTTATTACAGATATCTAAAAAACAACCAAGCATGGACCAACTAATAATGTTAAGAAGATGTAGACGGCTACTATGTGCAAGACTCCGTCCCCTCTTTCCAACCTGTACAATATGACATGCCCGCTGATGTCAGGGTTTGCACTTCAGGTCAAGGAAAACCGGTTCCAGCTGGGAACCAACTTTTCAGGTTGTGAACCAATTTATTTTTGGTCAGAAGTTTCTGAGTGGTTCAAAATTAGGTGCAGGAACTGGAACACAACCTGTTCCACTTTGGTGGAAGACAGTAACAGTGTGTTGGTTGTTTCCTGTACCGCCTGGCTGTGTTGTTTGTGGAATAAAGTTTGTGTTTCTCTCAAAAGTTAGTCTCATTCAGAGCAGGCCTGTGTGCTGTAATGAGGGGTTAAACCAGTGGTGCAGCCTGCAGAGCCCCGTCATTACCTGCCGTTGCACCACAGCCTCAGTGCTCAGATCTGCACTTGACAGTTGTCTCTTTACTTGTTTTTGTCTGACCTGCTCAGAGCACTGCAGCAGCAGGGACAACAATGCAGCTTGTCAAGGAGACTTGTAGGTAATTTAGGCCGTGCTGCAACCTCTCAGGTTTCTCCTGATTCAGTGTCCAGTGCTCAGGCAGAAACAGTGAAGTATAAGAAGAGGGTGTGCTGATCGTTTGCTGGCCTGCGTATTTAAACTGTCCGTCACAGGAAATGATTCATGTGGAGGAGGCAAGAGAAACGCTGAGAGCCCTGTGGCTGAAAACTCTGAGGTGGAAGTGAAAGCGACCACAGTGCCGTGTTTTCCCCTCGCCTCTTATCGTGTCATGTTTCACCAGAACCAAAAGAGGACCTTGAAGCATCTTCCTCTTTCCCTAATTAGAGACTCATTTCCTTTTGGATTTCAGGGTAAGAGGGAGGCGCGCTGATGCGGCCGAATGAAAACTGAGAACCAAGATAAACGTTCTACTATCGAGAGCGAGAGAGAGAGAGAGAGGAAGGGAAAACAGGGAGCAAGATGATGTGAGCAGCTGCCAATGAATGTATGGCAGCAAAGCCCTCACATTGTTATTGTGTCCAGCCTGGTTGAATTTGCTGAGGTCTGGTACACACAATAGGTGGGGCTGAATGAAACAATACAGGCCTTTTCCTCAGAAAACAAATCAAAATGTCAAACAGGCATTTCTTGGAAACGGCAGTAGCAGTTGACCATGTACAGTAATCAGATTCCCTTAATGAAACACCTCACTTTCTGGCAACCGTGTTGTAAAAGTGGCCTTGGGTTCTGGTCGTAGACGTTGTCACCTTGTGTACAGAGTCAGAGGTCAAAGCTGAGAGCTCTTCCACCTCAGTGTTGAAGTGAAGTGTTAACAGGCCTGTACACAGAGCTTGTCAGAGCTCTTATTTTTGTCCAGTGATCTCAGATTTTTGGACGACCCCCCTCCCTTCAGCAAACATGAACTCTGCCTGAGGTTGGATTAAGGCCCAGACAACAATAATACTAAACATGGTGCTTAGGAATTCCTGCAGTCCCTCTGTGATTGTTTTGGACGAGGGTCTTTCACCAAGAATTTTTCACCTGTGAACTCTAAGTAATGTGTGTTTATTTGTGTCCACTCAAAACATTTTATATCTTAGCTCTTAAAATTAACTATGTGATGTTTCACTGAAGTCAGTGGTTTGCTAAGTGAATCGACCTTGAAGATCTCTGACCGTCTTTGCTCTTCCTCCGTCTGTCCCTGCTGACTGTGGAGAACATGACGGTTCCTCTTCCCGTCACTTAAATGACGCCACTTCTTAACAACCATGTTGCCGTGGTTGATCTTGTGACTCATTGTGACAGGAGACAACCCCCGGAGCCTCTTGTCTTCTTCATCTGTTGTTCCCTATCAAGGCCACAACGAGCTTTCATATCTATAGAATTCATATTCAGTGGTTACTTATTTGTCAATGCATTGAAGGTTATTACAGTCACATCAGGTAACATATTCCTTTATTGTCAAGCAAATGTCATTCTTCAACCCTGCTGCCAGCCAGATCATTCACATTGGACAATTCTGCAAAACCACAGATTCCCCTCAGTGGCAACAAACAAAACAACAATAAAATACCTTTGATATTGGAGCCTTTGCTGCTGACATTAGTGGCGGTAGTGAAGCCTACCTTAGGGTTAGGATAAGGAAAAGTCATGGTTATGGCAAATAAACTAAAGAGTTAAAGGGACAGTTCACCCCAAAATCAAAAATACATATTTTTCTTCTTACCTGTAGTGCTATTTATCAGTCTAGATTGTTTTGGTGTGAGTTGCAGAGTGTTGGAGATATCAGCTGTAGAGATGTCTGCCTTCTCTCCAATACTATGGAACTAAATGGCACTCGGTGTAGGAGCTATGAATTCATTGAAAAAGGAATGAATCTTGTAAGATTAATACGTTTTGTCATGGTTTATATTTTTTTCCAACACTCAGTAGCTCACATCAAAACAATCTAGACCAAAAAATACAGGTACAGGTAAAAGGAAAATATGTGTTTTTGATTTTGGGGTGAATCTTCCCACCAAGGTCGGGGTTAAGCATCTAAAATTAAGATTAAGGAAAAGGAAAGATTATGTTCTGTTTTTTTTTTGTCGGCCTGCAGTGGGTCATGAACTCTGGCCTCCTGTATGAAGCCCATCCATTGCCAGAATGTCCTGACGTCCTTGAAGGGTACTTCCTGACTTGGCACCGATAGTTTGTGATGGATGTAAATAAGGTGCTGTAGAATCATCCAGTATCAGCATGGATATATTGTAAGAACTGGATGTCGTTCTCTAACATGGCTCCCATTCATTCATAATTAAAGTTGGTCTGCATCTCTGTTCTGCTTCCCACTGCACCTGTCCGTTTGCGTCTCTTTACTGAACCCACCTGCCTGTCGTGTCATGTGGGTGTGGGTTTTGTTTGAATATACATGAATCGGGGGGGGTTTGGGAGTCCCAACACTTAATTTCCTTCATTCTGGTGATGTGTTTTTTTTTTAATGCACTAAAGTGCCTTTTTTGCATCAGTTTATGGTGTAAATGTTTTTAATTTTGACAAACAAAAGTCCTCTGCTACTTCTGTAGTTTTGTTGTGGGGGGATAAATGCACCTCTTCTAAATATATAGAGGTGGATGTGCCCTTGCACCCCCCCGAAATCTACACTGTCATGGTTTTAAAATTCGTAATACAGGGTAATAATTGACCTTGTTTGCTGTTAGAGGTGCAGCAGTGCTACAGACATCTCTAATAATGGGGGTCGATGGGGAAATTGCTGTTTTATAATAATGCTGTTGTATTGCAGAGACAAATTGTTGGGAAGGCTGACTCACTGTGCTGTTTCCAGCTCTCTTAATCGATGTTTTTAGTGTTTACACCACTTTGCTATTTTGACGAGCTGAGAGGGATAAACTCCAACAATGGAGCTCAATAGCAGTTAGCTGCTATCGAGGCAGTTCTTATTCACGGGATAAATTCAGTGTTGAATTCAGTGTTGATTTAGTCTCCTTATAGGAACTGTTGTTAGAATTAAAAAGATGAGTGATGTCAGTCTTTTCTTTTAAGGTCGATACAATGATCGAAGGCAGTAAACGCCTTAGAGCGACAGCGGGGAAAAAGAGGCATCGTTTTAGATTCCGGTACCTCTGCAGAAATTTTAAGAGCTCCTGTCAC
The DNA here is from genome assembly GCA_026686955.1 of Epinephelus cyanopodus. Taxonomy (NCBI): domain Eukaryota; kingdom Metazoa; phylum Chordata; class Actinopteri; order Perciformes; family Serranidae; genus Epinephelus; species Epinephelus cyanopodus. The sequence continues at coordinate 12,095,100 of CM048917.1, forward strand.
AGGCAGAGCCCAAAATGTGGGCGCAAACATGCAATTGGACATCCTCTCTGCTGATTGTCAAATACCATCCCTTGTTTGAAAGACATGCCACTGGTAGTTCTTGTGGCACCCTTGTTTTGCTTGTCCTTGCCTTTTGCTGGCTGCGCGACGACCGGTGTTGTATTTCAGGCCGCTTTTATTTGAAGTGCGGCAGAGTTCTTCATCACAAAGCCATTTGGCTCTGTCTGCAAGAACTGCAACTGCTTTTATGTATTTTTACACACACACACACACACACACACACACACACACACACACACACACACAATCAAACATATGCACACATTAGCTTCTGACCTGTTTTGTCCAACAACAATCAAGGCGTGGCGGGTTGTTTGACACGAACCAAAACTGACAGGCCTGCAGAGAGGAAGTGGCCGAGTGTTCAGAGTAAACAGTCACTTTACCTGTCGCACTGCTCCGTCCATGGCTGCGTATGCAAAACTGCATTCAGCAAAGGCCACCAAAGCCCGCAGCATCAGGAGCCAAGTTTTGCATCTGCATCAAAAAGCGTAATCCCCTGTCCTCCACACAAACACATGCACGCATCCTGCCGGTCGTGACATGTTTGGTTCTTCCTGGTCCAGCGCTGAGAGGGCCATTATTAGGGCCAGACTTTCTTTGCTTTGATCTTCCCAAAACGCCACGGCCCCGCCATTCATTACAGTGCAGAAATTATGCATGAGGAACTGTCAGTCTGCAGGCATTACTCAGCCTAAGCCCCTTCGGGTATGATTGGAAAGTAGCGGAAGGGAGAAAAGAAGCAGTTTTAAATTAAGGGTTAAAAGAGGATTGCATCTTTTGTGGGCATTTAATTGGACCTGACATTTTACATCTCAGACCTTTTTATGGATAGTCATAACCCAGGGCGGCATTGAGTGAGTAATGTGGTATAAAATAAGTTTGTTTTACTCTACATCCTGGAATATGTCCTGCACTTGATTTGATGGAAATTTATCACATAACCTGCTCTGTCCTCCTGACATCTCGAGCTCTGCGGTGGAAAATAAAAATCAGAGTTTAACCCGGCATTGATTATTTGAAAATGAAAAACGTGGCCATCTAATGCACAAAACAGAGAGGCAGATATTGATCGTCAATCTGCAGACACAAATCCCAGCACAGAGCTGCGGGACCGACGGAAAACAGAGGTGGGAACTGAAGGATCAATGAGGATGATGGAGCCATTAGTGACACCGTGACCCTGATGAGGTCTGATTGGCTTCGGTAGCACTGTTTGGAAAAGTGGGGCTGTTGATGTTGGGTGACTGTGCAGCGGTTACAGGGAGAGCTGATGGTACGTCTGTGGTCGTTCTGTTGACATTTCAAATGCAGGTTTTCTCGTGTTGAAGCGGCCCCGTGCGTCTTTAAGCGTGTCTGTTGTTCCTGCCCGCCCTATTAAATTCTACTCTTTCATTTTCCACAGCTGTGCGGTGTCCAGTAGTTACTCAGCAATAGCTCCTCTGGATAGCGTTCAGCTGACCGCACCTTGAGAGCCAAAGCTGCGGGCGGATCATCTCTTATTCTGGAGCACAAGTCCTGGGCAAAGCTGCGTTAATGCAAACACACTCGGGGGTGTTTCTGTTGGCCACGCTCAGGTTGTGGGAGAAAAATGTAGGCCAAACTTGTCCCTGGCTCAGACTCACACATCCACTTATATTCTGCACAGTAGCAAGAGGAGAGCATGAGAGGTTTAGGTGTCATTTATATGCAAAATGTTGTTTTGAATTTTACAAACACTTCTGTTAATGCATCAGCCAATAACAAACTAAACACAAGATGCAACATCCAGTTTTTTTTTATTTTATAAACAAACATGACGTTCGAGTGGTCACATTAAATAACACGATGCACATGAGAGTAAACCACCCAGACAGGATCAGACCGTCTGTCTGTCTCAGCCTCACTTCCTGTCGGTCATGTTCATGCTAACCTCAGGCAGAAGGCCTGCGGGACACACCCCACCACCCTGCAGGCGAGGTCGACATTTTCTCTCCGCTCAGGCTCCAGATCAATAACCCCTCGCTGTTCATCACTTATAGAGTCATCTGTGTCTCCCGGGGGGGTTTGTTAGCCGCATCCAGAGAGAACAGGAAGCACAGAGCAGATAACACTCGCTCTTTTGTTTGTTTGTTTGTTTGTTTGTGCACTTTACTCACATTTATAAGCAGATATAAGAATCTGTGAGAGACATTAAAGAATAAAAATCATTGTTTTATAAAATTCACATGATTTTAAATTATTACAAAAACAGTTTTGACACATAAGCAGTGAAATTTTGGCCAGATAAGGCAATGTTATGTAATCTGAAAGGTCTCAAATGATGTAATGTAGTCAGAATAAAATAGATTTTATCAACAATACAGTTAAACAAAAGGGCAAAAAACAATTAATTTTATGTATTTATATTTATAAATTTTGTACTAAATTAGCAATAAGTAATTTTTGATTATATCCGCAGCTCTGTAAAAACATGTGAAGGAAGCATTTGTGGTATGACATGCGAAGTTTTTTTTTTTTTTTTTTTTTCAAAATACAAAACACATGGTGAACACCAAACCAATGCATTCAACTTGGCTTCACTGACCCCATCCCTGAAACGCAGACTGGCCAATGATAACGTTGCATCGAGCCTGCTCAGACAGGGTCTGACATCAACACACCCGTGCTCCATTGACTCTAATGCAGTCGTTTCAGATTTCCTTCATTTTCAGGCTGGTTTTATGGATTTGGAGCTAAATGTTGTGCCTAAGCACGTCGTGTATTAATGATACTCGTTACCTGGAGAGGTTGGAAAAAGATATATGTTTCTTCCCTGTTCCAAAACCAAAATCAAACCCTGAAAAGTGTAGGGTTAGCTAACTAGCTACTGAAGATATAGCCTACTGAATGTATACACATGCTGCTTTTGCTTTTTAATGATTATAACAGTGAAACAAAGACCGACCCTGCTGCACAGGAACCAGATGAATGTTGTTTGACTTCTCCCTGGCGACCCCTGCCTGTCTGGGGCTGACAGCAGCTCGGGGGTGAAGCCAAACACTGTTCATCTGCACACACTGCGATGCCGCACAGCTGGTTAAGTATCAGTAAAGTTTCTAACTATCTTTGTCTTTTTTAACCTGCGTCGTGTTCTATCATCTCTCAGCTCATTGTTCTGGTTTTAGGACCCACTAGTGTTTCAACTGCTATTAACTGTTATGTATTTACATTTTATTCTGCGATCTGCCTAAAAACACTATTAGTGCTGCTTTAACTGCAGCTGGAGCCACAGCTCTTTGTGCAGCCAGTAAGAAAGCTTTAAAAGGAAAAGGAGGATTTGGGAGACAGAACAACACTGGTAAAAACAACTCCTCCAGTCCCCAAACAAAAATGTGTCTCCACTGTCTGAAGAGAGTGTAACAATGATGCAACATCCTGCATGGAAAACACCAACCATAACATCACACATGCACGTGGCACTAATTGATTTCAATCAGCCTGTAACCATGGTAACAGAGATGCTCAGATTTCAGACTTCTCTGTGCCAGGACGAGAGCGGTGCAGGTCGAGGTGATGTCATCCTCCACTGGGGAATGTAATGTGGTGCAGTAGATGGGGAGGTGGCTCTGCATCTTGTCTTGTCTTGTATGTCTTTAACACACACACACACACACACACACACACACACACACACACACACACACACACACACACTCCCATTGTTGACCTTCTGAGGCGACCAGTGTAGGGTGGGCCCACATGCGTGTTGACAGTATGTTAAGTCATAAATAAAAATAACATGCTTCTTTTCTGTCCTCTTATCTTCTTCTTCTTCTTCTTCCTCCTCTTCTTCTTCTTCCTCTTCTTCTTCTTCTTCTCCTGTCTTTTTTTTGCTTCTCATACGCTTCACAAATTGGGTCAAGCCAAGGTTCAGATGCAAAATTGGAGAAATTGGATGAGAAGCAGCAGTGAGTCAGTGTGTTAATTTAACGATGGCGCACTGTGTATTTGAGTTGTTCCCTTTCTTCGTTGTAATTTTCGCTCCACATCATATGTTGATTTTGATCCTAAAAAAGTTTTGCAGCCTTTAGCCAAGCTGAGTTACAGAGTGTGACGGGAAAATCAGACAAAAATTTCAGTCCTGGGTGCTTTTTTAGCATTTTTGTCAGTGCAGAAATTGCAACTTGCATGTGCGTTTTTTCCTTTGCACACACACACACACACACACACACACACACACACACACACACACACACTCAGAGCACTGCACTGAATGACTCGGCACTCTGTCCCTGCGTGCACGAGTTTCTGGCAGATGTTTGTGTCTGTGTGGGCTCAGTTCCTGTGAGCTCTGCTGGCCTGCTGGAATTCAGGAATTCACACACACACACACACACACACACACACACACACACACACACACAGACACACAGACACACACAAGGCATTTATTATTTAGTTGGTTTTTTTTTTACCTCTAACTTTCCAGGGAAAGTTGCCTGAACACATTCTCTGTTTTCCAGTAACGCTCTGTGTCACATTCACACTTCCAGTAGTAAACGCTGCAGTCTTAAGGGCTCAGTGTGACGTGAACACACCAGGTCATCACGCCACGTCTGAAGGTGAAAGCATTTATATTTCAGGGGGAAAAGAGCCCTCACAGAGCCGTCACAGCGAGGGGCGTACAAATGGAGATACCAACATACACTTTCACATAATCTCTCTTCAAAGGCGATCGTGATACTGCGCTCAGTTCTGCGCACGAAAAGTATCAGATAAATGTCTTTGAAGACATAAAAAGAAGAGGTTGAGTGAAGTTCAGATCCTGCAGCCTTTCTCGACTCCTCACACCTGGCCAAGCGCTACGTAATGTGGATGTGACTGTCAGGGTTACATCAGGTGCAGCGCCCCTTATTCCTACATCAGAAAGGTTTGGGAGGAAGGGATGTTTTATACAGTCAGTAGTCGGGCTACGGTTACAGCCCCACTGGGCCATGTACTCTTTTACCTGAAGTGAAAGTGACCAAAAGAACGTGTGCAGCCTAAAGAAATAATTACCAACAGAGGTTTATTCTGGCTCCTACAGACAGTATGCAAAAAGTTACATGAGCCCAAGAAGTCAGAGAACTTTCTAAATAAATGTGGCTACTTTGTTTTTTATTTAAAAAATACAGGAGTATGTCAGTGTGCAATTGGATTACTTAAAAATGGGTGAAAGCACATGAAGATATTGTACACAAAAACAAACGATACAAAACTCCAGGTGTCTTCTGGGCTTCCGTAGTAGCAGCTGCATGCAAATTAAATTCAGGGGCCGTTGGTGAGATGTGTGAACAGAGGGTGTGGTGTTCATCTGAGCTGGAGTAAGCTTCTGTACCTGCAGCAGCCACTAGTGAGTCTGAAACATGCCTGTAATCGTTAAACGATCTTCCCTGATGAGTGATCGGGGGTGGGAGCGAGTGTGTGTGGAGGCCGAGTAGATTTACGGCGTGTTAGTCATAGGTCAAATTAACCATGTAGTAGCTACTAATGCAGTCATCTTTGGTGTAATGAGTACAGTACAGCTGTCAGTTTTTAGACCAGGAAGAAAACACACCTTCTGTGTTGAGAGATTTAAAGTTAATTGAACTTATGTGTGTGTTTATGTGTGTGTGAGCAGTGTTGAGGAATGCTGAGGTTTGGTGTTTATTGCAGTTCTACTGGTGAGAGCCGACTGTGGGAGAGGAGGGGGTGTTACTGTTTACCAGCCAGACTCTTGAAGACCTGCAGGACGAGTTGAGCTTCTCATCTGTATTTAATATCTTGGATGTGTGCCTGTCGCTGGCAGCTTGCTCCGCTCTTTATATGATCCTAAAGACTCCCTGTCTCCTCTAATGCATTTGTTATAGAGGCGGAGTAATTTACTGTATGTTTGCTGCACTGCTGCTGTAAAATATCAGTTTTTATTCTCCGTCTGTGCCAGAGAACGATCTGGAGATGTAGGAGTTTCAAAGATGAGAAGCAAGCCTCTTCATCTCAGCGGCGAGAGACAGAAAAAAGTCTGTGCGCCATCAGTGGAGGGAAGAGAAGTTCATGAGTCACAAAACTCAAATCCAAGTCAAGTCTTTTATTAAAGCAAAGATTTCCAGGAACTACTAAGACACATAAACAAGACTAAGAGTCCATTTTGCACATTCCTGTTAATGTTTCCACCTCATATAAAGAGCTCAGTGCTTTCTGACTGTGTGGATGAGGCTTTATGAGGCTTTACACAAGCTGTTTGTTTATGAACCTGTGTAAAAACTCATAAATGCACTTAATAATATTCTAATGCATCAACTAATGCAACCACAGCGTAGACTTGCAGGCTTCATGGGAGAGACTAGTAAGTTTCCAGGAAGTTGTAGTAGACATTGAATTGCATTTCAGATAATATTACAGAGCATCCAAAGCCACAAATGCACTTTTTGCTGTGTAAATATCCTCTGATCCCTCTCAGTCATCACTTATTACCTACTAGAAGTGTGTGTGGGTGTATTTATCTACAGAGACGCTGACCTTTGCCTGTATTTTGTTATTTTCTTCTTATTTTTCTGTGGTCAAGACTTGGCTTAAAATACCAGGTTTTGGTGGCACAGTTCCTGCTGGAAAAGCAGCAATGTCTTACCAAAAAATTGCTTTTCATGGCATCATTCTGGCAGGAGACAGAGTGATGTCTTGGTAAAAAAAAAAAAAAAAAGACTGCTTTCTGTGGCACTGTCCTGACTGGAAAAATGGCAACAGGTTGCAAAATAATATCCATGCTTGAGGGCTAAAATGCTGCTGGGAAAGAAAAACCATGGGTAACTTAAAAACACCTACATTTGGGGGCTAAAAAGCCTCAGGAAATAGCAATGGGCCCTAAAAACAACATTGTTTGTTGGTCTACAGTGGTCTACAGTTTGTTTGCAGAGTCATTCAATGACTGTATTTTCTTCTAGCAAATGGGTAGGCAGTTTACAAAAAAAAAAAAAAATTAGCCAACAGGTAAAATCAGCACGCAAGAAAAGAAAACTACGAAAACCTTGGACACAGTGCTGGAAAAATGCAAATGTAGTGACCAGCGAGGCGAAAAGTCGAGTGGACAGAGCTTGTTCTTAACCAGGTTCAATCTAGGGTTGGCGTTCACTTTGACTTTTGCTGGCGAGCACTGAAAGACAGGATGGGAATGAAGAGTGAAGCAGAGTTGGTCTTTTTTCTGTTGGGCAGGAAGACACTGCCAGTTAGCTCAGTTAGCTTGCCAAAGTATTGTTTGTTCCATTTAAACAGATGTTAGGTTTCTGTAGGGCCGCCCCTTGAAAGTCAGGGATTCAAATGTCAGTTGGAGACCCTTCGGTTGACTGAGATTGCTTCAAGTTGAGCAGTCTTTTTTCCCCAGTGCTTCTTGGGACGTTCTGGTCCCCACATTGAGCTGCAGAGTGAGCTCTCTTGACTTTTACGCTGCTTTTTGGCAAATACTGTGGACATGATGCAGCGGCACAGAGGAGGAGAAACCTTCCGCTGTGAGGCTCTGACATGAAATTATCTTCGCTCTTCTGCTTGGAAGGTACTTAATACGACACAGTCTCTGGCTTTTGTTTGATATCTAGTATCTGCAAAAAATGTTGCACATTTCCAATCCGACATTAGTGCCATTAGCACTGTTAGCTTGTTTCCTATGTTACATAAATGCTGCTGTCACACACTGAACATCCCACTGAGCCCATTCAAACTTTATTTGAAAATTAAAAAAACGGCCAAATCTGATTGGACTGATATAACTCTGAGTTCTGAGATCTGGTTTGAATGTTGTGTTTAAAGACAGTAACCAACAATTCCTGCATGGTAGCCCTTTAAGCCTGGTGCAATATATTATTTTTCCTCCTGTCTGTCGAGAGCTGAAACAATCTGTTGATTTTTGTTAATCGTTTAGTCATTTTTTTAACCAAAAATCAAACATTTGCTGGTTTTGGATGTGCAGTCTGAATATTTTTGGACTGTTGTTTGAACAAAAAAAAGACATTCAAAGACACTGCCACAGACTGTTGAACATTTTAGACAATAATCAATGAATCAATAATGAAAATTGTTAGTTTCTCTCCTTTGCTCTCTCTGCTCTCTAACCTTACGTCCTTCTCTCCTCTCTGAGCCCCTCTCCCTCCTCTGTCAGACTCTGTCTTTAAATATTAATGCGTACCTGGAAGGAGCTCTGTTTTCTAACATTAGCACCTGAGTGATGACTCTGAATGGCCTCAACCTGAGGCTGAACCTGTCCGCCAGTCAGAGGACTGGCACGCTCTCATTAAGACGTCCTCTACTCTTTCAGCCTCTCTCCATTTTAAAGCACGAGCATTCCTCCACCACGTCAGCGTACGACCTTATCTCCACACGCTGTCAGCACTCCAGATTCGACCGTGTCAAAACAAGACGTAACTGACGTCGAGCCTCCTCCACTTCGCCACCTCTTTTCGTTTGTTTTTAACCTTCTCCTTCTTCTCATCTGCTCTCCTCCCTCCCTCGCCGTGCCTGACTTCCATCACTTTCCATCTTCATCCATCATCATCAGAACGCCGCTGCTGTAAACGCTGAACATACAGTATTAAGGTCATGTCTGTCTATTGTGCTCAGCGTCTAATAGCCATCCAGTTCCTGCCTGGATGACCTCACCGTGCGCAGCTGTTCGTGGAAATGCCAGAAAAGTTTTTTCATCTCCCCCCAACAAAATTTGGCGGCCAGCTTTCGTAGTGATTTGTGATGTGTCAGAGCCTCAGCTGGTATGTGACCTTGGCTCTTCACTCTGACCTTTGACCTTTAAAAACACCATCCATCAGTCCCCACCCCTGATCCGTCTGACGGCTCAACAAAACCTTCCAGCTACTCCTGATGTCTCCTGTTGTCCAGCTCGTTGTTTCATGAACTCTCAGCAGACAGTGGAGGTTAAAGGGGTCTCACATGAACTCATTTCGAGGCAACGTGGCTGGCAGATAATAAATAAACGAACTGTGAATCCGTTCTGGGGGAAAAACGTCATTACCCGAAGTAGGGATTTAGATTCCCCTCCTATCCTTTAAACTGCTAATCCGCAATATCCTTTTATTTTGGTGACATCTGTGGTGTTTAGGAATGGTATTTCCCAGAGATCATTTGTGTATCAGGGTGACTTTCTGTACTGTAATATCTTTTTCCTATGTCGATAGTCTTTTCTACTCAGTTTTCTTCTGTTTATTAGAAGCAAACCACTCTTTCTTATGCTTATAACACATAATCTCTCTTATCGTCTGTATAAAAAACATTTTCTGATATTGGTTGTTCAACGAGGCAAAAAAGGCATTTATCCGTATTGTGTCATAATTGTAAGATTTAACATAGTAAACATAACATTTAATTACAATATTCAAAGTCTGTCTGCATTAGTTTGGTAATCCAAGTTCAGTTTTCAGTTCTGCTCAGTTCACTTTCGGAGTTGTGTTTAAATATGTATAACACACAGTTTATTGTTCTTCAGTTATTTCTGGTCCAGTGTTATGAAATATAGGGAAGACAACAGTTGGTAACCACCCACCGACACCCACACACTCTCACAAACTGTACACTCTCTCCCACACTACTGTATCTGTCAGCTATTCTCATTGTGAAAGCAGCCTTTCTCACCAAGCATCTCCCCATTCTAGTGTATTTTTTCACTGCTAGCTCCTCTCATGCACTGTTTGTACGTTTTCCTATAAAAAGTAATGCACCAAAGTTCATACATATCCCACGTAATGTAATGTTTTGAAGTTGGCGTAGTGGATGGATCTCAAAAACACAGGACGATTCTCCAGAACTATGCGTGAACTTTGAGTCATTTTTAGGTATGTTGTCACCATGTTTCTTTTCCTAACCCTAACCTCACTAACTTCACTTGCCCAAACCTAACCTCCATAACTTTACATTAAGTTCATAATGTTTCGTTAAGTATTTAACGTCATTCATGGGGCACGAAATCCAATGCTTGGTCAGTGACCTCCAGTGTCAGACACTGCTGCCAAAAGCTGTCCTTTCACGTCGGCATGATATAGACATTAAGGCGGCGGAAGTCCATGTAAGACGAGTTGGAGGGGTGGTGGTTGGGTCCAACAACCGACTTTTACCAGGGAGTCCGGCGTTCGCTTCCTGTAAGATTGTAATGCCAAACCTTGTTCTATTTTGTCTCTAAACCCAACCATGTTCGTGTGTTGTTGAAGGAACACATCAATTCACATCAATTCACAGTGTTGTTCCAATGTAGTGGGTTTATTTTAAAAGAGACTGTATGCAAATTGTACATTTCCCCGGAAACAGAAGTGTATTTTGAAAACAGACAACACATGTAACAGGCAGAACTTGACAGGGTGTCGCAGATCGTCAACAACCAACACACCCAGGGTACCTTGCACGCCGTTTGTCTACATGTAAAGTCCATGACCAAATGTCGATATGTGATGAGGTCAGAGTGAGGACTCCTGTTAATGCCTGTGCAGCACACCCATCCTACACATGCCAGTCTTTTAACCCCTTGGATGCTGCTGCTAATCTGATCTGGTCAAACAAAGACGTTCTGAACCATCTCTGGTTCAAAGTCTTGTGCTGTCACTCAGTGGATCTGCAGTCACATGGGCGGGCAGCACACCACAAGACGAGGGCACACATAGTTTTAAAAAAGTTCATCTTATTTTCTTATATTATTTTCTTGGCAACTGTGCTGCCCTACCACATGGTGTCTATTCGGCCTATGCTAAGAGCCCTGTGGATTATTGTGGCAAGGTAACCTGTCTGTCTGTCCGTCCCACCTTTCACTACACATTGACTGTGATGCACAATTGATTATTTGCCAGCTGAAAGACCACAAAGAAGAGGAAATCTTCTAGACGTGTGGATGTTTTACTGTAAGCAGAGATCTCAGCAAAAAGTGTGGATGCATTTTAATTCTCAGATATAGCCGGCTTAGTTCATACGTAGTGTGAATTGTCAATTTAAGTTTGTTTTTTGTTAGGAAATCAATCCAGCGTCACCACATTTTGATCTGCAGTGTGGGGAAGAGACACAGATTTGCCCACCTGGCTTTGCTTCAGTGTTCATTTGTTCATTCGTTGCATGTGTACAAGCACCACAGATACTCAAACGGAACCCACCAGACAGCACAAACGGACCATGAATACTGTCTGTATTTACATTTCTGCATAATAGCCTTGGATCTCCGACCTGTTACCCGTTTGAACAGCTCGTTAGCGTCTCAACGCGTGACTGCATCAATCTTAGGGGATGTTGTTTTGAATCTTGTGTACACTCTCTCTCATCTCTGTCTGTATTTTAGCTCAGTCGTCTCTGCCTCCGCTCCGTCTTTCATCCCTCGCAGTTCACCTCTTTGTTTCTTACAGACGCCCAGCTGGTTATTTCCTCTCTCTCTCTCTCTCTCTCTCTCCGTTTCTGTCTGGTGGTGGCGGGGCTGCTGCAGACTGCTGTAGGTGGTCAGGATCACTCCAGACGGCAGGAGGGAGAGGAGGGTCTGTCTGGGGCGCTCAGAGGACGACTGGCTGGCTCATCCTCTGCTTTCTTTCTCTTTATGTATCTGTCTGGCCTTTGCACTTAGCTGAGAGAGCCAGCGAGGAAAATTTAAAGTCGTCTGGCAACAAAGGAGAGAGATGACTTAAAGTGAGAACTGGATTCAATGTAAAGAGCCTAAAGGAGTACTGGTACATGGTTTCATCAAAACATTAACCTCAGTTCACTCGAACATTGCGTAAATTAGTTTGTTGTTTCATGTTTAATGCATCGTCCTGCCTTTGCATTGTGGTTCTCTGCAGACAGACCTTGAACTGAGAGTCGAAGGAGAGAAGGGAAGGAAGGAAGTGCAGACATGTAAAGCATGTATTTGTCTGCACTGATGGTGAATATCCAGAACGTAGTCAGAGAGGAAGAAGTGAAAACAGCATGAGAGAGACGAAGCGAGGAAAAAAGAAAATAGGACGAGGTGATGAAGAGCAGGGATCAGTAAAGTTTTCACAGTGGTGGTCTTGGTTTTGGCCTACATTTAAAACTGAGTTCTTGTTTCTACATTTTGGGGTACTAAACTGATCCATATTCATCATGTGGTATTGGTATTTTGTATTTCCACAGAGACCGGAGCTCGGCAAAAAAAACAAACTGTCACACTGATGTACTCTCTGCATTTAGTAATGATACAGTAGAATAGAAGGAGCCTCATTTTCCAGATCTGACTGACAGTATTATAAAATGTCAACTCACAGTTATTGTGACTAACAATATCACGGCTGTCAGTTTTGTCACAGTATTGTTAAAATGTGTCCAGAGAGTTCTGATACACACACTGAAATAAATTCACCTAATTTAATATTGAAAATAAGGGCTGCCCGATATGACAAAAAGTCGTACTGTGATAACTTTGACACTGATGGCGATTGGGATATTTTATTTTCACTAGAAAAGATATAAAAAGTGACATCAACAAAATTAACACTGCACAGCAGCTGTAAGACGTTGTTGAAATTACTGGTTCATCTGAACGATAAGCTTGTAAAATAGCTCCTTGTGTTGAATTTCGGTCTGGTTTAGCAGTGTTTTAATTTTGTCATTCAAAGTAAAAGCAACTGAAAATGACTGACTTATTAGTTCTCATACAGTTCAGCAAGATAAATACGTTTTTAGCATTAGTTTAACAAATGTAAGCACAGTTTCTTAGACACATTTCTATATATATGAGTATAGTTATCATAGTAGTTTGATCTCTGTCCCATAATCTTCAGCAAATTTAACAGTCATTTACAGTTTTTCTTTTTTTCCCAACGTCACATTTGAATCTTTGTGGTGTGTGAAAGTGGACTGTGTGTGTGTGTGTGTGTGTGTGTGCGTGTGTGTGTGTGTGTGTGTGTGTGTGTGTGTGAGAAAGAGAGAGAGAGAGCGAGAGAGAGAGAGAATGGAGTGCAGTGTTCACTATCAACAGGGAAGTGGTGAATTAAACCATTGTGCTCTCATTACAGCCACTTTTGTGTGGAAGGTGGCAGCTGTTAATCTTGGCACACGGCTAGAGCCCTTGGATTATCACATGAGTACACACACACACACACACACACACACACACACACCACACACACACACAGATAAGCTGGCCAGTAGCCTTTAAATTCATGAAGCAGCTACTGTTCCTCATTGTTTTGAATAGCTATCAGTTCTTGTGTCTCTCTTTGACTCGGTCTCATGCTCCTTTTTTGTGGCGTCTGTGATAGTCGTTCCCTTTACGACCCAAAACAGAAAGCCTATTGAGTCGACCCACTCTGTCATGGGACAGATGAAATCGCCATGACTCTACTGACCCCGTTGTGGCTCAATGTACTGAAAATGCCTGAGGACATGAAGTAACCACTAATTCCTCCTTTGAACTCTTGTTGTCGTGTCGTTTTGCCGCCATGTTTAACCTCTTCCATCTCTTCTCTCTCTGTCTCTGTCCTCCTCCAGTTGGGATGTCCTGAGTCAGTCCTCCGGGCCCAGAGAGCGGTGTGCTGATGGGACCTGCTGCGCCACCATGAGCTTACAAGATGGCGGCTGCAGCTACGCCAGCAGCGCCAACATGGCCACCGCTAGTGGCAGCATGCGGCGGCGCCTGGAGGACCAGGAGTTCTCCTTGCGCGTCTACCCAGGCGCCTTGGCTGAGGGCACCATCTACTGCCCTGTCAGCGCCCGCAAGAACACCACAGCTGCTGAAGCCATCGAGTGCCTCATCGAGCGGTTGCGTCTGGATCGTACCAAGTGCTACGTGTTGGCCGAGGTGAAGGAGTTTGGCGGGGAGGAATGGATCCTGAACCCTGGCGACTGCCCTGTTCAGCGGATGATGTTGTGGCCACGGAGCGCCTTGGAGAACCGCAGCGGCCTGGGCAGTGGCGATGACTACCGCTTCCTCCTGCGGGAGAAGAACCTGGATGGATCTATTCATTATGGCGGCAGCCTGCAGATGTGGCTGCGGGTGACTGAGGAGCGTCGCCGCATGGTGGAGCGGGGTTTCCTCCCCCAGCCTGCAGGGAGCGATCCTCCGTCCGACCTCTGCGCTCTCCCGGAGCTAGCAGAACGCACCATTTTGGAAAGCCTGCGTGCACGTTTCCGCCAGGAGAAGATCTACACTTACATTGGGAGTATTCTTATTGTTGTTAACCCCTTTCAGTTCCTGCCGATCTACAATCCCAAATATGTCAAATTGTACGACAACCACGCGCTGGGGAAGCTGGAGCCCCATATTTATGCTGTGGCTGATGTGGCGTATCACGCCATGCTGCAGCGACGGAAGAACCAGTGCATAGTGATATCTGGGGAGAGCGGGTCTGGGAAGACTCAGAGCACCAACTTCCTCATTCATCACCTGACTGCGCTCAGCCAGAAGGGATTCGCCAGCGGGGTGGAGCAGATCATCCTGGGAGCGGGGCCAGTGTTGGAGGTAAGGAACTCACATGAAAACACCTGCAGCGTTGAACAAATGTTACAGAGAATATGCTTGTGTGGGTCTGTCGGTTTGTCAGTGAGGTAACTCAAAATCTTACCAATAGATGTTCATGAGATTTGGTTTTGACTGAGGAGTAGAGGATTTGATTTTTGTGGTGGTGGGTTTTGGATCTGCGTTTCCACCTTTAGATGCCTCAGAAATTCATACAGATAGACACTTGCTTCCAAGCCTATGATAGAAATGGTATTTGATGATGCTGTTGTACGTATTTGTACTTTAAGTGCATTCCACCTGACTGTCTGGTATGACTGTGGGACCACCTCAGCTGAGTCTAATAGCCTTTTTCCACTGCAGGAACTTTCTTAGAAACCCACAAATGTTTTAATGAACTGAGAAACCTCAGCTGAGAGGAACTCATGTCTACGTTTAGTTCCTGGTCTGTACTTCCTGCCCCCCAAAAAGGCAAATAGAAATGTGCAGAGAGAACTGGTATGGCCCTGATTTAAGCCATGTTTTTACCAAAAGTTTCCTGGACATTTAAGCCCTGTTTCCACTGAGCAGTATGATATGGATCAGTTCAGTTCGGTAAACTTTTTTTCTGTTTCCATTGTGAAAAGTTGTGGATGGTACCAATGGCTCCGTTCCGTACTGTCCCCATTTTTGGTCCCCCCTCTGCTGGGGCGCTAAAATTGTGTGCCATATTAAAACTAAAGTGATGGTCAAAGCTGTAACTTTGAAATTTAAGGTGTGTTGATGGATTCGTGTTTTCAACTCATGCGTTGAGTAACACTACAAGTTGACGTTCCACCTTAAAATTTGCCGGCAGTCGGCCCAGTGAATTAAGTTATTTTTTTCTCAGACTCCAGCTGCTGTGAGAGGCAGCAAAACATCCTTTCATTTCATAGTTACAGTTTACTAGTAAAACTCTCCACAGTATAAACAGTGGTTACATGAGCCTCAAAACCAGCCACAACTCAGCCCTGAGCAGAGTGACCGTCCTCTATTGACCAATCGACAGACTGCAGTGTTCACAGCTCCACCTTTTAGTACCAGATCTGTGTGGTAGGTACCCCAACAGAGGGGGGACCAAAAACTTTTCACAGTGGAAATGGAAATATATCGTACCGGACTGGACTGTAACGTATTGCTTGGTGGAAACTGGGCTAAAAGGTAACCCACAGACCAAAGTTGATCACGAGTTCAGTATTAGATGGCTGTTGGGCAACTAAGAAAGTGTTCTTCCAACAGAGTCTGCGTCGAAGCTTGATTGTTCAGACAGTTGTTGTAAGGTTTATAAAGTGTAGACCTGTAAGGGTGTGTATGTGTTTTATAGCAAAACCAGAACATAGACCAAGAAGGCTCATGTAAAGATCAAGAAATATATGGTGCTGAGATCAAGACTTTTAGCACTGTAGCCAATTTAGGGCTAAAACACTCCATAATTATTCTGTGTTTTTAACAGCTCACTATGTTTAGTTTAGTCAAAATATTTGTACTGATGAAGCAGCAAGCTGAAGCCAAGCTGAATGTGATTCATATGTTGTGAATTAGCGACCCAACTATGGAGAGGAAGTGACAAAAGCCTGATGAAATCTGATGAGAACTCAGCAGGTTATTTCTCCGGCGTTGGAATGTCAGCTCATGAGACGAGGCATGAAATGGATTATAGAAATGTCTTTCTGAAACTGGAATACCTCGACGTGCGGGGGAACCTATATTTAGCCTCGGCTTTACCACATATGACTCTTATATATGATATTTGACCCAGAAACTGGGCGTCCGTTCTCTGCATTGACGGAATAAAAAACCTAATGGAATGTCGGCTAATCCACCCAGGATTATGATCAATAATGGATTATGGATTATGGAATTTCATTTGGAATTTCATGTTTTGGGAAGGTCTGTTCAAGGGCGACATGTCCTCATCAACCTAAATATGGCTCAGTGTAGTGTGTTGTTTTCTGGCAGCCATTTTGTCCTGCTGCACATGGCTTCCTGTCAGGACGTATGGGGATGTCATGTCAACACGCAGCTGTGCATGTTGACACCATGTGCCTCCCATGTGGAGGTCTGTACAGTAAAAGGAGGCAGTTGTACGGTCAGTTGGATATATGGTTTGTCATCTGGAAATCATGAATCACCTTTCAGACCTCCTCGCTGCTTTTGGGGAAGAAACTCGTAACTGCAGCTGCGTTCGTGTTTATAGAAAAACTCTGGCCTCAGTGAAAAACCCTGCAATATAGAAGCTTTTCAGGCAGATAGTTTGCATACGACTACTGCTTGAGACTATGCCATACATCCTAAGAATCTCTTGCAAAATAACAAACAAGGGATGTATTACACGTGTGGAAAATGACAGGTATTTTGGCGGCGTAGCTTCACCGCATAGCTGTGGTTGAACCTAACCGTCACACGGGTACAGTTGCACTTCTCTGCAGGTGATGATTTGATGCTGGTGACTGAATGCCTGTCAGGTGCCAGAAGCGACAGCGCGGGGAGCACTGAGAGGCTTATTTTGATAATAACACAGATAGAGGAACCTTAGTCTGAGAGGAACTAGATACCGTTTGGTGGCTTGTGTGCTGTGTGTTTGAGTATGACTGTGTCCCATGTAATCACTTCCCCATCAGTCACCTGTCTGACCGAGGTGCGAGAGACAAGGTGCACAGTTGAAATGTGACAGACACAAACACGCAAAGGGAATTATCATGAGGACAAGATAATTCATCTCTGGTTCCAGTTTGTTTTGTTTTGTGTCTTTTTCTTGTGTTGTTGTTGATAATTTGCCAGATGTAGAAAAGATAGTTTTTTTGTGTTAGCCAAAAAAGGAAGAGCTTTTCAAGAGCCAAAATTTTGAGGCAGCACAAGTTTAAGTTTGAGGGGACGTTGCAGCAATATTAGTTGGAATTCTTTAAAATAAGCGTCTTTATCAATAGAGTGGGATACTCTGCGGAGATGTGCAATTTTGCAGAAAGTTTCATGAATAAAAATCAGGAGCTACACTTTGTAATTTGTTTGGACTCCCTAAACACTTGTCCCCCGGGGGTGATGGCTCATGTCCTGGGTCACACAGTGCTGTGTGTCTGATGCCCAGTCTCGTAACAGTTTCTCCCTCCCAACTCATCAATTACAGTTGCTTGGTCAGTGGCCATCCACATCAGACTTGAGCAGTGACTGATGGTGTTTAACAGCGGTCAGCTGCATCGGAGGCAACGTGGGACAAGAACGAAAGTAAAGGCGGATACCTTCACCTCTCGTGTGATTGTAAAGTCAAACCTTGTTATTTTTTCCTAAACCTATCCACAGGCATTAGTTGTTGAATGTTGTACAGATGTAGTGCATTTATTTTGAAAGAGACTGAATGTAAACGTTAAATTTCCTGTGAAAACAGAAGTGTATTTTGAAGGAAGACAATGTATTTAACAGGCCCAACTTGAAATGGCATCCCAGAACATCAACAACCAACGCAACCAGGGTACATTTCACATCGTATCTGGAGGTGGAAAGTCCACGACCAAACGTCAATAGGTGACGAGGTCGGAGTGACTCTAACCTAATAAGTTTTTTATTAATCAAATCTTTGCCTTAACCCCGAGATTAAACCCACAGGAGACCTCACGCCTAACTCTAACTTCAAAAAGAGATGATTTCTTAATTTTTTTGTGATCATTGATTGACAAAGATACACTTCAATTTTTTCCAAATTGACCATCATGACGTTACACTGGAGAATATAGAACTAAATAATGCCTAAATATATTGACATTTAGATGGACTAGATTAATGTCTAACATCAAAAACCTACTTAGGTGGTGGGTCTGATGTCAGTGTAGTATCTCGCATCAGTAGATGCCAAAGTGTTACTGGCTCATCCTTTTTCCCCTTTAAGAGCAGTGGCCTTGTGGGTAACCTGTGAGTGTGTGACATGTGCTTCGAGTGTGTGGAGGGAAGCAGCTCTCTCGGTGTGTCATGGTGAAGACGGCAGGCGGCAAAGAGTGATGATAGTCAGAAGAATTAAGTGTCTAGATGAGAGGACCATGTTTATTGTTTTGTAGTGAAGACTGCAGTTAAGTCATTGTTAGTGAACGGTCCCCAAACGCCTCGCCATGCTTCCTTCTGCAGAGTGGTTCAGACCGCTAGAAGCTATTTACCAGCTAACAACGAGCCAAGCTAAATTAATGTGATCTATTTCCATGTGCATAGGTGTGAGACCAAATATACAAATTATAACACAACATGAATAGTTTGTTCTGTATGCCTTTGTTCTTGTAGCGTGTGTTAGTCAGACTAGATTGTCTAATTTTCAGTTCAGTTCAGTCACATTTTCAGTCCAGCTTTTCAGGATTTTTGTTCTGTATTCTAACAAAGGTGCATGCAGGCTCTCTTATACAGTATAATCGCACACTAACAGGCTGAGACAGTCATGAAGTTTGCCGAAGCGTGATCTGCTGGATCCAATCGCAATTCTTTGCCATGCATTTTTAAAAAGCTGCTTTTATAAACGGGATAATCTGATAATATTTAACCACACATGCCAAATTGACGACATCACACTGTATGAACTTGTGACTCTCGCCCTCCAGCTGCTCGGGCACTATAAACAACACATAACATCAACTGCTCTCCTGTGTGCCATAGCTTTTTCAACGCTCCCCGACAGCTGAACATGACGTCCACATTAATGCACCGTTTGCATCCTACGAACAACAGCTGGATGCAGAGGCATTATGATGCTGCTGTGAATGCCCCGGGGCCTGACGTGTTTCTTTGAAAAGCAGCTCTCTGGGGTAAAAAGTTTACCGCCAGCCAAGACACAAGGCTGCTGAGTTGAACCAGCCGAATTCTTTGGTTTCCACAAGTTGTAATGCCAATTACAGAACCATTTGCTTCGGTCAGATGCTGCCGCTGCTGCGCTGAAGCTTTGTGAGAGTTTGAATGTTCGCCTGAGGCAGTCAGGCTGCAAATATGAGACTGTCAGCAAGGCCTTATTGGGGGGATTTCAAATGCATGCCAGTCTTTAAGAAGTATTAATGCCAGCCAGTTAGTTAGTTTCCTGATGTTTTCCCCTCTTAATCTCTGTAAATTGGTCTGCTTGTTGTCTGTCTGCTGGTATTTCACTCCAGATACAGAGCTGGGCAAAATTACTCACAAATTGCTCCAAAGGTCTTATCAGTTAACTCGTTATGCACTCAGGAGCAAATTCACAAAGAATGGATTGCAGCTGCTGATCGCACCATGAATTGTGCATCACTTGTTACTGCTAGCTGCCCCGTCTCAAGCTCCAGTTCATACGAGATATTGTATTCACTATATTACAGAGCAAACACGGCCATAAACTAGGGCTGCCCCTGACTAAGAATGTTCCTAGTTGACCAACAGTCGTCATACAGGCCATTAGTCGACTAGTCGTCCGCATGTTCCCGATATTAATTTAATTATTAAATGATATATTTTGGGCGGGGCAACACAATGGGTTGAGTTGAAGGTGTGAGAAAGAATAGTATGTGGAGGAATCATGTTTGACCACGCCCATGTTTTTTGGTTTTTTGTCCTTCTATCCAGACTTTCTGGAAAGAAGTAGCAACAATCATTTCAAAAACTTTACGTTTCAGTATAAGAACAACATTCACATCCTCTTTTCTTTGACACATCCCTGACAGACTACGCAAAGATGATACCTATCTAGTAAAGATCTTGCCGGCAGCAAGTAAAATGGCCAATGCAAAACACTTGCTCCAGAAAAACTGCTCCACTGCTGACCTCTTTATTAATTCTGTTAAACAATTACATCTTCTGGAACAGATGACCTACTCCGTACGACTTCAAAAAGAACTGGGAGAAAATGGTGTGTTTATTTGGCCAGTGATACAGATCCATTTTATTATTGTATATACCATATATGACACCCTACTTTAAATGAGGAAAATCTGTCATGTTTTTGTAAACACCCCATGACCTCATACTTGTCCCCTTTTCCCTGTGTACTGCTTTTCTTTTTTCCTAAGTTACAGTCGAAAACAGGGACAGTTTGTGTCAGCTGTTAAAGCTGAAACGGTATTTGTGTCGACGAGCAGAGGACTCTCCAGTAGACGTCCCGACTGTGACATTAACTCTGTCCCAGCGTCAAAAAAGAAGGTCTGGAATAAAGAGGAAAACATTTCTCAGGATGAACTATGTCTCGCTGGCAGGAGATGCCGCGGTTGGGCCTCGATTTGAGAACATTTGTGTAAGTGCCTGTAGACGCAGATAAGTCATTCTTTTTGGATTCACTTAAGAAGCTTACTGCCAACTGCATGAATGGAGGGAGGGAGGGGAACCTGCCGGAGAGTGAAATATCACTTTTTCAACCTTGTTCTTTATAAATATTTTAAAATCAATTATAATGTGCTTTCCACGCTTGATTGACAAAATTTTAACGAGATAAACTGAGGTTAAACGGCACCACAGGGAGGCTTTGAGGCAAAATCCAAAGGGGGATTATTTCCCTGAGTTTTGACTCTAAACAGCGAAAGCTTCTTTCTGTTCAGGGGAAATAAAAGGAATATAAGCTTTTTGTGAGTGTGCTGGTAAGAATCAAAAAGGAAAAGCTTGATCCAGCTTCCTCTTCACCTCCACATCTGTCGACCTCTCCTCGCCTGTCGGTCCCTCTGTGGTGCACCCAGTGTGGCCATCAGCAGCCCTGCACTTCACATCATGTTAAAGTGAAGTGCAAGGTCAACAGCAATGCAGACGAAGGCTATTTTAGTCACTCACTGAGCCGATGTGGAGGACTCTCGCTCCTACACGCCAGCAGACACGAGCAGATATGTTGATATGCAAAACATAACTCACATTACAAGCAGCTCCAAACACACTGACAGGAGCACAAATACCAGTTCACTTATTTTGGAGTATATTTTTACATCTCTATGATCTGACTTTTACTCTAATTCACTGCTGTTTGCAAAATTGTATTATTAAACTATCAAATAACACAACATTTGATCCCCACGTTGGCACAGAAACCCTTACTTTATACTATTAGTTTTGGTTTCACATTTATTTTCATCTCTGGAAACCCTCAGTCTTGTTTATACTTTATGTAAATGCAGAGTTTTGTATGAGGTCTGCCCGAGCTGTGTGTGCTGCACCAGTAGCTCAGTTTTCAGTTATTTGGATGGAATTAAGTAGCTGTTTTTGTCAGTACATTCTGTCAAGGATTTTCCCTCCACGTGACAATTCAGTGAAAAATTTGTGAAAAGAAAAACAGATAACACTTTCTATGAAGAAAAGATTATGCATTATGATGACATTTATAGTGAATTATAATGCATTTATGCTCTGTGACTGCACTCATAAACACACAAAATGCTTCCTGATGCAAATATCTGTAGTCATGAAACATTATAGATAATGAATTAAAAGTTTCTGAGGGCCTATAATGCATTATGAATACCTGTACTCACCTATTCATACATCAAGAATCAACTGTAAGGACTTCTAGTATGTTATAACAGTCCATGCAGTATCGTAAGTTATCACTGTGTTAAGTAAAGTGATGTACATATTGATGCATCTATACTTATGCATGCTTCATCATAATGTTTCATTGTTGATGCTAAGTAAAGTGTGATTGATTTTCATTTATTTAAAAGAATCCATGAGGCATCATATAACATAAAGAGTCACGTTATAAGTCCTTCCTAAAGTTGATTGTTGATGTGTGTCTAGGAGAGTTTAGGTATTCATGATGCATTATAAGCCCCATCAGTCAACCTTTAGTTTATAACTAGTCAAAAACATCCATAAGACACGATGCAGGCAATGTGAGCAAGCGACACGAGCGTTGTGAGCACCGCACTTCCTTTCATAGTCACCACATTGAATGCAAGTGATGTGGGCGACACTTGAAATGCAATACATTGCTCGTGCAATAGGAGGTAGCAGAGTCACTAGCTATGTTTCCATCCAAAAGTGATTCGAATCATTGGGAAATACGAACTTGCGCGAGTTTTCTGCAGAACCGGAAACAAAACAAGTCTCACATTCTTCTTCTTCTACGTTTTCTGGAGGTTGGCAACCAGCTTGTAAATGCATTACCGCCTTCCTGACCCGGAGTGTGGATATCACCATGGAGAGAGGTGCGCTACGTCAGACTTAATTCAAACATAACTGTTTCCATCCCCCGTTTTGCGAATCAACAGTTTTTCGAATCAACCAAAACCCAGCTGAAGCGTGCGTATTATAGTTTGTGTGAATCAGGGGATTTTAATTCAATGCATGATATTACGCGAGGCTGCGTTGCGTATCATAAAAATGGACAACATTTTGAGACGCAAGCACGCATCATGGCGGCCAATGCATCTTGATGGTCACATGCAAATCATTGAAACAGTGGTTCCAGTTTGTAGGATTTAGGAGGATAACCTGGCAGAAATGACTGAATATAAGAATTGTTGTGTTTCGTTACCTTAGAATGAGTCGTTTATATCTACACAGGGAGCGGCCCGGCTTTTGGACCTACTCCTGAGAGGGTCCATCTCTGGTGCAGCTCATTGTGACATGCCACGTCTTAACTGATAATTGAAACACAAATTCGAGTGGCATTGCTTGACTTGGCGCAGCCAAAAGTGACAATGGAAAAGACCCATTTCATGCCACTAAATCCTACACACTGCTCCTTTAAACGCAGTATTATGATATGTAATGGTATTTATATATATCAGCCATTAAAAAATATTGTTAGATACTTGCATGTAGCAGTTATTTGAATTGTCACTTTAGCTGCAAAATGATTTTCTGGTTTCTTGTTAAATTGCTATCTTTCTTCTTTCTTCAAATTGCTTGTTTTGTCCAATAAATGGTTCAAAGTCCAAAGATATTATTTGAAGGTCACATTAGACAAAGATAAGCAGCAAATCTTCACAGTTGAGAAGCTGAAGTTGAGACATGTTTGGTCCTTGAAAATGACGAATGATGAATTTTGTCAGTCGATGAACTGACCAATCGTTGCAGCTCTACTTACTGTCTTATTATCCTGATATTGATTTTAGACAATAGATGTTCCCCACCTTGTATTTCATGTTGAATTTTGAAAGCATTTTTATCCTGTACCTGTTACCACACACACAGGCACACAACCTGCCAGCTAATGACAACAACTTGACTCCATTAACCTTCACCAGACTTTACTCTCAAGGACAAGTGGTGTGTGTGTGTGTGTGTGTGTGTGTGTGTGTGTGTGTGTGTGTGTGTGTGTGCGCGCGCGCGTGCGCGCGCGCGTGCGTGCGTGCGTGCGTGCGTGCGTGCGTGTGTGCGTGTGTGTGGCTTTGACGGAACAACAGTCCCCTCTTTAACCCTTTCAGCAGCGAGCTGACTCACTGTGACGGAGCACACAGAGCTTTATTGTCGTGATCGACGACCCTCAGCTCTTGACGGACACGTCGGCTGCTGCGGGGTTCAGTCTCGTGACCTTTTGGCTACAGTGCAGCCTTTGTAGCCATTGGATCACTGTGTGTGACCACTTCTCAGAAATACAGCAGTGTACTGCAGTCAGCCACATGGCGAACAGTGGCGGTCAGCATTACATCACGCCAGTGGTATCATCTAACAGCTCCCTGCATGCTCTGATCGCCTGCTGGAATCATTTCTTGTCATGAAAAAGCTTTTAATAACGTGCCGCAGATGGCCAGTAACTGCAGTCGTGTGTAATGCGAGCTGCGTTCAGAGCCAGGCGACAGTAGAGATATGACTGTACAGCAGGATAGTGCTGACGGGACGACAGCTGGCAAGCTGATGGGAAGGACTTGGCTTCTGTGGCGCTTTTGTGTCTGGTAGTCTGGTCGTTGTTGCAGTCAGGTGATCTGAGATGCTCTTTTTTTGTACCTAGCCTCAACACCACAGCCTATTGAGTTTCACACAACTAAATATATACAGGAGGTGAAATTTGACTATTTGAGTATTGTATCAAGATCTGACTTACAGGATATATTTGCATTTAATTGTGCTGAGAGATTTATGTGAACTTAAAAGTCAACTTCATCTATGTTGCAGTGATTAAAGGTTAAGTAGGTAACTTTTATAAACATAATAACCATTTGCTGAAACTGTCACTATATCCTGACCGTTGAGAGAGAGATAACCTGTGAAGAATTAGGTTCCTCTGCCGAACGAAAACAACCAATCGGAGCCAGGAGGAGTCTCTGACGTAGTGTCAGTTGCTGCTCGTGCACACGCTGCGCTGCCAACTAAAGCAAAGACGAATAAAGTTATGGGGTGTAAGGGTCCATCAGTCAGATATATCAATTTAATGATCAACAATCCAGTACCATTGATGCAAAGTGAAAACATCGATCTGTATCAATCTGGTACTGAACAGGGAGCCAGTGTAGTTGGATGAGAATGGGGGTGATGTGGTTGGATGTTTTGTTGCGGGTGATGATCCAGGCAGCAGAGTTTTGTGGGTAGACCAGAGAGAACTGTGTGACAGTAGTCAATACAGGATGTGACAAATGCATGGACCAAGACCTCAGTGCTGGACTGGGACAGTGATGGGCGGAGTCTGGAAATGTTGGTGGAAGAAAGCGGTCCAGGTAATATTTGTTATGTGGGGTTTGAATGAAAGAGTGTTATCAAGAATGACACCAAGGCTGTTAACTTGGCTGGAGAAGGGTACAGGGAAGTTATCAGTGATGATGTGTGGGACTTGGGTGCTTTGGATTTTGGACGCGGTGTTTTTGTGAGTAGGGCCTCGGTTTTGCTGCCGAACTCCTGATGTCCTCAAGGCAGGTGGTGAGGGAGGTTTATTCGAGATGTAGACCTGTATGTCATCTGCAAAGCTATGGAAATGAACACCATGGTGACGGAGGATTTTCCTCCAAATGTTGCACGTTTGAATTTGCTTTTCTTACCTGTCTGTTAATGCTATATAGTCCTGAAAAAGGCCTTGTTTTGGACACTGCAATCACACATCAAGTCAGACATTTCTCTGTCATGCAGAGTGTTTGCAGACAGTTGTGTTTGACAGGGTTTGTGGACATTGTTGATGATGATCCCTTGTTGCCACTCTGATGGTTAAAGCTAACCTGACAAGGTCGGAGGTTTTTGTTATTGCAGAATATACACAATAATCATCAGATTTGAACTTCACCTGGTTCTCTTCAAGTCTTCTATAGCTCAAACGGCTCAGACGCTATCAGGTTGTGTGTGGTGGTGAAAATAAAGATCCTTGACATCATGTTGGATCATCGATAATAAAGAAAAGACTACTAAATCACCAGGGGAAGATCAGTTTGGAAGAAACACTCGTTTGCTTCATCCTTGTTTCTGATGTAAGCTGGACAGACTTCCACTCAGTCTCATAAATCTGAGCGAAAGAAGAAGTTTGTCCAGAAACCTCATGGTCTACATGGGAAACAGACATTATTTACCTCCACATTTTTGGTATACACATTCAGTAAATGATTTAAGGTCTCATCTTATTCAAGGTCCGCAGCTGTAGATGGACACGTTGGCTGCAGTTGAATGCACAAAATTTTATACTCAGTGAGACTCTTAAAATTGGCAACTGGCCTGCAGTGTTTTGTATTCAGATGGCAGGTAAATGCTGGAAAAATCTTGAATGTCTTTTCTTATTCTTGGATTTATTGTTGGTAGTAGTCCTCAGTTTTATAGAGGTTGTCATCATCTGAACAGTAAAAGCAGCTCTGCTTCAGACATGACTGTAGTTGAACCAGGCTCTTGCATGACAAGCGTACATCCGTACTTCAAATCCTCCTGAAGACCGACCGAGGCTTTGAGACTGACCCCAGCTGTGTGGTGCTGTATCTGGGGGGCAGACAGACTGAGGGCTCCTGCGGGGCCGAGGGGGCCAGATTACAGCCTGTCTTTGTTCTGGTGGTGTGGCCAGCAGACCTGCCTGCTGTATTAGTAGCCGAGCAGACCCCCCTTCACCAGATGGTTCCCATCCAGATGCCCCCACCCCCCTGCTCTTAACCAGGCCCTCAGGGACAAGACCTGTCTCCTGTGGCTGATAGATGGCTCCAGGTAGTGCCTCGGCCCTCTGCTTTTAAAAGTGTGCGTTCAAAGGCCTGTGTGTCGTTAAGTGTGTAGGGGCTCGAGAAGCTGCCCAGCACTGAAGACTCTAGGACTGGAGACAGCTACTCACTTTTAAGCTCCAAATCCTGTGTATTCTGTGCATGTAGACCTCTTACTGTACAGTAACAGTAGCACGGCTGCTGTGGGTGAACCCGCTGAACCTGACAGGCCAACTGAAACTGTAATGTGTGTGACGAGGCTGGCAGGTTGGCAAAGGAAGCGTGCATTACAGCACCTTCACCCCAGGCATGTGTGTATTGTAGTGGAGCTGCTGAATGAGGGCAGCGCTGCCCGGTTTCCATCGCTCTGTGAATGTGTATTAGTGTGTGTGTGTGTGCGCTAACCTCTGTGCAGAGGAGAGGTGCCTGTCAGAACGTGTTAGCAGTCAGCTCTCCCCAGCAGCAGAGGAATAGGAGACGTTTCACCTACGACTGAGTGTCCTTGGTCTTTAAATCACAATGAGACAACCAAAAGCTCTCTGCTATCAGGATCAGTCTCTGCTGGCTTTATTGCACAGCACTTTATGCTGTAGGTCTGTGCCTCCCTCAGTGAGCGGTCACATCAGCTCTCATGGCTGAAGAAGCTACTCCCTTTTGATTTAACCAAGTTCATGTTGATTGAAATCCTATTTCTGGGTAAAACGTCCTACTTTTGTATTCTCATACTACTTCCTCTGCAGACTTCTTTAAATCCCGGCTTTTCTCCAGCAGCAATCTCGCTTTCATTACATGAGGCTTAACAATAGCCGCTGCCTTTACCTCAGAGAGCCACTGCGTTGGCCAGCTATGGTGGATGTGTGTTGGCTAATCACGTAGCCCACCTCAGGCCCTCTATGTTCCTGTTAGCACTTCCATACCTATAATCCGTATCCTCTGGGCAGCGAGCACTCCTCGATGCGCTCCCAAACATCTGTTCGCTGGATTATCCCCATCTCCTTCTCGTTCTGTCTTTCTCCGGAGCGTTCTCGCTTTTCCCTTCTCAGGAAACTCAGTACAGCGTGCATTTATCCCCGCAGACAGCTGTACACAGTGTTCTCAAACACGCTGTGGTCGTATAGTTGACCTGGACGAGGTTCAGAGTGATATCAGCGGCCATGTTCCCTGCTCTCGCTGCTCCTCTCTGCAGCCCGGGGAATTATTTGTTCATTCTTAACTTCTTAATCGATGTCTGTTGCTGATTTTATGTCTGATATGCTCGCTGCTTCTTTGTGCACTTTGAGTTTTAATGGTTCTCTCATGCATAAAGTGCTGTCTCTGAGCTGAGTCATCGAGCACAGTTTTTCACTGAGACGCACTCACGATGTTGTGAAAGCAAAGTGAATAAAACAAACAGGGTTATGTGAGATGAAAAAATATTTAAGTGTCATATTCATATTTTAGACCCGGCTGGTGGGTTGTAGCCCAAAAGTGGGTCGCGAGTCCATTCTGAATGGACTGTAAGTGACTTGCAAACGTGTCAAGTTTGTAAAAAACACACTTTATTATTAGGTACAGTGAATTTCTGGCACAGAGATTTTCATTCTGAAGTGCCGTTTCACAGCAGCTTGTCTCTCTGATGAGACGTAAGATGTAGTTAAAAATGTCCAAGAACTAAAGAGTGACCATGAAGTGACTTGAGCAGTGACAAAGTACTCAACTGGAATTGTGGTAAATTCTGGCCATGAAACTGACAGCCATTAATCATGGAAAACTCTGCAAACACAATGTGATGTACACCCAGCAGGAAGTAAATGCAACACATTTACTTAAAACGAAAGCCTAAACATTCTTAAGAATCCTTATTTAAATAAAATGTTTCGTTTATTCAACTGTAAAGACAAAATTGATTTTAACCTGGGTTGATGATTTGTATCTTTAAGTGACTTTAGATTCTGGTGTTGCTGACCCTAAAGTTATAAACAGCCTGTCTGTAATTCTAGTTTTCATACAATGGGTACTTTAATCTTAAAGATCTGATGCTGACATCATCTTGAACTCACTGTGCTGCTTCTCTTTTGGTGAAATGATGCAGTTGCAGTGTCTTATCCCTGTAAGAGTCTACCACGAATGTCAGCAACAATACATATTTTTTCACTTACCTGTAGCGCTGTTTATCAGTCTAGATGGTTTTGGTGAGAGTTGCTGAATGTTGGAGATATCAGCTGTAGAGATGTCTGCCTTCTATTAAATATAATGAAACTAAGATGGCACTCGGCTTGAGGTGCTCAAAGTGCCAAAAAATACATTTGAAAAACTCAACAGCAATGTCTCTTTCCAGAAATCATGACCCAGTTACTCAAGATAATCCACAGACCTTGTTGTGAGTAGTTTCATGTAGGAGCTGTTTTGCTTCTACTGAACTACACCCACCAACCGTATCACTATGTGGAAGTGACACCAAAATAATTTACACTGATGAATAGCACTACAGGTAAGAGGATTTTTTGGGGGGTGATCTGTCCCTTTAATTTTTGTTTCCAGATAGGAATGCAAATAAACTTTTTCCTCACAGTAGAATAAAAGCACAAAAACTAGATATGGGTATTACATATTTGATATAGGAAACTATGTCCTCCTCCTCTTATTTTTGGCTCCGAATAAATGTGATATCATCTAAAAATAATGTCTTATTCCTCTGCTCTGACAAGTATCCACATTTCATCCCGTCTTCGTGTCACTTTTTCCTCTTTCCTGCTGACTCCGCACGACTCCACCCACCAGATTTAGTGAAAGGCTCGCGACAGGAAATTGATAGTTGATTCAATCTGAGCCTGCTTACACGGTGTCACAGCAATCACACACAGATGAGATTACAGACATTAGGAGTCGTACTCGGACACGAGGCCATCTGGGATGACGGGAGCAATTTAGCAAACTAGATCTGTATTAGTGATCTCGTCTATTTGAGCCCGTTAACTAGACTGTCATCAGTCAAAGTGACTCTAATTAAGCATCATCTATCACAACAGAAAGGGTCGTCTGTTATGATTAGTTGTATCAGTATCTGTATTTTTCATCTACAAAGTGTTTTGTGATTGTTTAGAATTTAATTTTCATTCCTAGAAAGTTTTGAGTGTTTAAATTTACCTCTGTCCTGTTTTCTGTCTTCCGCATTTAGTCTCCAACACACACACAAATCAGCATGTTACTCATTACCTTTTCTCTCTGTATTCTGCGGTTGTGATCCACCCTTTGAAGAGTTATTTTAAGTCTCTAAAGAAAACAAATTCAGCTTTTGTTTGTGAGTTTCAGGGGAAGGTTTGCCTCACACTAATTGGTAGCCTGGGTGCATGACAGCAGCATTTGGTGTCACACAGAGGACCAAACATCAGGATGTTATAAAAAAGCTTTTTCTAAATTTGTGTGCATCACATGTTGGAGTTTAAAACAATACTGTAAGTAGCATTTCCAAAACTATCACAAAGAAAGAGAGAGGCAGAGAAACTACGCACAAATTATTTATGTATCACTGTTTTTCTTTTCAGTATCTCATCTTCAAGATCATTGGTAGCAGGTTTTGGAACAAACAGTGCAAATAAACTGGGCATCTTACCGATCAGGGCTGTTTGTTTAACTGCTGGAGCGCAGCCATGACACGGTTAAGTTTAGACTCATCTCTAAGGTTATGTTACCACTGTTCCCATGGTGGCAAATTTACATGCACCCCTTATGATTTCAGATGCATTTTGTGAAAGAACCAGCCCTCAGTTATTGTCAGAGCTCCTGACTATTTCTGTAAGCTGAAACCATTTCCCTCAGTGGAAATGAAGCTTTTATTTACTTTAATTTTACAGATAAGAAACAATAAATTGTGAAGACAAAAAAGCCTCCACAAAAATAGCATTAGTCTTATGTGTGATTTATCCTGGCTTCATATGAGCAGAAGAAATCTCGCGAGGCTAATTTATACAATGTAAAATGCCATAGGCTCGTGCTAATAACGTTAGCAGGTTGATTTTGTTTGGAAAACGTGTTTAGTATAAGACAGTTGTTTTGCCAGTGAACCGAATTTTGTAACGTTACCTTTGTTAAATGTTGCTGTTGTGCCTGGCTTCATATGAGTAGAGGAAGAGTCTGCTAGCTGCTAGGCTAATTTATACAATGTAAAATGCCATAGGCTTGTGCTAAATACATTAGCATGTTGTATTTGTGGGGAAAATGTGTCAAGATAAGGAGAAGTGTTTGTCTGTGAATGCTGCGAGTTATAGTGAAGCTGATTTGTGTACTTGTCACTCCTTAGCGATGTTTAATGTGTGTTTAATGTGTGTTTTGAATCAACTCAACTTGACAGCACTGCATAGAAATCCCACTGTTGACTAGTGTTTGGAGGTGTAACTGCAGAGTGACACAGACACACCACCGCACAAGTATAAATGCTCACAAATGGCGTAGACCATGAGTGATTATG
The DNA here is from genome assembly GCA_026686955.1 of Epinephelus cyanopodus. Lineage (NCBI taxonomy): Eukaryota > Metazoa > Chordata > Actinopteri > Perciformes > Serranidae > Epinephelus > Epinephelus cyanopodus. Next base: position 12,126,046 of record CM048917.1, read on the forward strand.
TTCACTTACGAACTCCATCTCTGATGCAGATTCCACATGCTGAATCAGCCAAAAAAAGGGCAGACAGTGCAGGACAAACAGCAAAAACTAGGGCGGGGCTTTGGAAAATGAACATACAATGTCATAGATTGTTGAAAGAATTATAATTTCAAAAGGATATAAGCATTTTCTCAACTCACAACATAACGAACAAAAAAATGTAGAGTTCAAACTCTTTCTTGTGTCTGGCAGCCACATCAAAGAACATCCTTGGTGATGGACTTCACCACAGCCTGACTGACAGAATTAACAAAAATTGGGCTGAAGCGATCAGGGTATCTGTTCCAGCAGGAAGCTTTATCATGTCAAGCATGCTACCAGATTCTGTATAACACCCTGAGGCAAAAGAAATACAGAGCTACACAGACACACCTCGAGATATGTTACGCTAGATAGTTAGATAGAAGATAAATTAAACATCTCTGTCCAGAAACAGCCTCCCTGTAACTCTGGAAGTATTTCCACTGAATCTGTTTACAGAGAGTTCTGTGCTTAAAGAAAGAGCAGCGACAGCAGGTTGTTGAAGTAGATAATTGCGATCGTAACTGCTTTTAGTGAAGTGAGGGATTTGGTTCAGCTGCAGTGCAAGTTGAGTAATCGTTGTGTTATCAGATCGACATGAAGTCATCCGCACTGCTTTGCTTTTGTCTTTGTTTGCGAGCATCTTTGTGTGTCGGGATCACTGACGACAGAAATCCTAATCACTGTCTTTGTACGCTTTCACAAAACATAACTTTGCACATGAAGCACCTGAGCGTGAAGCCTCATCCATCAGGTTTCAACAGGCCTGTGTTGAAATGCACTTAAACGCAGCAGACGACCCCCTCTCCCCACTTCGGTAAGCAAATGAAGTACAGTCACGTTCAGTCTAGCCACTGAAAGCAAAGCAGGCCTGTTGTGGGGAAATGAATGATGGGATGAATGGTGCAGATGTGCCATTGAGAGTGTGGCCTGCTGTGTGTGAGAGTGGGTGGGTGAATGAAAAGGCGGGGAGTGGCTGGTGGAAGTTTGAACTTGTTCCCATGTAGAGCTGCCGTTCCCAGACTGAGCCTGACAGCTGATGCTTTGGGTTGGTTTGTCATTTTATTGTACACACACCTGTTTGTGTGTGTGTGTGTTGGATTTAAGCGTCACTGTGCCCTCCTGACAAAGCAGAGTGTGTGTTTATATCTGTTTCTACCATCTCTTTTCATCCCTGCTCTTTCATGCAGGTTATTTACCTTCTTCCACTTTCGTTTCATGTGTCTATGCTTTCACTTTCTAAACCCTCTTTAGTCCACACAGTACTCGATCCTTTCCTCTCGGATATCTCACATATCCCTCGCCCTCTTCTGTGGATGGTGCAAAGAAAGATAGCTATTGTATCCCGTTGCAAAATGAGATATACATGTAGTTAGGGCTGCACAATTAATCAACATATTAATAGAATGACATTATACAAAATCGTACTAATGAACCTTCATTAATATAGGCCTATATTTTATCTACAAGTGCACGTCACACACTGAGCGAGCCGCCTGTTAATGACGCTGTGGGCTAATGTGCATGTAGCTACTTCCATGTTTCAGATGATACGTCATGTTTGTAGTCGACCAATGAAGATGAGTTTACATATCACCTTGGGTTCGTCCTTCACATTCTCAAAATGATCCCACACTTTGGATTTCCTGCCCGACATGTTATTAACTAGCCTGTGGAATAACCGCAGGTACCAGCCCCAGTGACCTTTCTAACTAACCAACGTTTGGTCGACTATTAGGCACCAGAAGCAACCTGGGACCTTATTCACAAGATCACATTCACTGACCCTCGCTACTCATGGATATATAAAGAGAACTGGGTACAGCGCTGGAGGCAGGGCCCGACCATTCCAATGAAAGTTGCTCAGTGGAGCATGAAGCCAAAATAACTCTTTTCCTGCAGCAGGAAATTACCTTGATCATCAGCATCATGGGGCCCATAGAGCAAGTGCACGAGAGACTTATGGCAGCTGAGAGGCTAATGCTGGTTTAGCGCTCCACTGCCTTAAATGGAGATAAAATAAACATTGCTTTCCTCATCGTTGGACCAAATGGATCAAATTCTGATTGTGATTTTGCTGGAGTTGTTACGTAAAAAATGTATTCACTGATTTATAGACATCTCTTTCACAAAGTAAGTCTATGAGGAAAAGTATTTTTGAGCCACATGGCATCACTTGATCAGACACAGATAATGATGGAGGAAAAAGTGGCCATCCTCAGGGAGAACCCCATGAGAGAAGAAGGAGATGAAGAGAAGCCGCAGCCCGAAAGAAAAAACTTTAGCAAGTTTATTAAAAAAGAAAACACATGCTGCCACACCAACTGTTACTGTTCTATTTTGTTTGTAGGGGAAGATCAAAGTTATTGAGTCATTGGCGAATATAATTTATTGTTTAATGACCGTGGTTATCGGTAACACCGGCTTTGTCAGGAGTTCATTAACCAGTGGGAAAACGTACTCACCGTGGCGTCCTTATGCATTGAAGCTTCCAGTGAACAGACTCTGTGTGTGTGTGTGTGTTGCTTGACCTGATTGTTCTAGTCACGTCTCTGCAGCAACCTGCTAAATAAGATGTTATAACTGATGTGTAAAACATGATAAAATGCATCGGTGGTGCACAGTATCCATGTGCTGGTTGTGCTGTATCACAGCAGCCACTCGCTGTGTCTTCCCCTGATGCAACAGCCCTGCAGAGAGAAGATGAAAGCGCTCTGTTGCAGCACCCTGCCTCCCTGCCTTCATCTTCTCTCCATCCCACCCACCCCACTACAGCACCGGGGGCACATGGGGGGGGGGGGGGGGGGATGGAGATAAAAAGGAACGGGGGAGGATAACAGAGAAAGAGGAGAGTATAGGAAGAGAGGAGGAGGGAGATGAGAGAAGGAGGATGAAATCCTCGCTTAAATAATAGAGCGCGAGGGAGTCATTTTCAAGCGAGCGAGCTCCCAAGTGCCCCAGTTTCGGGGGTTTAGTGAAATCGAGATGAGGCTGGTAATGCCGACAGATTTTACTCTTCTTGAAGGCCGTCTCTGTGGTCCTCAGAAGTAAAGCAGTGCAGCAGAAGCGCTTCCTCCAGGGGCGAAGCAATTCTCCTGCCGTATCCACTCGCCTCTCACTCCCTCAGCAGAATGTTCACCTTGTAAACAGACGCTATGAAGAAGTGTGTCTGAGTGCCCTTGGAGCTCTGACTTCCGTAAAGATCCTTTCAAGGGGTTTAATAGACCGGGTCTGCTGCTGTCTGAGCCGTTTACCACTTCCTCCCAGTAAACACTAAACAAACCTGGCTTCATCCTAACAACCGCTGCATTGTGAGAGCAGAGGTCAAACACGATGACAGGGGAGCGGCACTTTGAAGTCACTGGACCTCGATCACTAAGCAGGGTGTGCAAAAATGAACATGGTGGTCATTTTTAATAATATAAAACACGTGAGAGGGTACATACCAAGCCGCAACCTTTAGAGCCTAAAAAATGAACCCTTAATTGCTAAAAGCTGCAGTTCCTTGAGTGGCCACTTGAGGCTGGCTCCAGAACAGGTCAATCCTCATAAATTTCCATGTTAAAATTGTCCAACTGTACAGCAGAAATAAACATGTTAACAGCCTGGTACAAAAAAGGATTTTGGTCTCTGTAGCTAATTTCAACATTCATGACAGCTGGACAGAGGTGAATTTTTATATATCTCATCTGTTTACATTTTATTACAGCTGAGTGATGGGCTGTCTGTGAGGCATCACCACAGTCTATGAGTCAGATCCAGCCCTAGCTCCTTCACAGCTCCAACCTCTTATCCAAATTTGGTAATTTCTGGCTCCAAAACTCCAAGATGGCGACAGCCAACATGCCAAACTCAAGGCTTCAAAACAGGGGTCCACAGACCTACAACCCTACAATATGGTGCATATTCCCCAAAGCCCAAGATGACGTCCTCAACTGCCTTGTTTTGTCCACACTCTAAAGATATTCAGTTTGCTGTCACAGAAAAGTAAAGGAACCAGAAAATCTCTCAACTCAAACCAAAGCTGACAGTCGATTAATCATTGCAGCTCTAATTTTGTTACACGTGTGCACTGGTGCTCTGCAGTACGTCGTATGGAAACAGCCGCACATGCTTGTTTAACATGCTCTTTGACATCCATCTTATCACGTTCATGCTCATTTGCTATGTTGAGATAAACACTGAAGCGACGCTGCTATCACTGCTGCATCATGACACGGCTGTTTGTTTACAGCAGTTTGGATGATCCTGTGGCGAAGCCGTTATTTTTATGGCAAACGTGGATTTACTTTAAATGGATGCTGTGAGGACCAGGTTTTTTCTCCCTGTGACTGAGTGTGTGTTTGTTTGTGTGAGTAGTGTATGTGTGTTGGTTTTGGGACTACATGCGGTGAGTGCTCCAGTGGCCTGTTGTACTCTTCACATTGGCGCCGTGCATTTTTGCGGCATCGCTGGCTGCTGGCTGATGTAAAAATAGATGCTGCTGCGCTTGTATCGCCGAGTGAAGCATCGTCCTGAAGTCTGAGACGCGGCGGGTCAGAGAAAGAGACACGGAGAGATAAGATAGAGTGAAGTAGAAGATAATGAAGCATAGAAGCGAAGTAGAAGGGAAGGCAGCCAAAAGAGGCAAAGGATAGAAAGAAAAAGAGATGTAGAGTGGTGTATAATTAGACAGACTTGAGAGGTAATGATGAAGGAAAGAAGAATGAATGGCTGCTCAGTTTCCCGAGACAACTCTGGCAAATTTTCAGATGGACAAGAGGAAATAGTGCAGACTCACAGCAAGACGAGAGTTTCTTGCTTGAGGTGGCTTCACCTCCTTCCGATGTTTCCTTCCCCCGACAGACAGAGATAAGAGGAGGAAATGCCATGCTCCTTTATTGAATTTGTTTGCCAAATCCACTGATCATACAGAGCACTAATTCAGCCTCCCCACTCTTCCATCCCCTGGCACTTTGGTAACACAATACCCCATCTATGAGCAGAGAGATCAGACGATAATTCCACAAGGCTCGCCATCTTGGCTCTTAACTCGGCCTTCACTGAGTTATGACCAGGAGGGTGATTCTCAGTTGAAGCTGGAGTTATTTATTTGTATGTTTGGACAATGTGAAATATGGTTTGGACATGGAAATGGCCAAAGTGGAAACTGGACTTGTTAGCCAAAGTAGCTATAAATCCACCATGTTTCTGTCATAAATTTGAAAGCTGTATCTTTGAGGACAAGCGTCTGAGCTAGAAGTTCCTGCTCACGGTTTTCAACACGGAGGTGGCTGAGCTGGATATTCGGAGCTAATAGTGCTAACAGTGCGAACAATGCTGACAGAGCTAATGGTGTTAAGCTGAGGAGGAATCGGAGGGTGGACGTTCTGCTTCGGCAACAGTACCCTGCCGCCTTCATGGTTGCTGTTATCAGCGGTAACCAGCGTAGTGCAGACCAGTGGTGATTAGTAGGGTTGGGTATAATTCATATTTGAACCAATAGTGATGCGAGCTCCACAACCTGTAATCCGGTACCGCTTCCCATCTGTACCTTTTTTTAGTATATTACTGAACCGAAAATAACATTTTTGAACGAGCTGCAGGGATGGTAAATGTGTGTCTGCTCGTCCTGCAGAGATGCAAGGCTATGACTAAAATATTACAGAAAAGGAAAAAGACCAGTTGCTGAAATTACAGCAGCAGACTGCAGCGATAGTTTTGGCTTGCTGGGAAGCCAAAGGAGCAGTTACCTTGGAGCTCTGTGGCTGACTTCGAGGGGCTCCCACCTTCTGTCTGAACTTGAACCTGGTGGCTCTGTGGTGTTTTGGGACGCTTCATGACACTTCGACCTTGCGTCTAAACCCTGCGCTCTCACCCAGATGGGCTCACGGGTACTGAAATATGGCACTGATTTATTTTATGTTAATCCACACTCAGTAGTGCCGATGTTATTAGGTCGGTATCCTTAAAGTATAGAGTGAAATATCTCAGCAACTATTGGATGGGTTGCCATGAAATTTGGTTCAAATCTTCATGTCCTACTCATGAAGAATTCTAATGCCAGTGTTTTAATTTTGGTTAATGACTACATACCTGCTAAACTTACGATATTTCCAGTAAGGGTGAAACAAAACATCAATCTTGATCAAAATATTGATTCTATGATCAAATTTCCAGAATCAAAAATGCAGATTGCATATCGTCATGCGTAAGATACACCTTTATTTTGAAATTCCCATGTCCATTCAGGCACACCTTCTCCCTAAATATTTAGTGCTAATGTACAAACATTGGCATGCTAACAGATGCCAAACTAAGATGGTGAAACTGATAAATGTGCTCATTGTCAGCATGCTAGCATTGTCATTTTGGGCATGTTAACATGCTGATGTTAGTATTGAGTAGTACAGCCTCACAGAGCTGTTAGCATAGCATGTCTGCAGACCTTTTTTCTTCCACAGCAGCATAATTTACTGTACTATTTCCTTATTAGTCCCTTCTTAACCCACTGACTGATTCCCATCCAGCTTCTTTATTTTAGATTGAACTTAAGCATCAACTTTTTGTTTTTGCTGGCTGGACGTGAAGTTGGCTTTGCCGACTTGAACATACTTGTTCATCTAAGCTGTCAGCAGGCCGAAGGGTGAGAAATTTAGACCCAAGAACAGTTACATAAAGTATAAGTGGAGGCCCTGTTTGCTGCCAGTTACAGTACATGAAGCGTTCAAGCATCTGTACTGCGTGTACGTACCAAGTCAGGATTGTCATCTCACCGTCTGTCTGAAAGACAGAAGAGTGGAGGAACTTTCTTCCCCTCTGTCAGGTCAGAGAGAGGATGAAGACGGTCTCGCTGCTGTTGAAGAGTGATGTGATTCGGTGGTAAGAGAGTGATGAGAGGTTCTTGTTGTTGAAATGAGGTTTGAGCCCACAACCGAAGATAGAGAATGACTCGGCTCTTCTGACTGAAGTGGCAATCTCTCCCTCTCATCATTTTTGACCTTTCAGACACAACAGTCCCGACATGATTGATGAGGTTCTCTGTGCTACTCTGTCTCATGAGGCTACAGGACATTTTGATGCTGTGGCTCTTATTGATCTACTCCATCTTTGCAAAAGTGCTTCATCATTCCTCGCATGATTTCTCAGCATGTTTTCCTTAATACCCTGCTATCTCTTATCTCCAAATTTAATGCATTAATTAAACCATATTATAGATGTTTTTTTTAAAAGCAAAGTAACCCTTTTTTTCTTTGTTCACAAAAGCTTTTGAGCTTTAGGCGAAGTTAGCCAACATTTTTAGCAAAAAGCAAGTGTCTGTAAGTTTGAATTATATATACAGTATCTGTAAATATCTGTAGTGAGGGGTGTAACAGTATACGTATTTGTATTGAACTGTTCAGTACGAGACTTTCAGTTTCAGTATGCATCACAAACCAGATGATATGTTGAACTATCCTATTACATTTGGAAAGTAAAATATACAGCTCAAACTGTGTTGAATATAATATTCTCAGTGCCACTGCGATCAGCAAGGCAGCACACATGACAGACCAGGCAACATGCTGTCTGGTCCTGGTCTGCTGCAATGAAACACACCTGGACCCTTGCTATGCTAAGCTAGCTCGTTGCAAGATAGTAACACCATGACCAGACCAGACATAGAAGATCCTCCAATAACCTACAGGTCTGGCGTTTGGAGTCATCTCGGTTTCAGTGTGATTAATGAGGGTGATGGCGAGAGAGAGCGGTGGATAAAAACATGATCTAAAGAGCGAACTACTGCACAGCTACAGACTCTTCTTGGCAGCTAACCCAGCAGCACAGTAACATACATGACCCCAGACCTAAAGCACAAGCCACTGCACAGCCACAGACTCTCTTCAGCAGCTAAGCCAGCAGCACACACAGTAGTAATGTATAGTAGCAATGCAAAAACCTCCCAAACCGGGGAACGAGAGCCACTGTGCAGTTACAGCCCCTTGTTTAGCAGCTAATAGCAACTAACTTGAGCACAAAGCACATACTCACAGCAGTAAACAAAACCTGCTGGTGGACCAGGTAGCCGATTTGGCCAGCAGATTAGTGACGGCTTGTGTTTATGACTGTGGCATTTAACAAAGATGTTTATACATTTATTTATTAGACTGAAAGAGCTCAGAGAGCCCATGCGACATAGCAAACAAGCAAAAGAAATAACATTGATACAACGTGCTCTAATGTCAGTAGTAGCAGTTTTTATATAGTAGGGCAGGAGTATAGCGGAGATGTACCAAACCGTAACACCGCTGTATTGCATCACTGGAATTTCGACATCTGTTACACCCCTATCTGTTTGAGTTACTCTTCAGATGTTTTAAATATTACATATGACAATGTTGAATTAGAGCCTAAACTCCCCTTTGTATATTGTGTAAACAGGAGTAGTTGGAGGCTGCACAGCTGACAAGGAAACAGAAAGCAGCAATGAGCTCTCTAAGGCCTGTGGAACTGAGTTAATGAAGTGAATTTAAGAGTCTAGTGGAGGAGGAAGAGAGGATGAGAGAGAGGAAACGCCTCAGGTTGTTACCAGTTTTCCTTTCCCCTGCAAAACCTGCAGTAAACAAAACACTGGCACGTCAGGTCTGGGTATTGTTTTTAAAAAATGACGATACCAGTACCCTTAAAGTGATACTGATACCTTTTATTTTTTACTTAATGTGATGCCAGTCATCTGAATGGAAGCAGTCAGCTGCACAAAATACCACCAGCTGCACACACGTGTAGTTCAGCCATATTTTCGAATGTTTAGTCGGCGTCTAGGAACACTGACCTGGCATCTCTGTCAAATACAGTGCACTCGATTTCACCAAACTTCACCAGACTGTATGGGTTTTAGCTGCCGCGGTAGTGGGCCAATCACACGTCACATTAAAATCGAAGAACGCTTTTGCTGATTGGCTGTGAGCAAAACCATACATACAGTCCTTTTTATGTCTCCTTATTATGTTTTCAGGTTGTCCATCCATCCATCTCGTTCTTGTGAACACGATATCTCTAGAACGCCTTTGGGGAATTTTGTCAAATTTGGCACAAATGTCCACCTAGACTGAGCAATGAACTGATTGGAATCTGGTGGTCAGAGGTCAAAGGTTACAAGACCTGGACTGCTGCATTCTCTTGAACGCAATATCTCATTGAGGAAATTTCTTCAAACTTAGATAGATAGATCAAAGGTCATGGTCACTGTGACCTTGTCTGTTTCATTTTTGCAAATGTAATATCTAAGGAATGCCTTGAGGGAATTTCTTCACATTTGGTACACATTTCACAATTTATTTTAGTTCTTTCACTTCTTTGTGCGGCCACTTCGAGCACCTTAAGTTGAAAATCTGTGAACTTTTAAGAAAGGCACTGGTGTTGTCCCTGCTGCTCGTCCAGCTTCAGTCTATCCGATAAAACAATCTCAGCACCCTGCCATCGCTTTTCAGCCAAAGAAAAACTTTGTGTGGACACAGGCCCTTATCGTGTATTGATACCCAGCCCTATGGCATATAGTCTAAACATAAAGAGCTGCACATACTGGAATCTATAAATACAGCATGATTTCTCTTCCTTGAACGTTACATTTCAGATATTTCTTCTGCCAGATGTAGTGGATATGTGTTTGTGTTGTTTTAAATTATGTAGAAATGCCAGTAAAGGCTTGTAATTTAAATTCATTATTTAACAGAAAGACAGAGACGTTTCTCAAATAGTACGGTACCATATAATCTTAAATAAGGACAACTTCAGGAAATCACAAAAAATTTGAAATGCAAATTTTTCAGCTGATGGAAACACATGCAAACTCAGATGATAACCAGGAGGTACTGCTACAGTTACAAGCAGCACAAATATACTGCTCTGGACAGCCTCATACACACATAAAAAGTTGAAGATACCTCTGTCCCACATGCACACACACACACACACACACACACACACACACACACACACTCAAAGGCATTAGTCTAAAACATGTACAAACATACTCACACAGTACATCACAACATCCACACACTGCAAAGACAAACACACACTACTATATGTACACACACACATGCACACACACTCCTCCCACCCTAATCCCTAAATTAATCATCTCTTACTGCTACATGCACATGCACACACACACACACACACACACTTACACACTGCAGCATGTAGGAGTCCAGCTCTCGAGGGATTAACACTTCAACACAGTCAGTCGTGGGATTTTCCCACACCACCTCGCAGGCTGAGTTACATTTTCTGTCAGTCACACCGCGCTGTGTTACAGGCTCACGGCCAGCTCCGAGCACACTCCCAAAACTCTCAGGATTTGCCATACGCTGCAAAGCTGTGACGCGTTACAGCCCTGGGTCGGAGCGAAGGTGGTTTGAGGGCGATTAGGCGTTTTAATGTTTGTTGATAGGTGTATTTTTCTTTGAAGGCTTTTTTCTTTATTGGATGTCAGTTACACATACACAGAAACACACACTGCGGTGGAGCCAGTTGTTCAGGGCAGGTCGAGTAATAAACATTTCATCAGGTGCAGTTAAATACAGACCTGCTGTATCTCTCTGTGTCTCTGTAGGTTTCCATCCAGCTGTTTTTATGCGCATTTTGTATTTGGCTGTAGAAAACATGATTGGCAACGCCAATGAAGTTTTAAGTTTGCCTGAGGTGGAAAAGTTGCCACATGTGCAGTGAAGGCTGGGAAATACAGATTTTTAACAAAAAGACCTTGATATCACAGCACCTGCTTCACTTCTGCTGCTACTCACTGCTACAGTCCTTTACTACCCCGGGTATCCCATAAACTAAAGAATTAAAAAAAGTGAGGATGTAAATGTTTTGGGGTTGCAATTACCCCGGATCAGAGGAGACAAATGCATTCATTGGCTCATTCATTTATGGAATAATAATACATTTTACCAGTTAGCGTAGCTTAGCATAAAGATTAGAAACAAGGGAAACAGCAAGCCTGGCTCTGTCTAGGTGCATGTGACAACAAGACTTCAGGAAGTCACTGCGCCTACACATCTTGTCATTTTTACACTTTTTGAATCGATTTTATACGCTAGTTTTCTGATTTCCAGATTGGTGCTAAGCTAACCGCCCCCAGCTACCGTAGAAACATGGAGTGTATTGATATTCACATCTAAGCATTGCTGTATCAATTATGCATCAGGTCCTGTTAGGTCTGTTATGATAATTACGTCATCAACTAGCATATGATAGACTGGATATATGGACATAAACTGAGTCATTTTTCTGACCTTGATATTGCTTGTTTCCCTATGAATGTCAACGACATTTTAGCCAACATGATGCCAGAATAATCAGCAGGGTTTTCTTGACTATCATAAGACTTAGGCACAGTGATCCTCTCTTTTTTTCTCTCCACCCCTGCCACCTGCACAAATCTGTATTAAAATAAAACACTTCAAAGACAACACAATATAGCTTAGTGTTATGCAGCACGTAGGCCTGATTGTTTTGATGTACTGGTCCTTCTACATCCCAACCCTCGCCTATGGTCATGCGCTCTGGGTAGTGACCGAAAGAATGAGATCGCGGATACAAGTGGCTGAAATGAGTTTCCTCTATGGGCTGGCTGGGCTCAACCTTAGAGATAGGGTAAGGAGCTCCAGAGGGAGCTCGGAGTAGAGCCAATGCTCCTTCGCGTCCAAAAGGGTCAGTTGAGGTGGTTCATCAGGAACCTCCTGGGCGCCTCCCGTTAGAGGTGTTCTGGGCACGTCCCACTGGTTGGTGGCCCCGGGGCAGACCCAGAACATGCTGGAGGGATTACATATCTCATCTGGCCTGGGAACACCTTGGGGTCCCCCAGGAGGAGCTAGAAAGCGTTGCTGGAGAGAGGGGCGTCTGGGTTGCTTTGCTCGGCCTGCTGCCCCTGTGGCCTGGCCCTGGATAAGCAGATAAAAATGGATGGATGGATGAATAGATTTTCTTGTATATATTAGCAGGTGTTAATTACTTTTATAACGAATATGTAATATTTTTTTTCACATGTCAATCCCAAAGCCTTAATATTAACAAATTAATAGTTCATTGCTCTTTGAATTATATTGTCATTATACCAGTGGCATAATTATTGCATAATTGCAAAATTATTTCTGGGACAGTGTATCCTCCAATATAAGCAGTTACGTGACAGGCCTGCGCCCTGCTTAATAAATTCTTGCATTTTTGCAAAACTCTTAAAACATGCATTTCCTTCAACTTTTCTCCTCGTCTCTCCTCAGCTCCTTTCTTTCTTAATTTTCTGCCCTCTATCTCCCTTCTTCTATGTCCTCCCCCTTTGTTTTTTTCCCCTTCTCCCCTCTCCCACATCTTCCTTTGACTCCATATATTTCTCTGTGCCTGTCCTCCTCCTTTCCCTCTCTCCCTCCCTCCTCCTCACGGACAGTGGTAGAGGGCCTGTTGACAGTCCTGTGCAGTGGAAGGAGGCTTTTTATTGAGCCTCTGTGTTCAGCCCTTCCTGAGGCCAATGAGATCCAGATGTGGCCGAGCACTGTAGTGACAGCAGCCATTTATGGAGAGAGAGAGAAAATCTGTGTGTGTGTGTGTGTGTGTGTGTGTGTGTGTGTGTGAGGGAGTGTGAGAAAGATGTGTGTTGTCCTCTTCTCAACACGTGTGCAGATGTGTTTGGCTGCACGGGACATTTAACAAGTTGGAGACATTAACTGGCTCCATTGTGCCCTTGAGCAAGTCAGTGTAGAGACGATTCAGTGTGAGATGTTGGAATAAAGGTGCTGGGTAAATGTGTAAAAGGTGATCATTATGTTGTTTGTGTGTGTGGACCATTTGAGTTTTAGACCCTCAGACTGAGGACATTTTTTGCATTCCCCATATCTTCAAAGAGCTGTTTGGGGTTTAAGACTTGGTTTTTAGGGTGAAGGTTAGAATTTGTTTCGGTGGTTTGTGGCCTGAGACACATACCACTTATCCACAAATTTGTGTGGGGACCTTTGTTGCATGCCATCCCCCTGCCTGTGTCTCCCCCCATGATCTGTCTGTCCGTACTGTCTACTTTAGAGTAAAGTCAAAGAAAATAAGTGAGACTGAAATTTGAATTCTGTAAATCTGATACTGCAGCTGATATTGTGGTTATTTTTTCCATTTTTCATAACAGCATAAAACATTTTGTGGACATATTTGTGAAAACCACGTCCAAGTTTGAAGCCTCTGGGGGCGTTACGCTGGCAGCAGTTAATGTTAATGTGAGAACTGCTGTTGTTGGAAGACGTGCTGAAATAAAACTTAGATATATTCCTTTTGGTAATGGCTTCTTTGCATATGACGTCAAACATCAGTGCGCTTTCCAGATGAAAGGCAGGCGACTGAAGGCGAGACTATCACCACTGCACTAATCTCTGTGATTTGCGCTGTTCATGACTGGGGAGAAGTTAAAAAAAAAAAAACTCTGTGAAAAACAGTGCCAAATGTGTATCGTCATTTTGGGGTAGCGGAGTCAGCTAATGTCAAAAGTTTAAGTGTTACGTTAAACATGCCTCGAATTGGATGCAAAAACAAAATGTTGTGAAAACTTCTCTGTGTTTTTAGAAATGACCCAGATTTTTGAAGGACTCACCAGAACTCTGGGAACACTCAACCTAATAAGTGAAACATAACTGCTAAAGTTAGCTTACCTCAGCTACTGACATTAGCCATGGCGTTTCACCAGACCTCTGGAAACACTTTACGTAGTAGGAAGAAAAAAGTAGCTAAAGTTGCTGACCCTAGCTGGTGATGCTTAACCTAGCAGCTAGAAAATAGGAGTAAAATTGGAGTATCATTGGCCACAACGTTTCACCAGACCTCTGGGAACACTTGACCCCGTTAGTTAGAAAATAGTAGCTCAACTTAACTAACATTAGCACATTATCACGTCATACTCACACATTTACACATCTGATCAAAATCAAGATGGCTGTTGTTTCAGTCGTGGACCCAACTGCACACAAAATAGTTATAGTCCGCTAGACTCTTGTACACTTTCAGCGGCTCGCCGTGTAATGTAAGTAACCTCAGGAGGTCTGGAGGACGAGGTAATTTGTAGTGACGGTCATGCCCACACTGGCAAATCAGTCAAGTTGTGGGAAAAATCACTTTTCCCCATTTTATATGGATCATATCCAACATGAGTTTCAATTTTCTGACAATGTCTGCTGCCTGCAGGTTCATCCAACACTTTTATATAGTCATGTTCTATTTCCAATTCACGCAGTATTGATTTATCACTTCCTGCCCCTCCATCTGAATGTGCCACATCAGTGAGGGTCCTCACAAGTACAGATGTGTGTGTTTGTCATGTATTATTCTGCGTCTCTGCCTTCCTGGAAACTTGCGCGACTTTCCTCTGTCATTCTTTTTTCATGATATGGGAGTGTGATGTTTTGTCGTAAAGATGCACTGCAGTGGTATGTCCTTGCATGTGCGTGTGTAGCATGTGCGTGAATGTGTGTGAATGGAGTAATGGGCCCTTGTTGAAAGGATGACCCCGACGAAGCCGCAACAGACAAGAATGAAGAGCTGCAGATGACTAATGCTGTACATTCATGCAGACACATCCTGGATATGTACAGAAACTCTGTTCTTCAGACACACAGACACAGTTTCTGGATTATTCTAAATGTACAGTATATTACAGTGTATATGCACAGAGACTATACTGTCTTTGTACTGTATGTTCTCTATGGGGAATGCCAGTATTTCCTCTGTACCCAAGACAAATGGCTGCTTGTATATTTTCTCTGCCTACTTTTTAATGCCCAGTCATAGCCTAGATAGCCCACATATATTCTTCAGCTAACTTTATGTCTATCACTTCAATGATACACACCACTGTTAAGTTCATTAAATACTTTGCCCTGGAACTCAAGTATAGCCACATATAAACAGAACATGTCTGTTATTCCCTTTTTTGTGGACCCACATGCCAATATCAGCTCGTAGCACAGATTTAAACCGTCTTGTGGTCAAATTGGGCAATAAATGCTGGACATTTACTCGACTGGATGAGTCGGGTTTTTCACGTCAAGCACCAGTCATTAGGCTGTGACGTTAACTGCTCACTCTCACCACATGAAACGAACCCCCGTCCCAGTGTGTCACCTAATAGCAGAGCACTATTAGCCAATAACTACACCCACATGGATTCACGATGAAGCCGGGTCTTCGGAAAGCTGAAACCAAAGAGAGTGGACTCTGTAGGGGATGATAATGATGTAATGGATGTGATTTAGATCATGCTTAATGTATTTACCATAAATACCTTGTTTAGGATTAACTTTAATTGTTCATAAGGGAAACTATAGTATTTTTCAACCTGGACTCTATTTTCCCACATTTTTGTGCCATCGTGACTGATGGAGACAATAATTTTTGAAATTGGTTCAGTATTGAGAGGAAGCAGAAACAGCTGCAACGTACTTCCCACAGGCACATGTGCACCGTCAATTTAGGTCCATTAAAAGTTTTTGTTTTTGCCACTGACAGGCTCAGATTGTTATAACAAGTGTCTGACAACATTTTCTCTTATCTTTTGCTGATTTGGTGTGTTTGTTATTGTGTGCAAGAAAGTTTCGCTCAAGGAGAAGTCTCGTTCTGAAATCTCGCAAGAGGTGACTTCAAGAGCTGATTGCAGGAAGGACTTTGCAGGAAGTGTAGCTCAGTGTTTTTCAGTGTCAGATTTTCAGTGTCATGGCCAAATGTTTAGCTGATTTCAACAATGTGGAAAGGTCTACGAGATTTCAAAACAAGACTTCTCCTTAAACGAGACTTGGCTATACACACAAAAATAAACAGACCAGATTGGTTAAAAGTTGAGATAAACATTTTATTTACTTTGAGGGATCCTTTCCATAGCGTTTTCGGACACTTCAAGTAACAATCTGAGCCTGTCAGTGGCAAAAACAAGCCTGGTTTCCACCAAGCAGTACAGTTCAGTTTGGTACGATTACTTTGGATGTTCAAGCATTTAAAAATATATATTAATATTGAATGGATTATATGAACTGTATATATTGTAATCCTCACTTAGAGGAAAAAAAAAACATAGTGGAGCATCGTTCCTGTGGGCCACAGCAACACTAAACTGTACTTTGCCTTTAAGGGGAAATCCAGTTGTAGAAAGACCTTACAACATTATTAAAAGTACATAATAATCCACCACAAACTCCTACTGTTTGTAACAATAAATCAATAATCAGTTGATTAAAGTGGGCAGGCAGACAGCAGCTCAATACGATGCAGTAAATATAAGCTCATTAGGGGAAAATGTGGAGTTGTTTTACAGGAATAAGATGCGACATCATTTGTAACTCAAGTTTGAGAGATAATTTGACATTTTGGGAGATACTTTCCTTTGCCTCTGAGATGAGAAGATCAGTACGCCTCTCAATCTTCTCCTCTTCCTCTTGTCAACAAAGAAAATATGCGAATTTCCCAAAGTGTCAAACTACTCCCTTTAATCTGGAGTTTTAGCTGAGAAGATATTATATTTGCTCATGTGGCTTCAGTGTTTTCCTGCAGTTTTTAAAGGCAGATAAGCATCTTTGTTTAAGTACAGTATGGCCAGTAAACAATGGGACACAATAATTGGAAATCGTTTGTGTTTAAGTGACTGCACTGAATGTTCAGCCAGTAAATGTTTTAGATGGTAAGTTAACATTCAGACAGGAAATAAGGTAATGGTCTTTTATAAAAGCCTGGAGGAAGGAAGGAAGTGTTTGATCGCCCTACTGTGTGTGTGTGTGTGTGTGTGTGTGTGTGTGTGTGTGTGTGTGTGTGTGTGTGTGTGTTGACTCAGATATTAGTGAATATTTTCTTATATATGTGCATATTTACAGTCCACATCCAAATACTGTATCACATTTCTTTCTTTCTCTGTCACCCAAACTGCCTCACCTCCTCTCGACACATACTGTTACAAGGAGGCCCCATCAGTGGGACCTGTCAGGATTACGTAACTGCACTCCTCCTCCTCCTCCTCTTCTGTCCTCACCTCCTTTCCCCTCCCTTCTTTCCTCTTTTCCTAGAAAGGAGGGCTCATCCCATGTGTCTGCTGTAAAGGGAAAAAAGGATCAGACAGAGAGAAATGAGTCTGGGGAGTGACACAGAGATGTACAAAGAAAAAAGTTAAAAGCAAGTCATAAAGATGAGACTTTGTTAGCTTTGTTCACGTTATTTAGGGTCCTTGATTTTGCAGATACGCCCACTCGTGGTGCCTTAGTCTAATGTGTTTTGTCACAGAGGTCTGGGTCAGTTGTAGTTCTTTGTCTCTTGGAGTAGTTGTAGTTTGAGTAGTAGACATTCATTCCATGAATTGTGAAGACAATAAAGCCTCCACAAAAAATAGCATTTTAAGTCTTCATAAGAGCAGAGGAATTCTCTGCTCGTCACTAGGCTAATTCATACAATGTAAAATGCCATAGGCTTGTGCTAATAAAATTAGCATGTTGTATTTGTTTGGAAAATGTGTTTAGTATAAGACAGCTGTTCTGTCGGTGAACCTTGTGAGCTGTAACGGAGCCAAATTTTGTGATGTTACCATTGTTAAATGTTGCTGTTGTCCCTGGCTTCAGTGGAGGAAAAGTCTGCTAGCTGCCAGAGGCTTGTGCTAATAATGTTAGCATGTTGTATTTGTGGGGAAAAGGTGTCCAGATAAAGACAAGTGCTTTGTCTATGAATGCTGCGAGTTATAGTGAAGCTGATTTCTGTATTTGTGTTTGAAATGGTCTCTATTAAGCCATGTTTTGAATCAATTAAACTTTACAGCACTTCACAAAAACCCCATTGCCGACTAGTGTTTTGAAGGGGCAACTGCAGAGTGACACAGACACACCACCATACAAGTATAAATGCTCACAACGATGTAGGCCATGTGCGTAGGCTACAGCATAGAGCTGACACACAAGTATAAATCCACCCTTAGCATCAGTATGAGACAGGCTGCAGTATTTTTTGGCACTCTAATCAACTCTAATCAACTTTTACTTTTCACTTACAGTGAAAAGTGAAAAGGTAGTAAAGTTAACCTAAAACAAGACTCATCAGTGTTTTGCCCTGTTGTGTATCATTGTGACAAAAGAACACTTAAAAGCAGGAGCTTGGTTTTTTTTTTTATATTTTATCGACTAAATGATTAAATGAAAACATTAAAAGACAGATAAATCCATAATGAAAAATAATTGTTAGTTGCAGCCCCAGTTAACTGCCTTGCTGAAGGGCATTTGGCAGCGATGAGGGAATAAAACCACCTTTCTTCCTGCAGAGCATCGAGCATTTCATCCTTCAGTTACTGTATGAGTCAGCCTCCCAGCTGCTTGTGACAAACACCAGTTAGTTCAGTTAATGAGGGCTTGTGAGCGTCCAGACTCACGTGATAGCAGTTTACAAACCCAGTCTCAAGCAGATTAAGGAGGCAGCGCACTTGAGCTGAATGTAAACACACGCACACACACACACACACACACACACACACACACACACACACACACACACACACACACTCTGTTGTCATTTGTCACGTCTTATGAATGTTACAGCTCGCTGTGATATGAAGGCCAGAGCTCTTCACAAGCACCTGCTCTCCTGCGTGAGTGTGTTTTTAAGCCCGACCACACGCCTAGAGGAAAATCGGGCACTGAAGCTACTCCAAACCACAAACACACACACACGGAAACACACACACACACACACACACACACACACGCTCTGTTATCCCAGCATGCCATGTGAAGCCGAGCTGCACCTGCTGGAGGAGGAATGCGATGTGATGTCATCTCGCTGAGAGCTCCTGTGAATGTGGAAATAGTAAAGCCTTAAAAAAAAAAAAAGCCTTTGGGTCTGTGAGCAGGCTCAGACGGCCCTCTGGGGGAATCCACGCAGCATGAAATCATTCTGAAAGATTATTGTTGAGCATTTCTGCTGCTCTAGATGCTGCTGAACACTGAGAAACAGGGAAGGGATGATGAAGAGCAAAGACACGGAGGTGAGGAAATGGATCCAAAGTTACAACATGAGTAGTGTTGACATCTCTCTGGCTCTGTTTTCAGTTCACCTGAACTCAGATTGGCCCCAAAATAGAGTGAACCTTGTGTTCTGTGACTCCTGTAGCTTCTGCGTATACTATACTGTAATCTGTGAAGTCCAGCGTGTGCTTACTGTTAGGCCTGGGCAATATGGACAAAAATTCATATCTCAGTATTTACAGGCTGGCTGGCAATACACAATATATATCTCGGTATTTTCTACGAAATCGGCTACATGTTCAGCTGCAAGTCAAAGCCATATTTGAGATGTCACAAGCACTTTTATAAAAACAGACTTTGATCAAAATAAAATGCACAGATGGGGATGTTATTCCCTGTTTGAAAATATACAGCTGCAGAACATGTAAATGAATAGCAGGGCTGTGCATTAACGTTTTTGCACACAGCACTGGAGCTACAGAGGTTTAAAGGTTTGCAGCACAGGACACAAAACTGTAACGTGAGTATAAAAGTATCAAGTAGGTCTAAATCCATTGGTTTGGAACCATTTAAAATCTTTATGAGAGGAGTTAAAAAGTCGTTTTCCGTCTGTTGGTCTTTAAAATTAATTTAATGATTTAAATCTATTTGTTTATTCAGGCTGATAATCTTATTTATGTACAGAGCATCAACAGAGAGGCCGAAGGAAGGAGCCAGAGACACTTTGTATGCCTTATATACATCTTGTATATGAAACGTCTGTGTTGTCGCCACTTTTTTTAAACACATCTGGCGCCTGCATCCAGGCGCTGTCTCAGTGTCACACAATAGACTACAACTACCAAGAAGAACAGTAATGTGCTATGATCCACCTCATCACAATGGGGCAGCGCCGGCCGGATTGCATGTATGCTACTGTGGTAACTTCATTCATCTCACAGACTGATTTAGTGTAGCAACATATAGACCAATGTTGCACTGTAGAGTAATTAACAGACGGATTAAACAGAGGAGCAGCTCTGTGTCTCTCTTAGTGTTGATGGAGAACTTGTGAGTGAGAGATGCACACTGGTACACGTTATCTTATGCAACTTGATCCTATATCAGTATAAATGGTGGTGTCTGTACAGTAAGCTAAAGTATGTTTCTGAAAACATTTTAGGCGAGAAATAGGCAATACAGTAACAGAATCTTGGTTTGTATTTGACCAGCACTGCTTAGTTTTACGGTTTGATCTTGTTTTTAGATCTTGACCGCCCATTTTTACAATACAGGGAACAGGATGGCGCCCACTTCTTGTTCAGAAATTCTTGTATTACCGCCCAAAAGTGCACTAAAATAAGTTTCTGATAACATTTTGGGAGAGAAATAGACAATATGGTTTGGCCAGAGTTTGGTCTGAATTTGAAAGGGATTCAATTCACTTCTACACCCTTTGTGTGCCAGGTGGTGGGCATATGAAAATGTTAAAGTAAAATCTGTATTTGTGCAACAGCCCTAGAGTCAGTGTAAGTGTCATTCAGGGGATTTGAGCAGGGAGATCTGGGCACTTCTGAGCTGGAGAAGTTTACCACAGTTCACTTACACGTACTTCCCACATTGTTATGACATAAAGCTGTTGAAAATTGGCGTAGTATCCCGATAACAGTTTCAATTGAAAACACTATATCTCATTTTGTTAATTGAAAGAAAAGGTTTTTCTAGAAAAACATGTTTATATTCTGCAGTAAGGAAAAGAAAAAGGTATTGTGTTGGTATTAGTTCATAAACCGAAGTGTTATTTCAATACAAGTGTCAAAATCATCATCACTATGCATCCCTGGATGTACAGTGAGAAGAAGGCTGAATGATGTAGATTAACTGAGTGTAGGTGTCGTACCCTCTTCAGCCCGCTGTGACTGTCTCTGTCTGTATTTCTATCACACCGTCATGTGATTTTAGGGCAGAGAGGCACTAAGAAGAAGACGTCTGCTTTAATAATGGCTCAGTGGGCTGAAATCAGACGCTCTGGAATAAACCGGCATGAAGCAGTCCAACTATTGAACACATCTTTGCACAGGGCAGTAACACACATGCAGTAAATGAGAAATGTACCCCCCGCCAATCTGGTACTTATTTTTTGTACAAATGAAACAGCTTTCACAGTTTTTGTACGAAGGCTTAATTGTTTGACACTTAGCATCACGATTCTGGAAATCTCTGTCTGTGTGCATGTGGATTTTCTAGTGGCCATATTGCTGTTTTAACGGTGATGAAGCTGTCAAAAGCGCAGTTTGGCATGTGTAACTGTTCATGCGTATCAGCAGTCTTACTTGGCAGTCTACTCCTGTCATGTTGTAGTTGTTTAATGAAGCAGTAAATGGGGTTACTGTCTCCCTCCAAGCCTGTATGTGTCTATATAAGTGATGGCATTTACTGTATCTGCTAACAAAATCTTTCAGCGTGTGGTGTAAGCTCTACTGACACACTGCGTGCAGACCGTGTAGCTGTGCTGCCTGGATACCCACAGGCTGGATACATGCAGTGGTTTCTGGTTTGGTTTTGTCAGAGTGAGTCAGCGCAAGATGGTTCAGTGTTTCTGCCCACCTGCTGGTTTTAAAGCAAAATTTACATGCAGCAAAATGAAACAAAAATAACCTACTTTTTGGAGCAGCTCTGGACAAACACGGGACTGTCTCTGCAGGAAGTGAATGTCGTGGGCAGTGTGCTATGCTCAGATTCAAAGTGCAATGAAAGCTAGCAATATCTGCCGCATGTAAAGTTTATGAATGACAAGTGTCACTCAATACAGTGAGCACTAAAGACTAAAGTCAAGTAGGGTTTCAGTTTTCAACTGCTCAAACGTTATCATTCTGTAAATAGACACACTACACTGACGACGATGTTCAGGTTACTGTTATCACATTGTTTTGGCTGTCGACAAAATTATGTTTCTTTATGTTTCAACAATGCTGTAGTTAATGTGTGGTTATGTTGAGGCACAAAAACCACATAGTTATGGTTAGGAAAGATTACGTTGACTTAAAACGGCCACATTTTATGGCACAAAGGCAAAGGCTGCGATATGTCACTATAAAAACATCCTTGTTTGGGGGCACTAAAACTGCTAGAAATACAATGATGTGTCACTAAAAACACACGTTTGAGGACACAAATGCTGCTGGACACGCAGCGATGTGTCACCAATAAAAACACCCATGCCATACCCAAATCCCACTGCACATACATCACTGTTTGGGGGAATAGTCCCTGATGGAAACATTGGGATGTGTTGGTTAAAAAAAACCCAACATGTTTTTGGGTAAAAACACTGCTGCAATCAGAGCTATGTGTTCCTAAAAACACCCGTGTTTGTGAGCACAAACGCTGCTAGAAATACAGTGATGTGTTGGGGGCATAAATGCTGCTGGAAACACTGCAATGTTTTGTAAAAACAGCCATGTTTTGGTGAATAAACCCTGCCGGAAACACTGATATGTGTTGCTAAAAAAAACATGTTCGGGGATAAAAACACGGCTGGAGCCGCAGCTTTGTGTCGCTAAAAAACACCCATATTTCGAGGCAAAAATGCCGCTGGAAACACTGTGGTCCCTCTTAAAACAGCCATGTTTGGAGGTAAAACACAGCTGGAAACGCAGCTATGTGTGGCTAAGAAAACACCCAAGTTTTGGGCCTGAACCCCTCTGGAAAGGCTGCAATGTATTGCTAAAAAAAAAAGCCTTGTTTGAGGGAAACACTTTGATGTGTTGCTGAACAACACCCATGTTTTTGGGTAAACAGTCGTCTGCAGCTTGGCAGCCATCTTACCTGGCACCATCCACTGACCCCTCCACCTCTCCATGACAAAGTCAGCTCATATACATGTCGCTGCATAACAAGAAACATGGCCATTTAATAGTTAATGGCGCTGTAATCATACCAGCAGGTGTAGCAGGAACTTTCTAACCTTTATCTGTAACACAAGCATCTATTTGATGGAATGATAATGTTCTAAACTGAAGTCGTGGATATTATAATATTAGTTGCCATGCTTACATTACCTAGCAAACAGTTGACTTGATTAATGAGGGACCAGTCAAGCAGAAACATCTGCAGATGACATAATGTCAACTCCCTCTGACCTGGATATTAACAAAGCATCCTGCTGAAACAAGCAGTCACCATCAGCTGGTCACTGTGGCGCTGCAGCCAGCATCCTTAATTCCAGCCACTCAACACTCCATACAAGAAACGAGCTAAGGGAAGCTAGCCCAGCAGTGGTTTTGGCACGTCTCCACTTGTTTTCCATAATCTAGGTCACCAAATGGTTTTTGAGAGTGTTTGGGGAAACACTGCAGCTGTACTGGTGAGAAGACAAAGAGAGAAAGAGCAGCACCGTGTTATTAGAATTAGTATTTGAGCTGTTTTTAGCCCCCGCTTTGAAGAAGGTCTTGACATCCTAATTAACAGGGCTAGCTCCCATCATGTCCCCTCAACACTTTAAACACTAAATCCTGGTCTGAAATAGCAGCAGCAGCACCGCTTGCTTCCTCTGAGGCTGAGGAGCCGCTGCTTTCTGCAGCAGTGGAGGAAACAACTGGTTAACGTAATGTGACAGCGTGGAAGAGCCCACAGGGGCTAACACGGTGCATAAGCATACATTAGCATACTGCTAGTATGGAGCCAGTGTTGGACTTAAACTCAGAGATGCACACACTTATACACACACACAGTTAAAGCAGGATTAAGCCTCAGGGTCAGCACATTTGCCTCAACATAAAATCTAACATATGGCCAGCTAAGCGCTGTATCTTTGATTCGTGGACGATTTGTGTGTTGCTGTTTATAACACAATGATGTTGGTTATTTCTGGACTCCATATGGCACCACAGGCGATGCAGTGACGGCTGGGGTTAATTCAGTTTCTACTTAGTCACGTTGAGTTTCAAATTGAAATGACAACTCAGCTTTTTAAGTCTATGGGAACAGCACATTCAATTTGTGATACTTGTTCTTGGATGTTTCCCTCAAGGCTTCGTGTTATTATTCATCAAAAGACAAAACATAAAATCAGTTTGCTGTGTTTCGTAATACCTGTGATTAATTAGATTAATTAATTTAGATCAAGAGCCAAACAAAGCCAAGTATTGTATCAAAAAAATGTTAGTTTTGGGAATAAAAATCTGGACAAGACATGTTAACATATATTTTAAAACAAAGATCCTTAAAACAGTAAATTTTTACACCAATGATATAGATTTTGAAGGCTTTTAGCACATTTTTAATTGTTAAAGGTTGTGAAGTCTTGTCTGTGATGACGCTGTTTTCTGGCACAAGGCAGAAGTTAAAAAAGTGAAAGCAGATCAAAATATTTTAAAAATGATATTTATTTCATGTAAATAAATGATGTAAAAGTAATGTTTCACCCTAAAGAAGAAATAAATGTGTTGATAAGTTTTGTCCCAGTTCTCTTCTGGCTGTTTCGGCTTGTTTGGTCTTTGTATCTGTCACTATATTTTGTATATCTTAGTCTATGTTTGATCATAAAGAAAGTAGTTGAGATGACATGTACATGAGCTGAATGTGTCATCCGGAGGAGAGGGGATGGTGCATGCTGGATGTTGGATGGCACCTAGGCGAGACGGCTGCTAAGCAGTACACCACTGTTTTGAAACCAACAACAGCGGTTGTTTTTTAACGACTGCTCGGGACACGTCCAGCGGTGTTTGTAGCAACAAAAGCAGATATTTTAAGCCCAGACATGTTGTTTTCCAAACCCTGACCAAATGTTTTTGTGCCTGAGCCGAACCACAGCACTGTCACAACATAAAATTGAAAAATGAAATGTATGTATCCACATATGAAACATACAAACGTAACATGTCCGTGGTTTGTGCAGTGTTTATTCTGGCGCTTGTTGTTGTTTAGTTTCAGTGTTTGGCTGGCCAACTCTGTTTTTTTGTGCACTCCCTTTTCCCTGTCTCTCTTTGTACTAATATGTACAGCACACACACACACACACACACACACACACACACACACACACACACACACACACACACACACACTAAGCAATCACCAATTCGCAGTGTGTGTTTTCCTGTGCTGTGGTCACAGCAGGCGTTGACCATGAAGCAGAGTTCACCACTAAATCATCCAGACACTGCCGCCCTGCTCATTAATCTTTTTCACACACACACACACATACACAAAGTACACATGGCGTGCACCCACATGCGACACACATGTATCATGAGCTCAGACAGTACCTACATTCCCCGCACGCGCAAACATGACTCGGTTTGCGTCCTGTGCCGGCGGTGGTTTGATTGTCAGTGACAGTTTCCATCAGAGCTGGTGCTCATTTCACTCTGTCGTTACAGGAAGTGGATTTTCCTCCAAAACTGGAAACATTTGGCCACGGAGCGGCTCTTATATCCAGTAAATTATTGAGGATGAAAGCTCTGTCATTACCATGTGAATTGCAGTTTCGATTTACATTTTGGATTGGAGGTTGGATCGCTGTCGTCCACTCGTGTCTCAGCACATGGATTTCTTTATAAAGCTCCAATAGAGATGAGGCAGAGAGGAAAGACAGACAGATGGATAGAAGTGTTGTATGTGTGGTGTATGGGAGGAGAAATCCCAAAAAAGACGAACAGTATTGTGGCTGTATTTGTTCCTTATCTCTGCCCTGATTGGCTCGTGAAATGTGTGTCAGGTCGGCGGCGTTGGGGGAGTTATTGCATGAATCATCACGGAGATCAAAGCCTAATTCAGGAGCAGGATTTAACTTTTATTAACGTGTTATTCCGGAGCTGTAGTATTCACCCAGCAGCCATGATCAATTATCTGACGCCCACCTCTCCCTCTGTCTCTCCTCTCCTCCCTCCTTCTCATCCTCCCTCGCTTCCTCCCTCCTCTCTGCTGGTTCTCATTTAGTAATTTATCATAACTCCAAAACACTGATTGCATCAGTCTGTAGTTTCACGCCTGCCTCTGTGACCTGTGGTGCTGAAATGTGAAAATATGTTTCTCTAATGTCTCACGCCTCTCCTGCTTTCTTCCTCATGTTTCTCCTCGTCTTCCTCCACTCCTCCTCTTTATGTTTTAATTTCTCTCTTTTTTTACTGACCACCTCTCGTGTCATCTCACTCTCCTGATCTCATTTGTTTAGATCCTCTGTCTTGTCCTCATTTTCTTTCTTTCCTTCCTTCCTTCCTCATTCCATTAACTGTCTCCTCTGTCCGAGATGATCTTCTCTTCTTCCCTTCCCTCAACCTTCGTTGTCTCTCCTCCCACATTTTGCTTTTGTCTATTACATCTCACATTCTCCAATTTTCCTTTTTTGTCTCTCCACTTCTTTCATCTCTTCTCTCCTTGTTTTCCCCCTTACTTCCTCTCCTCTTTCATCTCCTTTCCTCTCCTTGTTTTATGCCCTCTTCTCTCCTTGTTTCCTCTCGTCTCCTTGCCTGTCTTTGTTTTCTCTCCTCTTCTTGCCTCTCCTTGTTTGCTCTTCTTTTTCATCTCCTCTTCTTCCTCCCTCTCCCCCTCCTCTTGTTTTCTCTCCTCTCCTTTCATTGTTTCCTCTCATCTTCTTGCCTCGTCTCCTCTCCTCACCTTGTTTCCTCTTGCCTCTTCATCTCTCCTTGTTTCCTCTCCTCCCCTCTCCTCTCCTTGCTTGCTCTCCTTTTTCATCTCTTCTCCATGTCTCCTCTTCTTTTCCCCTCTCCCTCTCTGTCCTTGTTTTCTCTCCTCTCCTCTCCTTGTTTCCTCTTATCTTCTTGCCTTGTCTCCTCTCCTTTCCTTGTTTCCTCCTCTCTACTTGTCTCTTTTTTCTTCTCCTCCCCTTGTCTCTCCTTGTTTGCTTTCCTTGCTCATCTCCTCTCCTCTCATTGTTTAATGTCATCTTTCCTCCTTGATTTCTCTCCTCCTCCTCTTGTTTCCTGCACTCTTTCATCTCCTCTCCTTTCCTCTCCTTGTTTTCTCTCCCCCCCCATCTCTTCGTTTCATTTCCTCTTCCCACCTTGATTTCTCACCGTGTTTTCTCCTTGTCTTTTTCCTTCTCTCCTTGTCTCCTCTCCATCTTTCCTCTCCTCCTTCCCAACTTGTTTCCCTCCTCTCCTCTCCTCTCCTTTTTTTCTCCTCATCTTCTCACCTTGTCTCAACTCCTCTCCTCCCCTTGTCTCTCCTTGCTTGCGTTCCTCTCTCATCTCTTCTCCTCTCCGTCTTTAATGTCCTCTTCTCTTCTTGTTTTTACACCTTGTTTCCTCTCCTCCCCTCTAACTAACCAGCTCCACTGGGGCCCATGAGACACCTAATGAGAACCTGAATGAGTCCTCCAGAGGCCTCTAATGATGGACTCCTTGAGTGCGTGTGCGTGTGTGTGTGTGTGTGTGTGTGTGTGTGTGTGTGTGTGTGTTAGCAGAAATGCCCACAAACTCCCACAAATAGTGACTGTGTCTGTTTTCAGCTCTGCTGTGTGTTTGCCTTTATAGGAATTTGGCAGTTTAGTGCACAGTTGATGTGTGTGTGTGTGTGTGTGTGTGTGTGTGTGTGTGTGTGTGTGTGTGTGTGCGCGCCTCTTGTGGGCCCCTTCCTGCGCCTCATGACCTCTGTTACAGTGCCGTGATTGGTAGCTTTTCCCTCAACTCCTAACACATTTTTTCACTTTGGATCAGAGTTCAGTTCCCATCATAAAGTTTGTTTGAAGAAACGCATGATTTTTAAGACCCTGGAGACACGAAGAGCTTTTTTTTTTGTTTTCTGCTACAACCCATTAAGTAGTTTATCCAAACATTTAGTTTGCCAGACAAGTTTTAAGACGGATGTCTGCGTCTTTCTGTTTCATACACACACACACACACACACACACACTTACACCTGTCAGTTATCACCTGCCTACATTCTGATGTGTTTCCATTTTTCTCCTCAGGCCTTTGGGAATGCTAAGACTGCCCACAACAACAACTCCAGCCGCTTCGGCAAGTTCATTCAGGTCAACTACCAGGAGAGTGGCACTGTCAGAGGGTGAGACACACACATATGAACCCACATACACTCACTGGCCACTTAATTAAGTACACCTAATTCTCTTTTTGGGACCAGCCCATCTGGCACCAACAACCATGCCACATTCAAAGTCACTTAAATCACCTTTCTCCTCCATTCTGATGCTCAATTTTAACTTCAGCAGGTCGTTTTGACCATGTCTACATGCCTAAATGCATTGAGCTGCTGCCATGTGATTGGCTGATTAGCTATTTGCTTTAACAAGCAGTTGAACAGGTGTACATAATAAAGTGGCCAGTGAGTGTATGTGCAAGTGCATGATTCACGCGTCTACAAATGCTGTTTGATGCAGTGGTGACATTTGGTGTTTTGACAGCCATAGTTAACTGTCTAATACCACAGTCAACAATATAATTAAGAAGCATCCACTGGACACTGACTGTAAATGTATAACTGCTATTAATAGAGTTTAATTTCCTCGTGTGTGTGAGAGAGGAAGCAGAATTAATCAGTTATCTGGAGACACAGTAGGTAATAAGTTTGATTTCACAAATTATTAAAAATGCATAGAATAAGATAGCTAATAGTCCCTCTCATCTGTTTTTCTCGTGTCTGCAGTTTTCTTCTATTTCTTCACAATTACACGAGTCTGCAACACAATTTTCTTCCCTCTGTGTTGTTAACATCAGATCAGCTGTGGCAGCTTTTTTCTCACATGGTGTGTGTGTCTGTTTGTGTTTGTGTTTTATTCTCAGAGCGTATGTGGAGAAGTACCTGCTGGAGAAATCACGTCTGGTGTACCAGGAGCACAATGAGAGGTGAGTGAAGACGAAGGAATCATTGATCAGACTGACAGCAGGGACTGTGGATGATTTCTCAGAATAAATTAGACTCTGTGCGGATCATTTCATCACCGGGACATCTGACAGATTGTGTTTTGACACATCGTCACCTGGTCGGCTCAGTGTTTGGTCATGTCGTTAACATGTTTCTGACATGCTCACATGTTCAGATTTTGTCCCAGACGTCCTCACAAGTTAGATTTTATTTTGACAATGTGACATAAAGGGACGCCCACTAGCACATGAGGTAGATAGGGGTGTAAATCACCAGTTTCATCATGATACGATATCAGCGCTGATTTTGATTATTGCCTGCACTCTGTAGTTTTTATTTTTTACTTTTACTCTGTTGCAGAATCAGCAGCCAATTTTCTAATTCCTAACCCCTTCTTGAAAAGTGATTGTTTTAAAATCATGTCAGCAGCATCTTGTTGCAGCAGAAAGCCGTTTTTGAAGTCTGTGGATTTAAAAGTCCATGTTAACATCACTTTAACCCTTTGAAACTTGGAGTGACATCACTGTTGTTGTGCTGCTTTCAGACGCCTTTCCCAAGTATTTAAACCTTTGAACCCTGAGCAAATTGGTGCCATTTATTTCAGAAATATGGGAAAAAAGGTGACAAGTAACTTGGTAAGAAATGTCCCACACAATGAAAAAAAAAATTTAGAGAACTTTTGTTTTAAAAAATCAAGGGGAAAACTATATTCATTATTATTGGTTTTACATTTTTAAAATTATGTTACAGAATTTTTATAATTTTCAGGCACACTTTTCTTTCTTAGACATTATTTCTTTCTTTTGTTTTTAACTGATTTTTATGTTTTTAATTTTCTCTTCTTATTAATTTCTTGCAATTTTTTTTGTGTCATTTCTTTGTTCATTGATCATTGCTGTCTTCCTATGTTTTAAAAAGAAATCAAGCCAATTTGCTCAGGTTTCAAAGGGTTCAAACCAGTCTGCTCCTTTACAGAATTACTCGTTTTTTCTTTCAGTTGAAGTCTATAAAAGCTGAAAATAAGGAGCCCTGGTTGCAGCCACAAATAAGAAAGAAAAATTAGAAACACAGAGAGTCACATTCCCACATGTTTGAGAGATACTATGTCAAATCCATATCTCTGCACTGATGTGATCTTTCTGTAAGAAACCTAATACTAAAATAGCCTTCATTTCCTCTGTGAGCTGAGGATATATCGGGTGTCCATCTGAAACAGGCCTCTGCCTTTGCTTGCTAAGTTAACACTGCAGACTCTCAGGTTTCCTTTGGAGTTTGGTCATTAATGAGCTCAGGACGTTACTGTTTATTAATTCTAATTACGCATCAAAACTATTTGGGTGAATGAGAAAATAGATTCTGGTTCAGTGTAACAGCAACTCTGTCTGTTCTCACTGTTGTTTTTTTCTTTTTTACACACCAGCAGACACTGTTTGAGTCTCCTACGTCGCGTACACACACACTCACACATACATAAACACATGCAGAGGAATATCCACCTGTACACACATCCTAAAATTTCTCCTCTCAGACAACACAAACACCGTCTCTTCTCGACTGGCTCTGTCCCCGTATCGCTCGTCTCTCCCTGGTGACATTAAAAAATAGAGAAATCACTGGTCCCACTGGTGTAATAGAGGAAAAACACAATGTTGAACCCTCCACCAGTCATCTAATCCCTCTAACCCTGATTGGCCCCAAGTTTCTATTTCACACTGATGACAGGCTTATATTGATAGGGTAGAAACTAAAGACAGGACCCCCCAGACGGCTTGGACCTGAAGCACAGAGGTGGGGGAGCAGGCAGGATGATGATAAACTGCAAACTATCTTAAATCTTAACTCCGGTCTCATGACAGGTTGCCTCTGTTCGACCTCAGACACTGACGTGCTTTATATCTTTGATGAACTCTGGGGCTGGTGCTGTTTTCAGCAGCTGTTGCTCTGGCTGAGGTTATTAGTCGTATTGTTTCAGGTATTAATTTGTGATCATTGACAGTGGTGGTACTACTAGCTGTAGTCACCAGCGTGAAGCACCTTGGTAGCAGAGTGGTTTCAGCACGTGCCACATCACTGCCATGCCCCATGTTTGATTCCAACCTTGGGACCTTTGCTGCATGTCGTACTCATCTCTCTTCTCCCCCTGTTTACAGTCTCTACACTGTCAAAATAAAGTAGCATCTCTAGTGCACACGCTCTATGGTCCAATGATGCGAAAGCGGCACTGATCATCTGGGTGTTTCATACCACGGAAATTGCCACTGAGCAGCTTTCATAGGAATGAACAGGGTCCCGCCTCCAAAGCCTTATCCAGGTCTCTTAATACATCCACGGCCCATAGAGCTAGCGCAGTAACGTTTCCTTTCACCCGGCCTTCCAAACGCTCGGTCTCGTGCCTCACTCACATGAATGACGGTGGGCCAACAACTCTGGATTCAGCTCTTAGTTCATTTTAAAACTTTTAGGGCTAAATGAAAAATAATGAAAAAAGAAATTATCCGCTGATTTAAAGATGTCTCTTTGACAATGTAACACTATGGGTAAAGTCTTTTTGGGCCCCAGGGCATCACATGACTTACCTGGAAGTTGGGCCCCATATTTTCATGTAGATGTCTTATCAATCTTGCTTGTAACAAGAGCAGTAAACCTAATAGACAAAGCATTGGTGTCTGTACCAGTGCGGAGGGCATCAGGCAATAATCTTAGACCACAGAAGATCTGTCATGGAGCATGAGTACAACACAGTTGCATTCTGCAAAATTCTGCTAGATGAAACTAGATCCTACATGCTGCTCCTTTAAATCGAGCCTTGTGGGCAGAAATCTTTTTGAGGTCAAGGGCAGTGGTTTTAGATTTGTATCCATGTCGGTAATGGCTGCGCTCTGGGAAATAACGAGTGCCCTTTGGCCTGAGAAGACTGTAACCAATAAGAAACTTGATCTGTAAGTGCCAATGTTAGTGTTTACTGCTGTGACTTCAACCAGCCAGACAGCTAGTTTAAGTAGCTATTTTAGTTACTCATTCAATGTTTATTACGTGTTAATAGTCATTAAGAGTTATTTTTAGTGCTGATTAATTTTATTGTTTATTTATATTTGTTTATTTTGATCCCCATTAGTCGCTAACAAAGTAGCAACTACTCTTCCTGGAGTCCACACAAGCAAACATACATCATAGTGTAAAAAATATAATTAATTAATAATAATCAAAAATACGAGGCAAAAAGAAACAGGAAACAAAACAAAAACAAACAAACAAAATCAATAGATAAACCATAATAAAACTACTGATAGAGCTAATTACAACAATGACAACAATATCCTCACTGTATTGAAATTGCTAGCAAAACAACATAAATAAATAAATAAATAATAATAATGATAATAATTAATATATTAGATAAATAATAATATAAATAAATACATAGTAAATAAATAAATAGATAAATAATTATAATAATAACACTATTAATGACATTAGATTAATTAAATAAAAAATAATATAAATAAATAAATATATTATAAATAAATTAAAGTAATACTAACGCAATATTAATAATGTTATAGCTCAAAGGTAATTGTTATACTAATTGTTGATGGTGATACATAAAAAAAGATTATATTTTAGCCCCCTCAGCAGGATTATGTAACATCATGTTTTGTTTGTTAGATGATAGGAATTGGAATGATAGAAAACCTCAAAGTGGCTGCACTCACAGCAGGAGCAGTGACAGTTATGAAATTAAAACAATTCATAGAGGTATTATTAGTAGCTCATTAACATTAAAGCACTCGAAAACATCCTTCTACCCATCCACCAATCACAGATCCTGATTCTTTAATATCCTCTCTGGGCCTTTTATCTTTCCACCACTCCATCAGGCTCTAAGTGTCCCCGTGCACGGACGTGAAGGTTGTTTCCAGCTCTAATAGAATTACATCTGGGTGCGTTGGCCGAAGCCTCAGCCTTTGTCACAGAGGCATTACTCCTGACCTCGAGCCCACACAACACACTGCCGCTTTGTTTGACGTGAAATGTGGGCCCGCCGGGTCGTTACGGTGTGACTTACTTGTTACATGCTCACAGGTTTGGGTTGTGACAGAAGCTGCAGACAGAGAGTGTTTCTTTCACTGTACTCCAAAGCTTTGAATGGAGTCTCTTCCCTGAGGCGTCGTTTCAGTACAGCGAGGAGATGTGAACGCTCCTGTTCTTGGTTCACCTCAGAGGGAATTTTAAATCATTCAAGGAATCAATACAGGAAGAATGTTTTGTGCTGTAGACTCACACCCTCTAACTTGTTATTTGTGTTTGTGTGTGTCTGTAGGAACTACCATGTTTTCTACTACCTGTTGGCCGGAGCCAGTGAAGAAGAGAGGAAGTCCTTCCATCTGCTCAAACCTGAGGAATACCACTACCTCAACCAGGTCCGCTCACACAAATGCAGTAAACACAATATTCAAGTCACATTGAAATAGAAAAAGACTCCACATTGATGTATTGATGCCATTCTGTTGTGTCACCTGTCAAATGATTGAAACCCTGATTCTGCCACGATGGAAAAAGTAGAAAAAGATTGTGAGGAGTTTAGGGCTGCCCCCGACTAAGAACCTTCCTAGCTGACCAACAGTCGTCATTTAGAGCCATTAGTCGACTACACGCCGCATGTTTACAATATTAATTTAAGTATTAAATGGTATATTTTGGGCGGGGCAACACAATGGTTTGAGTTGAAGGTGTGAGAAAGAATAGTGTCAGTAACATTGTTAACACTGTGCTACATTACAGAGAAATACAAAACCGTACTAATGATATATATAGGCCTATATTTTATCTCCAAGTGCACGTCACACACTGAGCGAGCTCTCACACTCTGCGACTAAGCGTCCAATGAAATCTTGCCGACTAATGACTCTGGTCTACTAACGTTTGGTCGACTATTAGGGGGGCAGCCCTAGAAGAGTTAGAGGTGATGGCTGCAGCTTTCTGTCCGGCTTTCAGAAATGTCTCAGTTTCAATCATCATGGCCAAAAGAGTAGGGAGGGAAATTAAGAACCAGTTCCACTAAAGAATTGTCCAAACCATCTAAATATGAAAATAATGTGAGGGAAACCATGTGCCTCTTCCTCATTTTAAATTAGATTCAGTCCCATATTTAAAACCATATTAAGTCAGTTTGATTTGATTTTTTAAGTCAAACAAGTCTTTTTTTTTCCTTCTAAAGAAAGGCAGACTACCTAAGCACGACACACACCAGGTCTGGACCACTCTCACATTTCACACGTACCCAAGAGAAAATCTTTAACGCGAGGAAATCGGTGAATGTCTCAAATTCTCTTAAATCACCCCTGCGTGTCACATTAAAACAAATCTGTTCCTGCGAGTGGTTCTTGCACAAGGCCCATGTGACTTTTCAATTTTACTGCGCTACAAAGAATTCATTTGAAGTGGTAATAACCATTTTCTCTGTGAAGAAAGTGCGATTATAAATGTTATTATTGAAAAATAAAGCTTGAAGGCGCCACGCAGGGAGATTGATGGAAACTTTGAAGATGATGATGGAAAAAAATCTCTCCATCTCCCTTCCCTTCCTTTTCTCTCTGTTGGATTTTATTTACTCGTTTATCATAACTGGATCTCTTCCCAGCGCTCTCAAGTGTTGATTGCATCAGCTCCAAAATAATTTCAACCCTGCATCTGTGTGTGTGTGTCTCATATGTGTGTGGGTGTGTTTACGTGTTTGTGTACATGCCAGAAAGCCCCCATATGTGTGCATCTTATGCAGTGCATCTGTGTGTGTTGGCAGCAGATGTGTGAGGATTCATATTCCCTCTTCCTATGGCAGTACACTGGAGAGGCAACAAAAACCCTCCTTTGTTCATCTCTTTTGGCTTCCCCAAAAAAGTAACAGTTTTTTTTTTTTTTCCCCTCCCTTAATCCCCACAACAACAACCCCCCCATCCCCATCCTCATCTTCTGCTGCCGGCTGCCTGTTACTATGCAGTTCTGTTTCCATGGCAACAGGCAATACTTGCGAGTTAATCTGGCGCTGACTTGCTCTCGTGCAGAGGGCGCCGGCGGTCGCGTGTGTTTGTGTGCACACGCGTTTGTCTGAGCGTGTGCGCGACACGCAGCGAGCCTGCTGTTTGTCAGGGACACACAAACACACACTCCTGACACACATGGTGTCACAGGGGAGCAAAATGATTATCCATATTTATCTCTCCTCTCTCTCAGAGATGGATTTTGTTCTCTGTGTGTGTGCATCTGTGTCTGTCTGTCACTCTAAAATGAT